>CM060689.1:16152500-17356250 GCA_030686995.1 Artemisia argyi | reverse complement strand
CTAATCTGTTTCACAACCCGCTGTAATTGCTTAATAAATACCAATCGCCCTTTTTAACAGAATGAAAGTAAAAATGCAGGTCCTTAGACCCTTAGAGAGCTTTGTTTATTGAAATGTGAGCATTAGTCCTTTAAAATTTTTGTGATGGACGGACACACCTATGTACATCTTTTTTTCATTTTGTGAGCATTAGTCCTTTAAAACTTGGCATTTTAAAGAAATTTAAGTTAGACGATTGTCTAACACACCTTGTACCTCTTTTTTTCATTTTGTGACACCAAAACACCAATAAAATCAAAACCAATTTCCATAGAAGAAAACAACTTGCCCAAATTAACAGATTTGTACATCATAAATCAAAACTTCCAATAAATAAATTAGATCCAAAAAATGATGTACGAACACCATCTAACTAACCCATCGTGGATCAAATCCATAAAAGGAAAAAAGAAGAGAAACAAGAAGCAGGAAACAAGAACCCATCTTTAGATCTATTTGAAGACATCAAAGATCTTTAAATGAAATATATATATATATATATATATATATATATATACACGGTGGGTCTCCCCTTTTTCTTCACGGATCTACACGGATCTAGTCTAAGGAGTGGCGGTGATGGCGCGTAGTGGTGGTGGTGATGGTTTCTTGGGCGCGTGTGGTGGTTAAACAAGCAAAGGAGGTCACGATGGAGGCTTTGGTGGTGGCGGTGTGGTGTCACAGTAGGTTGTGGTGGTGTTCGGTGGGGCGGCCGGTGATGGTGTAGGTGGTGGTGGCGGTTAGAGAGACAAGGAAGAAAGGGTTAGTGTTATAAGAGAGAGTGAGTGAGTGACTAAGGGTGTATTAGTAATTTACTATATACAAAATAAAAAAATCCCCACCTACGAAAAGGACACATGTCAAAATTATGTGATAGTCGCTCAAGAATTTTTGGGACATGGTCACCCCTGGGGTATTTGAAGAAAATTGAAATTTTTTAGGTGAATAGGGTGAGTGAGGTTGTACTTATGGGGTGTTTTTGGAATTAGCTCATGACTAGATTATAGGCTATAAACACGGAGGTGAACTATTAGTTAAACACGTGTACAAGTCGATTTCTACACCTGTACATTCCCAATATCCGCTTTCATTTCAACTCTCACTCAAAGGTCATATTTAGCTTGTTGTTACTAGAAGTTTAGATCTAAGTAAAATGTCGACTTTGGATGGTCCGGTGAACGATAAAGATAATGAACAAGTTAAGGTTGTCTTCTTAATCTCTTATCTCTCATAGTTAAATTGATCTGCATGCATGCATGTGCTTATTTTTGTTACAAGTCTCATTGTAATTCAGGGTATACTCTAGAGTTTAACAAATTTATTGTCACTTGTAGTTGGGGTTCATAAAAATTTGTTAAATTTTAATAATTATACATTCACTATGCTTGTAAAACTTGAATGTTAGACCCGCCGGGCTTAAGTTGACCCGGGTCAACCTGGTTCTCGACTCAGCCGGGTTTTGGTCTTTTCTTGTTTATTTACAAATAACACAAGTTGACTACTTGTAAATTGCCTTGTAAATTTATTTTTACATGTTATCTGGATTCGTCATGATTTATATATATACTTTTTATGTGTCTTTTTGGGAATAGAATTTAGGGCCCGTTTGGTTCGCGGTGTGACCGGGTATAGAATCAAAGATTTTTTCAATACTTTGTTTAGTATATATTTTGATTCCTGCCACGTCATTTTAATTTCCAATTTGCATACCACCCTCCCCACGAGGGTTTTTGATGAAAGACACCAATCACATTTTTACTATTATTTGTTATTTTTTTCTAGCCACATATATTTATTCACTTTTTTATCTTTTACTTTTTTTTTTTTTATTTCAAAAAAGGACATAAAACCTATTTTATATATATATAAATTAAATATTAATTAATTTTCTCTCTCTTTATTTCTTTCAAACCTTTCTCAAATCCGAATCCAATTTCAATCCCACTTACAAACCAAACGCACCCTTGTTCTTTTGGGGTAGAAATCCCGGTTGACCCGGTGGTCAAACCAGGTTGACCTGGTTGGTCTAGTGGCGAAACCCGGTTGGCCCGGTGGTAGAACATGTGATTCGACCGAGTCGACTGATGACCCGGTTTACAAAACATTGAGAAAATTACTCGTATCACATAGTGGCAAATTTGATACTGTTGGTTATGTTTATGTAAGCTTTCTTTCATACGACAAATAGGCACATTGTATTTTGATATAACTGTAGAATTTTGATTCCTGATTTATTAAGTTCATGAGTCATGACCATTTTAAAACTGCAGGGGACGGGATCAGAACCTGGTGACTGTCCGATTAAGGTTCCTGAATCTGATACGAGAAATCGTGAGACTCTAAAGTCAGCCCCCTCAACTACTGTGGTCTCTGAATTGCATACAAAAAATGGTGAAACTGCGAAGTCAACACCTCCAGCTACTGGGAACAACACTGAGGCAGCTGACAAACGTAAACGAGTGTTAGAAGATGTTACCGTTAACGATGAGAAACAAACGAAATCTGCCAAGGCTATGCCTGTTTCTAACACAACGACAGAAAGTGAAGAGAAACATTTCACATCCGTAGAAACTACTACGGGTGTCAAAGAGGTAGAAATGGTAGATGTGGAGGCCAAACAAGGGTCAGTTGAACAAGGTATTAAAGAAGTCGAGATGCAAGATGCTGAAGTTGTATCCAATGAAACACGTATTGAGGAAAAGAATACTAAAGATGAGCTTCCTGATATTCGTGATGAGGAAAAGATTACTAAGGATGAGCGGCCTGATGTTCGTGACGAGGGTAAAACTCATCCAGACATCAATAAGGATGAAGCAGGACCAAATTTGAGTGTGACTGGGAGGTTTAAACAAGGTCAAGGTACAAAAGAAACTGAGAAACCTAATGAAATTGGTGTATCTGAAAGCAATGAGAAAAGGATTAATGATGCAGCTGCGAACGATGGGTCTGGGCAACAAGTGTTGGGTGAGGTAGCAACGTTGTTGAATCAAGCGCAAGAGAGTGATGCAAAGGCTAAGTTGGAGGTTGAAGTGAAAGTGAAGAAAATGGATCAAGGGGATTCGAAGGAAACTGGTGAAGTTAACGACAGTTCCCAAACCGCGGCTCGGGTGAGTTGCCCATGATCGTGGTTTTCCTTTTAGTCTTTTGGCTGTTTACGACTTACTATCTATTAGGTTTCCAATAAATGTCTATTAGAGTAGTATAGTGTATTATTAGCTTTTGGGTTGATGTTTGTTAGAGTAAAACTCATGTGAAGTTAAGTCCAAGCACATCAAGATGTGTTGGTGCCCTTGAGGCCCTGAATTATCGGGGGTCCAAATTTTGTTCTAATTACTTCACTCTACTGTGTTATGTTCCAGGCTTGAAATTTTGGCTCGGTTTGGTTTCGTTTGTTAAGTGCTTTCGGCTGTTATTTGTTAGATGAAAAGATATGCTATGACATGACCTTAGAAATTTCATGTTTATTAAACAGTGTACGTAGACAATTTGCTCGGTCGAAATATTTGGTTCAACGCCCGGCCAAACTATAAATCAAATATCAGACAGACTAGAACTCTATAAGATGAATTGTGCACATTTCCATCAAGAATCAATTCCAAACTTTGGATAGGTAGTTATAGACTTATAGCCTAAAAGATGTCAGAATGGGTAAAAATTAGATAACTTGTGACATGAGGTCACATGTAAAACGCTAAGGTTGAAGCTAATCCTGAAGCCTTTCTTTTTAGTTTTTACAGTAGTTTTTATAAGTTACATGTAATCAACATATCAAATACATACTATACGTAGTTAATTAACTTATTAAAACCAAACAACTCTTGAACTAGTAGTACATTATGTAAAATGATTTAAAACCCGTACTATTTGATACGTGTTATATAAAACGGACGAGCAGTTGTCTGGTACAAACCAAACTCGCTTTCCATTAATAAGTCGTCTGGTCACATTAGTTCTAATGTGATTAGAAAGGACATTTTTCATATGTCCAAATATAACATAGGCAAAAACCACCTTAAACATGTTTTAGGCTAGATAAAGCATTGTCCAAACATGCTTTGGGACTTAAGACCATGTGTTAATACCATTAATACAAGCAAAACTAGAAAGACAATCCACTTAGTTTTGGTGATAATTTGGAAAGGCCATGCTTATCTTTCATATGAATGAGATATTTTGCACAAGAGAACATGAAAAAATGTTGATACCTTGATTCTTAGTAAAAGGTATCTTTAATGATGGGGAAAGGATTAAAAAGTTTAGGATCCAAAACCTATAAGTTGCCCTTTTTTCATCATGGGAATATTTCATTACCAATTCTAATGGCAATCCTAAATGTGAAGCATCCCAAACAACAAGCCACCATTCCCTATTCTTTACATAACTACTAACTCAAACATTCTTCATTCATTGACATGGGGTCGACTCGCTGGTTGTTCTTCTGGTTCTTGACCGTCTTTGCTAAGCGTAAGCACAAACTAATTAGTATTCTTTTTTCCTTAAGTATTCGTTGTATGCTCGTGTTTGATGGGTTTTAACTAGTGTTGCTTTTTATTTTGGTGTTGGCAGTTGTGATATCGAGTGCATTCGTGGGTACTTACGGAGTAAATTATGGACGGATATCGGACAACATTCCACATCCTGAAAGTGTAGTGACACTAATGAAGGCTTGTAAGATCATGAACACCCGAATCTTTGATGCAGATCATGAAGTTCTTAAGGCTTTTAAGGGCTCGGGCATTGAGATAATGATTGGGTTACCTAACGAGTTCGTGAGAGATGTAGGCTTGGATGAAGATAAAGCAATGAACTGGGTGAAAGAAAACGTTGAGCCTTTTGTTCCCGGGACTAAAATTGTTGGTGTCGCTGTTGGAAACGAGATTTTAGGGGGTGGTAATCAAGAACTTTGGGAGGTGTTGCTTCCGGCTGTGAAAAATGTCCACAGTGCCCTTGTTCGGCTTCGTTTATCAGACAAAGTTCAAGTCTCAAGCCCACACTCAGCTGCAGTTTTCTCAATTTCATACCCACCATCAGCGGGTGCGTTCAAAGAGTCTGTTATGCCGTACATGAAACCATTGCTAGAATTCTTTTCCCAAATCAAATCACCCTTCTATATAAACACATACCCTTTTCTCGCTTACATTAGCGACCCCGATCATATTGATCTAAACTATGCTCTCTTTAAAAAGAATCCTGGGATATACGATGAGAAAACTAAACTACATTATGACAACATGTTCGAGGCTCAAATTGATGCATCCTACGCTGCATTGGAAAAGGCCGGATACGATAAAATGGAGGTCATAGTATCAGAAACCGGGTGGGCTTCAAAAGGAGACCCGAATGAAGCAGCAGCAACAGTGGAAAATGCACGAACTTACAATCTGAACTTACGTAAACGGCTCCTTAAGAAGAAAGGCACCCCTTTTAGACCAAAAAAAGTGGTCAAGGCCTACATCTTTGCAATGTTCAATGAAAACCTCAAGCCCGGGCCAACTTCCGAGAGGAACTTTGGCCTGTTTAAAGCTGACGGGAGCATTTCTTATAGTATCGGCTTCACAGGACTCAAACCTTCTTCATCAACATCTATCATCGCCTCTAAAGTATGATAATAGACTAATAATCGCTCAGTTCCTTTTAAATTTTCTATTTTATCAGTTTTGACTGTTTTCTTTTGTTTATGCAGGGCATTTGGTCTATACAATTAATGTACGCTATAGCGGCTGTTGCTCTGGTGCTGATCTTATGTTAAGTATAAGGCACAAGGGATTATTATTTCGGATTTTATAAACATTGGTGTACAATATGGCCATCTTTCTTGAATACAATTCTTCTATTAATTTTTTGTCTTCTGTGCTATTCTAAATAAAGACTTTTACTTTTCGACACGCATAAGAATTGACTTGTGTAAGTTATGTGATCTAAGGAAGAAGAATTAGTCAAAACACAAACACCTAAGGAAAAGAATTGGTCAGAATTCAATAATATCCCCTGCCTAAACTTTGTTATATAATACTAGTAGTTCTCTACATCTCTTATACCCAAACTCACGGTTTTCACTTCTAATACCCGAAAATACAATCACTTTTCCTATTTCAAAAACAAGCACGTCGAAAGAGAGATGGAACACTGGTATATGAACACAAGCATATCCGAACCAGCTAGCAGAACTAATAATTCGTCTCGCTCAAGCACCAAACCGCCCCGTAATGCTTCATCCAGATCTAAATCTAGTTTCTATAGCATTTTGTTCAACATTTTCTTGGGTTTTATATAGCCAAGATCCGCTAATCATGTTATGAAGCTACAAATATATGCTTAAAGTCGATAAGTATTTTAAATTATTGTATTTGCAAACTTCAAACACATGTACTCTTTGTAATTTTATGATAATAAAGAATATGTTTCTTTGTGCTTTAAACATTTCGATACATATATTTTTAGAACGGCACCACACTTGAAATCCGACCCCGAGTTAAACCATTCAAACGGGCAGCCCGGGACCCAAACCACTAGGAGAGACCCGCAAAGGGAAACCCCTAGAACTCACGGCTTGGCACTAAAAGGAAAATCCGGATTTTCTTTGTCACTTGCGAGACTTGAACCCGGGTAAAACACCTCCCAAGCTCCGGAAGGAACTCAGGTGGCCAACTGAGCTAATTTAGTTGGTTAAACATTACAATAATTAACTTAAACCATTTATGCAGCCTCTAACAGACTCAAACATGTTATATATTGTTTATGCAAGAATAAACAATAAGTGGTATGCTACTAATACTCAAATTTACTAATACAGAAAGTAAGTATTCAACTTAATCAGAAATAAAGACAGATAATCAGATAATTGGTTGTCTGCATCTAATTACATAACACAATACTTATCTTCATAGCATATCAAGGTTGAAAGATTTTATCACCACATTTGCATTTCCATGAAAGAAGATAGTAATTATCTTCCCAATGTGATTGAGTACTTCTGTAGTTACCAACCATCTTAGGGTGTGGAGGAATAACCAAAGTGGCTTGACATGGCCTGCAGTTCACACATTTGTTTACGCACCCTGGCGGCCTTGATCCTAATATTTTCTTGCTTTGTCTAACACTTGTAACCCCTTCATCAACTAGCAATTAACCAAAACACAATAAGCAATCTCAAACACCCCTTAAAATAAACAGAAAACATTAAGAAACAGGACCCTTTTTGTGATTTTGAATTCTAGTATATATGATATAGTTGACCCTCTAAAGGCTGGTTTTTTACATTACCTGATATGGAATGTGACACTGTGAAAGATAAGAGTAGAATGACAACAGTAACAACAATCCTGAGGTCAAGTAGGTAGGTCCTTCCAGGTGCCATCAATAGTTTAGCAAACAATTTGAAGTAGTGTATATTTAACAACAGTTATATATAGAAACAGAAGAGATGAATAATGGAGATGATGAATGGGGCCTATGATGAATTTATTTCTATTATTTGCCGTGCATGTAGTACTATTTGAACCAAAAAAAAAAGAAGATAACATTCAGCAAGTCAAACAAATGTATGGAGAACAAGGGACAGGTTTCATTTTTTTTTTTTTGAACGGTTACTTTTTTTCAAGGGAAATTCATGTCCAATTTGAAACCCGATGGGGGGAAAACCTTCAACTTAAGCCTCCCGAAGGCACGACACTTAATTGAAGTAAACCCTGCCTTCTCCATATTCGAACCCTTGTGGGTTGAAACCTTCATTGAAGGACTTTGAAATCGTACCGACAGGGCAGTGGTCCACAAGGGAGGACTTCCCGGTTTGGTAACCCAAACCGGTACTACTCTCCACTAGGCACGCTTAACTGAATAAGACATGCCCACGGACAGGTTTCATAATGTGAATGTGCCAATTAACTCAAATTCTTTTCGGGCATGGATACACCTACCCACTGGGTAGTTTACCCAGATGAGGTGTCACTGATTCATTGGGAGAGAAGGAATAATATTCTACTTTTTCCTCCAAGAAATCATTAATTGTGTTTTCATTGTGTTTTAATTCCTAGTGGGTAGACTACCATGTGGGTAGCTTAAGTTTTCTCCATTCTTTTCCTACATCGAATTTCACTGTTTTTGGGAAAATGTTGCACATTTGACAAATGTCTTAAATCTTGAACCATTGTTTCTGGAATTACAAACATTATCCTTGTGATCTGGGCATGTAAGAAAACAATGGCATTTATAGCTAACTGTTACTATAGTCAAAGTACTAAGAATGATGTAATTAATGATCTCTTAAGATGTTTTTTCAGCTAATCTTGCATATATCTTGCGTCGTAAGCAAACCCAATGTCTTATCATGAGGCTTGTGGTCTAGTGGTAAAGGCTTAACTAGTTAAGCGAGCCCAAGTGAGAGTAGTACCGGTTTGGGTGACCGACCGGAAAGTCCTCACTTGGGAACCACAAGCTCTAATGATATCAGACGAATCGGGAATAGGAGTGGGTTATCCCCTAAGGAGAGGCTCGCGGTTAGTATCTCTGCCCGAGGATGCGACACTAACTCGAGCCAACAACTAAGATCTAACAACTAACCCGCCGTTAAAAAAAAAAAAAAAAAAAAAAAAAAAAAAAAGTCTTGAAAATAAGGTGTATTATATCAGTTGTTTTCGAAACATCAAGGCTACTGTACGTTTAGTGGGTTTGAATTTTACGAGTGATCAATTGATGTACTCTTGGTTAGGGCTGTAAATGAACCGGACGAACATGAACAGAGCCCTGTTCATATTCGTTCATTTAATTTTAACCGGAAAAATAAATGGACACGGACGTTTAAACGGACGAATTTTTTTCTTCATGTTCGTTTATTAAGAAAATGAATTGTTTATATTCGTTTATGTCCGTTCATTAAGACACTAAACGAACGCTAAACGAACATAAACGATCGAACATAAATGAAAATAGACAAACAAACATAAACTTTATTGAATTCTTCACATATTGTTTTATAAGTGTTGCTTTGTTTAAACAAACCAATTTTTAAAATTATAAAATTAAAATATATGATATATGAACATAAACAGATAAATAAACATAAACGAACTTTAATGAATGTCTAATCAGACGTTCACGAACATAAATAAATGAATGAGACTTTTGTTCATATTCGTTCATTTAACTAAACGAACGTAAAATATTGTCCATGTGCGTTCATTTAATAAACGAGCGAACATAAACAAACTTTTTACCGAACGGTTCATGAAATGTTCACTGAACGTTAAGTTTGTTTACAGCCCTACTCTTGGTGCATATATTGGAGTTGTTAGGGAAAGAGTTGGAAACGGTCACGAGAATACCCTAGTTAAGCCGCGTACATTTGAGTCAAAAGACTCACCATTCCAGAATAACCTGAAAGAGAAAAACCTCATCTGTTTACTTGTTTTAGTAGATGGACACGAGGTCGATATAGATCATTTCCAGCTCAAAAAAATTCTAACTGTCTTGAAAGTTAAAATAATAAAATGTTTGCACTTTGCACCCTTAACTGTATATTTGTTGGGTACATTGTAAACGATAATGCACTATGACTAGTTGACTACCAAGACCAACTAACTTTAACAAACATTTACACAAAAGTATTACTACTCACAAAGCATTAAAAAAATCAAAAAACAGAAACTTACTAAAAACAACGCAAGTCCAGAAAGAAAAACAAGAATCTGAGACATTGATTATGTCTGACGTCAAGAATCAATCTTAAAGTCCAAAAGTCATTTTCATTAAAACAGTTGGTGTCGACAATCTTACCCATCGTTTTTTTCACCTAGTTTTCCATTAAACTGACATAAAAACAGTATTTTCATATTTTCATACCAAAAAAACAAAACCCATAGTGAATCAACAACAATACGGAGTATCACATAAAATCCAGCTTTTTTTCATTTTCACTGTTTAAAAAAATGCTTTATGAACAGTATAATAAACCCATAAAAAGTCTTCTATACTTTTTTTTTTTTTTTTTTTTCAATTGATATGACTATGCATGTGCTTGTGTCACTAAAAAGAGGATACAAAAACAAAGGGTAGTTGTTTTTGCTGTTCATATGATGAATATAACGTCATTTATTTTGTCAAAATGAGTAAAATGAAATGGTCAATGGTGGTATAGTGTATGATAACAGTGTTTTTCGGCTTGATTTGTGTATATGTTCATTTATGATTTTTGGATGAACAGTGATTTGAGGGGAAAAGTTTAAAATTTAACGAGACATGGCATGTTGTGGTAGTCAGAGAATCGAGTAAGATTATGGCAAACATGGCGTGACCGTTGTGCCGGGGCAGAGCCCATGCTAGTCGTAGTTTACTTAAAGTGCTTGGTGTTGTGGTGTATCACAGGTCATAGCGCTTTTTTTTGGCTTTATGGTGCTGCTACCGTGGGTTTTCTGGTACTTGGTGTGTGGTGGAGGGTAGGGATGGCAACGGGCGTGGAATGTCGGAGACCGTATTTCTCATCCCCATCCTTGTTTTCCACTCTCCATCCTCATTGGGGAATTGCTTTACATCCTCATCCCCGTCCTTAATGGAGATCGGGGATCCCTGTTGGGATTCGGGGATTCATACCCTATGAAATAACATAAAAATTCCGCCAACTCATCAAAAATATAAAGAATTTCGGGTCATAAAGTATCTCAACAAACATACATCGCACATAGTTAGATTAACTACAATTTTAATCAACTTTAAAGTATCGTAAACATTGTAACATCACATATAATATAAAAACAATATGTCCCATATGTGTGTATCCAGGCAAAATAATTAAGTACTATGTAATTGGTACTTATATTTCTAATTCTAAATGTGTTTGATCCTATAAATATCACGTATGCATATAAACATACATGTCGATACTCATAAACATATATATATATATATATATATATATATATATATATATATATATATATATATATATATATATATATACACACACACACAGAGAGAGGTTAATCGAGTACAGATAAACCATATAAACTTTAAATAATTATACACTAGAAAGTTCGGGTTCGGGGCCGGGTTCGGGTTCGGGGATTTATGTTATTCCCATCCCCGCCCCATCCCCGGTTTAATATTTCAGGGGATTCCCCATCCCGGTCAACTTAGGGATTCCCTAGTCAAATCGGGTTTGGGGATCGGGTCTCCATCGGATACATATATTTTTGCCATTCCTAGTGGAGGGTGGTGGTGATGGCTGTGTGGCGGTGACGGAAGTCAAAAAGAAAATGAATAGTAAACTGCAAAAAATGTTCATACAAAAAATTTCTCTGTACTAGGCGAGGATAAAATAGTCATTTCACGGTCAAAACTAACGAGCATTAGCCAAAAACATTTTTTTGCAGCTACATTAACGCTTTAAGTACAATATTTGCAGTTCTTTTTCGAGGACATTTTTTGCATTTCTTGAAAAGTTAAGGGACAATTTTTGTATTTTACTCTAAAAATAACATAGCACATTATCCCAACAAACAAGGTTTTGTTAGAACAACATGAGTTTGTTTTAACTTCTTGGAGTCGCTTTTTAATAGTAAGGATACCACAACTTCTAGTTTCTATCTATGTGGGATAACTTAATGATGGAAAGTTTTCAAAACACGTTATACAATAATCCTGATCACAATTAGATTAATAACTCGTAAAATTTGATAGCACAAAAGAACAAATAGATGGAAAATTCATTTGTACCATGTAACCCAACTGAAATGATGGAAAGTTTAACGCACATATGGCATTCGATATTTTAAAACAAATACCTCAACTATTGTAGTACTAAACTTAGATGGGAGGATAGACTTAAGCTCGACATGAAAGAGCTTTACTATTCGAAGACATGACCTCAGATAGGTAGGCGTGAAGAGATAGGATTAGAATTTGTTGTTAGCCTTTGGGCTTGGCTAGTTGTGGGTCCAGGTTTGCTTGTGGCGTTTTAGGCTTTTTAGGTGCCTTTTGGTTAACTTTTCTTTTTAGGTATTTTAGGCTTTTAGCTTGTGCTCGTTAGGCTTTAGGCACCGTTGCTCACCTCCCCCATATCTCACCCCGGCGGGATTTGGTATGTTTTTGTTGTTTGATTGTAGTACTAAAAAACCAATCTCTTACCTTACTCGTGATTCTTACGTATAAAACAAAAAGTCACTTGTATGAGCTACGTTGAAAACAAATAAACTTATGAAAATACTTATGAGTGTATAGGAATCGCCTAAATAAAGTCTAAACATTTATATCCAAAAATATGTGTAGATTGGCGGGACCTGACCCCGGGTGCCTTTTGGCACCGACCATCGTCCACCTCACAAGGAATAGCTCTGGGCAACTCTCCTGGCCTAGTGGGGCACCAACTAGAGTGAGCCGAGACTCTCGAACTCTTGAGCTCTTATCCACAAAGTGTCTCCAGAGAGCTCATAGGTTTTGCGAAGGTGAATACCTATCTGGAAGCAAAGTGCAATGGATGGGATTCGAACCCGAGTAACATTTATATCATTGAACCAAGCAATGTTTTTCATAACAAGATAAAAGAAAATAAACCAAAAAACCATTTAACATGAAAACTCTACTAACAAAATTTTGTGCACCATTAAAATCCATATTTTCCACCGCACATACACTTAGAAAGATATTCGATATCCTTAACATTCTCGATAATTCGCACTATTTTTTTTTTTTTTTTTTTTTTTTTTTTTTTTTTTTTTAATCTTTCGGTCTTTCTTCATGGAGTACACAAGAACGGCAACATAGGACTTTGTAAGAAACCTATCCAATTACATCGCAGTTCTTGATTGAGGAAGTAGTATTAGTGGTAGTCCGTAGTAACGAGAGGAATATCATGATATCCGAAACTGCAATAGTTGTTGCTATAACACTGTCACAACCCTGTGGGAACTCTAGGATGGTCACATATTTTTTTGATCTTTTTCAGTTACTTGAACTATGAAAGTGTTGCTTTGTCTAAGTTGTTATGAATTTTAACGACAAACAAAGAATGTGGAATTAATGTGTCTTTTTGTTTTTGAATATCGAGTTTTGTCTAAAGTCATTATCGGGTTTTCAAAAGAGTCAAGAACATTTGAAGAGTATTAAAATATACTTTTCCAATTTTGAAACAAAATTATAAACAAAATAAAACCCATGAACAAGCACTAGTTGTTTAAATTCGATATTAGGATCTCAAATTATACTTGACCAAAGTTTTTATTATTATTATTATTATTATTATTCCTACAAAGCACCGAAGCAAATAAAACACACTTGAAGCATTGCAAAGTTAAAAACATGGTGTATGTTGAGAAAAATATAAAACACACTCGAAGCAAATTAAAAGACAAAAACACCAAGATCATAAACCCCAACAAACACTTTCTTTGTTTGTTAGAATTAACGAAGAAAGTGTATTACTTGTTGCTTGCCTTTTGTGGATATAAGGATGACACCACTTTTACTTTTCATCTATGTGGGACAAGTTATTATTTTGTAAATAAAATTTTCAAATCATGTTATACAATAATCCCGATCACAAGTAGATTAAAGCCAAAAAGAATAAATAGATTGGAAATTCATTTGTACCATGTAACTCCATTGAATGCTTGAAAGTTGAACCTCTAGCCGTTGTATTTTTAATCGAAACGACCTCAACTATTGTAATACTAAAAAACTAACCTTTTACCTTACTCATGATTCTCAAGTGTAAAACAGAAAGCCACTTGTACGAGCTACGTTGAAAACAAATAAGTGTATAAAAATACTTAAAGAGTGTACATTCTATAGGAATCACCCAAATAAAGTCTAAACATGTATATCATAGAACCAAGCAATATGTTTTCATAACAAAATCAAAGAATATGAACCAAAGAACCTTTTAACATGAAAATTCTACTAGTAAATTTCGTGCACCATTAAAATCCATATTTGCAACTCCACAATTAGATACACATTCAATATCCTTAATGTTCTCAGCAAATCGTACTTTTTTTTTGCTCTTTCGGTCATTCTTCTTGGAGGACAAACAAGAACGCCTTCGCGGTGTTTGTGGTGATGATTCTGCATGATTTATATCACAGATCTTGATAGATGAAGTGTTAGTATTAGTCGTCCGTAGTAAGAGAGGAATATCATGGTACCCGAGACCGCAATAGTTGTTGCTAACACTGTCACGACTCCATGTGAACTCCAATCTCTAGAAAAAACCATTGTGAGCTAAATGTGGCAAGTAATCTGTTTTATGTTTTACGTTTATTGTTTTAAAAAAGGTTAATGCTCAACAGTTTACTGTTTGAACTTAGGCATAAAAGACCAAGATTTCATATTGATAGATTGTTACTAATATAAACTAAAAATTTACAAAACATGTTTTAGTTAATTTGTAGGTCTTTTCGATATAACAAGATTGAACTTCTACTTTGCATCAAAACAAAACTTATCTGAATTTGTTAATTATAAAAAGCACTGATGTAAATCATTGACCATACGCTTTATCTGTTTTGACTTTTCGTTTTGGGTTACATTGTTTCCGAAGTCACACGATTCTTGCACGCTCATTATTTGTTTATTAGGAAAAAGGCATACATACATGCTAATAAAATTTAGTTAAAGAGCAAAAGACATGTAAATGTTAATAACTAATTATTTTGTGACCAATTTACCTTTTCATTTTACCCTTGATTAAAAAGAACATTGGCTTCTGTATTTAATTGAACATGATGTAATGACACTTTGAAGTTGAAACAATTAAGTCTTCTTTTAAAAAACTAAAAGAAGAGCACACTTAAATGGTAATAACAATAAAGCAGAGTATCTCAACAAATTTTGTCAGGACACTCTACCTTATTGCAAATTTTAAGTCACATTTTTTGCTAATAAGGATTTCGCAACTTCTACTTTCTATCTATGTGGGATAACTCCAAGATGGAAAAAATTTCAAATCACGTTATACAATAATCCATGACACAATTAGATTAATAACTTGTTTAATTCCATAGCAAAAAAGAAGAAATACTATACATTGAAAATTCATTTGTACCATATAACCCAACTGAAATGCTGGAAAGTTTAACCCATGGCCTTCATATTTTTAAACAAAGACCTAAACTGTTCTAGTACTAAACCAACCTCTTACCTTAGCTAAGGGGGTGACATTGTTGCCTAAGGGTTTATCATGTTTTTTTTACATTGACCAATAAAGAGCGAGAAACACATTTCATGCCTAAACATGCCTAAAGTTTCATTTTTAGTGGCAATGTCATGCCTAAACACATTTTCATGCCTAAACACATTTCATGCCACTATTTATTGTTCAAACGGTCATTTTCATTTAACTCGTGAGTGATTGCCGATTCGGTAAAGAAGCCCGAAATGATTGCCGAATCCACCATGCCAAACCCCTGGCAATGGAGATGCCGAGTAATGCCTATGACACCGAAGTGTTTGCCGAGTACAATGCCACCCCCCTAATGTCTAATGTTTCTTAAGTATAAAACGGAAAGTCACTTGTACGAGCTACGTTGAAAACAAATAAGCTTATAAAAATCCAAATAGAGTCTAAACTCTAAACATTTACATCATAAAACCAAGCAGTGTTTTTCATAATAAGATCAAAGAATATGAACCTAAAAACCATTTAACATGAAACTCTACTAACAAAATTTTGTGCACCATTAAAATCCATATTTTCCCCTCCACACTTAGAAAGATATTCAATATCCTTAAAGTTCTCAACAAATCACACTTTTTTTTTTCGTCTTTCTCGTGGTGTACAAACTGTTATTCATCCCCTCAATTGTTCGGTATACATGAGATTATATAGTAAACACAATATGGGCTAAATACCAATCGGGCCTAATACTAATCTAATTGTAATACTACTTATCATCTAACACAAACAAGTAGGGATTGTGGGAACTCCTTGCTGGTTACATGTTTTCTGATCTTCGTTTTTGTTGAACTTAGAAATGTTTATTTGCTTTCAGTGGTTATGAAATTCAAATTATGAACATATAAATCGTGCATGGTGACAAACAAAGAATGTAGTTGTCGTTTTTGTATTATTTTTTTGGTGATGAGAAAGTTAGAATTCTTAATTTCCGCGTAATATCGAATTTATGTGTCTTATTGTTTTTGAATATCCAGTTTTGTCTAAAGTCACTCTTGGGTTTCGATATTAGGCCCTTAGTCTATATCATGAAACTAGAACGGTACCTGCGCAATGCGACGGCGGATATCGTGTGATTATATTTTGCGTTATTTGGTTACACGTTTAGTTGTTTTCATGCTTTATAAGTAGAGATATTAAAGATGATTAAGCGAAATAATTTTTAGTTTGAACAACCAACCGCTTCCTAACCAACTTACTTCATAATAAATTAATTTTGAAATCTTTTCATAACAAGCAAAAAAAAAAAAAAAAAAAAAAAAAAAAAAAAAAAAAAAAATCTGAATTTTAAGTTTTTCTAACAATATAATAGTCTCAAATGCATTATAATATAATATAGATACTCTTAAACAAATTTAAAAGAAAAAAAATGCAAATTTAAAAGAAAAAAATGCAATGAAAAACCTCACAAGTAAATTATTGTGAGGTTTACATCACAACTTTAGCTTAGCAAATCATCTTTGGGCTTATAGAGTTTTTTATATTCTTGCTTTCTACCCATGTGGGATAAGTTATTAAACTATGTCATACAGTAATCACAATCACAAGTAGATCGATTACTTGTTTTATCCCATGGGCTATGGCGAAGAAGAACATGTAAATTGAAAACTAATTTGTACCATGTAACCAAATTGTAGGTGTTGTGCCGCTGTGGTTGTAAACATTAATCTCATAAATAGAACCAAACAATATTTTTTAATGACAAAATCAAAGAATAAGAAAATAACCAATTAGCATGAAAACTCAAGTAAGTTTCTTGTACCATTATAATCCAATGTTTCGAATCCACAACTAGAAACATATTGAACTCCCCATTTCCGATCAGTATCTTTGACGTTCCACACGTATGCACTTTCTTTTTAGTCTTTCTGTCTTTTACCGTGGAGGACAAATGTTGGCGTATGTGGCCGAATGGCCCAAAACCCTTCGGCTGATAGAGACCTAGCCGAAGGGCAAGTTGCCGAAGAGAAGCCTCAACGGGCACAAGCCGATATCACAACACAATCCCAGGATTTTAGGGATCGTGTCGCCCACTTGCTCTGACACTCACCAACTAGGTATGACTTGCTCCTTCCCAAGGCAGAGTAAGTAATGAGGTGAGTAGTATAAATACCCCTCACCTCATTTATGATTCAACTAACACACACCTAATACTCTCACCAGTATTTATTACAAACACTTCTTCCTTTCACATACTCATCCTCACACCGGAGGTTGGTCTTGGGATAAAACCCAAGGCGAGTCTAACGTGTGCTACTCTTGTGCAGGGTATTTCAAGAGAACGAGAGACAGACCTAACGGCGGAACCCTCTCGCAAGGTTTTACCTCAACAAATTGGCTGTTGGCGTATGTGGCCGAATGGCCCAAAACCCTTCAGCTGATAGAGACCTAGCCGAAGGGCAAGTTGCCGAAGATAAGCCTCAACGGGCACAAGCCGATGTCACAACACAATCCCAGGATTTTAGGGATCGTGTCGCCCACTTGCTCTGACACTCACCAACTAGGTATGGCTTGCTCCTTCCCAAGGCAGAGTAGGTAATGAAGTGAGTAGTATAAATACCCCTCACCTCATTTATGATTCAACTAACACACACCTAATACTCTCACCAGTATTTATTACAAACACTTCTTCCTTTCACATACTCATCCTCACACCGGAGGTTGGTCTTGGGATAAAACCCAAGGCGAGCCTAACGTGTGCTACTCTTGTGCAGGGTATTTCAAGAGAACGAGAGACAGACCTAACGGCGGGACCCTCTCGCAAGGTTTTACCTCAACAAATTGGCGCCATCCGTTGGGACTCGTTATTCATTCTACCTAAAGAATCCGAATGTCAGGACCTCCTCCGTTTCCCCCCTTTCACACACCTGATCCCCAGGTCGGAGGAAGTGGAGATAACAACGACAATACGAATAATCACGATGATTCAGAGAACGATTCGTCCAACCTCCAGGGGATGATACTCAGTCAGATGGCATTTTTAACGGAGCTTATTAAGGAACATAATGCAAAGGGAGGAAGGTTAGTTCAACCCATACGTCTGGATTTCGGAGACGAGAATGACAAAGATAAGGGAAAAGAGAAAGTGACAGAGGCCGATGAGGAGTTGAAGAAACCTTTTAAGGAAGTGCTAAGATCTCCATTCACTCGTCGAATAGTAGAGTTCGCAGGAGAAAACTATGTGATGCCGCTGAACATGAAGTTTTATGATGGGTCTTCGGATCCGAATGATCACCTCACAAGGTTCACCGGGGCCGCCAACCAAGGACAGTGGCCGATGCCAACTTGGTGTCTCATGTTCCAACAAACCTTGGATGGGGCAGCCGGAGGATGGTTCGAGCGGCTGGAGCCGGGCAGTATAGACAGTTGGAACAGTTTAAGGGAGCAATTTTCAACTCGATTTTCATTACGGAAGAAATGTACTAGAGACCCCACGAAAATCACCAATATTGTCCGGAGGGCACATGAGTCGTTACCAGACTTCAAAGAACGGTGGACAGACGAAGCAAGCTATATCAGTGGGGTTCCAGAGATCATGTGTATTTCGGCCTTCATGGGTTCACACAAGTGTCCGGCTCTCGCTAAGAAGTTCTCCGATAGGGTGCCACGAACGGTAACCGAAATGTTCACCCGAGTGGA
Organism: Artemisia argyi; assembly: GCA_030686995.1. NCBI lineage: Eukaryota > Viridiplantae > Streptophyta > Magnoliopsida > Asterales > Asteraceae > Artemisia > Artemisia argyi. The sequence continues at coordinate 17,337,412 of CM060689.1, read as the reverse complement.
TGACTTCATAAGATCCGAAAAAGCTTTCCGGGATACGGAACTGCCCAAAGGAGAGGGAACAGACACAAGCCGAGGCAATTACTCCGCTCCCAGAGGAGATCGGGTGGTTAGAGGAGGTGTAGGAAACAAGTTCATGGGGGATCGCCGGAACGATCAAAGACGAAGGGATGTATTCCAACCTTATATTTCTCCTCGAATCAATCCCAGTCGGGTTGAGACAAATAGCCAAAGTAATTACCAACGCTTAGAACCATTTCGGAGCAACGCTGAGCGTACAAATATAGGTTCGCTGGTCAAACTCCCCCGCGAAATCTTGACTACCGAGCGTCAGTTGAATCTGCCTCAACCTCCACCGATGGTCGGTAGACCTAGGGCAGAAAACATGGATCGGTTTTGTGAGTACCACGGCGAGAGGGGTCATCTCACGAACGATTGTTACCAACTCAAAAAGCAATTAGAAATGGCATTGAAGTCTGGGAAGCTCGATCACCTACTCAGAGACTGGAAGCAAAGGGATGCCGGAGGAAATAGGGATCCTCCCAGAAAAGATGACAGAGGAAAGAATAAGGTGATTAACATGATCCGGAACTCGCCCCTCGTCCAGAAAAGAAAGTACGGAGGCCAGGAGGAAGACTGGATGAAGGTTCCTATAGTATTCCCATCCATATCAACAGGCGACTTGTCAGAAGAACCACTTATCATAGAAGGGGACATAGAATGATATCTGGTAAGGAGAATATACGTAGACGAAGGGTCTTCTGTCAACGTAATGTATGAGCATTGTTTCCGCAATCTAGATGCATCCATCAGGGAGAAGTTGGAAGAAACCAACACCTCATTGATAGGTTTCTCCGGAGAAACAAACAGGCCGTTGGGAAAAATAGAGCTAGAGGTAAAATTCGGTGATAACGGCTTGTTCCGAAGGACCATAATGAAATTCTGTGTGGTACAATCCCCTTCACCTTACAATGTTATACTATGAAGGACGGGATTGAAGGGGCTTAGAGCCGTTCCATCCACCATCCATTCCATGATCAAGTTTCCCACACCCCGAGGGGTAGCCACCGTGATGGCTCGACCGGCGGCAGTTCTGCAATGCCGGAAGCTAGAATAAAGCCAACAGGATAACCCACGAGGAATAGCAAAACCAGATGAGAAGGCCGCAGATGACTTCTCAACGGAAGAGGTGCTGGTGAACCCAGCGTATCCGGAACAACTGGTTACCATAGGGAAAGGGTTCTCCGCGGCGTGTCGGAGGTATCTTGTTGAATTGCTAAGAAGGAATAATGATGTGTTCGCATGGCAACCTTCAGACATGACCGGTGTTCCTAGGCGATTAATAAAACATCACTTGAATGTGAACGTTTCAGACACCCCGGTCGCTCAAAAAAGAAGAAGCTTCTCGGCTGAAAAGAATCAAGCGATACTATAGGAGGTAGAGGAGTGGCTGGTAGCCGGTATTGTTAGGCCGGTTAGATATCCTACGTGGATTTCCAATCCAGTTTTAGTCAAGAAATGTGACGGAAGTTGGCGCATGTGCATTGATTTCAAAAATTTAAATTCTTCCTGTCTGAAAGATTACTATCCTCTCCCCGAGATTGATTGGAAGATAGAGTCGGTGGTGGGGTACAAATACAAATGCTTCTTGGATGCATATAAAGGCTACCATCAGGTACAAATGGCCGAGGAAGACAAAGAAAAGACGGCATTTTACACGGAACAAGGAACTTATTGCTACACAAAGATGCCGTTCGGTCTGAAAAACGCAGGGGCTACCTACCAACGTCTAGTTGATTCAGCTTTCCGGGCACAAATAGGAAGAAACTTGGAAGCTTACGTGGATGACATGGTGATTAAAAGCAAAAGTGAAAAAGAGATGCTAGCAGATATTGCCAAAACCTTTAATAACCTAAGGAGAATCAACATGAAATTGAATCCTAAGAAATGCTCATTTGGTGTAGAGGAAGGAAAGTTTCTAGGATACATGATAACGTCCGAAGGTATTAGAGCAAACTCCAAGAAAACAAAGGCAATTTCGCAAATGCAGTCCCCGAGGACTTTAAAAGAAATGCAATCTCTGAGCGGGAAATTAGCCGCACTGAATAGGTTTCTCTCCCGGTCAGCCGAGAGATCACTCCCCTTCTTCGACACGTTAAAAAACATAACCAAAGAAAACAGAGAAGAGTACAAATGGACAGAAGAGGCCGAGGCTGCTTTTCAGTCGCTCAAGAAATTAATACTAGATCTACCATCATTATCGACCCCCAAGAAGGGGGAAGTCTTGTATATGTACCTCGCCGCAGCCAAAGATGCCGTTAGTGCAGTACTGATGACGGAGAAAGAGAATAGGCAATTGCCTGTTCATTATGTTATCCGAACATTACACGAAGCCGAGAAGAATTATGCTCCGGTCCAGAAATTGGCTCTCTCTCTGCTACATGCGTCTCGCAGACTGAGAAGGTATTTTGAAGCTCACCCAATAAAAGTCATAACGGACCAACCCGTAAAACAAATACTCAACAAAGCCGAAGCGTCAGGACGAATGGCCAAATATTCGGTTGAGCTGGGAGCTTATGATATAGATTACATTCCGAGAAACGCGATTAAGGGGCAAGTTCTCGCCGACTTCATCTCGGAAATCTCTTTTGAACCAGAGGGTAGTAGGCGAAGATCCCAGAAAGAAGATGTACAGGACGTCCCAAAACCGTCCAACTGGATTCTTTACACAGATGGGGCATCCAGCAAAAAAGGATCCGGAGCGGGCTTAGTGCTAATCGGACCCGATCTGGTCGAACACACGTATGCGCTCCGGCTCAACTTTCCAAGTACTAATAATGAAGCAGAATACGAAGCGCTCTTGGTCGGCTTGAGAATCGCTAAGAAAATAAAGGCGGAAGAATTAGAAGTAAGAGTTGATTCTAAGCTAGTCGCAAGCCAAATAAACGGAAATTTCGTGGCAACCAAGGAAAGTATGATTCAATACCTAGCAAAAGCGAAAGAGTATATTGGGGGCTTCAAAAAGTTCAAAATTTACAACATACCAAGAACCCAGAATCACAAGGCTGATGTATTGAGCAAATTAGCATCGGTAGCTTTCAATCATCTTACCAAAGAAATACTGGTTGAAGTGTTGCAGAAGCCTTCAACCGAAGAGAAACAAGTGGGAGCAATAGTATAGGAGGAAGAAGATAACTGGATGACCCCCATCATTCGGTGTTTAGACGAAGGTATCTGGCCTACGGATCCTAATGAAGCAAGGACCTTATGAATGAAGATTCCGCAGTATGTTATGGAGAATGGTGTGCTCTTCAAAAAGTCCTACTTAAACCCAATGCTACGATGTGTAGGACCTCAACAAGCGAACTACATAATTCGAGAAGTTCATGAGGGGATGTGTGGAATGCACTCCGGCCCAGGTCAGTAGTAGCTAAATTGATAAGGCAGGGATATTACTGGCCGACGATGCATAAGGATGCAAGAGAAGAGATTCAGAAATGTGATTCCTGTCAGATACACTCTCCGGTTCCAAAGCTGCCCAAAACCAATTTAACTTCTATAATGGCGTCTTGGCCCTTCTATCAATGGGGAATGGATGTGTTAGGTCCCTTTCCGGAAGCACCAGGGAGGTTGAAATATGTGATTGTAGCAGTGGACTACTTTACGAAATGGATAGAAGCTAAACCGCTAGCCAAAACCACCGGCAAGGACGTAAAGAAATTCGTGTGGGAGAATATCATTTGTCGATTCGGCTTGCCAGGAATCATAGTTACAGACAATGGAACGAACTTCGTCAATGATCCTTTCAAGGGGTGGTGTGAGAAGTTAAAGATAAAGCAGATAAACACCGTTGTGGCACACCCACAGGCGAACGAATTAGTTGAAAGGGCAAACAAGAGCTTGATGCATGGCATAAACACTAGACTTGGGAGGGAGAGAGCCGGATAGGCAGACGAGCTACCAAATGTTTTATGGGCTTTCCGAACCATGATGAAAACCAGTAATGGAGAAACTCCTTTTAGCCTGACCTACGGCAGTGAAGCAGTGATACCAGCAGAAATAGGAATGCCTACTCACAGAACCATGCTCTATAACCCGGAAGATAGCGAAGAACAGCAGCGATTAAATTTAGACCTTTGCAAGAAAGACGTGAAATGGCGGCGATCCGCGAAGCAAAGTACAAAACAAAGGTCGAACAATACTATAACCGAAGGGTCAAACCGATGTCTTTCAAGGTCGGGGACTTCGTCTACCGAAGAAACGTGGCTAGCCGGGTCGAAAATTAGGGCAAACTGGGTTCGAACTGGGAAGGACCATACCGGGTGGTCGAAGCACACCAGAACGGTTCATACAAACTTGCTAGTATGGACGACAAGGAAATTCCTCGAACCTGGCATGCAACTAACTTACGAACTGTTTCATGTAAAAAAGTTTGAATGATCAATGACAACCTATGTCTTCCCCACTATACAGGAAGCAAATTTTCCTAAAAACCGTCCAACTACTTATACGGATCGTGCAAAAACACTCCGTCCAACTACTTATACGGATCGTGCAAAAACACTCCGTCCAATTACTTATATGGATCGTGCAAAAACACTCCGTCCAATTACTTATATACGGATCGTGCAAAAACACTCCGTCCAACTACCTTTACGGATCGTGCAAAAACACTCCGTCCAACTACTTATATACGGATCGTGTAAAAACACTCCGTCCAACTACTTATACGGATCGTGCAAAAACACTCCGTCCAATTACTTATACGGATCGTGCAAAAACACTCCGTCCAATTACTTATATACGGATCGTGCAAAAACACTCCGTCCAACTACTTATACGGATCGTGCAAAAACACTCCGTCCAACTACTTATACGGATCGTGCAAAAACACTCCGTCCAACTACTTATACGGATCGTGCAAAAACACTCCGTCCAATTACTTATATACGGATCGTGCAAAAACACTCCGTCCAACTACTTATACGGATCGTGCAAAAACACTCCGTCCAACTACTTATATGCGGATCGTGCAAAAACACTCCGTCCAACTACTTATACGGATCGTGCCGTGCAAAAACACTCCGTCCAACTACTTATACGGATCGTGCAAAAACACTCCGTCAAATTACTCATATACGGATCGTGCAAAACACTCCGTGCAAAATTATTCATAAGAACAAAGAATGAACACTCTGTCCAAAAAAGCTCCGGCCAAAAGTTACTTATACAAATTACGCAAAAGTACTTGCAAATATGAAAAAGCATAAGAACGGAACGATGGTGTATATATAAACAAAAACACAAAACTGCTCTCCGGTAATACAGTTACAATTCAAATGTACTAAATTACATGTTACAGTCTCAATAGGACACAAAAAGGGGTACAGGCACCCCGGATAAACCCTAATCAATCTATTGGGTAGTGGGAGCAACAACGGCAGGAGTGGGAGTTGCCTTCTTAATAGGCTCCTCCGGAAGGAGATTCATCTGATCACCAAGGGGAAGACGGAAAGATTCCGCGAGCTTCTGAACATACGGATATTCTGCCTCGAAAAGCTTATGATATTCCGGCTTCCAAAGTTTGGGTGCCTCCATGTTGAGCTTCTTGATCTTCTGCAGAATTTTTTCCGCATCCTCCGGTTTCCTTTCGGCACGGACACCGTCAATGAACCCTCCGGAATAAGATAAACTATAAACCCTTCCAAGACTCTTCTTATATTCATCACTCTTGAAGAGCCTTCGGAAAGCGGCCGGGATTAGTTCCTTCACGGTATTGTATCGAACAACCTCAGAGGTAGCCAACTGGGCGATCAGGCCTTTGTTCTCTACTGCCAACCTTTCGGCCTCCTGGGACTTCTCTGCCAACCTTTTCTCAAGTTCTTCAATTTTAGAAACCTGGGAAGCAGATAGGCTGGTTTCCTCATTTTTCTCCTTCTCAATTTCCTCCAGCTGGTCAACCAATCCCTTTTCCCGGGTGGAGGCTGCAGCTCTCTCCTCCTGCTGCTCGTCCTCCAACGCCTGGAGCTCTTTCAACAAATTTTCAAACTTAGCAATCTGGGCATCCCTCTCCTCCTCAACGGTTTTCAACCTGTCGGCAACAGACTCACACTCCCCATGAGTAGCCTCTAACTCCCGGTAATCCCGATTGAGCTGGCTAAACCTCTTCAACACTTCTGCCTGAAGAATCACACCGGAACCGGAGTTGATATACGACTGGCGGACAAGCTGATTGTTGTTTAGTTCGGCCAATGCTTCCTCTTCGGCAGGGGTGGCAAGATGTGTCATCATCTCTCGGCATGCTCGAAAGGAGTTCATGCGCCCATCATCTCTGAGAGTCCACCCGGTGTTAAAATACCCTCCGGTCAAATCAGTGTGACCTGAAAATAGCAAAACCGTTGGGACTGAGCTTTTACAAAAGCCAGATATAAAATAATAATAATCCCAGGATATATAAATATCACATACCTTCAGACAAGGGCTGACCCTCTTCGGAACGCACGTGAGATCTGGAAGCATGATGTTCCGAATGGGCTGCACAAAGAACTATGAATGAGCATTTAAGTAAAGCCGGGAGACAACAAGAAACATGAATTCTTACCATCAGAAGGAGAGGGATGGGGCTGTTCATGAAACCCTTCGGCAGGTGGAGACTTGGAGTTCTCCAAAGAATGATGCTCCTCTTCAAGATCTACGACCGGAGGATTTTGTCCGCCACCACCTTCATTATCTTGTTCGGCCCTGTCCGACGGCTCAGCCTGGTTGAGAGGGTTGGCATCCACAGTATGCTCTTCAGACTCAACAACCTCTTCATCGGTTTGCAATTTTCTCCTCCTTTTGGGTTGTGCACTCGGCCCAGCTGCAGCTCTCTTCTTACCAACCGGATGTGTCAGCTGCTTCTTTCTCTCCTTTTCCTCCCGGGCAGCCACCACATCGGAATTAGGCGTCTCAACAGTTAGTTGAGCGTATGTTTTCTCGGGGACCGCAACCTCGGGAGCAAGGGGCTCGGCAGTCTTGTTCGGACGGGGCTGATCCTCCGGCAATGGATCTCCTTTGCTGACAACTGACCCATCAAGCTCCGGAAGCTCTAGGTACTCAGACATAGTGATAACTGCAGAAAGGAAAACACACAATTAAAACAAGCAGGAGTGGCATACACCTTTCAAAAAATAATAATAAACACCCCTTCTTACCCTCCCCTCCAACATTCTTTATAACAAGATTGTGACCTGATATCCTGAAGGTGTTGGTAAGCCCATACACCCAAAGAAGACTGGTCGGAGGTTTCCGAAGTATTATGGGTCGGAGGGCCAGTGTCTTAGCATCCCGTTGCGAGTAACCGGTTGGGAATCGATCTGTAATCTGTGAATCCCTATGTCTCCACGGCATGGCGATCGGTATGGCCCTTCGGTCAATCAAAAAGAAAAAATCCTTCCACCGTTTCAAACTTGATAAAATCTCCCTAAAACACTTTTTGGCATGTTTACCCGTCCGATGTTCAAACGAGAACCAGTGTCCCTGCTTACATAACCGGTAGAACACTCGAAACAGGGAGACGGTGGGCACAACATCCAAACTATAACACCGTACCTCAAACAATGTCACCCTATTTACACCTAACGGAACTAGCTGGGAAAAGTGTACGTTAAAATGATCTATGACGCTCAAAAGGAAGGCTGAGAATGGTATCCTAACACCCCCTAATCTCATGTGCTGAACATACACCCCTATTTTATCTCCCGGCAACTCATTCATGGTCAGATCGGGGGGAGGAAGTACAGGATGAAGATCTAACGGGATGCCAAATTCTACTATCATATCGTCTAAATCTCTTTGGGAAAGCTTAGACGGATGCACATGCATATCGAACTTACCGGGGGGTTTAGCTGTTAATAATAAAGGTGGGTCAACCGGAACGTTCATCTCCCCAGGTTCACTAACGGCCATGGTCTAAACAATACGAAGTAACAAAAACAAAAACAAAAACAAAAGGTTAAAACGCACCTCGGAATAAACTTTGCAAAATAACAGAAAGCAACCGAAGAGAATTGAGGAAAAAGCACAGTAAAAGGTAAAAATGAAGAGTAAAGAAGTGGTATATATAGTCGGTATGGGGATACGTGAAACGTCGCATCATGCGCCCCCTTGACACGTGGCTAAGCACCGACCGTTTGATATCTGTGCCAAAGTTAAGTGGTAACCAGCTGTCAAAGGGGCATAATGGTAATTTTGCCGCGGCGAATACACTTCTCATAAAAACGCGCAACATCTGCGACACAACGACAAGGGAACAACGACACCTATACGCACAGCGGAATTGAAGCACCGGTTTGAACCGATACTCCAATACTTGGGGGGGGGGGGGGGGGGGGGACATGTTGGCGTATGTGGCCGAATGGCCCAAAACCCTTCGGCTGATAGAGACCTAGCCGAAGGGCAAGTTGCCGAAGAGAAGCCTCAACGGGCACAAGCCGATGTCACAACACAATCCCAGGATTTTAGGGATCGTGTCGCCCACTTGCTCTGACACTCACCAACTAGGTATGGCTTGCTCCTTCCCAAGGCAGAGTAGGTAATGAGGTGAGTAGTATAAATACCCCTCACCTCATTTATGATTCAACTAACACACACCTAATACTCTCACCAGTATTTATTACAAACACTTCTTCCTTTCACATACTCATCCTCACACCGGAGGTTGGTCTTGGGATAAAACCCAAGGCGAGCCTAACGTGTGCTACTCTTGTGCAGGGTATTTCAAGAGAACGAGAGATAGACCTAACGGCGGGACCCTCTCGCAAGGTTTTACCTCAACAACAAACAAGAACGCCTTCATGGCTTTATAGTAGTTATGGTGGCCAATGTATAAAAAAAAAAAAAAAAAAAAAAAAAAAAAAAAAAAAAACATTTGGAGCTAACTGTGATGAGGAATTTGCTTTTTGTTTTACATTTAACATTTTAAAAAGATTAATGTTCGACGATACTGTGCACGAAATGTAATTAGGCGTACGAAGACCAGGATTTCATATTGGTAGGTCGTTCTTGATATTTAAGCTAAAAATCTAATAAACCTATTTCATATAATTTGTTGGTCTTTTCACTTTAACAAGATTAACGTTGCATCAAAATAGAACTTATTTGTATCCGTTATTATTGAAAGCACTGATATAAATCATTGACCATACTTCATTCTGTTTTATTAGTTTTCATTTTCTAGTTTGTCTATATTGGGTCATGATTTGCTTTTTAAGGAAAAACATACATACATACCGAGAGAAATTTACATGTTGTGTAGTATTTTACTGTATTTAAAGAACAGAGGTTGTCATCTTTTACAAAATAAACACACATTGACAAAAATAACAAAAAAGTTTATAACAATAAACAAGTTTTTGTTAGGTATATTATCCTTCAATACTTTGTATTTAGGTGCCCTTTTGATTTATAAGGATGTCGCAATTTAATGAAGGAAAATTTTGGTAACACGTTATGCAATAATCCTGATCACTGTAGAGTAATAAGATAAATCGTATGTTTATTAATGATCATAAGCCGGTATATAAATACCCAATACAAGAATATTCTAGACCTCGGGCCTTAGCCCATACTAAGATTACATGGACTCTAATATATCAACTAACACTCTCCCGCAGTTCGAGCGGCGAAATCGCGAAAGCTCGAACTGGAGTAATAAACTTAAAAGGAAAAGAAAAAGAAAATATAAATGTGGTGACTGGTTATCACAGAACCAACGGCCAACCACTAAACAGGTGGTGACTGGTTATCACAGAACCAACGGCCAACCACTTAACGAAAATAGGTGGTGACTGGTTATCACAGAACCAACGGCCAACCACTAAACGAAAATAGGTGGTGACTGGTTATCACAGAACCAACGGCCAACCACTTAAAAAAAAAATAAATAAATAAACCAAAGTATCCCTACAACGAAAACAAAATAAAATGCTAACTAAGACTCATGCACTAACATCAAAAGAAAAGGAAAAAAAAAAAACGAAAGTTGGTTCTAAAACTTCAACCCCCAAAGAACCTTCCGAACAAACGGGGCGTGTTTTTCCCTAAAAAAACATAAAGATTTTTTTTTTTTTTTTTTTTTTTTTTAAGAAAAAAAAAAAAAAAAAAAAAAAAAAAAAAAAAAAGTTATAATTGATTTATCGTTTGTTTATTAGTCGATTGTTCGTACGGCTTGTTACCAGTCGACTAAAGTTGACCGTTGGTACCAGTCTCTAAAGTCGATCGTTGGTACGGTTGTGTTACCAGTCGACTTAGCCGACCGTTGGTGCCAGTCGACTAAAGTCGACAGTTGGTAGGGTTTTGTTACGAGTCGATTAAGTTGTTGTTATTATGTTAATGTTTTTTCTTTTCCTTTCTTAGTTTACTACTCCAGTTCGAGCTTTCGCGATTTCGCCGCTCGAACTGCTGGGGAGTGTTAAGGGATAAGTATAAGCCCAAGCCCGGTTTGTGGGTGTAAGGTATTAGGGTTTCACCATTATAAATAATGGTCATTAATAAAGTATTACCTACGGGGTTTACAAATGTTGGAATATTGTAAACCCCGTAGGTAATACTTTATTAATGACCATTATTTATAATGGTGAAACCCTAATACCTTACACCCACAAACCGGGCTTGGGCTTATACTTATCCCTTAACAATAACGTATTGTAAAAGTAATGAACAAGAGTAAAGAGAAGAGAGAATTATTATTGAATGAATACATGAGGTTACAGGATGTATATATAAGGCTAATAGTCTAAACCCTAACTTGTTCATAAAGAATAGGATGAATAGACATAACCCATAGGCCCATATATAATTTATAATAATTCTCTTTTTCTAAATTTTAACTAAGGAATTGAAAAGCCCATTCTACTATTCTCACTTTTTTCTTTATCATTTTTTTTTCTCTAACTCCAAAAAAAAAAAACACATACACTATTCTACCACTAATCTCTCGTGTCATCCTTCACCGCCGAACGTCGCCGCCACCACCCGCCGTTGCCACCACCATTACAATTTGAAGTAATCTTCTTATTATTTTTAAAAAAGAAAAATATAACTCCAACTAAACGCGTTTTCAAAATTCTCAACTCTTTTCTAGAGAAGAAAAACCATCCCCTTCTAAAAGAATTTAGAGATGGAAAATTGAGAAATTTTTCACTAACTAAACGGCCCCTAAGCAACAAGTTTGAGTTTTGTTTCAATTTAATCCATTTAACTTTTACCATTTAACTTTTACCGATCATAAAAACCACCAAATTTTTCAATAGCGTTCTATTGTTGTGTACTGTAATTTTTATGTTATAAAAATAAAGCACTTTTCAAATTTGTTATTATTTTATAACTTATATTTATTTTTACATGTGCATAATTTGGCTGTATATCAAGTTGGTCGATATTAGTTAAAATAAAAAATATAGATGTTTATTATTAAGGTACAACAAAATAATGCATATATCAATATTTTAAACATAGTCTTTTAGAACATTTCCACAACAATGAATTTTTTTGAAACTTAAATGGTTTCTATGGATACTGTCGAAGTTAACTAATGGATAGGAATTCCATTGGTATGGCATTATAACTGCTCGGAAAAGTTCGATATTGAAGGTATACAATTCGATAAATAAAGTTTGAGTGACTCACTTGGAACAATAACGACATTTTGTTACTATTAAGCAATATTTTCCCTTTGTTTTTTGGGATTTAGCCGTACAATAGCAACGTACTTTTCCAAATATTCCAATCTAGTACGCGTACTATTTTTTGTTTCACTTAATGTAACGAATTTTCAAGTTTTGTTCCATTCTACCCCACGAAACTTGTTTAACCGGCTAGCAAGATTTTTTTCCCACAAAAGCTGCTACGTTGGATTTCCACTATATATTATATACTTGTAAAAGCCATCAAATAGCCATATACTTTCTAAAATTTACACATATGGTACGTGTGTCGAAAATAACTAAAAATTTGGTTTTTTTACGTTTTCACTCGTTTTTGCACGTTTTCATTCGGTTTGGACATTTTCGTTCGTTTTTACACGTTTTTGTCCATTTTTGCACTTTTTCTTCTGTTTACACGTTTTCATCCGTTTTTGCACGTTTTCTCCCGTTTTTGCACATTTTCGTCCGTTTTTGCACGTTTTCACCCTTTTGTACATGGTTTTGTTTGGTTTTACATGTTTTTGCCTTGTTTGCACGTTTTGTCTGTTTTTGCATGTTTTCGTCCATTTTTATATGTTTTCATCTCTTTTATACGTTAACTTTTACATGTTTTCGTCTATTTTTATACATTTCATCTGTTGTTACACGTTTTCACTAGTTTTTGCACGTTTTCGTTCATTTTTATTCATCTTCATCCGTTTTCATACGTTTTTATATGAATTAAAAACGGACAAAAGCATCTATAAATGAACGACAACATGTAAAAATAGATAAAAACGTGAAAAAGCGAACGACAACATGTAAAAACGGACAAAAACGTGCAAAAATGAACGACAACGTGTAAAAACGAAAAAAAAAACGTGTAAAAACGAAAGGAAACATGCCAAAAATGAACCAAAATGTAAGAAAATGGATGAAAACATGTAAAAACAGATGAAAACGTGAAAAAAACGGAGGAAAACATGTAAATATGGACGACAACGTGCAAAAACAAATGACAACGTGCAAAAACAGACGAAAACGTGCAAAAACGAATGACAACGTGTAAAAACGGACAAAAACGTGTAAAAACGAATGAAAACATGCAAAAATGGACTAAAACGTAAGAAAACGAATGAAAACGTGTAAAAACATAGGAAAACATGTAAAAATGGATGAAAACTAGTAAATATGGATGAAAACGTGCAAAAACAAATGACAACGTGCAAAAACGAACGAAAACGAACAACAATATGTAAAAACGGACAAAAATGTGCAAAAACGGAAAATTGTGCGAAAACGGATGAAAACATAAGAAAACAGATGAAAACGTGTAAAAATTGATGAAAACGTGTATAAGAACGGATGAAAACGTATAAAACGAACAAAAACTTATAAAAACGAACGAAAATAGTACGCGTACTAGATCGGTACATTTGAAAAAGTACGTTGCTATTTACTAAAGTATTAAATATGTCACATAGGCATTTTTCCCGGTTTTCAAACTTTTTTCCCGGTAACCGGTAACTTTTGGGTAGAATAGAACAAAAAATGAAAGTTCGTTACATTAAGTGGGACAAAAAATAATACGCGTACTAGATTGGAACATTTGAAAAAGTACGTTGCTATTGTACGGCCAAATCCCTTGTTTTTTACTAATTACAAAAAAAAAAAAAAAAAAAAAAAAAATGTAAAATTTGTGAAAGCTGTTTATTTTGGGTAAAGTATATAATTTCTTTCTTAAATAAATTAAAAGAAATAAATACAAATCCAACTAGTAGTATATGTTAGACGTTCAAGTTGATAGGAACCATTATAACATTTGAGATGTTGTACATTGTGTACTAAAGATCTAATTTAATGTTAGTAAAATAAAACGTATGAATTCCTGTATCAAATTCCTAAAAATAAAACAGTTTTTTCGGTTAACTTTGAGCCATCAAACAACTTTTTTTACGGATCATTTTTCCCTCCTTAATTCCCTCTTTTTACCTCTTCCATTACACTTTTCTTCATATTCTATGCGTTTCATTTAACTTTGCTCCATCCACAAGGTAATCACATTTTATAAAAATCATAGATCTTTTCATATAAACATACATTATGTTGTAATCGAGCTATTGAACCAATTGATCTACCAATATCACGTAGTGCTAGTACGTGCTTGTGCGTATATCATGTTATAAAAATTATATTTTGTGTGGTATGTTATATATGGTTAGCAAATGTGATTATAGCATTATATGGTAGCATTCTGATAATGAATGTGATCAAAAAAATGCAGGCTGCAAAATGTCTAAGGTATTGCTCCATGGAACTCTTCATGTTACGATCTACGAGGTAGATAAGCTTCATGGTGAAGGTGGTGGTCCTAATATATTCGGGAAGGTATATCATACGTCGTTTCTTCTAGTCATATGCTCGTTTTTTTTTTTAATAAGATGTAACGAGTTACGTACTTTCTTCTTTCGTGTGAAAAACATACAATGTTTGATTTAGTATAGCCTAACAAGTGCTTTTGATACGGATTAAAAGCCTAAAATACACATCAACGCATACTTACCAATAGTTTGATGACACGTGAATTCTGTTAGGATGAAAATGCTTGAATAAGTACTTATCTGCTCCATTTTTTATGAATCACCTGATTATTTTTTTTGTTGCAGCTTATGGCAAACATACAAGAGGCTGTCGGTGTTGGGGAAGGAGCTCCCAAATTATACGCAACAATTGATTTAGAAAAATGCAGAGTTGGACGAACTAGAATGATTGAAAATGAACCCCAAAACCCGCGTTGGTTTGAATCATTTCACATCTATTGTGCTCACTCAGCTTCTAATGTCATATTCACAGTCAAAGATAACAATCCAATCGGTGCAACTCTAATTGGAAGAGCTTACATGCCCGTTAGCGAACTTACAGATGGAGATGAAATAGACAAATGGCTTGAGATCATGGACGAACACAAGAACCCAATAGCGTCTGGTGCTAAGATCCATGTGAAGCTACAATTCTTTGATGTCACACAAGACCGTAACTGGGCCCATGGAATTAAAACTGCAAAATACCCTGGTGTTCCCTACACGTTTTTTGCTCAAAGACAAGGTTGTCGAGTTTCTTTATACCAAGATGCTCACGTCCCCGAAGATTTTATTCCTAAAATACCTTTAGCTAATGGTAAGTCTTATGAGCCGCAAAGATGTTGGGAAGATGTGTTTGATGCTATTACTAATGCTAAGCATTTCATTTACATTACTGGATGGTCTGTTTACACTGAGATTGCTTTACTACGTGACTCGAATAGACAAAAACCTGGAGGTGATATCACGCTTGGTCAGCTTTTGAAACAGAAATCAGAAGAAGGCGTCCGTGTTGCTATGCTTGTATGGGATGACCGAACCTCAGTGGATACATTGAAACGGGATGGTCTAATGGCTACACATGATGAAGAAACACAAAACTTTTTTCAAGGAACTGAAGTTCATTGTATTTTATGCCCACGTGATCCTGACGGTGGTGGTAGCGTTATTCAGAATCTACAAGTGTCCACCATGTTTACTCATCACCAAAAGATCATTGTCGTTGACCACGAGATGCCTAATGGTGGATCTAAAAGGAGGGTTGTGAGTTTTGTTGGTGGTATTGATTTATGTGATGGTAGATATGATTCAGCTCACCATCCTCTTTTTAAAACACTTCACTCTATTCATCATGATGATTTTCACCAACCGAATTACACGGGGGCTGCGATAACAAAAGGGGGTCCACGTGAGCCGTGGCATGATATTCATTCACGCCTTGAAGGCCCGATTGCTTGGGATGTTTTGTTTAATTTTGACCAAAGATGGAGGAAACAAGGTGGGAAAGATGTGTTGGTTAACTTACACCAACTTAAGGATATACTAATTCCACCATCCCCCGTCACGTTCCCAAATGATCAAGAAACATGGAATGTTCAGTTATTTCGATCCATTGATGGTGGTGCAGCTTTCGGGTTCCCAGACACACCAGAAGAAGCGGCTAAAGCAGGTCTCGTGAGTGGTAAAGATAACATTATTGATAGAAGTATTCAAGATGCTTATATTCAAGCTATACGCAGAGCCAAAAACTTTATCTATATCGAAAACCAGTATTTTCTTGGAAGCTCATTCGCGTGGAAATCTGATGATATTAATATTAATGAAATTGGTGCTTTGCATCTTATTCCAAAAGAACTTTCCTTAAAGATTGTTAGCAAGATTGAGGCCGGTCAAAAGTTCATTGTTTATATTGTGGTCCCAATGTGGCCGGAAGGTATCCCAGAAAGTGGGTCCGTTCAAGCGATATTGGACTGGCAACGAAGAACAATGGAAATGATGTATAAAGATATTGTTAAGGCTTTACAAGCTAAGGGACTTGATGCTGATCCAAGAGAGTATCTCACTTTCTTTTGTCTTGGAAACCGTGAGGATGAGAAGGACGGAGAACATCAACCTTCGGAAGCACCTGAACCAAATTCGGGCTATCATCATGCCCAAAATAATCGGCGTTTCATGATCTATGTGCATTCCAAAATGATGATTGGTATGTTGCAACTCTTAATCTTTGTGTAGCATATTTAAACCCAAAATTTAAATTATGTGTAGTGCTCATCTTTCGGGTTATATTAGAAGCAGCAATTATACCCTAGACAACATAACATGGTCAAATAGAGCCCTTATAAACGTGTTTGACAAAAAAATGTCAAACGGGTCAAAATGAGCTAAAACCAAAAAAAGGCTCAAGAATAATGAGTTGCACTGTTGCAGCATGTTGAGCTTATTCACTAACATTTTTTTTTTTACCTTTTACATCATCTATTATAATTAGCACAAATGCACAATAGTTAATGAAAGTAAATTTCCAGACATTTTTGCCCAACCCATCCGTAACAGTTTGACCCATTTTAGAAAGGAAGTGATCACCACATTTTATTGGGTTGAAATAAAGCCATGGTACATTCACATTCATAAAACAATGTTATTCTAACATCAGACCTACAATGGTGCAGTTGATGATGAATACATAATAGTCGGATCAGCAAACATAAACCAACGATCTATGGATGGTGGTCGAGATTCTGAAATAGCTATGGGTGCCTACCAACCATACCACTTAGCTGGCAAACAACCTGCTAGGGGTGAGATCCACGGATTCCGTATGGCTCTATGGTACGAACACCTTGGCATGATTGATGAAACTTTTGAGCACCCTGAGAACGCTGAATGTGCAAGAAAGATCAACGAAATTGCTGACAAATACTGGGATATGTATGCTAGTGAAAACATCGAAAGTGATCTCCCTGGTCACTTGCTTCGTTACCCCGTTGGCATTACTAGAGATGGTGATATTACTGAACTACCTGGAGTCACCAATTTCCCTGATACAAGTGCGAAAGTCCTTGGTACTAAATCTGATTATCTTCCACCTATCCTTACTACCTGAGAAAGATTTTGTTTCTTTTTTTCTGAACCGGAAATAAGTAGTTTTTGTGATACTGTAATAAGCAATGTTTGCATCATTATTTGCAATTTTGCATAGTAAGCACATTAATGTACTAATAATCAACTTTTATATGAAGTATATGCAACTTTTTGTTCTGATATGTAGAATGAATTTCTTCTTTACTCTCTTACAACAACTTGCATGATCACTTAGCGGCCGATATTTTATGTACAGTAGATGACTAACAAGGTGTTTACACAACCTTCGAAAATAGCCAAAAGCATTACACATTATACATTTTCACCTGATGACCAAAAAATGTCCAACTTTGATTTGTGGTCAAACAGTTGGACCAAATAGCCAAAAGCACTAGACCACTTCCTGCTCACTACAAGTTGCAAATGTGATGGTTATGGCTTATGGGCTCCCTAATTGCTAATTTATTCAATATGTTCTGCATCAATAATGCCGCACTCCTTTGACAACATCCTAACATTGGGTCAAGATTGTATGTATCAACCCAACTAAAGCCCGTTTTCGGATAGAAGAATGAGAGTCTAGTCCAAGGAGTGCAACATTGGAAAGTGACATTGATATTGATAAATTGTACTGATCTCAATACCATGATCAGAGAACACAAATTAAAGAGGTTGTATTATTGTATAGCCAAAATTCATTTGATATGAAATGACAATATTGACCCACAAATGATAGAAAGTGAAAGACCAAGTTGCACACTCCAATATTGACCAACTTAAACATTATCACTTCCTCAAGTCCTCAACCACTATTGTTCAATTGGCTTTAATTGAATAAGGCCCACATTACATGGTCTAAGACAATGAACCATTTCTTCCTTCACATTTCCGATCCCACCACAATAGTACACCCCACTACTCTTTGGACTTTGGTCCATATAATGTAATTAATTCAATTTGCTTATTTACTTAATGATCAAAAAAAAAAAAAAAAAAAAAAGTGGATTGGCAGGAACATCTTGACTCCGGGTGTCTTTTGGTAGAACTCTTATTCACAAAGTCTCTCCAGTAGGAGCAAAGTGCCAAGGATGGGATTCGAACCCGAGTCTATTGACTCAAGAATGAAAGCCCACCCACTGGACCAATGCCCCAGTGGTGCTTATTTGCTTAATGATAGAGTTAGGATGGTTAATGATGTGTTTGGCGCAAAGTGTTTATGAGCATTTAAGAACGGTGAACAATGAGGTTTATGATTTGTAATGATCGTTTGACAAGCAACAAGTAGCTTCATATTTTTTCCAGAACTGTGAGCGATGAGCATTTTGCTTTTTGATGCGTTTGACAAGCAGCAAATAGCTTCATATTTTTTCCGGAATGCTTAGTTTTCACACTCCATGTAGTAATATTTAGAACTTGTTATACACATTAAAATTACATCTACATCTACGTTACCAAACGTTCTACTCAACTACCGCTGCTCACTGTTACTACTGTTTACCTCTTGGCTCTTGCTACTACAAACGTTTTCTGATACATTCTTTAGTAATTATAGTTTTTAATTTTTGGCCGACTAATCCAAAAGATTTGTAGCTACTGTCACACAGACACCAACCATGTAAAACATTTCTTTTTATGTATCATATATAACGAGATGCATAGTTTAACTTCTAAATAATACACTTTGACATGTGATATTAGACAACAACCAATATTGAAAAAGACTTGAACATAAATTCCAAGAGTCTTGTCTTTTGGGGTGTTTCTAGGAAATATATTATCCTTTGAAAGAAAGGAATTCCAACTTTCCCACCACCAAAAAACACAATAAAAACAACCACATTCTTTGTTTGTCACAATTTATATATGTGTTCACAAATTTAAAATCATAACCACTCAGAGCAAATCAACACTTTCATAGTTCAACTAAAACAAAGATCAAAAAACCATGTCACCAGCTTGGAGTTCACATGGAGTTGTGACAGTGTTAGCTACAACTATTGCGGTCTCGGGCACCATGATATTCCTCTCGTTGCTACGGACTACTACTACTACTAACACTTCCTCGATCAAGAACCGCGATTTAAGTCATGCAGAATCACCATCACAACCACCGCGAAGGCGTTCTTGTTTGTCTTCCAAGAAGAAAGACCGAAAGATCAAAAAGAAAGTACGATTTGCTGAGAACTTTAAGGATATTGAATATGTTTCTAATTGTGGAAGTGAAACAATTGATTCTAATGGTGCACGAAATTTACTAGTAGAGTTTTCATGCTAAAATGTTTTCTGGTTCATATTCTTTGATTTTGTTATGAAAACATATTGCTTGGTTCTATGATATAAATGTTTAGACTTTATTTTGGGTGATGCATATAATCTCGTAAGTTTTTAATACATTTTTTTTTTTTTTTAATTTGGAAATTAATTAATTTGATTTTAGAATAGGGTGTGTTGCTCTTACAAATGACTTTGTTTCATACTTAATCATGAGTAAGGTTTTTTTTTTTTTTTTTTTTTTTTTTTTTTTTTTTTTTTATTGTTTAAAATTTTTCTATAGAATTATTTTTTTTTTTTTTTTTTTTTTTTTTTTTTATATCAAAATGGATAGATTACATAAGGATGGTAGGTAGGCGAGCAACAAGCTGTGCCGCCACCCCTTTGTGAGTAAGTTAAAAGGTTAGTTTTTTTAGTATTACAACAGTTTAAAAATACAACGGCCAGAGGTCCAACTTTCAAGCTTTTCAATGGGGTTACATGGTAAGAATTAAATTTTAATTTATTTGTTCTTCTTGGCTTTGATCTACTTGTGATCGGAATTATTGTATAACATGATTCGAAAATTTTATTTAAAGGTAATAATAAGTTGTCCCACATAGATGAAAAGCAAAAATGGTGCTATCGTTATAACCACAAAGGGCAAGCAATAAGTAATCGCCCTCTTGCTAAACCCAATAAACAAATTGTTTGTTGGGTTTATGTACTTGGTGTTTTTGTCTTTTAACTTTACTTCAAGTGTGATTTATTTTTCTCTCAACTAAATACTTACCATACACCATGTAAACTATGCATGTTATTTTCATTGAAAGCAAATGATGACCGTGAATCAGTTCGTGCAAGTTTGGAAGCAATTTAACCGAATGTAAGGAAACTAAAAACTGAAAAACAAAGAGCAGAATTAATAAACGTATGGTCGATTATTTATATCAATGCTTATAATAATAACAGATTCAAGTACGTTCGGTTTTGATGCAACGTAGAAGTTCAATCTCGTTAAAGTGAACTATTGGTCTTCATAAGCCGAATTATTTTCTTACACAATATTGTCGAATCATTAGTACTTCTAAACGATAAATGTAAACTGTGAAAAAAAATTCTTCATTACAATTGGTTCGGAATGTTTCTTTTTCTACATTACCACCACAACCACCCCGAAGCGTTTCTGTTTGTCCTCCACGAAGAGAGACCGAAAGATGAAAAAATAAAGAAAGTGTGATATGCTGAGAACGTTAAGGGTATTGAACCTGTTTCTAATTGTGCAAAGTGAAACAATTGATTCTAATAGCACAAGAAATTTACTAGTAGAGTTTTCATGTTAAATGGTTCTTTGGTTCATATTCGTTCATTTTGTTATGAAAAACCATCGGTTGGTTGCATCATCTTTGTTTTAAAATACGAATGAATCAAACAAATTATTACGTAGTAATCTACTTGTGATCCCATGATAGATGTACGCACTTCCACAAATAATACTCCAGTTTGTTGCTATATTTTATTAATTTTCATGGTTCTCGTTTTCTTATTTCATCTTCTAACTTATTGAGGTGTTATTGTCTGTGTTTGATTAAATATATTCCGTATATAAAACTAACAATAATTCCTAAATTAATGACATGATTTTTCTATATGTCGAAGCCCAGTTAGAAATGTCTATGATGACTACTTGGGTCAAGTGGGCCAAATAAGACAAGCATCTATAAGCAAACTGAAATTTTCTCATTAGCTAATTAGCCTATAAGCAAACTGGAATTCTCATTAGCAAACTGAAATTTTCCATTTTGACAAATATGTTCATGCGATTGTCACCTAAAAGTACTATATAGACTATTCAATTTGTAAACATGTGAACTTTCATTGGAAAAGAAAAGGTTTATTTACCAATGTGCTTGTTATAAAAGGTGGCAATATCGTAGCAAGTTGTTATAGCATACGCATGTCAAAATAAGTCAGTGCAACCTAAGTTTTGTTTGAATTTTACTTAATTGACTTAATATGAAAACCAATTTTCAAAAAGACAAACATAAGTACACTTTGACATGTGACATATAGCGAGATGCATAATTCAATTTCTAAATACACTTTGACATGTGACATTAGACAAAGATCAATATTCAAAAAGACTAACCTAAATTCCAAGAGTCTTGTTTTGGGGTGTTTCTACGAAATATATTATCCTTTGAAAGAAAGGAATTCCAACTTCTCCACCAACAAAAAACACGATAAAAACAACAACCACATTTTTTGTTTGTCACCATCTATCCATGTGTTCAAAATTTTAAAATCATAACCACTCAAAGCAAAATCAGCAATAGCATAGTTCAACTAAAACAAAGATCAAAAAACCATGTCACCAGCTTGGAGTTCACATGGAGTCCTGACAGTGTTAGCTACAACTATTGCTTTTTCGGGCACCGTGATATTCCTCTCGTTACTACGAACACGGAACCACTACTACTAATAATTCCTCGATCAAGAACCGCGATTTAAGTCATGCAGAATCACCACCACAACCACCGCGAAGGCGTTCTTGTTTGTCCACCACGAAGAAAGACCGAAAGATTAAAAAGAAAGTGCGATTTGCTGAGAACGTTAAGGATATGGAATATGTATCTAATTGTGGAGTTGAAAACATGGATTTTAATGGTGCACGAAATTTACTAGTAGAATTTTCATTTTAAATGGTTCTCTGGTTCATATTCTTTGATTTTGTTATGAAAACATATTGCTTGGTTCTATGATTTAAATGTTTAGACTTTATTTTGGGTGATTCCTATAGAGTATACACTCTTTAAGTATTTTTATAAGCTTTTTGTTTTCAACGTAACTCGTACAAGTGGCTTTTTTAGTATTACAATAGTTGAGGTCGTTTTGTTTAAAAATACAACGGCTAGAGGTTCAACTTCAAGCTTTTGAATGGAGTTACATGGTACAAATGAATTTCCAATCTATTTGTTCTTCTTGGCTTTGATCTACTTGTGATCGGGATTATTCTATAACATGATTTGAAAATTTTCTTTACAGAGAGCAATAAGTTATCCCACATAGATGAAAAGTAAAAGTAGTGCCATCGTTATAATCACAAAAGGCAAGCAACAAGTAATCACTGGAGTACATGAACCCTAATAAACAAATTGTTCATTGTTTGTTTGGTTTATGTTCTTGGTGTTTTTGTCTTTTAACTTTGCTTTACGTGTGTTTTATTTTTTTTCTCAGCAAAAATACCATACACCATGTTAATTTCTAGCAGTGTGTATGCATGCTTCTTAATGAAATAAAATGATCACCGATTGACCCGTGCATTAGTCGTGCAACTTTGGAAGCAATCTAACCCAATCCCAATGTACACAAACTAAAAAACAATGGTTATAGTAATAACAGATTCAATTAAGTTCGATTTTGATGCAACGTAGAAGTTCAATCTCGTTAAAGTGAAATATTGGTCTTCATATGCCTAATTAATTTTCTTACACAATATTGTCGAACCATTAATATTTCTAAACGATAAATGTAAAACGTAAAACAACTCTTCATCACAATTGACTCAAAATGTTTCTTTTCCTGCATTACCACCCAGTGGCGGAACTTGAACACTTATTTTGGGGGGGCCGAATTTATTTTGGGAGGGCCGAATCAGAGATTTGTTTGTAAACTCAACTAAATTACCTCTAAAACCTATAATATTTACACTAGTTGCCGCAACTTTTGGGGGGGCCGGGACCCTCCCCTGCCCCTTAAAAGGTCCGCCCCTGTTACCACCACAACCACCACGAAGGCGTTCTTGTTTGTCCTTCATGAAAAAAAAAAAAAAAAAAAAAAAAAAAAAAAAAAAAAAAAAAAAAAAAAGCGATTTGCTGAGAACGTTAAGGGTATTGAACATGTTCCTAATTGTGGAAGTAAAACAATTGATTCTAATGGTGCAAGAAATTTACTATTAGAGTTTTCATGTTAAAAGGTTCTTCGGTTCATAGTCGTTCATTTTGTTATGAGAAACTATTGGTTGGTTCTATCACCTATTAGTGACTTTTGTTTTATACTTAAGAGTCATGAGTAAGGTAAAAGGTTGGTTCTATTATCTTTGTTTTAAAACTTTCAAGCATTTTCAATCTATTTGTTTTTCATTGCTTTGGAATCAAACAAATTATCGATCTACTTGTGATTGTTGGAATATTGTAAACCCCGTTGATAGCTTGAGATAATTGACTAGCACATATATTTTGTTGACCTTGTTATAAGTGTCATCATCACTACCATATCATGTTTCAACATCTTAGCAAGATAAATAATTCCAACAGACAAGGACTTTGAGTGGCTGCTCCACGTAGCACTTGAACTAAATTTTAACTGACCAATAAACAATTGGTTTTACCAATTGTTAATTAACTATGGTGCTACAAAGATTGAGACGAAAACCCCACGAGATCAACAGCTAATCTAGATTCTAGTGAAAAACAATTAAATATGAATCACTTTGACAATTGAGTAAGCGGAAGCAAATAATGAAACTGGACGGCAGAGAAAAAAAATGATAGGCGTGAACGGGGGTTTGACGGGGTGGTTTAGGGGAGGTGGCCACCTAGGTCTAAGGATCAGACCCGCTCGGATACCATGTTGAGTAATAAGATAAATCGTATGTTTATTAATGATCATAAGCCGGTATATAAATACCCAATACAAGAATATTCTAGACCTCGGGCCTTAGCCCATACTAAGATTACATGGACTCTAATATATCAACTAACAGTTATCAGCACGATCTAGAGATAAATAATCTATTTTGAAATCTTAGAGGTACGTGTCGAGTTCTTTAGTATGCTAACAATATTTACTACATGTGTTACAATACTTGTTTAATTGTTTTTACTCGTAATTATATCATCTATGTTTGTACTTTTGTTTTATATGACTTCATATTAGATAAGTAAGAAGATCTTATAAATCTCGAACCCATTAATATTCAATCGTTGATGCAAATTAAAGTCACATGTTACTTGCTGTTTGCTATTCTTCAATTTCTGTATAACTTTATTTGATTTGTGTAAGTAATATAGTATCACAATTCACATCTAAAAATAAAGATTGTACTTTATTATTCAAGACAATTTGTCATCACCACCTATACAATAAAGATACATATATACGGAGTAGTGTTATTTTTTTTTTATGGGTTATAATTGGTTATACAAGCTTACTTCGATTAAAAGTTGTGTAATATTATTTTTTTTTAAACTCTATTGTAATTTACAAGAACAACAAATGTTCTATAGTGATTACATAAAGAGAATTGCGTTTTTTTTTTTTTTATTATTTTACTTTCATGTTATGTTAAAAAATAAATAAATAAATAAATAAATAAATAAATAATAATAATAATAATAATAATAATAATAATAATAATAATAATAATAATAATAATGCAACATCAGGTTATGTTGAAAAAAAAAAAGAACTTTCAAGTTCTAATATGGTTCTTTCAAGAATCTTTATGAAAAAAATATCATAACGTCATGTTTTGACTTTAAACTTTAAAAAAAAAATTAGAACATCAAGTTCTAATATGATCTTTTCATAAAGATCAATATCATAACTTCATGTTATGACTTTAAACTTTAAAAAAAAATTAGAACATCAAGTTCTAATATGATCTTTTCATAAAGATCAATATCATAACTTCATGTTATGACTTTAAATTTAAAATTAAAAAAAAAATGTCAATGCTCAAATTGCATATATTTTGTACTTCATGACGTGAATGTATATATACATGGATTATTCTAGTAATTAAATTTAGTCCTGCTATGAATAAAAAAAAAAGTACTTGTAGTAATAAAGTAATCTATTATATGATTTTCTAATGCACTTGTCTTTTTATGTAGTTAAAAAAAAATGTCAAATTCAAAGCTTTCGAATATCGATTTTGCTGTTCTTGACATATCTGGAAAAAAATATCTCCCTTGGACTCTTGATGCTGAGATCCATTTAACTGCAAAAGAATTGGGAGAAACGATCCAAACTGGAAATACGGCCTCTGCACAAGCACGTGCCAAAGCCATGATATTCCTGCGTCATCATCTTCATGAGGACCTAAAAAAGGAATATCTAACAGTGAAAGACCCGTTAATATTATGGCAAAGTTTAAAGGAAAGGTTTGATCATCAAAAACAAGTAATCCTTCCTAAAGCTCGCTACGACTGGATGCACCTCAGGTTGCAAGATTTTAAAAGTGTCAGCGAGTACAATTCAGCAATGTTTAGCATCACATCTAAACTAACATTGTGCGGAGAAAAGATTACTGATGAAGACATGCTAGAGAAAACTTTCTCTACTTTTCATGCTTCAAATATGCTCTTACAGCAACAATATAGAGAACGTGGCTTCAAAAAATACCATGAACTAATATCTTTCCTTCTTGTTGCTGAACAAAATAATGAGCTTTTGATGAAAAATCATCAAGCACGCCCCGCTGGTTCTACTGCATTGCCTGAAGTGCATGCAACATCAAATGTGAGGGGTCGGGGTCGTGAACATGGTAATAACCGTGGAAATGAACGAGGTCGTGGTCGTGGACGTAGACGTGGTCGAAATATTGTTTGGCATCGTGATGGTTATAATCCTAAGCCATACGATTTCAAGAAAAAAGATGATAAAGGCAAAAAGATGCAAAAGCCAGCTCCTAAACATTCTGAAAATGCTTGCCACAGATGTGGCATGAACACTCATTGGGCAAAACAGTGTCGCACCTCCAGACACTTTGTTGACCTTTATCAAGCATCACTCAAAAAGAAAGGAAAAGACATTGAAACAAACTTCATTAATAATTTCAATGATGAAACAAACTTCTTTAATAGTTTCAATGATAATGAGCCAAATCCCAATGTGCGCTTCGACTCCTCAGATTTCTTTGATGATGTCGAAGACGTTGTTGCTTCTTTCTCCAACGATGGAAATAATAACTAGTTATCTAATTGCATTTTTATTTTTCCGCAATAAGTTTTTAAGTTTAAATTTTGTGTTGAATAAGCTAGGTTTGTTCTAGCATTGTTACTCATGTATTGTCTTTTAATTAATGAAGTATTTTTTTTTCCTTAAAGTTTTCCTTTACTTTGAAATGCTTATTTATTTATTTTATTTTTATGTTCAAGGATATGAAAAGCATTTTGGAAACGGTGAAGACGAGTGTCTAGTAGATGGTGGAACAACAAATACCATTTTGAAAAACAGAAAATATTTTTATGAGTTTCATATAGCAAATGCAAATGTGATGTAGCGTGAAGCTACAGGTAATAGACAATTAAGTATTGTCAGACTTTAGAAGGGAGTAATAAGGTTTACTGGACCAGAGGGTTTGAGAAAACAATTCTCGACTCTTTTTATTAATATCAAAATCTGGAAAAGAACATGTCGACTTCCTAACTTATAACCCCTATTTATACTAAACATAATAGTAATCCTATAAGAATAAGGATTAGACACTCCTAGTCCTAATCTGATAAGCTTATCAGATAAAGATAACAGAAACAGACTCCAACACAAACAATAACTTCCTAAATAAAAACAAACAAACATCAGATAATGGGCTTCAAGCATCCTTCACCGCATCATTCTCCCCTTCTTGGAAAAAAAACTCGTCCTCAAGTTTAGTTAGGGAGATGTAGCGGTCCATAACTTCATTTCTTTTTCACTTTAGCTTCAACACTTCCTATCCCCTTTTCCAAACACTCTACTGAACTTGAGACATTAATGATGTAACCATCAGTTAAAGGCACTAAAACCATCTTGACACCATCATGATGAAAGGTGTAAGTGTTTTCTTTCCCTTTGTGGGTTGCGTTTACATCGTATGCCCATGGCCTTCCTAGAAGAATGTGACATGCATCCATATCTGCTATATCAAACATGACCTCGTCTTTGTACTTGCCAATTGTAAAAGGGATCTTGCACCGTTCGGTAACTTTAATATCACCAACTGATTTTATCCATCCAACTTTGTACGGGTTCGGATGTTTTTCCGTGGGTAACCTTAATCGTTGCACGATGTCCCTTGATACAATATTCTCGGTGCTTCCATTATCTATGATAACATCAAAGATCTTTTGAAAGATGATGCAACGGGTTTTGAACAAGCTGTGCCGTTGAGATGAATCAGTCACTTTAGAAGCCAACAAGATACGTTGAATTACAAAGGAATGGGTTGGATATTCTTTTGTTGCATAGTCTCCTCCTTCGGGATGACATATTTCAGCATCATCATCTTCATCTTTGTTATCTGTTTCTTCACCATTGTCGAATTCATCATCCTTGAGTGTCAAATTAACTTTTCCTCCGGTTGCCCTACAATCACTCGAGCGATGACCTGGTAACCCACACTTGAAACACTTACCAACTATGGGACGTTCATATGGGTTCGTAGACTTGCTGATCACGGTTGAGGCGTTCACAACTTGTTTCTTCGTGTCTAAAACATCACTCTTTGAGCCGGATTGGCTGCTCTGTGGCTTGAACATGGATTGTGTTGACCAACTGCTGGTTTGGTTTGAAGAAAACACAGGTGGACGATTTTTTTTAGCAAGCTGATTTTCTGCCCTAATTGCAAGATTATAAGCATCATCTAACGTGTAAACGGGGACAAGAGATATTCTATCTTGGATTTCAGGTGACAATCCATTGATATACCGTGTTACTTGTTGAGACTCGGTTTCGGATAAATCATTCCTTGATGACAAACGATGGAATTCAGCCGTGTATACTTCCACAGAACGATTTTCTTGCATGCAATTTTGGAGAAGATTAAAAAGAATCTGATCATGATTGGGTGGAAGAAACCTTCTACGTAACTCTCGCTCCATTCTCTCCCAACTAGTGATAGGTAGTTTCCCTTGTCGTTCACGAGTGAGTTGCAAATTTTTCCACCACGATTGAGCACCACCCTTCAGCTTGTATGCAACGAGGTCAACTCTGCTACCCATAGGAATTTCGTAGAACTTGAAGAAGGTATCCAATTCACTCATCCAGTCTAGAAAATCTTCTACATTCATTGAACCATGGAAGGTTGGGACGTCTTTGGCCCGTTGACGGTAATCAAATTCTCGTGCGCCTCTTTGTTTGAAACGTCTTCCTCCATTCCATTCGTTCTCCAACTCATCTTCAACATCAGAATCTTCTCCTTGCTGTTGAATACGTTGTCTTTGAGGCTGATCATTCCGACGACCTCTACTTAATCTAGGACCTCCAGGATTACGACGTCCATCATTCTCATGGGTGGTCAAAGTTGCTAGGGTCTGAGTGATTTGTTGTAACGAATTCTGGACAGTTTCCTCAAGTTGTTTAAATGAATTTTCGAGCCGCTCAACTCGTTCATTATTAACATCGCCACCAGCCATTATTGAGTTTCAATATAAAATAAACCTGCAGTTGCAATTGAGACTCAACTCCTGGATTGAAACCCGAACAGAACCTGTCTCTGAATACCAACTGATGTAGCGTGAAGCTACAGGTAATAGACAATTAAGTATTGTCAGACTTTAGAAGGGAGTAATAAGGTTTACTGGACCAGAGGGTTTGAGAAAACAATTCTCGACTCTTTTTATTAATATCAAAATCTGGAAAAGAACATGTCGACTTCCTAACTTATAACCCCTATTTATACTAAACATAATAGTAATCCTATAAGAATAAGGATTAGACACTCCTAGTCCTAATCTGATAAGCTTATCAGATAAAGATAACAGAAACAGACTCCAACACAAGCAATAACTTCCTAAATAAAAACAAACAAACATCAGATAATGGGCTTCAAGCATCCTTCACCGCATCAAAATGTCAACACAATTTGTGGTACTAGCAACTTGATTGAAGGCTCTGGCAAAGCCTGCATTGTGTTACCTAAAGGTACACACTTAATAATAAATGATGCGTTATATTCTAGTAGATCAAGGAGAAATCTACTAAGTTTTAAGGATATAAGACGCAATGGTTATCATCTTGAAACCATGAATGAAAATAATGTTGAGTATCTCCAAATTACATCCATTGAAAATGGAAAAAAGACCATAATGGAAAGAATGAAAGGTCTATCTTCTGGATTGTATTTTACATACATCAATCAGACAGAAATAAATATGGTTTCTACCCGAAAGGGTATAGATCCCAAAATATTTACCCTTTGGCATGATCGATTGGGTCATCCGGGTGATATTATGATGAGGAGAATAATTGAGAGCTCAAATAGGCATCCACTAAAGGATCTCAAGATCCTATTATCAAAAGAATTATCATGTGGAGCATGCTCTCTTGGAAAAATGATAACTAGGCCCTCAATCAATAAACTTGAAAAAGAATCTCCTTCATTTCTAGAAAGAATTCAATGAGACATTTGTGGGCCAATTACTCCTCCGTGTGGACCATTTCGATACTTTATGGTATTAATTGATGCATCATCCCGATGGTCCCATGTCTGTCTGTTAGCATCAAGAAATGTTGCTTTTGCAAGGCTGTTAGCCCAAATAATTCAATTAAGAGCACATTTCCCAGATTATCAAATCAAAAAGATTAGACTTGATAATGCAGGAGAATTTACATCTCAATCATTTAATGATTTTTGTATGTCAATCGGGATTGAGGTTGAGCATCCTGTAGCACATGTGCATACACAAAATGGTCTAGCTGAATCTTTAATAAAAAGATTACAACTTATTGCTAGACCACTACTTATGAAATCAAAATTGCCATCCTCTGCATGGGGACATGCTATCTTACATGCTGCTGCTCTTATTAGATTAAGACCAAGCGCATCTCATAAGTATTCTCCTCTCCAACTGGTTTCTGGAAGAGAACCAAGTTTGTCTCATCTAAAAGTCTTTGGTTGTGGTGTCTATGTCCCAATAGCACCACCACAACGACCAAAGATGGGACCTCAAAGAAGATTGGGAATTTATGTTGGTTTTAATTCTCCATCAATAATAAAATACTTGGAACCATTAACTGGAGATGTTTTTACAGCACGTTTTGCTGATTGCCAGTTTGATGAAACAATGTTCCCAATCTTAGGAGGAAAAAATAAAAAGTTGGACAAACAAGATGTAACTTGGAATGCATCACAAATAAATTTTCTTGACCCTCGGAGTAGTCAATGTGAATTAGAGGTTCAAAAGCTCATTCACTTGCAAAGAATAGCAAATGAATTACCTGATGCATTTACATATACAAAAAGAGTTACAAAATCATATGTTTCAGCTTTAAATGCACCTTCTCGAATTGATATTCCTGAAACTCTGAATGAGTCAAATGTACGCAGGAAGCGTGGAAGACCAATGGGGTCTAAGGATACAAATCCACGAAAAAAGAAAGAGCATAATACAACTGGCAAAGTCCAAGAAGTTGTTATCAATAAAATCCCAGAAGAGATTAATAATAACACAGAAAATGTGGAAAAATCTCTTGAGAATGGTCATGTACCTAATGAATATGAGATCTCAATAAATTTTGTACAAAATGGTACAACATGGAATCGTAATGAAACATGTGTTGATGAAATTTTTGCATATGCTATAGCAAGTGAAATAATAAATGATGAAGTTTCTGTGCCAAAATCTATTAGAGAATGTCGACAAAGAAAAGATTGGCCAAAATGGCAAGATGCCATACAAGCTGAACTAGATTCACTTGAAAAGCGCCAAGTATTTGGCCCTGTGACATTAACCCCAGATAATGTGAAGCCGGTAGGCTATAAATGGGTATTTGCTATAAAAAGAAACGAGAAAAATGAAATTGTGAGATACAAAGCACGACTTGTAGCACAAGGTTTCTCACAAATACCCGGGGTAGATTATGAAGAAACATATTCACCTGTTGTGGATGCAACGACTCTCAGATTTTTAATTGGTCTTGCAAATATTGAAAGGCTCCAAATGCGCCTTATGGAAGTTGTCACAGCTTACTTGTTCGGATCACTTGATAGTGACATTTACATGAAAATCCCTGAAGGATTGAAAATGCCGGAAGCTTGTAAATCTAAGCCCCGTGAAATGTTTTCAATTAAATTGAAAAGATCTTTATACGGTCTAAAACAATCAGGACGAATGTGGTATAATCGTTTGAGTGAATATCTTTCAAAAGAAGGATACAAAAGTAATCAAATAAGTCCGTGTGTTTTTATCAAAAGATCAAAGGGGGGTTTCACAATCATTGCAGTGTATGTTGATGATTTAAATATCATCGGAAATATTGATGAAATTGAACATACTGCAAATTTGTTAAATAATGAATTTGAAATGAAAGACCTTGGTATGACAACTTTTTGTCTAGGCTTGCAAATTGAGCATTTGTCAAATGGAATATTTGTCCATCAGTCAAACTATACGGGAAAGATATTGAAACTATTCAATATGGATAAAGCTCATCCACTAAGCTCACCAATGGTCGGTCGTTCACTTGACCGGGAACTTGATCCGTTCCGCCCCAAAGAACATGATGAGAACATTCTTGGTCCTGAAATACCATATCTAAGTGCGATAGGGGCTTTGATGTACCTTGCTAGTAATACACGTCCAGATATAGCATTCTCAGTAAACTTACTAGCAAGATATATAGTTCCGAACCAACACGCCAACATTGGAATGGAATTAAACACATATTCCGTTATCTTTGTGGTACCCGTGATATGGGATTCTTTTACCAAAAGAATTCGAAATCAGAGTTGGTTGGATATGCTGATGATGGTTACTTGTCTGATCCACATAAGGCACGATCCCAAACAGGGTATATTTTCACATATGGAGACACTGCAATTTCTTGGAGGTCGACAAAACAATCTTTAACTGCAACATCATCAAATCATGCTGAACCTATTGCACTTTATAAAGCTGGTCAAGAGTGCGTTTGGTTAAGATCGATGATTCAAAACATCCAAGAAGAATGTGGGCTCGAGTCTATTCAAGGAAATCCAACCATGTTATGTGAAGATAATGCGGCATGTATAGCTCAAATCAAGGAAGGGTATATCAAAGGAGACAAAACAAAACACATTTCTCCGAAATTTTTCTTTACATATGATCTACAAAAGGATGGAGTTATTGACGTTCGTCAAGTTCGATCAAGTGACAATTTGGCAGATTTATTCACAAAGTCTTTGCCAACAAGATTTTTTGAGCTACTGGTTCTGAAGATCGGGCTTCGACGCTTAACAGATATGCATTAATTTGAGGAGGAGCATTATGCGTACTGCACTCTTTTCCTTCATCAAGTTTTTATCCCATTGGGTTTTTTCTTGATAAGGTTTTTAATGAGGCAGTTTATGGCGTGTAATGAAAGATGAATATCCAATGAGGAGTATTATAAATTATATATGGGCCTATGAGTTATGTCTATTCATCCTATTCTTTAGGAACAACTTAGGGTTTAGACTATTAGCCTTATATATACATCCTGCTTGTAACCTCATGTATTCATTCAATAATAATTATTTATTCTCTTTACTCTTGTTCATTACTTTTACAATAAGAATTTCATTTTTTTTTTTTTTTGAAAATTGTTGAAAAGAAATGCG
The DNA here is from genome assembly GCA_030686995.1 of Artemisia argyi. NCBI lineage: Eukaryota > Viridiplantae > Streptophyta > Magnoliopsida > Asterales > Asteraceae > Artemisia > Artemisia argyi. The sequence continues at coordinate 17,304,497 of CM060689.1, read as the reverse complement.
GCTAAACACGTTTTAAGTTATTTCATTTTCTTATGGAAAAATTTTTGAAAAAATGGAGAATTTTTCTCCAACTAAACGCACACTTAGTCCCTTAATGCCTTAATGATTTTCACGGAACTTTCAAATATTGAACTCGGTAATTGGTCCTGTTTTGGAATTGGGCTTGGGCTCAACTCTAACTGGACATCGTCAAGGAATTACATGTAGTCCAAATCCAACAGGCTTGTTCTGTTGATTTTCTTTATCTAAGCAATATGACATCGTCATCGACATAAACGACATACTATATGTCTATATTGTTCTCAATAATTCAATGATAACATGAACAAGCTAAACATTAGTATTTGTTCAAAAAAAAAGTTAGCTAAACATTAGTATTAAATGAGTTCGTCATTAAACCCACTTTACAGCTCATACAATAGGTTTAAATAAACTAATACACTTTGTTATCCCATAGTAGTATTAAGACTATACATCTTATATTATCAAACAAGGCAACATATATATGAGGCCTTGTTTAGGATATATTGATTGAGGTAAGCAGTCTACTATACCAACCACCTAAACATTAAAAAAAAAAAAAAAAAAAAAAACCAATAAGTTATATTCTACAAGTAGACCCCTCATATTTAATCACTTATTTCTTTTGAAGGGTACCACTTGGGATTATTACAACCTACAACCTCGAGAACTTTCAACTTACCTAATAACTTTTATAAATAATTGCATTGCATACTTACTTTCAAGTTTTAATAGTTTTGATATTCATGAGGTTTATAAAAATCATTTCTGGAGTAGTAACATATATCACTCTTACGAGTATTTGATATTACTTTACGAAGCAGATTTTGGGTTATCAAGCATGAAAAATGTAGTAACATACAAAGCAGAAGTATAACAAGATGCATTTTCATTTATTACTAAATGTGTAACCCATCTAGTTTCCATGTTTGTTACAGAAGGTACAATGAATGAATGATCAGTAGCTAGCTTGTCAAATTCTCAAAAATATGTTATAAATTAAATTACTCGTACTATAAACCAGTTTAGACATTGATTAAAGTATATGTTTAGATTTTGCGATGTAAATATTTAAGGTAGAATTTATGCACGTGTATACATTTAAACATAACGTACCTAAATTTTTTTTATAAATTGTGTGGACAAATCAAAAGGCAAAAGTTAATGTGACAACTAAAATAAGAAATAAAACCACAGATTCTGTTTTTAATTTTAGATGTTTATTTAGTAGACAACTAAACATAAACAAAATAAAGGCGTCGCATTACTACTAAAGTCTGGCCTATAAGTATTTAGTTAACGATTTAAAGTTTTAAATGATACAAATTAATCAAAAGCCAATTATTTGCTTTATTAATGACTTATAAATTATTTATAACGTCATCATATCTTAAACACGTGAATCATAATAAGTTACTCTCTTTCTCGTAAAAATTACACACAATCATTGATGGAGCCACATTGGTGGTTGGGTTGGCCAAGGCCCACCCTAACATTTTGCAAATTGTATACCTGTGTTAGTATTTTTACTTAAAAATAGTAAATTGAATCATATCTACATGGACTTGGCCAACCTTGTTTTTTCTCCTGAATTTATTAGAATATTTTTATATATGGTTTAATTGAATTTCCGTATTAATAATTTGAATATATGATCAAATTTTATGTATTGAGCTCTGTTTTGCACGAGTGTCATATTCTTTTTACGTATAGTTTATCGGTCGGGTTAACAATTATTCATGAATAAAATCTAACGTAAATTTTATAGTTTTCAATTTTATTTTAGCCTTTCGTACATTAGACTTATTAATGTGTATCTTTTTCCGGCCCACCCGAAAATAATATCCTAGCTCCGTCACTGCACACAATGATTTGATGCACGTATGTTGTTGTACTAATGGTCACGTAGTATATTGGTGTTATTACAATTAAAATCTTTCGTTAACATGTGAACATGAAACACAATGCTCGATATACATAAAAAGCTAAAAAAATACATTGAAAAATCGTTAGTTTCTACTTTCTAGACTTCTTGAAAATTTCAAAGCTTTTTATTTATAGCAGTGATATGTCGAATTACGGTCCAAGTTAAAACTTGATTGAACAAAACCAATAGAATAATTAAGTACGTACAAATGTACAATACTTTCTAAAGAAAATAAAACAAACCTCTTTTTTTTTTTTTTTTTTTTTTTTTTTTTTTTGTTTTTTGTTTCCGATCAAAACACAAAATTACGTGATTTACAGAATTCAACTTGTATAAATAGGCATTTTTGTTTTGGGCATTTAGTTTAAAACATGAAATATCTTTGTCGACAGATGATATATCAAGTCCTCATAACAGTCTTTTAATGCTACATGCATATCTTATTTTTACATTAAAAAAAATGACTCACTTTGTCACAATATGATGATTTCATTACATGTGTGAAGATTGAAAGAAATATTTATATTTAAGTAGGGTCGCAAAAATCGTGAATTGGTAGTTAGGCGGTCAACTTTTTTGTACCTTATAATCTGTTTAAGAGGGATTAATTTGTGATTAATCAGATTGACATTTCTGGCAAGTTTTGTGTATTTCTGACAAGATTTTCATTAAAAAGAACATATTATAATAGATGTAAACATCGATTATAAGTGAGTAAAACTAGTTTACAGTGAGTTTTGTGTATTTCTGGCAAGATTTGTAGGTTGGCAAGTTTTACCAGTTGTTGACCACCATTGACCATGGTTGATCGATTTACACAAATCGAAAAGGTTTGTGGTCCAGTAGCGTTTAGCCAGACGAGTAATCGATCTTGTAAGCATTTTACGCAACACTTTAGGTAAATCGTATTTCATCTCTTGATTTTGTAAGAATGGGGAGTACATATATGGGATACATAGAACAACCAAACCTATAAAAGAATGTATAGATATAGAATAGAGTGTCGATATACAGAGTATATGTTTAACAAAAAGACCTAAAGTTAAAAATAATCTATTTATTTCATGTAAAATAAATTATTTATATCTCGCCCTCTTGTGATAATCATACAACTTAGAAAACCATTTCTTCCATCTTGTGCCAAAAACAATAATTTATTCACGTCGTGGGATTTATTTAGAAACCGAAATGATTGAGCAAACCATATTTCCAATTTGGTATATCTGCAGTATAAGATAATGTAACATATTTATTGTTGTATAGATATCATTTCTGGTGAAGTGATTATTGAAACCCAAAAAAAGAAAACTAAAAAAAGAGAACACGGATTATATACACAAAGAATGACGTAAGAGTGGGCCCGAATCTAGAAGACAATAGCATGGGCCCGCAATAAAATCTTTTACTACTTTCTGATCCATGGGCTGATTCATACCCGTATGACGCATCCATGACAAGGACACATTTCTTTCGACGAGTCAAAAGTAAATCAGATAACATATGCATGTCGGGTAGGTTATATCGTTATTTTTGTTAAAGAAGTTAACTTTTTTTTTTTTTTTTTTTTTTTTGAAAAATTATTGTTGTAATTACCAATCATGTATACAAATGTATCTAATAATTTAATTGGTTGGTTTCAAAAAATGATTGATAGATTTTTGAAAAGAGAAAATACATAATACAATTATACAAACGATTTATGCATTAGACATGTATTTAGGCTTGTGTTGTACAATAGGTCTAAAGAGCACTACTATTTTTTTTCACTAAACTTATTCTTAAGTGGTACGTTTAAAATTTTCAAACACGCATTAACTACTTGCAGAAGCAGAGTCAGAATATAGTTAAAGGGACAAACTTTGATAATTTTTAAAAATTACCCTATGAATTAGTTCGTTAAGAGGGCATTACAATAATAGCCACTTAGCCACATATTTTGAAATTTTATACTACATTTTTTTTCACTAGGGGGCATGTGCCCACCCTACCCTTCTCCTGTCTCCGTCAATGACTGCTTGTATTTTAAATAATAAGTTTTCGCTCCTCGAATTTAGCCCTTCTTAACTGAGTTTGTGTATCACAAATTATGCATGTTTAGAAAATCCTTTTTTTAATTAACCAAAAGTAAGATGTACTATAAACTTATGTGTTGGATGGGGAAATATTGAAAGGTTTAACCCATCCATCTAATTTTCAACGTTTAGTATATTTAGTATATAGCATATGAAGGGAAAATATCGAAAGGTTTAACTCAATTGTCTAACTTTAAACATTAAACATATAGCATATGAATATGAAATATTCATTTTCTCAAATCATTTCTTAATATCGATTTGCAATACATTCTGAAATGAATAGTGTTTTGAAGAAAATAGTCTATTTTTTTTTTTTTTTTTTTTAGTTCCACTCAGTCTTCCATTTTAATTTTTCTCAACTATTTTTGTTAGATAGCTTTGATTAGTGACATCTATCTAAAGTTACTAAGTTTTTATAACTAACATTGAGTTAAACGTCAAAACTTGCTTATCCGTCGCAATGCTCGAGCAAATAAGTTATAGTTAACATCATTTGATATTGATAAGTATCATGACTTTCGTGTTAGACATAAAATTATACATATTTAATGGTATACAAATCACTAAGTTTCATAAGGATATACAACCATAATGTTAAATCTGAGTTTATAAATAAACGATTTGAGAATTGATACTTCATATTTCCATACTCTACTTTCTCGTGTAATAAGCCCATATAGCTTTTAGTTAGTATGGGCTGGGCCCTTATTAAAATTCTAAAGAGATATAAAGATCCTTTTAGTGTCAAACTTTTGAATTCAGCCCAATACATTTACTCCACATATACTTGGAGTTGGATATCATCACAACAAAATATGTTAATGAACATTCTCATGATTAGTTAGACATCATAATCTCACAAATGTCTTTTTAGTGAGATAAAAGTAATTAATACATAAATGGAAAGATATTACATAACTGTCACAAATTAGTCACTAGCATATTAAACGTGTTGGGTAAACGTGTTGGGTTGGACAGGGAAGGATAATTTTTAACTTGTAGGATTTTTCTATATGGTTTACGTAAGGGTTGTTTGGACGTAGAAGGTACATGGTTGTTATTAAGAGTCGCTTGTAGTTTCGTAGAGCAGTAGCAGCGGTAACGCAAAGCTTGCGTTAAAGCTTAGGTGGCATCTCTTTAACGCATGTTAAAGGGCGTTAGCCATTGCGTTCGTTTGCATTAAGGTCGCGTTAACGCGGCTCGTTAAGCCACTAACGTCGCGTTATTCATTTTTTTTCTTTTCTTTCATTTAAATGATTATTGGTGGGTTTTTGTGTGTGTTTAGTGTGTGTTGCAGCTGTGTGTATGCAGGGGTGTGTGTGTCGAGAGGTTGAAGATGATATATATATATATATATATATATATATATATATATATATATAGTCCTTGAAGTTTTGTGTATTTGCAGTTTGGTCCTTGTGGGTTTATACAGATTTTTTTTTATTTAAATAAAAATGTAAATAAAAATTTTATTTTTAGTTATTTGTTTAAATAAAAATGTAATTTGTTTTAACTGTTGTTAAATAATTGGAAAATAAGAAAAAAGTGGGGCCCAAATGTTGAGTTAAGGTTGTTGTGGGTGTTTTTTTGTGATTTAAGGTGAAAGTGTTAAAAGCTGATGTGGCGCTGACGTGGCACTGAGTTAAGTTATAACTCGTGTTACCATTGTGAATGCTCTTATGGCTGTGTAGAGGTCGTCTAGTTGACTTAAAAGTTGTATTTCGACAAAATTATCATATATACATTTATATATTTAAAGTAACAATAGTGTTATTTTTGTATAGTTCTGGTGCTTGAAGTAAAAAGAAATAACTAATTACAAATGTTTTTATTCATTAACATTTTCATCAAAATTCTAAAAAAATTGGATTAAAATACTAGGTAAACAAATACTCATATTTTTTACATCTTATATCATATATCTCACAAGTGTCTCTAACAAAAATTAAACTCACAATCTATAAGTTGGTGGGCAACTCACATACCACTGGACCAAAGGCGGCATCAAGTAATACTCATAGGGTATGCTTGATAGCAAGCGTTAAGGAGTGTTTTGAAACAATAAGCAACTAGTGTTTAACATTTTGTACACAATGCTTATTTGACAAATAACAACTAGCTTTTTTAATTTTTTTAAACGTTCCAAATCAAAATCAAAATGCTACTTGAAAGAGCATTTACTAGCAACTAACATTTAGATTTAACAGTTACAAATATATAGTTATGTTACAAAATAATTTATCAAAACAAACAGCTAATCGTCTAGTACTGTTATTTTCGCCAAATATATTATATTAGTAGTGTAAGTTTGTTTATACGTGGAGCAAAATTATCCACGGGAAAGAAAATTAAATTTTCAACAAAGTCAAATACCAATTCCCCAAAAAAATTCAGCGTGCAAACAAAAAAAATGGTGGTAAGCCGATTTATATTTGGCGGTAAATCAAAAATAGCATTTGCAATCACCGCCTTAACCGCCGGACCAGGTGCCGCCACCATCGCAACCTCCGAAGACCCAGCCACGTCACTCAAACTCTGCACCACTGTCCCTCTCCGCCTCTTCCGCGTCTCCCTCACCGCTGCCGCTATTGCCTTCGGTATCAATATTTATTTAACCCTAAATTTATATAATTATTTGTTGTTATTATTATTACTTTTTTATAAATTATTGTTGTTTGGTTTTGCCTTTTTGGATATACAATTAGAGTTAGGTAACATTGTTAGGTTTGTAGCTGTTTGTTTTATAATTTTTATTGGTAACATAGCTGGATGACCTAAATGCTCATTGCTAAACACTTTAAATAACACAGCCAAATTTGTGATTGAGATATAGTAGTAGGTGTGATATCGGAAGTTCGAAATGTATCATTGTTGTATAGTTTGATGTTGCATTGTGATTCGATATTCATTCGGTTAGGCTACTTTAGTTATTCATCGTGGTTTAATTCTAATTTATCAATTTTGTTATGATTGTTGTTAATATCTAGCGTATATGCAATTTCACGTGTGTTAAAGGTTTAGGTAAAATGTAGGGGTATGTGAATCACTTATGAAATGATGTTTTAGCGGTTAGAGTGTTTGTGCTTTTTTGTAAGTAAGTTGATGCTACTGTTTGATTTTATGGATCTGTATTTTAAGTTTATAAAGTTTACTAGTTCTTAATCCCCTGCATACACGGGGGCTTATGATACATCATTTGTATAATTTGTTAAGGCTATCTTTTGTGCTGCACATGGTAACTGCTAAGTACTAGTTATAATTGTGTTTTAAAGTGAGTCAGCGAATAGTAATAGCTTACATATCTATTAAGTCTGATCCAAGATTGTTGATTTAAGTGAGTAACAACACTTAACATGTGTTTTAAAGAAAATCATTTGAAAATGTCTAGATTTTCATTCCACTAATCAGATTTTAAGTAGTAGCTTAGTCGTTAAGGAATTCTAAAACTATTGAAATGAGTAAAATTGTGTCCATAGGCATATCACAAGTGAAGAAGCATTTACTAGCAACTAGTGTTTAGCATTTTGTACATAATGCTTGTTTAACAAATAGCAACTAGCATTCTTAATTTTTTCTACACGCTCCAAATCAAAAGACTACTTGAAGAAGCATTTACTAGCAACTAGGGTCTACACTTAATAGTTACAAATATACAGTTATATTACCAAACAATTTATCAAAACAAACAGCTACCGTCTACTACTACTACTACTACTACTACTATTACTGTTTACCGCTACTAGTTGTTGGTGCTGCTAACCGCTATTTTCGCTAAATATAGATGTAGTATTATACTAACAGTATAAGTTTGTTTATACGTGGAGCAAAATTAACCACGGAAAAGAAAATTAAATTTCCAACGACTCAAATACCAATTCCCCCAAAAAGACTGCGTGCCGATCTATATTTGGCGCTAAATCAAAACTCGCATTTGCAATCACCGCCTTAACCACCGGAGCAGGTTCCGCCGCCGTCGCTACTTCCGAAGACCCAACCACGTCACTCAAACTCTGCACCATCGTCCCTCTTTGCCTCTTCCGCGTCTCCCTCACCGCTGCCACTATTGCCTTTGGTATCAATGTTTAGCCCTAAATTTATAAAATTATTTGTTATTATTATTATTTCATTTTTATAAATATTTTTATGTTAGTTTTGGATATACAATTAGAGTTAGGTTTGTAGTTGTTTGTTTTATAGTTTTTGACTTTTTGTTGGTAAGATAGCTGGATGACCTAAACTCTTATTTTTATTAGCGTTCCAAAATAGGAGTATTTAAACATAATCCAGAAGCTAAATGCTCGTTGCCAAACAAGTATTATATTCTAAACACTTTAAATTGCTCCACAAAACTTGTCACCAAACACAGCCAAATTTGTGATTGAGATATAGTACTAGGTGATATCGGATGATTGAAATGTATCTTTGTTTAGTTTGATTTTACATATTGTGATTTGATATTTGTTCGGTTAGGCTACTTTACTTATTCAGCGTGGTTTAATTCTAATTTCTCAATTTGTTGTTGTGATTGTTGTTAATTTCGAGCGTATATGCAATTTCATGTGTGTTAAAGGTTTAGGTAAAATGTAGGGGTATGTGAATCACTTATGAAATGATGCTTTAACGGTTAGAGTATTTGTGTTTTTAGTAAGTCAGTCTACTGTTTGATTATATGCATCTGTATTTTAAGTTTATAAAGTGTACTAGTTCTTAATCCCGTGCATACATGGGGGCTTATGAAAACATGCTAACTTTATTCTAAATGCACAGCTCATATGCCCACTAAGCAGTAACAGAAATGAAAACTTGTGATGGAAATTCAATATTTTACTCTTCTAGTATCCTTCTTAAAATCTATTAAGAATAAATTAACATGATTTTTTACCGTGAAAATTATTAAATTAACATCTGAATACTTCTTAAGGACATGTAGAATTATAACTCTAAACCTTCAGGTCCAATCTCTGAATGTCTTTAATTCATTCATGAAAAATCTAACACTCAATTACATGCTTAATGGGTCATAATAGTCATATCGTATAATGAGTCAAAAGAGGTTGGGGTAGATCAAACTCTATGTAGTTATCTCGGTCAAAAATCTCGTATCGTTCAAGGTCCGAGATTTGAAATATCAGTTATCGCGGTGAGATATCGGTGAGATATCGTTTTTTATATTATTTAGAATATTTTATATATATTAACATCTAGCATTAACACTTAAAAGAAAAAGCTACTACTAAATGTTAAATAATTTAAGAGGGTATATTGGGTATTTTACTCTTTCTAATAATTTGCTTGTAACCCTATTAAATGTGTCAAAGCCGTCACTCTCACCTTCTCTCTCTCATCCCATATTTGTAGATCTAAAATAAACTTCATCTGTAACTCTCATCTCATCCCATATTTTTAGATCTGAAATAAAGAACCATCGATCTGTTAAAACTCTGTTCTTTAAAACAAAAAAGTCCCTTAATTGGATCTGCCGCCGTGAAATTTGCGTCCAAGAAGATGATTCATGTTCTTATTTTTTCTGGTCAAGCATCGAGACTTCCATGATTTTCAAGGGTTAAGCAAAATATCGGCCAATCTCGCCATGAATATCGACTCTGATATCAAAATATCGTCAAAATCTCGGCCAATCTCGCCGATAATATCGGCTCCGAGATTTGGGGCCGAGATTTGGAAACAAGATTTTTCCTAGGTCCGAGATCCGAGATATCGACCAGATCTCGCCGAGATTAACTACATAGATCAAACTTGAGCTGTGGATGCAACAACAATTAGGTGGTTTATCAATAGACAGACAGCTACCAAATATTAGTATATAACTAGATCCAAAAAATCAAAAGAAACACAAAAAGTCGACAAACTGAGTCATTGAATAGTAATAGCTTACATCTCTATTAAGTCTGTTCCAAGATTGTTGATTTAAGTGAGTAACAACACGTAACATGTGTTTTAAAGAAAATCATTTGAAAATGTCTAGATTTTCATTCCACTAATCATATTTTAAGTAGTAGCTTAGTCGTTAAGGAATTCCAAAACTATTGAAATGAGCAAAATTGTGTCCATAGGCATATCACGTGTATAACACTTGCATAAGCTTTTTTTAGGGCATAAAAAAAAATACTCATGTTAACCTAAAACGAATTTTGTCCCACTTTTAATCAACCCATCATTTTGCCCGAAAAAAAAAGCGCATGGTTGCAATAAACTTTGATTTTGATTCATTTTGTGTTTCTGGTTAGATTCTAGGGTTGCAATAAGATTCACACTGCATTCTAACACTATCCCACTAACTTAATTGGATTAAAACACTCTAAATCAAAAAATCTCAAATCGTACCATGAACCTTAATTTCCAAAATCAAACCAAACGTGTTTCTGAGTATGATTGGATCCTTGTATCATGTTTATAACATGATTCTGACCAAAACCCACTAACTTAATTGCATTAAAACACTCTAAATCAAAAAATCCCAAATCGTATCATGAACCCTAATTTCCAAAATCAAACCAAACGTGTTTCTGGGTATGATTGGATCCTTGTATCATGTTTATAACATGATTCCGACCAAAACCCACCCATTTAATCACACTCCTAGGCCCAAATCGTCGCTTTTAATGTCTGTGAGCCTGAGCCTAGGGTTTTGAGCGTTGGGGGCCCGCATCGCAGGAGGCGCACGCTTTTGACAACTATGGTAGCAAGTTAATTCGAATAGAATAATGTTGATATTAATCTTCATATGCAACAAAGTGCCAAATGATCAATTAATAAGTATAACATATAGAGCTTAAATTTACTTTACTTCGATTTAGGTGAGTTCATCTTGCAAACAGGGAAGGAGCTTGAACATTTACTAGATGGGCCAAAGTATAAAGGAATCATTTTAGGGGGGGCATTTTACAAAATTTTCAACATATTATATGTGAAATGACTTACAATAAGTAAAAAGGTAAAATTTATGCTTGGATGTCAATAAAACGGGGGGGGGGGGGGGGGGGGGGGGGTCCACCCCCTTTTGTGTCCACTATTCTCCGTCCATGCTTGCAAACATGAGTGAAAATCCTTTTCTCAAGATATCTTCCGAACTGTTGGGGTCCTTGCTCCGGATGTTGTTCGTACGGATTGTGATAGCATTCAAACCATGAGCGAAAGACCATCATTTTAAGCATTAAAACATGATAAAATACACTTAAAATTGGTCATGTGCCGTGAAAAGTTTCAATCAATTCTAATGTAAGAATAACTTGCTAAAATTTAGATCAACTGAAATTAAGGGGAGAGGATTAAAAATCATTATAATATTCCTATAATTGATGATGATACGTACACGCTTGCCTATGAGATTTAACAAGAAAAAGGTAGGAAAGCTGAATGTGTGAAAGACGGAAGAATGGAAAGTATAATTTATTAGAAATTTAAAAGGTTTATGACATCAACCGTAATCAAAGCTTTCAAATTGGATAAATAAAGTATTTTGATTGGCTAATTGGATTGATTTTTGCTATTGATGAGAGACTTAGGATCAAATTAGAAAGAAATCTTTAAATGAGAAGGATGAGAAATAACTATAACCACACATTAGAGATGCGTCGACCTAAATTAGATGCATCTTTAATCTTTTAGATGCGCCTAATTTATTTCTAGCTAAAAATTAGATGCATACACATATATTAGATGCATTTCATCAAGTTAAGCGAATCTTATGTATTTTTCGTCATATGCGGGTCAAATTTGTTGCTAGCACTACTTTGCATTGTTTTCACTTCAGAATCACTTCCTAAACGATGCATTTAAATGAATAGAGATGCATCTAATTCAAGTCGATGTATCTCAAATGTGTGGTTATAACTATTTCTCATCCTTCTCATTTTAAGTTTTCTCATCAGAGGTTTCTTTTCTTATAGTAGGAGATATAAGTGACGTGAATTGTAAATTCATGTGGTGTGAATGATCGTTTTGCACATTGTGATCGAGCGACCATAAGTTTGACCAATAAGATTAAATGCAAATCAAATTTGGCGTGATGTTACCTTGTGTCTTGGTATTCGTTCATATGAATCCTATTAGGTATTTAGGTAACTTTGTTCTTTTCTTAAGCCGATCTGGAACACAATAATGCAATATGATATTCTGTACTTAGAGGAAACATCCATTATTTTTTAGGGAAGGCATCAATTTTATTAAACAACAAAACAAAAAGAACATAGAGAATAAATACAATAGGAACAATCAAACAAACACAAGAAACTACCCTACAAAACTTGAGCTGCACCATGAGAAAGGGGAGCTCAGATTCTCAGAAGCAAAAACTAGCTATCCTAAGTTTACATGTTTTCTAGGTTGCATAGGGGATTCAAAAACCAGTTTCCGTTTGCAAAGGGTGATGTAATCAGCCGTATCATCTAATATTATCACAAATGTCTAATAAAATTTGATATTCTATATTTGTACTTATTTTTCAATCGATTTTCTATTTGTAGCCTTTCTATTCATTTTGAGTGAGCTATAATATCCTATAATAGATTTAAAATTAATGAATGTTGGTGTGCTTTTAGATTATGAGTATTCACTGTTGGGACTACCAGAAGATAGTATTGAAAGGACAAGAGTTAAACATGAAGTCCACACCAGGAGTGCACGTATGCTTGAAGAACTTTGCTTTAAAAACGGTGGAATATACATCAAGCTTGGTCAACATATCGGTCAATTGGTAGGACCTTTTTTCCTTTTTATTAATATTGGAATTTAAGTTTCTTATTTGGTAACTGGTAGTTAGTATATGTGCGTTTAGCTAAATGGAATGTTTTCATATAGGAATATTTAGTACCTCAAGAGTACATTAAAACGTTAAGGGAGTCGATGTTGAATAGATGTCCGACTTCTTCGTACGATCAAGTGTGCCAAGTTGTTAAAAAAGAGCTTGGTGGGGCACCCGAAGAAGTATGTGTACCTACTGTGTTTATTTTATGCAATATTTGTTTTCCTAATCTCATTATGCACTTACTTTTGTTTTAGCTATTTTGAGTCATCGAGTTTATGTTAACTATTTACTTTTACAGGTATTTGATGAGTTTGACCCAGTCCCTATTGCAAGTGCTTCCCTTGCTCAAGTTCATGTTGCTCGAACTCATCAGGGCCAAAAAGTTGCTGTAAAGGTCACATTCTTACTATAAACCCATCTTATTTTGGTTTTGTCTTGTGGAATCTTTTATTAACAGCTTAACTTATTTTTTACTCATTTTATACTGTATTCATGTTTCAGGTACAACATATGCACATGACAGATACTGCAGCTGCAGATTATGCAACAGTTGAATTCATTGTCAATGCTTTACGTCGGCTCTTTCCTTCATTTGATTACAGGTTTATTTGTTAGAGCTTACTGGCTATCTTATTTTTGTTATTTGACTGCTATTTCTTTATGCATGTGTTTATTGATAGGATATATGGCAATAACCATAGTTGTGCATGGGTTATAATATAGGTGGTTGGTAGATGAAGTACACGACAGTCTACCTAAGGTCAGACATATTTTCAACCTGTTATCTTCTCGTATTTTCATGACGTCCTGCTACATGTGTGTATTTATGCAAACTCTTCTGATATGGTAGGCTGTATATCCTTTAAAATAGTGTTGTTAATAAGTTACAATGATGATCAGGAACTTGATTTCTTAAATGAGGCCAAGAACAGCATTATATGTATGGATAACTTTCGGAAGTTATCTCCTCATATTGCAGACTATGTGTATGCGCCCAAGGTATATTGGAACCTAAGTACGACAAAATTGTTGACCATGGAGTTTGTAGAAGGCGCAGAAGTCAATGACTTGCAGAGCATCCAAAAACTTGGAATCAACCCACATGACATTGCAAGGCTAGTAAGTATCTTTTCTCTGTACTACCAATTGGGCTAGTTGCAGCAGTTTTCCTGCTGGGAGCTATTGTCCAGTTCCTGAATGTTTATGGCAAGTGCTTTGTTTTACACAATACATGTCAGTAGAACATTTGCTGAAATGATGTTTAAACATGGATTTGTGCACTGTGATCCACACGCTGCTAACTTGCTAGTTCGCGCGCTGCCTTCTTCAAAAAGAGGAATTTTTGGTAAGGTATCTAATTTCTAAACAAGACACTTGGAGTCATACATTTTTATACCACGATTTTACTAGAGAGCTTTTAGTAACATGGTTAAAGGTTTTTGTTGTTTTAATGTACTGCTTCCTATTTATAAGCTTGTGAAGGCGTGCTACCTTCTTGCAGAACATATGATCACATTTGTCAATTGGGTCTTTTAAGGCATGACAAGAATATTGCCTGTCTTCAGGACCTCATATGGATCATAGCGTACATATACATCTGAGTACGTTAAGAGCAACAGGCAAATCAAAAAAAAAAAAAAATTATATGAGATGACCTAATAATAGATCTGTTTTTACTTTAAATAGTTATGTTAGAAAGTCTTGTTTTGTTAAATAAAAGGCATAGACTTCTTCAATTGATCATTTGGCATTTAATTGTCAAATGACACATGCACTTGCTGGACTAATTGCCGCTAGTAATCTAAGCCTTTTTGTCATCACCAACCTCCTTTTTTTTCTTCATATATTCAATTTTTGCGTACTTTATTTTCATGGTGCGAGGGCTTTGTTATTGATCCTGTTTAGTTGTTCACAGGTGGAAGAAAACCACAATTGGTACTGCTGGATCATGGTCTATACAAAGTACTTGACAATTCTATTAGGACCAACTATGCTGCACTCTGGAAGGTTCGCCTTGCAATTTCATGAATATTATCACTTTCTCACATCCATTTTGCATGTTACCGCTTTAGAGCATCATTAATCTCTGCACTTTATGGCTTGCTTACAGGCTTTAGTACTGGCTGACGCAAATGGAATAAAGGAAAATTGCTTGAAATTGGGTGCTGGTGAGGATTTGTATGCATTGTTTGCAGGGATTCTTACGATGAGGCCTTGGAATAGGGTTATTGATCCTGCCGTTGATCATCTTGCCATTCAAGGCAATGCCAACGACCACTCAGAACTTCAGGTTAGCTTACATTATATAAGGCTATTCAAGGCAATGCCAGTGACCCTGCTGTTAATCATCTTCCCCATTTCAAAGTTTTTGGTGTATCTCGTATTTTGACTCCCAATTGGTCATGTCCTTCAATTTAAATAACCATCCACATGAAAATTTAACATACAAACTGTTCCTTATGTCGTGTAAAAACGGCCACAGGTACATGAACATATTTAGGGTAATATGTTTAAGGTTATGTGGGAAGTTTTTATTTGGTTTAGTTGTTATTGTCTTATCTTTAAATGTTCTCTTGTTTATGAAAATTTAGCATCTGCATCTTGAAACTCAAGTGTTATGGCTCTATTGACTAATAGAACCTTTTTTATGTTTTGCAGATGTATGCTTCCCTATGAGATGGCTCTATTTACCACGTGTCATCCTTTTAATGTTAAAGACTAATGATTGCTTGCGTTCAGTCAATAATGCATTGGTATGTCTTTTGCCAATCTAATTTTATAATTGTATTTCCAGGATCCACTTAATATCTATAATAATTATT
The DNA here is from genome assembly GCA_030686995.1 of Artemisia argyi. Taxonomy (NCBI): domain Eukaryota; kingdom Viridiplantae; phylum Streptophyta; class Magnoliopsida; order Asterales; family Asteraceae; genus Artemisia; species Artemisia argyi. The sequence continues at coordinate 17,288,888 of CM060689.1, read as the reverse complement.
AGAATTTGATGTTTCGATATTACTTATCGACAGATAAAAAGACCCTCCGTGGAGTCTTTTATTATTATCGGAAGAGTTTCTTCAGAGGCACTGATTGAGGAAAAATTATCACATGCAAAGTCTCTCTTTAGCTTGCTACAGGTTTGGTTGGAGGAGATTTCACTTGAAGTCCGTTTTCTCATAATGCAAGTAGCCTTGTGGATACTGCAGTTCCGTACAGCTTTGGCTCGGTGAACACAATATCAGTTTATTAGCTTATATATAGAAGACAAAAATCATACCGAAAGAAATCGTTGGGTGTTAGGTCCTTATTGGTTTTTGATTCAAAAGTAGTGCATTCTTTGGCTTCAAGCCCCTTTCCTAACCTGTAATAGTATGGGAAATTCAATAAGCTGGCTAAGCAACAGGTACACACATACATGAATGACATGGAATTATAAAGGCCAAAATTTTATTCTTTCTGGACAGAGTATAGATGATGATTAGTGTAGTCTTGTTTCTCGTATCCTCAAAATATGAGATGTGGGTCTATGGTTTTATTTTTGGAAATTGTAACAGATATACTAGTCAGTTAAATTCATGAAGCAATGCATGTTTATGAACCAATAACTTATGTTACATGACATTTGCATAATTGCATGTACATGCCCAAAACATAAGTTGGGCCACCAGATGAAAGGAGTGACTAATGAATAGTAGACTAAGATGAGTTTACTTTGAAAGTCTACACTAGTAGACAACAACATTAAATTTAAATCTCTACCTCCAAATCTCCAATTGGAAGTTTTCTTAAACCCTCTTATACTTCAAAAAAGTTGGTCATAAGCAGTTGTATCCCACAATCATAGACATTTCTTCCATCATTTTTATTTCTTCACTGCTTTGAGAATGACAGTATGATCTATTTGTTTCCTTGAAAACTTCTTTCAAGTATTTAAACCTTTTATAAAATGCAATCATAGCATTTAAAAACTTTTTGAGCTCAACGTAAACTGAGTTGCTCTCTTATGTGTGTGAGCTTTAAGTTGAATTTGATCAAGTGGTCATACTAGAGACATAAAGAGTCATGGATAATTATCAGATGAGATCCTTCCGAAAACTTCCAATGAATCTAAAATAATTGTTTTACTGTTATAGAATACATTTCTCCACTAGAATCTAATGAAATTTCGAAATGAAATTTCGAAATGAAGATATTTTAAAAATACCTTGCGCTATATAACCCATTAGTTAAGTGGTTGTGAGTTTAACTTGCATCTAAGAATGAATGGTGTTTGAAACATCCCTTATCTCACTAGTAACTAAATCTTCAAATTACAGCGAAAGCTTGCTAACATACAATTAATCAAAGAAAACAAGCATTGACCCATCATATTTTGATAAACTTGTAAGCCCAAATCATACGCTTATAAATGAAACTAGACCACAAACATATTCTCGATCATATTATTGTGAAAGCAACTACAAGAATATTCTTGTAAAGGAAACTAGACCACATTCATACGCTTATAAAATGAAACTACAACCTGCTCATACTTTGTAGCAAATGTGAATGTTTAAAACAATTAAAATTAAAAGCACAATGAATAATTCACAAGTCTTTAGTAGTATCCTTTTTCTTATTTTTATTTTCACCACTTTTGCTCCTACCGATTCTTGGAATAGGATTCATAAATGCTTTAAGAAACAGAATGAAGCTTTGCTTCTCTTAAAACATTACCTTTCATCTATCAATTATACATATATATATTAAATCCCTAATCAAACTACGTCGTATTGCTCCTCTTAATTTCCCGCCAAAAAATGCCAAGGCCCAGTCCAGAAAAACGGTGGCCTGTTTACTCTCTTTTAAGGTTTATGCTGGCCCATATTAGTTGGTGCATGTTAAGGAAACATATATCACGTGACTATAAACTGTCATTTTCCTTTCAACCCATGCTATTATTATGATCATGTGCTTGGTCTGATTTTGCAAAATTGTTTTAGTTACATCCGTGTTGCACTTGCATGTGCATTATCCAGTAGTTTATGTTTATAGTTGCTTTGAATGATTGCATGCAATTTATTGATCTATCTTTCTCATACTGCCCTTTACTATGACAAATAGTTTAAAATCAATTTCTTTGCTAAACAACATAACAAAACCAAAAACGTTTAAAAGTCCCAGTTCTTTGCTAGGCAACAGAGCAAAACAAACCCGAGCAAAAAAATCCCGCCATGCCGCAACGCGGCCGGCCGCCGCCTTACTTGTTATATAATATAACTCCTCACAATAGAGGTAAGATTTAAATTATTCAATTATATTTTTGACCACAATTAATTCAAGGTTGAGATTTATAGACCAATAAAAATGCTTAATTTCGACAATTAGGTTAAACTGAGCTCTTCTAATGGTTCAATTTAGTCTTTCATTATAATGAATTATCCAAAAATCATTTTCCTTTAGTGTCTAAAGATTATTGTGGACTACATAATTTACATTGAAAGATTCTTTTTTGTCGCAATCAAAAGCTAGAATTATGCATAAATCGACAAAAAATTATAATTTAGAGAGGACTTGTACAACCCAAATGATACGTTTATAAATGAAACTAGACCACAAACATATTCTCGATTATATTATCATGAAAGCAACTACAAGAATATTATTGTAATAGTAGTGAATATATATATATATATATATATATATATATATATATATATATATATATATATATATATATATATATATATATATATACATATTTGTAGCAAATGTGAATGTCTATAGCAATTAAAATAAAAATAGGGAATTGCATGTTTACCATTTCAAAAGCTCAAAATTGTGTGTATATCAAACTTAGATTTATAATTGAATTTGCACAACCAAACTTTTGGATCACAAGCGTAAATTGGTTATCAGTTGTGCTAGTAACATTAAAACTGAAAATTATGTTAATTCAATAAGTCAGAGAACAAAAATATCTCTATACAAGTTTTGGTTGAAAAACATTATTGTGGACGAAAAAAATTTCATTGGTACCTTATCTTTTATCGCAATCAAAAGTTGGAAAATTTATGTAACACCCCCAAAATTTGGTACAACGGAAGACTCAACAAGCTTTCGGGGTGCTACGGGGATTGGTATCCATTCAAAGTCATGAAAGAACGAGATAAAGTAAACATAAGTAAAACACAACCAAAACGGGTTTTAAAGTTTACATTTATCCCAAGAATTATCCAAAATAAGGCCCAATAGAAATAAACGTAGGTCCACAATAGTTTATCAGAGTTTTAGAAAGATAGATCCATAACCGGTGCCATTGCCAAGCCTCCAATCCCAAGCATCCATAGAGCATCACTTAATTACCTGAGAAAACGTGCTAAAAGTCAGCTTTCGCTGGTGAGATCATAGGTTTAAATTCATAATTCAATATAGTGGACATATACGCAAAAACGCTTGCTAGCTAGACTAGGCCTCAATCATCCAACCAAAATAATCCAACCAAATAATCCAACCAACTCGAATCAACCCTATAGGTGCACGCTATAGCTCAAATCAATCCAATCAATAGCTTACCTAGCTCAAGTCTAGGCCTCGCTCTAAAATCAATCCAATAGCTTACCTAGTTCGGGACTAGGCCTTGCTCAACAACCAATCAATAGCTTACCTAGTTCGGGACTAGGCCTCGCTCAATAACCAAATCAATAGCTTACCTAGCTCATGTCTAGGCCTCGCTCAATAACCAAATCAATAGCTTACCTAGCTCATGTCTAGGCCTCGCTCAATAACCAAATCAATAGCTTACCTAGTTCGGGACTAGGCCTCGCTCAATAACCAAATCAATAGCTTACCTAGCTCATGTCTAGGCCTCGCTCAATAACCAAATCAATAGCTTACCTAGTTCGAGACTAGGCCTCGCTTAATCCTACCTAGTTCTATAAGCATAGCAAATTTTAAATAAACAAAGCGATAATAGTCCACATAAAACATTTGCCCGTTTCTCACCCCAAGTATTGAAAACAAAGTTCAAGAGTAAAAGTGGGGCTATGACTCACCTCAAGTCTAGCAAATCCTCAAAAGAAATCGATAGAAGAAAGACGTAAGTAGACTCAAGCAACTCACGTAACGACAACTACAGACTCGGCACTTCCTAACAATATCAAACTCGTTCAGAAATCATTTCCTCAAAATCAAATATTCCCATTCCCGAACGTATTCCATTTTACTTTCCAAAAATATCCATTTCTCGAATTAACTTCATATTAATTTGAAATTCGACGTTTGGTATCCATATGGGTGAAGGGTCGACACAACTCAAACCAAAAAGCCACAACAAACGAAATAATAAACCAACTATAGGTCTAATGTTAGCCCAACATATTATTTAAATAATTATCGAAGCTTATCAAATCCGTCGATTAGATAATCTCCCATATTTATTTACGTAATATATCATTCCAAGATTATACCCAACCTAAAGCAGATAACACAAAGAATTCTATTTGGTATACATCGTAGTCCAATAAATTCCCTATATATATCGTCGAATCGGCCAAATTCCACAAGATACATAGTAATTTATTACCCTAAAACGTATACCATAGCCTATGGGCGTCGTGGGATACGATGCCATTAATATACTCATTTTATATCGTCAAATAACTCGATCTAATCCGTCGATTAAATAAGTCACTTGATATATAAAATATTTATATTAATCGTCATATATCCGTGACAACACAAAAGTCACAATATAAAGCCCACTTGGACTTTAAAGAACCACAACTCGTATAACTCGATAAGTTTATAAGTTTATAAAAATCACGTTTTTAATTATTATTCACCAGACTTATTAGTTTCGCCGTTATTTATAGTTATTATTTATAACAATAGTCCGACATTTATTACATTATTTGCATAGCATAATAACTATTGTTATATTATTATAACGTTTACTCGTGATCGTTTTATTATTAATATACGCATTCATATATATATATATATATATATATATATATATATATATATATATATATATATATATATATATATATATATATACGTTTATCACGTCTATATACTTATATAAACGATTATATTATCAATAATATTATTACGAGTATTATTTTTTAATATTTGACTTTTAAATATTTATCGAGTCATAGAATTTGGTCACATGTCCGAGTCATCACTCTCGGCTCATAGTCCAAGTCCAAAAATAATCAAGTCACAATAATAAATCAACTCCGTCCAAATCAATCCCATAACCACGTGCTACAACATGAGGGTCCGACTACGGCACCCAACTAACCTATCTCCGTCATCTAATCGACCGTCTCACAAACGGTCTCCAATTCCACATTCGACAACACATCTCCATATCAAAACACAAGTAACCCAAGTCCAAAAGCTTCGGTCCAAAGTATGCCTCAACATAAAAATAATAACACAATGTCAATCACAACAATATATACCATATATACTGGTCGACTTACCAAGTCAAACCCGGGTCAACAATGAGACCACAAAACACAAGAAATAACCTCACCCGAGAGGCCGAGACCTTTTGGTCTCGGCTAGCTCCAATGAGCCACTCGACCCAAAATAGCCCACGGGGGCGTCGGCCGAGAACCAAGACAACAACAACAACAACAACAAGTCAAGAATAACAATCCGACCAAGTCACCAAATACCAATAACCAAACACAATAATCGGACCAACAAAACATCCAAGACTCCCAAACGAGTCAAGGGTAGGTCACATCGAGACTTAAGGTCTCGGTCGAGCTCCAAACGAGCCGTCACAAAACCAAACGCGACCCAAGAGTCACGCAACGAGTACCAAACTCGCGTCACACCCAAATCCAAGATACCAAACGGACCATTATTATCAAAACTTCATTTCCCCATTATTATTTTACAAAACCCATCAAGAACATAACGAGATACCCATGATTTGGGTACACATCGGGGCGCACGAAAACAAGTCGTGGCCACTCACCTCCAAACAAGCTCCAAAAATTCGATTTCTTCAAAAACCCAAGAGAAAAGATGGTGTATGTGGTGATAACGTGGTGGTTTTGATTCGTATGAGGTGTTAGGGTGGTCCAAATCGTGCGTGGTTAGTACCAAAAGATAGATCGTGAAAAGATGGTTAAGATTATGGTGTTATTTTTTATGTTGGAGTGGCGGTGGTGGTGCTATGGTGGTGATAAGGGGGCGGCGATGGTTGTATTTCAAAGAAGAGAGAGAGAGTGAAAAGTTGGTGAGGGTGTTGTGTGAGGGTTGAGACCACAGGGACGATTTTAAGTAATTTACTCTAAAAAAAAAAGAAAACTTTCTTTTTAATAATAATACTAATAAGAATAATAAGAGGTGTAGGGGGTTTAAGTAGCCCGGTGTCAATACACGGACCAAACCCGAAACCTTAAATAACCAAATGACTTTCTCAAACCGAACCCGTTCAAAAAATAATAACATCCGAACCAATAATAAAATATAATTACAATTGTTAGGTTAACCTAGTGCCGGAGTCAATGTAGTGCCAAAATAACGATCTCAAAATAAATCATCACGAACGAACCAAAACAAACCATAAATAAATAATCGAATCCCATAAATATCGTACGATTAAAAATCACGTACCAACGTTCGTAAAATATCTCGTCACAATAAGCTTTTCAAAAATTCCAAACTCATAATTTTAATGTAATGCGGGTTTTAAAAACGGCTCCCTATTTTTGCCAATTGTCACATCCTCCCAGCCTCAGAAGAAACCCGTCCCGGGTTTCTCTAGGAACAACCCATCTACGAAGTAAAAAGCTTCGGATATCTCTTTCGAAACTCATCCTCACGTTCCCACGTGAATTCCGGTCCATGCCGCGAATTCCAACGAACTTAGATGAGCGGAATACGACTTCTCTTAAGTCGTTTAATCTCTCTATCCAATATCTCAATCGGTTCTTCCACAAAATTCAAACTCTCATCCACACAAATATCCTTGATTGGTATAACTAGCGTTTCCTCCAAAAGACATTTCTTCAGATTGCTAACATGAAACACATCATGAACTTTATTTAATTCCATTGGCAATTCCAATCGATAAGCTACGGGCCCAATTCTTTCCAAAATAAGAAATGGTCCAATGTAGCGGGGATTTAGTTTCCCACGTTTCCCAAAACGTATCACACCCTTCCAAGGCGAGACTTTCAGCATCACTTTGTCTCCAACCTGGAATTCTAGGGGTTTACGCCTCTGATCGGCGTAGCTTTTCTGCCTATCTCTAGCTGCTTGCAGTCGATCTCGAATTTGCGTTACTTTCTCAGTAGTTTCCAAAATAAGCTCAGGGCCTGTGAGTTGGCTATCTCCAACTTCTGCCCAACTAATAGGTGAACGACATTTACGACCATACAAAGCTTCAAATGGTGCAGCCTTAAGACTTGTGTGGTAGCTATTGTTGTAGGAGAACTCCGCAAGGGGTAGATATTTCTCCCAGCCTTTACCAAAGTCTATGATGCATGCACGAAGCATATCCTCCAAAGTCTGAATAGTTCTCTCACTTTGACCATCGGTTTGGGGGTGATATGCAGTACTCATATCAAGTCTCGTCCCCAAAGCGGTTTGAAGTGATCGCCACAATGCTGACGTGAAGCGGCTGTCGCGATCAGAAATAATCGATATCAGAACTCCATGATGAGAAACAATCTCCTTCACATACAACCTTGCAAGTTTATCCACACTAACATCTTCACTAATTGCTAGGAAATGAGCAGACTTAGTCAATCGATCCACAATTACCCATATAGCATCGCAACCGCTAGCTGTCTTTGGTAATTTGGTAATAAAGTCCATCGTAATCCACTCCCATTTCCAAACCGGGAGTTCTGGCTGCGTCTATAATCCTGACGGTCTTTGATGTTCGGCTTTAACCTTAGAGCAAGTCAAACACTTACTAACATACAACGCTATATCTGCCTTCATATTTGGCCACCAATATAACTTTTTCAAATCCTGATACATCTTGTCAGACCCAGGATGAATAGAATATCTTGACTTATGCGACTCATGCATAATCAACTCTCGAATTCCTCCATACAATGGTACCCAACTTCGCTCTCCAAAACATAATACTCCATCAGAACGCTTAACAAATCCCTTCTCATTTTCTGCCATCCCAAATATGTTCTCAGCAGATCGATTTTCTGCCTTCAACGCTTCCGTTTGAGCTTCTAATATTTGAGACGGTAATGGCGATACGATAGTCATTCCTAATGACCTAACTCGTAATGGTGGAATTCTCTCCTTTCGACTAAGAGCATCAGCAACGACGTTTGCTTTACCAGGATGGTAGCGAATCTCACAATCATAATCGCTTAGCAGCTCAATCCAACGTCGATGTCTCATGTTAAGCTCTTTTTGGTTCAAAATGTGTTGCAGACTTTTGTGGTCAGTAAACACTACACACTTGGTTCCATACAAGTAATGTCTCCATATCCTCAAAGCAAAAACCACAGCACCTAACTCCAAATCATGGGTGGTGTAGTTCTTCTCGTGCTTCTTGAGCTGTCGGGAAGCATAAGCTATCACTTTCTCTCGTTGCATTAACACAGCTCCTAAACCTTTATGAGAAGCGTCACAATAGACAACAAAGTCCTCGTTACCTTCCGGCAACGCCAAGATAGGAGCACTACACAACATCTCCTTAAGTAATTGAAATGCTTCCTCTTCCTTATCTCCCCATTCATACTTAACACTCTTTTGAGTCAATTTGGTCAACGGCTTTGCTATCTTCGAAAATCCCTCAATGAATCTTCGGTAATAACCGGCTAATCCCAAAAATTGACGAACTTCTGTTGGGGTCGTAGGTGCAGCCCAATCTTTAATCGCCTCAATCTTAGCAGGGTCTACATGAACTCCTTGTCTATCAATCACATGACCTAGAAATTGTACCGTCGGAATCCAAAATTCACATTTAGAAAACTTGGCATACAGTTTCTCCTTCCTGAGCAATTCTAAGATAAGTCTTAGATGCTCCTCATGCTCCTTCTCACTCTTCGAATAAATCAGAATGTCGTCAATGAACACAATCACAAACTTATCTAAGTAAGGCTTACACACTCGATTCATGAGGTCCATGAATACCGCCGGTGCGTTTGTCAACCCAAACGGCATCACCTGAAACTCGTAATGCCCGTAACGGGTTCTGAAAGCCGTCTTCGGAATATCTTCCTCGCGAACTCGAAGCTGATGATATCCCGATCTCAAATCGATCTTTGAATACACACTCGATCCTTGAAGCTGATCGAACAAATCGTCGATCCTCGGTAACGGATATCTATTCTTCACCGTTAACTTGTTCAACTCTCGATAATCAATACACATGCGAAACGATCCATCCTTCTTCTTCACAAATAAGACCGGGGCTCCCCAAGGCGAAGAACTTGGTCTTATGAATCCTTTTTCGGCTAACTCCGCTAATTGTTTTGACAGCTCTTCCAATTCAGTAGGTGCAAGACGATAAGGCGCTCGTGCTACAGGTGCAGCATCAGGTATCAACTCAATCTGAAATTCCACTTGTCTAGTAGGCGGAATTCCCGGCAAATCATCGGGAAACACATCCGAAAAATCACGAACTATAGGTACATCTCCAATGCACCTTTCCTTTTTCTCTTTCCCTCCTTTCTCAGAAATTTGAGCTAAGAAAAGGCAACTTCCTTTTTCCATTAGCTTCGGCAACTTAGTGCAAGATACGACCGCTAATCTAGATGGGCCTCTCAAATCCTTTCTATCTCCTGGTATGTTCAGAATCTCCTTGCCGTAAGGCACACACACAATCTTCTCATCGCAAATTATATGGGCACGATATTTCAACAACCAATCCATACCAATAATGACATCGAAACTTCCTAATGTGACGGGTAGAAGATCTATGTTGAAAGGGCAATTCAGAAAGTTTAGCGTGCAACCGCGAATGATAGTCCTAATCCTCTCTATGTTCCCATTAGATAACTCTACATCATAACCAATTCCTAAGGCCATCGGGGGTTTCTCTAGTAAGGGTGCAAACTTAGCGGACACAAAACTCTTATCGGCACCAGTATCAAATAGTATGAAAGCATAACGATTATTGAGAAGGAACGTACCAGTAACGACGTTCAGATCTTCTCCTCTCTCGTTCCCAAGTGCATACACTCTCCCATGAGCAGCTCCAGCTTCCACACGTTGGTCCCCATTATCTTGTCGTCCACGATTTCCTCCAGCTCCACGGTTCCCATTATTGTACCCATTACCACCCGATCCTTGATTTCCTCGGTTCCACGATTCCCTACACTCATTCCTATAATGTCCCTTCTTTCCACATCCATAGCAAGTAACATTAGCCTTGTTCATAGTTTCAGGAGTAGCTTGAACCATAGCAAGTGGTCGAGCTCTACAATCCTTAGCTATGTGTCCCATCTTAGAGCAATTCTTGCACATCACAGTACATCGACCAGAATGATGCTTGTAACATCGGTTACATTTGGGGGCATCCCCATTGTAGTTCTTCTTATCTCCATCTCCCATAGCATAAGCTCTAGTAGTTGTTTGTCGCTTGTTTCGACGGTCATTACCCTTAGAGTGATCATCCCTCTTCCTCTTTCCATTCTTATCCTTCTCAGCTTCTTCCAATACCAAAGAGTCCATCAATTGTTGAGCGATAGTGATAGCCTCATGAATGTTTGCAGGCTTAGCAGAAATCACATCGTTCCTTGTAGCTACCGGCAACCCATCGGTATACCTCTCAATCCTTTGAGTCTCAGTCCTAACCATATCGGGACAAAGTAAGGCTAACTCTCGATAACGGCGATTGTAAGTTGCCATATCGGTACCTTTCACCTTGTGGTTCCAGAACTCAATCTCCAGCTTCTTAATCTCATTCCTTGGGCAGTAAGTCTGAATCAGCAAAGACTTAAATTGCTCCCAAGTCATAGCATAAGCCACATCACTCCCAACCGAGTTACGGTAATTGTTCCACCAAGTTAAAGCTTCATCCTTGAAAGTGAAAGAAGCAAACTTTACCTTCGCATTCTTCGCACAACCACTGACATTAAATACTGACTCAGTCTTCTCAATCCACCTAACCAAGTAAACCACTCCTTCAGTTCCACCAAACTCAATAGGTCCACAAATCTTCAACTCCTTGTAGTGACATCCGTTAGCACGAACAGGTGGAAATGTTCCAGCAGAATTGTTGGAATGATTTGACTCAGCTAGTAGCTCAGCAACTCGTTGCTCCACAAGTTGATTGATCATTGCTTGATCCACAGTAGGTGCATTAAGTGGAACATGATCATTGTCTCCCTGAACATCAACATTTTGATTCCTGTTGTTGCGGTTAGTAGTGTCCAGGTTATCAGGAGTAGGGGTCTCAACATTTCGAGTAGGACGGCGTCCTCGACGACCAGGGGTAGTCGTTGCAGGACCAGTTCTGGTAGCTCTAACAGGGTTTCGTCGTGGGGCCATTGATCTGAAACATCATACAAGTTCGTGAGTCTCCGATAGAACTTATCATATGCTCAACAAGAATTAAATCAACGAAGCCAAGTCATGGAAAGAATATCAACAATACACCACAAGACATCAATAAGGCGCATAGGAACTCAATTTCCATAATATCCAAAAACTACATAATACCATAAAATAATAACCATCAACCATACAATAAAGATCCAACATTGTTCCAACTACCGAAAACACAAAGGTAATAATCGTTCCAACAAGACGAGTAATCAACGGAAAATACATCAAAATAGGATAACCAGCCTTTCTAACCGAACACTCCTCGGTTAAGAAAGCATAAGATAACATAGCTCAAATATCTAGCCACGCTGCTGGCGGAGGCTCCTCAACTCCTGCCTCAAGCCATCAAGATCTCTCCATAATGATCCTAACTTCACACTATGGGTGTCTCTGTCTCTCTTGAGGTCAGCCACCTCCTTCTCCAGCTCGACATTCCTTTGCCATAACTTGCGGTCGGCCTCTCGAGCTGTAACAAAACCTCGCTGTAAACTCTCGATATGCTCGTGAACCTCCATCAAAACTCTCCTCATCTCAGTAGTCCTGCCCACAACCACAGTCATATCAACTCTCAGATCCGCTATGAACTCTCCAATAACCCTCTCAAGTCGATCAGATATATGTGCAACTCTCTCACCAAGATCAGTAATCTGAGCCCACAACCTACCAATCTCACCTAACTCTGCATGCTCAGCAAAAACCTCAGAAGGTGCATCCGACTCAACGGGACTACCAGGTGGCAACTCAACCAAAAACGGATGATCAGGTGAATCAGGCTCAATCGGATGTATAGGTGAATCAGGCTCCTCAGCCTGAGCTGGCGGCACTAACAAATCCTCATCATCAGGAATCTCCTACTCCTGAGGGTCATCCTCCTCCTCAGGGTCATCATCATCACCCTGCTCAGCCTCCTGAGGGTCATCAGCCTCATCCTCACCCTCACCCTCGTACTCCTCCTCCTCCTCATCGGAAGAGTACTTCATCAATCGTCGTCTCCTAACAGGTGAACCATGTGGTAAAGGGGTAGGTGATCTAGGACGACGACGCAATGATGCAGGTGGTGCTTCTGACAGAAGAGAGTGAGCATCAATCTGTAAAGGTGGTGAAGTAGGGCGTACCGACATACGTGCCATAGCTCAGTGGGCAAAACGGGGAGCCACACGAGCCAAAGCCTGATGAAGAGTAAGCTGCCTCGATGTACCAGGGAGCCCTAGAGAAGATGAGGGTCCCTGCGTAGATGCAGCAGGTGGTGCTGAAGTAGAACCTGTCGGTGTTACGGTAGCTGCATGCATGGCAACCTGGTAAGGGTCATCAGGAGCCATGGTGAACTGTGCTGGCAATACTAGTGTAGTAAGAATATCCTCAACAACATCGGGCGTACGGGAGGCCATAGTCTGTGACAACGGCGTAGGGTAGGTGTAAGTGTTTCAAAACAACTAAACCGCGAACTCAAAATACCTTATCCAAAAATCATCACATAATTCCAAATCATATATAATCAAGAAAGATTTAAAATACCACATTACTAAAACCATTCATAAAACGATTAAGCCATATAATTCCTCAAAACGCCATCATATCACTAAATCAATAAACCTCAAAACCTCAAATCATCTCAAGAAATTCCAAATCTATAATCATCTCAATATACCTCAATAATAAACAATGATGCTTCGGCTTGGCGGGCTGGCGGGCAATGGTCGAGGATCGTTTTCTATAAAAATCGGTTATAGTTTAGGTGTCTATTTACCTAGTTCTCTATAACCTTGGCTCTGATACCAATCTGTAACACCCCCAAAATTTGGTACAGCGGAAGACTCAACAAGCTTTCGGGGTGCTACGGGGATTGGTATCCATTCAAAGTCATGAAAGAACGATATAAAGTAAACATAAGTAAAACACAACCAAAACGGGTTTTAAAGTTTACATTTATCCCAAGAATTATCCAAAATAAGGCCCAATAGAAATAAACGTAGGTCCACAATAGTTTATCAGAGTTTTAAAAAGATAGATCCATAACAGGTGCCATTGCCAAGCCTCCATAGAGCATCACTTAATTACCTGAGAAAACGTGCTAAAAGTCAGCTTTCGCTGGTGAGATCATAGGTTTAAATTCATAATTCAATATAGTGGACATATACGCAAAAACGCTTGCTAGCTAGACTAGGCCTCAATCATCTAACCAAAATAATCCGACCAAATAATCCAACCAACTCGAATCAACCCTATAGGTGCACGCTATAGCTCAAATCAATCCAATCAATAGCTTACCTAGCTCAAGTCTAGGCCTCGCTCTAAAATCAATCCAATAGCTTACCTAGTTCGGGACTAGGCCTCGCTCAACAACCAATCAATAGCTTACCTAGTTCGGGACTAGGCCTCGCTCAATAACCAAATCAATAGCTTACCTAGCGCATGTCTAGGCCTCGCTCAATAACCAAATCAATAGCTTACCTAGCTCATGTCTAGGCCTCGCTCAATAACCAAATCAATAGCTTACCTAGTTCGGGACTAGGCCTCGCTCAATAACCAAATCAATAGCTTACCTAGCTCATGTCTAGGCCTCGCTCAATAACCAAATCAATAGCTTACCTAGTTCGAGACTAGGCCTCGCTTAATCCTACCTAGTTCTATAAGCATAGCAAGTTTTAAATAAACAAAGCGATAATAGTCCACATAAAACATTTGCACGTTTCTCACCCCAAGTATGGAAAACAAAGTTCAAGAGTAAAAGTGGGGCTATGACTCACCTCAAGTCCAGCAAATCCTCATAAGAAATCGATAGAAGAAAGACGTAAGTAGACTCAAGCAACTTACGTAACGACGACTACAGACTCGGCACTTCCTAACAATATCAAACTCGTTCAGAAATCATTTCCTCAAAATCAAATATTCCCATTCCCGAACGTATTCCATTTTACTTTCCAAAAATATCCATTTCTCGAATTAACTTCATATTAATTTGAAATTCGACGTTTGGTATCCATATGTGTGAAGGGTCGACACAACTCAAACCAAAAAGCCACAACAAACGAAATAATAAACCAACTATAGGTCTAATGTTAGCCCAACATATTATTTAAATAATTATCGAAGCTTATCAAATCCGTCGATTAGATAATCTCCCATATTTATTTACGTAATATATCATTCCAAGATTATACCCAACCTAAAGCACATAACACAAAGAATTCTATTTGGTATACATCGTAGTCCAATAAATTCCCTATATATATCGTCGAATCGGCCAAATTCCACAAGATACATAGTAATTTATTACCCTAAAACGTATACCATAGCCTATGGGCGTCGTGGGATACGATGCCCATTAATATACTCATTTTATATCGTCAAATAACTCGATCTAATCCGTCGATTAAATAAGTCACTTGATATATAAAATATTTATATTAATCGTCATATATCCGTGACAACACAAAAGTCACAATATAAAGCCCACTTGGACTTTAAAGAACCACAACTCGTATAACTCGATAAGTTTATAAGTTTATAAAAATCACGTTTTTAATTATTATTCACCAGACTTATTAGTTTCGCCGTTATTTATAGTTATTATTTATAACAATAGTCCGACATTTATTACATTATTTGCATAGCATAATAACTATTGTTATATTATTATAACGTTTACTCGTGATCGTTTTATTATTAATATATATATATATATATATATATATATATATATATATATATATATATATATATATATATATATATATATATATATATATATATATATACGTTTATCACGTCTATATACTTATATAAACGATTATATTATCAATAATATTATTACGAGTATTATTTTTTAATATTTGACTTTTAAATATTTATCGAGTCATAGAATTTGGTCACATGTCCGAGTCATCACTCTAGGCTCATAGTCCAAGTCCAAAAATAATCAAGTCACAATAATAAATCAACTCCGTCCAAATCAATCCCATAACCACGTGCTACAACATGAGGGTCCGACTACGGCACCAACTAACCTATCTCCGTCATCTAATCGACCGTCTCACAAACGGTCTCCAATTCCACATGCGACAACACATCTCCATATCAAAACACAAGTAACCCAAGTCCAAAAGCTTCGGTCCAAAGTATGCCTCAACATAAAAATAATAACACAAT
This sequence comes from Artemisia argyi, assembly GCA_030686995.1. NCBI lineage: Eukaryota > Viridiplantae > Streptophyta > Magnoliopsida > Asterales > Asteraceae > Artemisia > Artemisia argyi. The sequence continues at coordinate 17,273,197 of CM060689.1, read as the reverse complement.
GTCAATCACAACAATATATACCATATATACTGGTCGACTTACCAAGTCAAACCCGGGTCAACAATGAGACCACAAAACACAAGAAATAACCTCACCCGAGAGGCCGAGACCTTTTGGTCTCGGCTAGCTCCAATGAGCCACTCGACCCAAAATAGCCCACGGGGGCGTCGGCCGAGAACCAAGACAACAACAACAACAACAACAACAAGTCAAGAATAACAATCCGACCAAGTCACCAAATACCAATAACCAAACACAATAATCGGACCAACAAAACATCCAAGACTCCCAAACGAGTCAAGGGTAGGTCACATCGAGACTTAAGGTCTCGGTCGAGCTCCAAACGAGCCGTCACAAAACCAAACGCGACCCAAGAGTCACGCAACGAGTACCAAACTCGCGTCACACCCAAACCCAAGATACCAAACGGACCATTATTATCAAAACTTCATTTCTCCATTATTATTTTACAAAACCCATCAAGAACATAACGAGATACCCATGATTTGGGTACACATCGGGGCGCACGAAAACAAGTCGTGGCCACTCACCTCCAAACAAGCTCCAAAAATCCGATTTCTTCAAAAACCCAAGAGAAAAGATGGTGTATGTGGTGATAACGTGGTGGTTTTGATTCGTATGAGGTGTTAGGGTGGTCCAAATCGTGCGTGGTTAGTACCAAAAGATAGATCGTGAAAAGATGGTTAAGATTATGGTGTTATTTTTTATGTTGGAGTGGCGGTGGTGGTGCTATGGTGGTGATAAGGGGGCGGCGATGGTTGTATTTCAAAGAAGAGAGAGAGAGTGAAAAGTTGGTGAGGGTGTTGTGTGAGGGTTGAGACCACAGGGACGATTTTAAGTAATTTACTCTAAAAAAAAAAGAAAACTTTCTTTTTAATAATAATACTAATAAGAATAATAAGAGGTGTAGGGGGTTTAAGTAGCCCAGTGTCAATACACGGACCAAACCCGAAACCTTAAATAACCAAATGACTTTCTCAAACCGAACCCGTTCAAAAAATAATAACATCCGAACCAATAATAAAATATAATTACAATTGTTAGGTTAACCTAGTGCCGGAGTCAATGTAGTGCCAAAATAACGATCTCAAAATAAATCATCACGAACGAACCAAAACAAACCATAAATAAATAATCGAATCCCATAAATATCGTACGATTAAAAATCACGTACCAACGTTCGTAAAATATCTCGTCACAATAAGCTTTTCAAAAATTCCAAACTCATAATTTTAATGTAATGCGGGTTTTAAAAACGGCTCCCTATTTTTGCCAATTGTCACATCCTCCCAGCCTCAGAAGAAACCCGTCCCGGGTTTCTCTAGGAACAACCCATCTACGAAGTAAAAAGCTTCGGATATCTCTTTCGAAACTCATCCTCACGTTCCCACGTGAATTCCGGTCCATGCCGCGAATTCCAACGAACTTAGATGAGCGGAATACGACTTCTCTTAAGTCGTTTAATCTCTCTATCCAATATCTCAATCGGTTCTTCCACAAAATTCAAACTCTCATCCACACAAATATCCTTGATTGGTATAACTAGCGTTTCCTCCAAAAGACATTTCTTCAGATTGCTAACATGAAACACATCATGAACTTTATTTAATTCCATTGGCAATTCCAATCGATAAGCTACGGGCCCAATTCTTTCCAAAATAAGAAATGGTCCAATGTAGCGGGGATTTAGTTTCCCACGTTTCCCAAAACGTATCACACCCTTCCAAGGCGAGACTTTCAGCATCACTTTGTCTCCAACCTGGAATTCTAGGGGTTTACGCCTCTGATCGGCGTAGCTTTTCTGCCTATCTCTAGCTGCTTGCAGTCGATCTCGAATTTGCGTTACTTTCTCAGTAGTTTCCAAAATAAGCTCAGGGCCTGTGAGTTGGCTATCTCCAACTTCTGCCCAACTAATAGGTGAACGACATTTACGACCATACAAAGCTTCAAATGGTGCAGCCTTAAGACTTGTGTGGTAGCTATTGTTGTAGGAGAACTCCGCAAGGGGTAGATATTTCTCCCAGCCTTTACCAAAGTCTATGATGCATGCACGAAGCATATCCTCCAAAGTCTGAATAGTTCTCTCACTTTGACCATCGGTTTGGGGGTGATATGCAGTACTCATATCAAGTCTCGTCCCCAAAGCGGTTTGAAGTGATCGCCACAATGCTGACGTGAAGCGGCTGTCGCGATCAGAAATAATCGATATCAGAACTCCATGATGAGAAACAATCTCCTTCACATACAACCTTGCAAGTTTATCCACACTAACATCTTCACTAATTGCTAGGAAATGAGCAGACTTAGTCAATCGATCCACAATTACCCATATAGCATCGCAACCGCTAGCTGTCTTTGGTAATTTGGTAATAAAGTCCATCGTAATCCACTCCCATTTCCAAACCGGGAGTTCTGGCTGCGTCTATAATCCTGACGGTCTTTGATGTTCGGCTTTAACCTTAGAGCAAGTCAAACACTTACTAACATACAACGCTATATCTGCCTTCATATTTGGCCACCAATATAACTTTTTCAAATCCTGATACATCTTGTCAGACCCAGGATGAATAGAATATCTTGACTTATGCGACTCATGCATAATCAACTCTCGAATTCCTCCATACAATGGTACCCAACTTCGCTCTCCAAAACATAATACTCCATCAGAACGCTTAACAAATCCCTTCTCATTTTCTGCCATCCCAAATATGTTCTCAGCAGATCGATTTTCTGCCTTCAACGCTTCCGTTTGAGCTTCTAATATTTGAGACGGTAATGGCGATACGATAGTCATTCCTAATGACCTAACTCGTAATGGTGGAATTCTCTCCTTTCGACTAAGAGCATCAGCAACGACGTTTGCTTTACCAGGATGGTAGCGAATCTCACAATCATAATCGCTTAGCAGCTCAATCCAACGTCGATGTCTCATGTTAAGCTCTTTTTGGTTCAAAATGTGTTGCAGACTTTTGTGGTCAGTAAACACTACACACTTGGTTCCATACAAGTAATGTCTCCATATCCTCAAAGCAAAAACCACAGCACCTAACTCCAAATCATGGGTGGTGTAGTTCTTCTCGTGCTTCTTGAGCTGTCGGGAAGCATAAGCTATCACTTTCTCTCGTTGCATTAACACAGCTCCTAAACCTTTATGAGAAGCGTCACAATAGACAACAAAGTCCTCGTTACCTTCCGGCAACGCCAAGATAGGAGCACTACACAACATCTCCTTAAGTAATTGAAATGCTTCCTCTTCCTTATCTCCCCATTCATACTTAACACTCTTTTGAGTCAATTTGGTCAACGGCTTTGCTATCTTCGAAAATCCCTCAATGAATCTTCGGTAATAACCGGCTAATCCCAAAAATTGACGAACTTCTGTTGGGGTCGTAGGTGCAGCCCAATCTTTAATCGCCTCAATCTTAGCAGGGTCTACATGAACTCCTTGTCTATCAATCACATGACCTAGAAATTGTACCGTCGGAATCCAAAATTCACATTTAGAAAACTTGGCATACAGTTTCTCCTTCCTGAGCAATTCTAAGATAAGTCTTAGATGCTCCTCATGCTCCTTCTCACTCTTCGAATAAATCAGAATGTCGTCAATGAACACAATCACAAACTTATCTAAGTAAGGCTTACACACTCGATTCATGAGGTCCATGAATACCGCCGGTGCGTTTGTCAACCCAAACGGCATCACCTGAAACTCGTAATGCCCGTAACGGGTTCTGAAAGCCGTCTTCGGAATATCTTCCTCGCGAACTCGAAGCTGATGATATCCCGATCTCAAATCGATCTTTGAATACACACTCGATCCTTGAAGCTGATCGAACAAATCGTCGATCCTCGGTAACGGATATCTATTCTTCACCGTTAACTTGTTCAACTCTCGATAATCAATACACATGCGAAACGATCCATCCTTCTTCTTCACAAATAAGACCGGGGCTCCCCAAGGCGAAGAACTTGGTCTTATGAATCCTTTTTCGGCTAACTCCGCTAATTGTTTTGACAGCTCTTCCAATTCAGTAGGTGCAAGACGATAAGGCGCTCGTGCTACAGGTGCAGCATCAGGTATCAACTCAATCTGAAATTCCACTTGTCTAGTAGGCGGAATTCCCGGCAAATCATCGGGAAACACATCCGAAAAATCACGAACTATAGGTACATCTCCAATGCACCTTTCCTTTTTCTCTTTCCCTCCTTTCTCAGAAATTTGAGCTAAGAAAAGGCAACTTCCTTTTTCCATTAGCTTCGGCAACTTAGTGCAAGATACGACCGCTAATCTAGATGGGCCTCTCAAATCCTTTCTATCTCCTGGTATGTTCAGAATCTCCTTGCCGTAAGGCACACACACAATCTTCTCATCGCAAATTATATGGGCACGATATTTCAACAACCAATCCATACCAATAATGACATCGAAACTTCCTAATGTGACGGGTAGAAGATCTATGTTGAAAGGGCAATTCAGAAAGTTTAGCGTGCAACCGCGAATGATAGTCCTAATCCTCTCTATGTTCCCATTAGATAACTCTACATCATAACCAATTCCTAAGGCCATCGGGGGTTTCTCTAGTAAGGGTGCAAACTTAGCGGACACAAAACTCTTATCGGCACCAGTATCAAATAGTATGAAAGCATAACGATTATTGAGAAGGAACGTACCAGTAACGACGTTCAGATCTTCTCCTCTCTCGTTCCCAAGTGCATACACTCTCCCATGAGCAGCTCCAGCTTCCACACGTTGGTCCCCATTATCTTGTCGTCCACGATTTCCTCCAGCTCCACGGTTCCCATTATTGTACCCATTACCACCCGATCCTTGATTTCCTCGGTTCCACGATTCCCTACACTCATTCCTATAATGTCCCTTCTTTCCACATCCATAGCAAGTAACATTAGCCTTGTTCATAGTTTCAGGAGTAGCTTGAACCATAGCAAGTGGTCGAGCTCTACAATCCTTAGCTATGTGTCCCATCTTAGAGCAATTCTTGCACATCACAGTACATCGACCAGAATGATGCTTGTAACATCGGTTACATTTGGGGGCATCCCCATTGTAGTTCTTCTTATCTCCATCTCCCATAGCATAAGCTCTAGTAGTTGTTTGTCGCTTGTTTCGACGGTCATTACCCTTAGAGTGATCATCCCTCTTCCTCTTTCCATTCTTATCCTTCTCAGCTTCTTCCAATACCAAAGAGTCCATCAATTGTTGAGCGATAGTGATAGCCTCATGAATGTTTGCAGGCTTAGCAGAAATCACATCGTTCCTTGTAGCTACCGGCAACCCATCGATATACCTCTCAATCCTTTGAGTCTCAGTCCTAACCATATCGGGACAAAGTAAGGCTAACTCTCGATAACGGCGATTGTAAGTTGCCATATCGGTACCTTTCACCTTGTGGTTCCAGAACTCAATCTCCAGCTTCTTAATCTCATTCCTTGGGCAGTAAGTCTGAATCAGCAAAGACTTAAATTGCTCCCAAGTCATAGCATAAGCCACATCACTCCCAACCGAGTTACGGTAATTGTTCCACCAAGTTAAAGCTTCATCCTTGAAAGTGAAAGAAGCAAACTTTACCTTCGCATTCTCCGCACAACCACTGACATTAAATACTGACTCAGTCTTCTCAATCCACCTAACCAAGTAAACCACTCCTTCAGTTCCACCAAACTCAATAGGTCCACAAATCTTCAACTCCTTGTAGTGACATCCGTTAGCACGAACAGGTGGAAATGTTCCAGCAGAATTGTTGGAATGATTTGACTCAGCTAGTAGCTCAGCAACTCGTTGCTCCACAAGTTGATTGATCATTGCTTGATCCACAGTAGGTGCATTAAGTGGAACATGATCATTGTCTCCCTGAACATCAACATTTTGATTCCTGTTGTTGCGGTTAGTAGTGTCCAGGTTATCAGGAGTAGGGGTCTCAACATTTCGAGTAGGACGGCGTCCTCGACGACCAGGGGTAGTCGTTGCAGGACCAGTTCTGGTAGCTCTAACAGGGTTTCGTCGTGGGGCCATTGATCTGAAACATCATACAAGTTCGTGAGTCTCCGATAGAACTTATCATATGCTCAACAAGAATTAAATCAACGAAGCCAAGTCATGGAAAGAATATCAACAATACACCACAAGACATCAATAAGGCGCATAGGAACTCAATTTCCATAATATCCAAAAACTACATAATACCATAAAATAATAACCATCAACCATACAATAAAGATCCAACATTGTTCCAACTACCGAAAACACAAAGGTAATAATCGTTCCAACAAGACGAGTAATCAACGGAAAATACATCAAAATAGGATAACCAGCCTTTCTAACCGAACACTCCTCGGTTAAGAAAGCATAAGATAACATAGCTCAAATATCTAGCCACGCTGCTGGCGGAGGCTCCTCAACTCCTGCCTCAAGCCATCAAGATCTCTCCATAATGATCCTAACTTCACACTATGGGTGTCTCTGTCTCTCTTGAGGTCAGCCACCTCCTTCTCCAGCTCGACATTCCTTTGCCATAACTTGCGGTCGGCCTCTCGAGCTGTAACAAAACCTCGCTGTAAACTCTCGATATGCTCGTGAACCTCCATCAAAACTCTCCTCATCTCAGTAGTCCTGCCCACAACCACAGTCATATCAACTCTCAGATCCGCTATGAACTCTCCAATAACCCTCTCAAGTCGATCAGATATATGTGCAACTCTCTCACCAAGATCAGTAATCTGAGCCCACAACCTACCAATCTCACCTAACTCTGCATGCTCAGCAAAAACCTCAGAAGGTGCATCCGACTCAACGGGACTACCAGGTGGCAACTCAACCAAAAACGGATGATCAGGTGAATCAGGCTCAATCGGATGTATAGGTGAATCAGGCTCCTCAGCCTGAGCTGGCGGCACTAACAAATCCTCATCATCAGGAATCTCCTACTCCTGAGGGTCATCCTCCTCCTCAGGGTCATCATCATCACCCTGCTCAGCCTCCTGAGGGTCATCAGCCTCATCCTCACCCTCACCCTCGTACTCCTCCTCCTCCTCATCGGAAGAGTACTTCATCAATCGTCGTCTCCTAACAGGTGAACCATGTGGTAAAGGGGTAGGTGATCTAGGACGACGACGCAATGATGCAGGTGGTGCTTCTGACAGAAGAGAGTGAGCATCAATCTGTAAAGGTGGTGAAGTAGGGCGTACCGACATACGTGCCGTAGCTCAGTGGGCAAAACGGGGAGCCACACGAGCCAAAGCCTGATGAAGAGTAAGCTGCCTCGATGTACCAGGGAGCCCTAGAGAAGATGAGGGTCCCTGCGTAGATGCAGCAGGTGGTGCTGAAGTAGAACCTGTCGGTGTTACGGTAGCTGCATGCATGGCAACCTGGTAAGGGTCATCAGGAGCCATGGTGAACTGTGCTGGCAATACTGGTGTAGTAAGAATATCCTCAACAACATCGGGCGTACGGGAGGCCATAGTCTGTGACAACGGCGTAGGGTAGGTGTAAGTGTTTCAAAACAACTAAACCGCGAACTCAAAATACCTTATCCAAAAATCATCACATAATTCCAAATCATATATAATCAAGAAAGATTTAAAATACCACATTACTAAAACCATTCATAAAACGATTAAGCCATATAATTCCTCAAAACGCCATCATATCACTAAATCAATAAACCTCAAAACCTCAACTCATCTCAAGAAATTCTAAATCTATAATCATCTCAATATACCTCAATAATAAACAATGATGCTTCGGCTTGGCGGGCTGGCGGGCAATGGTCGAGGATCGTTTTCTATAAAAATCGGTTATAGTTTAGGTGTCTATTTACCTAGTTCTCTATAACCTTGGCTCTGATACCAATCTGTAACACCCCCAAAATTTGGTACAGCGGAAGACTCAACAAGCTTTCGGGGTGCTACGGGGATTGATATCCATTCAAAGTCATGAAAGAACGAGATAAAGTAAACATAAGTAAAACACAACCAAAACGGGTCTTAAAGTTTACATTTATCCCAAGAATTATCCAAAATAAGGCCCAATAGAAATAAACGTAGGTCCACAATAGTTTATCAGAGTTTTAAAAAGATAGATCCATAACAGGTGCCATTGCAAAGCCTCCATAGAGCATCACTTAATTACCTGAGAAAACGTGCTAAAAGTCAGCTTTCGCTGGTGAGATCATAGGTTTAAATTCATAATTCAATATAGTGGACATATACGCAAAAACGCTTGCTAGCTAGACTAGGCCTCAATCATCCAACCAAAATAATCCGACCAAATAATCCAACCAACTCGAATCAACCCTATAGGTGCACGCTATAGCTCAAATCAATCCAATCAATAGCTTACCTAGCTCAAGTCTAGGCCTCGCTCTAAAATCAATCCAATAGCTTACCTAGTTCGGGACTAGGCCTCGCTCAACAACCAATCAATAGCTTACCTAGTTCGGGACTAGGCCTCGCTCAATAACCAAATCAATAGCTTACCTAGCGCATGTCTAGGCCTCGCTCAATAACCAAATCAATAGCTTACCTAGCTCATGTCTAGGCCTCGCTCAATAACCAAATCAATAGCTTACCTAGTTCGGGACTAGGCCTCGCTCAATAACCAAATCAATAGCTTACCTAGCTCATGTCTAGGCCTCGCTCAATAACCAAATCAATAGCTTACCTAGTTCGAGACTAGGCCTCGCTTAATCCTACATAGTTCTATAAGCATAGCAAGTTTTAAATAAACAAAGCGATAATAGTCCACATAAAACATTTGCACGTTTCTCACCCCAAGTATTGAAAACAAAGTTCAAGAGTAAAAGTGGGGCTATGACTCACCTCAAGTCCAGCAAATCCTCAAAAGAAATATATAGAAGAAAGACGTAAGTAGACTCAAGCAACTCACGTAACGACGACTACAGACTCGACACTTCCTAACAATATCAAACTCGTTCAGAAATCATTTCCTCAAAAACAAATATTCCCATTCCCGAACGTATTCCATTTTACTTTCCAAAAATATCCATTTCTCGAATTAACTTCATATTAATTTGAAATTCGACGTTTGGTATCCATATGGGTGAAGGGTCGACACAACTCAAACAAAAAAGCCACAACAAACGAAATAATAAACCAACTATAGGTCTAATGTTAGCCCAACATATTATTTAAATAATTATCGAAGCTTATCAAATCCGTCGATTTGATAATCTCCCATATTTATTTACGTAATATATCGTTCCAAGATTATACCCAACCTAAAGCACATAGCACAAAGAATTCTATTTGGTATACATCGTAGTCCAATAAATTCCCTATATATATCGTCAAATCGGCCAAATTTCACAAGATACATAGTAATTTATTACCCTAAAACGTATACCATAGCCTATGGGCGTCGTGGGATACGATGCCCATTAATATACTCATTTTATATCGTCAAATAACTCGATCTAATCCGTCGATTAAATAAGTCACTTGATATATAAAACATTTATATTAATCGTCATATATCCGTGACAACACAAAAGTCACAATATAAAGCCCACTTGGACTTTAAAGAACCACAACTCGTATAACTCGATAAGTTTCTAAGTTTATAAAAATCACGTTTTTAATTATTATTCACCCGACTTATTAGTTTCGCCGTTATTTATAGTTATTATTTATAACAATAGTCCAACATTTATTACACTATTTGCATAGCATAATAACTATCGTTATATTATTATATCGTTTACTCGTGATCGTTTTATTATTAATATACGCATTCATATATATATATATATATATATATATATATATATATATATATATATATATATATATATATATATATATATATATATATATATATATATATATATACGTTTATCACGTCTATATACTTATATAAATGATTATATTATCAATAATATTATTACGAGTATTATTTTTTAATATTTGACTTTTAAATATTTATCGAGTCATAGAATTTGGTCACATGTCCGAGTCATCACTCTCGGCTCATAGTCCAAGTCCAAAAATAATCAAGTCACAATAATAAATCAACTCCGTCCAAATCAATCCCATAACCATGTGCTACAACATGAGGGTCCGACTACGGCACCCAACTAACCTATCTCCGTCATCTAATCGACCGTCTCACAAACGGTCCCCAATTTCACATTCGACAACACATCTCCATATCAAAACACAAGTAACCCAAGTCCAAAAGCTTCGGTCCAAAGTATGCCTCAACATAAAAATAATAACACAATGTCAATCACAACAATATATACCATATATACGGGTCGACTTACCAAGTCAAACCTGGGTCAACAATGAGACCACAAAACACAAGAAATAACCTCACCCGAGACCTTTTGGTCTCGGCTAGCTCCAATGAGCCACTCGACCCAAAACAGCCCACGGGGGCGTCGGCCGAGAACCAAGACAACGACAACAACAACAAGTCAAGAATAACAATCCGACCAAGTCACCAAATACCAATAACCAAACACAATAATCGGACCAACAAAACATCCAAGACTCCCAAACTAGTCAAGGGTAGGTCACATCGAGACTTAAGGTCTCGGTCGAGCTCCAAACGAGCCGTCACAAAACCAAACGCGACCCAAGAGTCACGCAACGAGTACCAAACTCGCGTCACACCCAAACCCAAGATACCAAACGGACCATTATTATCAAAACTTCATTTCCTCATTATTATTTTACAAAACCCATCAAGAACATAACGAGATACCCACGATTTGGGTACACATCGGGGCGCACGAAAACAAGTCGTGGCCACTCACCTCCAAACAAGCTCCAAAAATCCGATTTCTTCAAAAACCCAAGAGAAAAGATGGTGTATGTGGTGATAACCTGGTGGTTTTGATTCGTATGAGGTGTTAGGGTGGTCCAAATCGCACGTGGTTAGTACCAAAAGATATATCGTGAAAAGATGGTTAAGATTATGGTGCTATTTTTGATGTTGGAGTGGCGGTGGTGGTGCTATGGTGGTGATAAGGGGGCGGTGATGGTTGTATTTCAAAGAAGAGAGAAAGAGTGAAAAGTTGGTGAGGGTGTTGTGTGAGGGTTGAGACCACAGGGACGATTTTAAGTAATTTACTCTAAAAAAAAAAGAAAACTTTCCTTTTAATAATAATACTAATAAGAATAATAAGAGGTGTAGGGGGTTTAAGTAGCCCGGTGTCAATACACGGACCAAACCCGAAACCTTAAATAACCAAATGACTTTCTCAAACCGAACCCGTTCAAAAAATAATAACATCCGAACCAATAATAAAATATAATTACAATTGTTAGGTTAACCTAGTGCCGGAGTCAATGTAGTGCCAAAATAACGATCTCAAAATAAATCATCACGAACGAACCAAAACAAACCATAAATAAATAATCGAATCCCATAAATATCGTACGATTAAAAATCACGTACCAATGTTCGTAAAATATCTCGTCACAATAAACTTTTCAAAAATTCCAAACTCATAATTTTAATGTAATGCGGGTTTTAAAAACGGCTCCCTATTTTTGCCAGTTGTCACAATTTAGCATAATCAAACAAAATATAAAAGTCTTGAGTCTACCGGTTTGTAATTTTGCACAACCCAAATGTTACGTTTATTAGTGAAACAAACATAGACCACAAATATATTCTTGATCATATTATTATGAAAGCAACTACAATAATACCAGCGACAATATATATATTTGTAGCAATTGTGAATTTTTATAGCAATCAAAAATAAAAAAACAATGAGTTGTTCAATATCTTCCGTCTTTTTTCTTTTCCTAATTTTCACCACGTTTGCGTCTTCTACTTCTTCTTTCAATAATAATATTCATAAATGCCCTAAAGAACAGAGTGAAGCTTTGCTTCTCTTTAAACATAACCTTTCCTCCATCAATTACCCTAACAAAGTCTGTCATGATGATATGGGTTCTGATTATCATCCAATTATGATGAGCTGGAACACAGGTACGGATTGCTGCAACTGGGATGGAGTTACTTGTGACAACTCCACCGGTGACGTCATCTGTCTCGATCTCTTTTGTGGAATGCTACAAGGTACTATTCATCCTCTCAGCTCCTTCTTCAACCTCACACACCTTACTTCTCTTTATTTATCACATAACAGACTTAATGGGACATTGCCATCTTGGCTGTTTACTTCCCCCTCTTTAGAATATCTCGGTCTAAGTGGTAACATGTTCAGTGGAAATGTTCCTTTTGAGTCATTTTCACTTCCGTCATTAAAATTGTTAGGCCTCCGTCACAGTCAGTTAGGTGGCCAAATTGATGTGCAAACATTTCCACAACTCACCAACCTCAGTACTCTAGACCTTGGTTATAATAATTTTAGTGGTGAATTGGAGTTGGATACATTGTTATCAAGCCTCCCAAACCTTGAATATCTCCATCTCTCTTACAGTGGTTTCTCTGTTACAACAAAAAATACCAATCATTATGTCAACCCTGGTTTTAGACGCTTAGAATTGGCCTCTTGCAAGCTAAAGGTGTTTCCGAATTCATTTCGAGCCTTGAAACAACTTGAATGGTTAGATCTATCTAGCAACGAAATCCATGGCCAAATTCCTCATTGGGCAGGGGAGATAGGAAGTACTTATGGGTTGGGATATGTAAATCTGTCACATAACTTCATAACAGCCTTGCCACAATTTCAATGGTATGGACTAGTAGAACTTTACCTGCAGTCCAACTTGATTGAGGGGCCATTCCCTCCATCAATTTGCAACTTGAGAAATCTATCGTATTTAGATATGTCCAATAATCGCTATGGTGGAGTGATTCCTGAATGTGTAGGAAGTATGAGCGCACCTCGTATGATGGATTTGGGGACCAACAATTTTCATGGGACCATTCCAAAAAATATCAGCTCATCCTTAGCACTTATTAATGTCAAGTCAAACAAGATTGAAGGGTCATTCCCTCCATCAATTTGCAATTTGAGCAATCTATATTCATTGGATATGTCCAATAATAGCTTTGGTGGAGTGATTCCTGAATGTGTAGGAAGTATGATGAGCACACTTTCCATGTTAAATTTGGGGACCAACAATTTTCATGGTACCATTCCAAATGTATTCAATGAATGCGGAGATTTAGAGGGGCTTATATTGAATGGAAACCTGCTAGGAGGGGAGGTGCCACATTCCTTGTCTAAGTGTCGGTCCTTGAAAGTACTTGATCTTGGAAACAACAAATTAAGTGGCACATTCCCTGAATGGTTAGGAGTTCTTTCAAAGCTGCAGGTTCTTGTACTCAAATCAAACAATTTCCATGGTCCCATTGAAACCTCCACTGCAATGGAACATGCATTTTCTAGTTTACAAGTCCTTGACTTATCCCATAATTGGTTAGCTGGCAAACTACCTGGAATATTTTTTCAAAATTTCAAGGCCATGCGGAACATGGTAAGAAATAGAACCACACCTGAATATTTGTCCATGGGTGGCGAGTCTTACTCTATGATTGTCGTGGTGAAAGATGTGCAACTGACATTCACCCAAGTTTTGGTTGGCTACACAATTGTTGATCTATCCAACAACAGATTTGAAGGGGAAATTCCAAACGCTATTTGTAGTCTCAACTCGTTGAAAGTGCTCAACTTATCTCACAACAATCTCAATGGTGAGATCCCAAATGCTCTCGGAAATATCTCGGTGATTGAATCGTTAGACCTGTCTTGTAACCAACTCATTGGAGAGATCCCTCAAAGCCTTGCGGACATAACAGGTCTTTCAGTCTTAAATCTTTCACAAAATCGTCTCGAGGGACGTATTCCGCAAGGAAAGCAATTCAACACATTCGACATGAGCTCATATGGAGGGAATTTGGGACTTTGTGGGTTTCCGCTGTCCAACAAGTGTGAGCATTTGAATTCCCCGGACGTTTATGGTGACGGAGATGAGGAGGAGGTGGATGAGAGTGGAATTACTTGGAAAGTGGTGACGTTGGGATTTGGATGTGGGACATTCCTTGGATTGGTGATGGGATATCTCATGTTGTCAACAAGAAAAGTGAAGTGGTTCAATGCAATTGCTGATGCAGCAGAGAGTTTAGTCTTGAAGAAGATGAAGAAGAAGAGAAGACACATATATATTGGGAAATGACGTTAGATAATGAAAGGTATAGTACGATATTTCACATGTTTTCTTATTTCATGTGATTATGCAAATGCCTTACTCTATAATTTATGACGCAGGAAGAGGAGTTTGGGGTGGAGCTGGAATCTTATGAATTGTGCGGTCGTCATATTTCTGAATTATGATGCTCGCGTTTTGTCTCTTTGAATTATGTTGTGTGTAATATTAGTGTGTTGTTAGGAATTAGTAATAAATTTACTTGGTAATTAAAGCAACTACAAGAATGGCAATTCAGTAATGTTTTCTTTTAGTAATTAAAGCACAAATCAGATGTTTGTGATGTGTTTTTAAAGGAAATTAGAAGTATCAGGTTGTAGGTTTTCAAGTAACATTGTTTGTCATATTGCATTTTTTAATCTGCCCACCATCTGCTTGATGAATTGACAACGAGACCAAATTGCTTTGGACTGCTTTGGCTCTTTGAAATCATACTAAAAAGAAAATATTGAGAACGTACAAATCTCTATGCAAATTAAAGTTCAGATGCTTTTTTGTGTACCACAAAAATTTTATTGAGATATTCTTTAATATCGGTATCCAAAGTTGAAAATTTTGCATAATCAGACAAAAATTGAAGTTTTGAACCCATCAATTAATAGACTTGTACAACCCAAGCGATACATTAATCAATGAAACTAGACCATACACATATTATTGTGAAAGCAACTACAAGAATAATATTCTTGTAATACCAGTGTTTTTGTATATGCATTTTTTAATATGCCCATCACCTGCTTGCATTGATGAATTGATAATGAGACCAAATTGCTTGAGATACTCATTATTGATGTCTACAATTTTTTTTGAGTGGCTCAGTTATTTTGAGCTATGTTTCGGAAACGGGAAACGGCTAGAAGCGCCTGGAAACACGCCGTAAACGTTTTCGGAAAAAAGGATACGTTTCATGTTGACTGAAAACGCCAGGAAACATTTGGGAAATGTTTCAGGCCTTTTAAACACGTTTCTGAGCCTAAGATTTTTCCAACTAAACAAAATAATCAAAAGCAAAATTTAGAACCACATAAAAGAAGAAGTTGTACATAGTCAATGTAAGGAAGAAGAAGATACAGTGAATTGAAGAAATAATGGAGAGAGATATATAATTGTCAAAAGTTACATGTCCCAAAGCATCATAATTACCACACAAGTTTATTGCTAATATAAATAATATTTTTAATTTGAATTTACCAATTTACATGTGCGTTTATTTTGTGTTGTTTATTTTTGTTATTTAAATGATCTGATAATCTTTTTTGTAACCATTGTTTAAAAAAAAAAAGAGTATAATGGTGTTGTAACTATTTTTTTAATCTGATTTTTATTTTTATTAATAAATATATATATATAATTATATAAAATACACAAACGTTTCTGGCCCAACCCGTTTCTTGAGTTTTGGGACATTGGCGTTTCTAAGTACCCGTTTTCGTCCCCGTCTCCGTTTCCGTATCTGTCCCCGTGCAACATAGATTTTGAGTGCCCACCATCGACTTTGGCTCTGTGAAATCATACCAAAAAGGAATCATTGAGTGCTCAGTTATCATGGGCGGTTTTGGGCCGGCGCACCATCAGCAACCGAGCCGGGCCCAACCCACTAAGGGGCACTAAAATTTTTTATACCCATTATATGTACTAGGCCCAACCCACTTAATAATAAACCATATTAATAATTTAATCCAAAAATTCAAAAACAATTGTGAATGGACAAAAGGGTGAAGGCCCAACCCACTTAAATATAGGCCCAACCCACTTATATTCTTATGATTTTTGTTCGTATTTTTGGCTTTTCGTACTTGATTATGGTCTATGGATATTATAATATAGGGGCACTTTTTTTTTTTCGTGCCAGGCCTAATTTTTTTTTGACGTTCTCAGCACCGCCCCTGTCAGTTATTTTTCCTTTTCTGATTCAAAAGTAGTAGTGCATTCTTTAGCTTCTCTAGTCCCATTTTTTCTAACAAGTACTAGTCATAGAAATTTACTGTAATAAATTAGCCAACTATATAGATGGCCACATACACGTGGTTGATGTCTAAAAAAATTCATTTATTTTGTTTATGAAGGGCCACCAGCTGATGAAGGTAGTGTTTCACTTGTTTTCTTTATCTCATCAAGTTTTGCAAAATGGCCAACTATATTCTTCAAAAATTTATCAGTGGCAAAATGGTAGGTCAGCTCAGCCTGCTCAGGTAATGGGTCGAAATGAGTTTGGATCAGTTTCAAGATTAGTCACGGGTCAACCTGTTATTTCTTACCAACTTTCCCCCCTTTTTTTGTGTTCACTATACAATTTTGTGTATACAAGCAAACTACACTCGTGTTAATATGTTGGACTTGTAATGTTGAAGAGAGACATATTGCCTAATGCTTATGCCGTATGGACAAATTGGTGGTAATGAAGTTTTAATGTTTCTTTTGTGTTCCCACATGCATATGAAGTAAGGACAATGCAGTAAACGAACTTTTCAACCTTTTAAACCAATGACAGGAGTAGGCTCGATCTTGATTATGTTTCATATCTTTGTTTCCGAGTGTAATTTTCTAAACTTTAAAGCGATTAACCACAAAGAGGTACATGTTAATGGATTTGCTCAAAGTGCGTAAATGAAAGCAATTGATGATAACATAAATGAGCTTTCTAAACAAGAGACTTTGAGATTCCAAAAATGAAATGTTAACCTGCCGTGCTTCAAACGTTAAACTTCTTACAAGTACATTCCATTTTCTCATTTCGCTTTATTTTCATTCGTGGAAAAAATCTTAATACATAATACCTAAATTCTAATCTAAAAAACATTCAAAGACGTACTGAGAGAACTTCAAGTCTTTTGGTCAATTATTCCATTCAATTGAAAGATGATTCGATAAGATATCAATCGTAGTATATGGTCATAATTTGAGATACTTTGAATGAAAAAGTCTGCATGAGAAATCAGAACCCATCCACAAGTCTTAAGTGGGTCAAAATTGCTACTACTTGTAGGACCCGCATATCGCTAAGCATGGGTTTTCAATCCCTATTTGATTATGTTCTTAAACTTCTTTGAAGGCTGTGATCAAGTTTGTTAACTAGAGCTGAATTACTAAACTGAAAATAGAATTTATAGCGAAAGTTACATCGAGCACCATCATCCAGTTCAACACAAACACCTTACCTATAAAAAATCTCGTTCAAGACTTTCATAAAACACTTAATATGCAATATTGGAACGAACAAAAATATGCTGCACTCTGGAAGGTGCAGTTTCTGACAAATGGAATAAGAGGTTGATTGACAGTAGTTTCGTTGATGACCTGTTTCATATCTTTGTTTCAAAGTGTAATTTTCAATACCTCAAATCGATTAACCACAAACAGGTTCATGTTAATGAAAGCAATTCATGAAAACCTACACTCCTTTTTCTTTTACAAATCTTTCAAGTACATATTCAGATAAAGAAAACGTTTAAATGAAAAGTATTATTAGTAGAAAAAAAAAAGGCTCAAAACTCAATCAAAGTCAATGGAGATCGAAGTATCTTTTACGCATGGTGTTATTTTATAGTACTACGTAACAAGTTAACAACATAGAAATGAAGTTTGGAAAATTGCTGGCATTGGGTCCATGGAGCGAGCAATGTTGGGCCTTAAAATATAGAAGCCCAATGGCAAATTATAGTATGTTTGGCCCCATTTTCTATTTGTTGGGAAATCAAAACTCGCATTGTGTGATTTAATATCCGTTGAGTTAGTTTTATTTATTCGCTTTACTTGAGCGGGATGCAATGTAATCGAATTCTAATTTTTCAGTTTGTGGTTATAGTTGTTATTTCTTTATTGTATGTGCCAATTTCACTTGTTATTTCTTAAGTGAAATGTAGAGAACTAGGGATATGTGCAGGGTCAGTCCGGTCTATGATGTATTGAACGAGTAGATCGAAATATGACCCTTTTAAACTAATAACATGCTACGTTTTAGAGGTTTGGAATTTGGGGGGCTCATCTAATGTCCGACTTTTATTTAATAAATAAGGGGTTATGTATTGAGAGGTTACCAAACTATTAAACTTTATTCTTTTAGGTCATCAATTTATCAAAATTAACTTATATGCCACCCATTTATGTTTTTGCTTTTGTTTATACCAATTTTAGATAAGTTTTTCTTGAAAATCTTTGAAACAACTAGAATAAATGTAAATATAACGTATTAAAAAAACACAAATAACTATTGAGATGTAAAATATTAGTTTTAGCTATTAGTTAAATGCAACTTTATTTAGTCGAAATAATTTTAAACTTTTGGTCCATGTGGGCAACATGTAACATTTTAAGGGGGCTAAAAGCGGGTCCAATTGGGCAAAGATGTAAAACACAGGGATCCAAATGAAGAAGATTAAACTTAATGATGACGTTCACGCTTTTCGCGTTTCACCTTTTTTATCCGGGTTTTGCCTTTTTATTCGGGATATTTAATTATGTACAATTGATTGTTTCAATATCCAACTTTCCTATTTGTTGTAGTAAATTTTTTTTATTAAATTTGGTATTTATTCATTTTCTTGAAATAAAGATGATAGTATCGGAAATTATAGTGATCTTCAACTTTTTATTAAACTAGACAATTGCTGGTATATAGCAACGGAATTTTATAGCGGCAAATATTTATAAATGTTGTATACACATATTTTGAGGGTGGTCGAGAAGAAGAGGTTTGGAGATGGTTACGAGGTAAACTTGATTAAACCACGTAACACGACTCTTCAAGAAAACTTCATCTGTTTACCTAATTAACCCAATTAAACCGTGTAAGTATGAGAAAAATCACAAAAAAGAAGCCACTCGTGAGCGTTCTAGCTGCAAAACGACTTATAACTATCACACCAAAATACAGGGGTGAGTATCGGGTCAAACCCGACCCGAACCGACAAAAATCGACCGACCCAAAAAAAGAAAAAGGAAAAACTCAAACCAAGAACTGAACCGAAAAATGTTAAAACCGAAACCGAACCGAATAACTTGGTTCAGGTCAATTTTCGGGTTTCGAACAAAAAAACCGGCAAAACCGAATTGAACCTAAACCGACAACAATATTAGACCGATGCTAATGGCAACACCATTTCCACAAAAGCAACCCCGCCACGTCAGCGCCACCTCAGCTTTCTCTCTCCACAACTCCAGCCCAACCACAATTAGCTAATGGTGACCACAAAAGCAACCCCATAACTCCCACATTTACTCCCCAACCTTCAAAAATCACAAAAGCAACCCCACAATTGTTTCGGTTGCATCACCAACCGAGTTTTGGCAAAAAAATCATCAAGTGACGTGTTGCATTGGAGAGAGCTAGAGGGAGAGGCGCGTTACTTTTGGGGTTGCTTGGTGAAAACCAAAGCCCATTAGCATTAGTCTTATATAGTTTTTTTCCACTTATTTTCTCTCTGAATAAAAACCGTCCGTTCTAACATTTGTCAGAATCCTGTAAGTAGGATAGTTTGTAGGAAGAAGTTTTAGGAGATTTTAGCATTTTTGTAAATTAAATGGTTTGAGTCTCACAATATATAAACTCAAATAAATGGGATCAATCGAGACGTTGTGGGGGCATAAAGCAAACACAGGTACAAGTGTACAACCATCAACCATGTAGTTTCACTTTCATTCACTCACTTCCGTACAATTCCATTTTTTAACTAGGATTCTTGTCATACATCCATGTGTAAAAACATGGAGTAAACATGTTAGTAAATAAAATATAGGATGTGTGAAGGCCCGCGTTTCGCGGCAGAATTTTTGAATACAAAATTACTGATTTTTGTTGCGAGCCGTCATGGAGCACGAGGCCTTAACTCTGTAACAGATCGATAACTCCAAGGACTATTTTTGTTAATTTTTTTTAATTTTGTTACGGAAATTGTCTTTATGTTAGAGTTTTGTTGCAAAGTTAGTCATGAAGGACTGAGTTTGCAACGGACCTATTAAA
Organism: Artemisia argyi; assembly: GCA_030686995.1. Classification (NCBI taxonomy): domain Eukaryota; kingdom Viridiplantae; phylum Streptophyta; class Magnoliopsida; order Asterales; family Asteraceae; genus Artemisia; species Artemisia argyi. The sequence goes on along the minus strand of CM060689.1, from coordinate 17,253,051 downwards.
TGAAGGATGACGGTCGTTAGTTAACGATCGTTAATAGAAAACGGCCGTTAACTAAGGCACGTTAGTTACTGTTCATTTGACACCCATTGGTTTTGACAGTAGCAAAAAAGGATTGCCCCCTAGCAGTCTTGTTGAATGTACATATAGAGTAATACTCAGTATTTTTTTATTTAAGCCTAAGGTTTCGTAACACCATAATCGAAAAAAGAAAAATTACCGTTCATCACCTTAGCGCCACATCACTTCAACATCTCAACATTTAACAACGAAAAATCACTTCTTATCATAACACCCATAACATCACCTTTTGAGACTCACATTTTTATTTTCCTTTCCATTTATTTAAATAAACTAAGGGGGTGCTTGGTAGGGGGTTAAAGGGGATGGGAAATGTGTAAGATATTAAAAGGGCCCACATCACTCAATATATGGTGCTTGGTTAGGAAGTGCAAAGGTATTAGTAACCCCATAGTGGATAATCAACCATTATAGAGTAAATTGAGGGATAAGGTATTGATTACCCACATCACTCATTTCTTTGCATTTCCTTTTCCCACTTTGAACTAAGCGGACCCTAACATTTCATTAATTAAATTAAAATATAAATTATAATCTATTCTCAAGAATCATAGGCAAAAAAAAAAAAAAAAAAGGAAAAAAAAAGAAAAAAAGGCCAGTAGCACACATATTACCTGGCCCAACTAATAACCGCCTTGTTTTTTTTAACCTAAACATTATTTTCTCTTTTGTCGACACCTCAAACCCTTTCTTCTTCCTCTCAACACACACTAGAAACACATACAAAAACTATTTACTAACATTAAATACAATACAAAGCACTATTAATGTGGTAAGATATTTAATATAGTCAATTATTCCGTAATTAACTGGTCAATAAATACAATTAATGCAGTTATTAAAACACATCTTACATAAGAAATACAAATTATCAAACATATTTTACAACTAACTTAAGCACAATTCATACATTAAATGTTACTAATACAAATAATAAATAACATTATACAAATATTCAAGCCCGAACGGGAAATGGACCGAATAGGCTCGAGCCCTAACGGGCACGGGCCAAACGTGTTATACGGATGGTTTTAAAAAAGACCCAAAAGACGAAATAAATTCCTTAGTTAAGGAGTTAACGTCACATGAAATTCTTGATATCCGTAAATTTATTGTCAAAAAGAATATAATAAACTAAAATATATGATTCACTGGAAAATATTATTTTAAGGTACCCGTCGCCGCAATGCGCGTGTACCCTACTAGTTACTCCTTCCGTCCTATATTAAATGTTCTGTTTGACTTTTTAAGGTCTTTCTTTTTCAACTTTGAAATTAAATATTTTTTGCTTGTGTAATATAATATTTGATACAAAATATATAAATAGATTATGTTTTAAATATATTTTCATTGCGTATAATTTTTATCAAATACTATATAGCACAAGTAAAAATATTTAAGGTCAAATTTGATAAAAAAGACATGAAAAGTCAAACATTGACATTTAATATGAGACGGAGAGAGTAATAATTATAAGAGTTAAAAGAGATAGTAATAATTAAAAGCAAAAGTTGTCTTTGTTCTCCATGTGAATAGCACAAAATTACATTTAACGAAAGTAAAATGATGCTCTTGGATAGGGCTGTAAACGAATCGGACGAACACGAACAGTTCCTTGTTCATGTTCGTTTGTTTAATTTTAACCACACAAATAAACGAACATGAATGTTTAAACAGACGAATTTTCTTGTTTATGTTCGTTTATTAAGAAAATGTGTTGTTCATGTTTGTTTATATTCGTTCATTGAGACACTAAACGAAAATAAACGATCAAACATAAATGAACATAGATAAACAAATATAAACTTTATTAAATTATACACAATATATTTTTTATAAGTGTTGTTTTGTTTAAAAATACCAATTTTAAAATTATACAATTATTGTGACAACTGGCAAAATAAGGAGTCGTTTTATAAAACCCGCATTACATTGAATTATAAAATTTGGATATTTTTGAATGTTTATTGTGACGAGATATTTTACGAACCTTGGTACTTGATTTTTAATCGTACGATGTTTATGAGATTTAGTTATTTATTTATGGTTTGATTTGTTTCGGTTGTGATGATTTATTGTGAGATCGTTATCTTTGGCACTACATTGACTCCGGCACTAGATTAACCTAACGAATTTTAATCTTTTACGGTAGCGATTCACCGTTAAGTAAATATTATGTTTTTCATACATATCTATATATTTAGGGGAATGTTGTTGGGAAAAATCATTTATGACGTGTACGAATATGTTTGGCGAGAATTTAATACTTTTATGATCGAGTAACCGTCTTATGGAAGAACCGTTTATTAATATTCACCTAAAACTAAAAATATTTGTGGCTAGTTTTGGAAAAGGGAAATTTGAGGGACCTTTATGTAAATTTCGGGTATAATACCCCTAACCCTAACCCTTCACCCTCATAATATTATTTCATCACTCTCTCTTCTCCTCCCTTTTGTCGCCGCCGGCAGCCACCCCAACACCATCACCACCGCCGACTTCCACACCACACCACCACCACCAAAATACTCCCCATCATTTTCTCATTCTTGTGGTGTGAAACACGCGCCTTCTCCCCTCCATTTTATTAACATCGCCGCCCCACACATCACACGACACCACAACATCATCTATCTTGGTTTTCACTCGAATTGAAGGTGAGAAAACATGAGTTTTGGGTCGGGTTTGACTATTTTGAGTCAAACCCGAATTGAATCTTGGTATTTTTGGGATGTTAACATTGAAATGAAGATGGGTTTTGATATAAAAACGAGTTTGGTATCCTTGGGGGTCGATTCTTGATCTATTTGTGCTCGGATTTGGATTGTTGGACCCGTTTGGTTTGGTTTTTGTGGCTCGTATTGAGCTTGACCGAGACCCTAGGTCTCGGTGTGCCACTCCTCGACTCGAATTAGAGTCTTGGAGGTGTTATGGTTCTTTTCTTCTTGATTCTTGATGATGGATTATTACTAGTGGTAGTTTTGGTCGATTGTGGCTCGACTTGATGTTGTTGTTGTCTTGGATTCTCGTTTGGTTGCTCTCGGTTATGTTTTGTCGACCCGTGTGGTCGTTGGTATTTTTGGCCGAACACCCCCAAGGGGCTGTTTTGGTTCGATTGAGCTCAAGGAGCTAGCCGAGACTCATTAGTCTCGGGTGTGGCTCCATTTCATGTTTTGAGCTTATGTTTGACCCGGGTTGACTTGGTAACTCAACCCGTTGCTACTTGGTTTCTGGACAATATATGTTACTTGTCATTATTATTTATTTTTGTTGTGATTGTGATGCGGACATTTGGTATTTTTTTTCGGACGCGATGCGGTATTTCTTGATTGTGAGTATATTTGGAGTTGTGTTGACGAGTATGGAATTGGGGACCGATTGTGAGACGGTCAATTAGATGACGGAGGTAGGTTAGTTGGGTGCCGTAGTCGGACCCTCATGTTGTAGCACGTGGATATGGGATTGTTTGGACGGAGTTGATTTATATTATGACTTGATTATATTACTTTGGACTTGGACTATGAGCCGAGGGTCATGACTCGGACATGTGACCAAATTCTATGACTCGATAAATATTTAAAAGTCGATATTAAAAATAATACTCGTTATAATATTATTAAGAATATAATCGTTTATAAACGTATATATAGACGTGTCAAACGTGTATATATATATATATATATATATATATATATATATATATATATATATATATATATATATATATATATATATATATATATATATATATATATATATATATATATATATATATATGCGTATATTAATAATAAAACGATCACGAGTAAGCGTATAATAATAAAACGATAGTTATTATACTATGAAAATAGTGTAATAAATGTCGGGATATTATTATAAATAATAACTATAGAAATAATGGCGAAATAAGTCGGATAACTAATAATTAAAAATGTGATTTTATTTATAAATTAGAAACTTATCGAGTTATACGAATTGTGGGTCTTTAAAGTCCAAGTGGGCTTTATATTGTGACTTTGTGTTGTCACGGATATATGACGGTTAATATAAACATTTTATATATCGAATGACTTATTCTAGATCGAGTTATTTGACGATATAAAATGAGTATATTAATGGGCATCGTATCCCACGACGCCCATAGGATGTGGTATATATTTTAGGATAATAAATTACAATATGTCTCGTGGAATTTGGCCGATTCGACGATATATATAGGGAATTCATTAGACTACAACATATACCAAATAGAAACTTATGTGCAATGTGCTTTAAGTTGGGTATAATCTTGGAACGATATATTACGTAAATAAATATGGGAGATTACCAAATCGATGGATTTGATAAGCTTCGATAATTATTTAAATAATATATTGGGCTAACATTAGACCTATAGTTGTCTTATTATTGTTCCTTATTGTGGCTTTTTGGTTTATGCTGTGTCGACCCTCCACCCGTATGGATACCAAACGTCGAATTTCAAATGAATATGAAGTTAATTCGAGAAATGGATATTTTGGAAAGTAAAATGGAATACGTTTGGAAATGGGAATATTTGATTTTGAGGAAATGATTTCTGAACGGGTTTGATATTGTTAGGAAGTGCCGAGTCTGTAGTCGCCGTTACGTGAGTTGCTTGAGATTACTTACGTCTTTCTTCTATCGTTTCTTTTGAGGATTTCTGGACTTGAGGTGAGTCATAGCCCCACTTTTTCTCTTGAACTATGTTTTCAATACTTGGGGTGAGAAACGTGCAAATGTTTTATGTGGACTATTATCGTTTTGTTTATTTAAAACTTGCTATGCTTACAGAACTAGGTAGGATTAAGCGAGGCCTAGTCCCGAACTAGGTAAGCTATTAATTTGGTTGTTGAGCGAGGCCTAGTCCCGAACTAGGTAAGCTATTGGATTGGTTATAGAGCGAGGCCTAGACTTGAGCTAGGTAAGCTATTGATTGGATTGATTTGAGCTATAGCGTGCACCTATAGGGATGATTTGTTTTGGTTGGAATATCTTGGTTGGAATATTTTGGTTGGATATTTTGGTTGGATGATTGAGGCCTAGTCTAGCTAGCAAGCGTTTTGCGTATATGTCCACTATATCGAATTAAGAATCTAACCTATGATCTCACCAGCGAAAGCTGACTTTTAGCACGTTTTCTCAGGTAATTAAGTGATGCTCTGCGGATGCTTGGGATTGGAGGCTTGGCATTTGGCACCGATTATGGATCTTTATTTCTAAAACTCTGATAACTATTGTGGACCTATATTTATTTTCTTTTGGGCCTGACTTTGGATGATTTTGGGATAATGTAAACTTTAAAACCCAGCGTGGTTGTATTTTTATTGTGTTTACTTTATCTCGTTCTTTTATGTCTTGTGTTTGGATACCAATCCCCGTAGCACCCCGAAAGCTTGTTGAGTCTTCCGCTGTACCAAATTTTGGGGGTGTTACAATTATAATATATGATATACTAACATAAATAAATAAACAAAAACAAACATTAACGAACACATAATCGGATGTTTACGAACATAAATGAACGGACGCGACTTTTGTTCATGTTTGTTCATTTAACTGAAGGATATTTATGTAATTAAAAATTTTGTAAAGATATTGATGTAATTTCTAATATTTGCAAAGATATATAGATGAAATTTCCTTGACTTTGTAATAACCATTGCAACATATTATTCCACCTCATGTTTGTACTTTGATTCCAAAACCATGTGTGTGAAATCAGACCACACATGTTTTTGGCTTGGAACTCATTCTTCATTTGGCATTGTTATAAATACTGTCTATGCATGTTTCTTTAATATACCTGTTTCTTTAATCTTTATTGAAGATTTGAATGCATTCTAGCTAAGATACATGCATGTCTCACTAGGTCATAAACTTGTTGTATGTTGTACAGAGAAGGACTAGTTGGGCCAGTTGGGGTGGCCGAGCACCCTCCAGCCCACCACTGGCTCCGTCCCTGATGTTGTACATAACTACATATATACATTAATACATAGATATCTCAAATCTTTTATATAAAAAAGAAAGATGTTTTATAACAATGCATCTTTTTATTAACCAATAAGAAAACTTAATTGCAAAATCAAACCCTCCATTTGACTAACAAAAGTCAAATTAAAAGTAGTTTAATCAAACTGTTAGTAAAATAGGGAGCAAATTTTGGTGGAGAAAAAAATAATGAAAATACGCATGGACTTGTGAGATATTCTTTTTTATTTCAGGGTTATCTTTAAATAAACATTATATTTTCAATGATTAATAAAATATTCAATCAAACCTTATACTTTTAAAATGAGACTCGCCCCAAATGTAGTTTTATGGACTTAAGTGTAAAATCCACAAATTCCATAAATTTAATAAAATTTATATATTTTACAAAAAACTATATATACTTTAAACATTTTTTTTAATAAATTTTTACTATCATTATCATTATTGTTAATTTTTTTTATTTTATTTTTTATTATTATAAAGATCACTTTATTAGAAAATCATAAGATTTACAAGAATGATTAATTTCATATATCACCCTACTTTTATGATTAATTTTATATATATCCAAAGTGCAAGTATTAAGTGCATAATGTACAATGTTTTTAATGAATGTTTGGGTATATATGAAATTTCCAACTAAAAGAATGGGAGATATGAAATTGCCCCTTACAAGAAATTAGTGAGAAGCCAAGACACTAATTGAGCACCCACTCTTCTAGCTATAGCAAAGCTAATCCTACTAAAGATATGAGTCGCAACATGAGCCTCAATGTCTTGTAATACTCAAAACACCACCAACGTATGCCTACATGGTAATAAGTATATGCACGAGATTAAGTATAACATATATAAACCTTTATATTCAATTAACTTGAATTGTGTTAAAATATTAAATTAAAATACTCAAACAATAAGATTATTAAAAAAAAATTGATCATATTTTCAAACACGAGCAAATATAGTTGAAATATTATTATTATTATTATTAGTTATAGTCTTTGTCTGAGCCTAATTTGTGTTTAATAACCAATGCGTACATGGGTCAAAAACTAGAACACATATAATGATAATATAATTTATTTGTAATACCAAAATTCCGCAGATTCACAAGATTATAAGTATTAAAATGAAGGGATAATTACCTAAAAATATATCTAACTTGCCACTTTTTCTAATTGTGTGTAGCCTTTCTTATTTTTTGCTATTATATATCCCGAACTTTTGAATTTCGACCTTTGTGTGTATTTGGTCATGTAAAATAACCATTTTACCCTTATATTGTGTAAATGTTTTATTGACAGCGAAAGGTAAAAAGATCATTTTATATGCACAAAATACACACAAAAGTTGAAATCAAAAGTTTATGGTATATAATAGCAAAAATTAAAGAAGGCTATAAACAATCAGAAAAAATGACAAATTAGATACATTATTAAGTAATTATCCCTAAAATGAAAGGACTACTTATAAGTACGCATCAAACAAATTTGGTTAAAATATTATTATTATTATTTGTACTTATAGTCGGAATCTCATGCGTGTAATATCAAATTTACAAAACATTAAACACTATCAAATTTTTATATGCCCGTATTTTAATCTAAAATTTTAAATAAATTTTATATATGTCTAAACTTTGTGCGTGCATGGAACTTATAACTAGTACCAAGTATAGGATGAATAATATTTCAAATGTTGGTCAAATTCGACTTTTGACAAAGTAAGTTTACAAGCTGGAAGCAGTTCACTCGGAGTAAAACCCTAACTTTGATATCAAAGATTCATGCGACATGGTAGAGAAAAGGAGGGGGATTGACTGTAAAACTTTAAAATCCGAATACCTAATTTATGCCTAATTTCGAGTTTTACCCTAAACTTTGCAATGATTTATTTAAGCCTTAAACTATATACTATGTGTTATAAATTAAATAAAAACTAATTAACCTAAGTTTACATCTAATTAAATAAATGTACACAAAATAAACTTTCCAAATTATGAATACTCATCACACGTTTACTATATGAATTGAAACAACCAATTTACTCTCTTTTAATACCACTAATTTCGGCTATCATTTGACTCAAATCATAACCGATCATTAACATCTTAATCAAACACAATTAAGACTCTTTTATAAGTTTTCTTTTTTTTTGTACCCACGCTCCTCCCCTATTATCTATCTATCTATACTAATAAACCAGAATAATTTACAAGCCCTCTAAGCATCCAATGCAATTAATATTCTGATGTGTCTTCGCTATGATTGGTGGAAGATTTAATGCGTACAACACAGCTTTGCAATGCTACAATTCCTCTTTCTTAAACCATTCTTCAATACGCTTCATCAAAACTGCTTTCCCACATTCAATGCTACTATTTTTGTAAAGTAATTAAATTATTCAAATCCTTTGTAACCGAATCACAAATGCTCAAAACATTCTGCGGTTAAAAAATCAAAACAAAATCCTTCTCCAATCATTCCACAATTTGATTTTTTGGGTTCATCAAATTAATTAAAACAGGTAACGAATTTGATTTTTTTAATCTATTTTTGTGTCGTATGTTAGTTGATTCATCATCTTCATAGTCTTCTTATTTAGGGTTTTGATTTAAATTACATAATACAATATTTGTGATTGAATTGCAACATGCTTTTTATTTGTTTTAGCATTTGTGATATGTATCAGGTTTCTATTAGTTTTTTCAATTTAATTTTGTGCCAATTAATTTTGATATGTGTGATTCGATTGTTCTAATATTTTTTTTCCAATTTGATATGTAGGTGTACGATGCCCTATCTTAAAGTCTCCATTCAGATTCAATGGTACAACTTTTTCTTAAAAAAATATTCCTTCATATTAGCATAATAATTTTCTTTTTTGATTATGAAGGTTTAATATTTGTATGTTTTAATTTATCTTCCTTTTTTTAGTTTGATGTGTAAAATTGGTACTTGAATTTTGCATTGATTATGAATATGATTGGTGTCATGTTTTCTGTGATACATGTTTGTGCCGAAATTTCAAGATCGAAAATCAAAGGTTTGTGAGTGATTTAAAGAGGGCATATTGAGATAGCAAATTTTGTGATGGATTGCGGTCGTCCGTCTATGATGGAGCATTTCCAGGAATGGTGAATTTTTAGGTAAATCAATGGTATTTAGTTTTGATATTTGGATTATGTAGAATACCTAAAGCTTCAAAGTACAGGTTGTTAATATATATTTACTTTTAACGGTTCCATTGGGTTAAGCTAAAGGATTTAACAAAAGAGGAATTAGTTGTTCAAACACAGTCAATATCTTATATCTTTTGCTCATTTGTTTTTCTGGATGTCACGATGAGATGGAAAAGCAGATAGAAACAGCCAGTTAGTAATCGGTGATGTAAATTATGCTTATTTTGGGCTTTAATTATGTAATATTGTTGCATTTGTCCAGCGTAGAGATCAATCCACGCATTCTTTCAATGGATATTTTAATCAATTGCTATTTAGTTGAGAAAAGGAAAGATAATGGCTTAAGAAAACCTGCAAATACATGTTAACTATTGGGTTTTGATATGAGATTTATAGGTCTTTCATGTGACTTTTATAGATGCACCAAATGTTTGGTAAACTTGGTATTTTCCCAACAACTGTTCCTTTAAATACTCTTGAACAAAGACAAAATAATGGTAAGTCTTTTGACTCATTGTATGTTCATAAATAACAATTTACAACTGTTATATTTGAGTTGATTTGTGTTTGTACTCTCATTGGTTTCGTTGTTTGTTTGGTTTGCAGTCCCCGGATGCAAACAGAAGCAATGGCAACATGTGACTATTGTAGGTTTTATGTTACCACTCAAACCTAGAAGCTAAGGTTTTTGTAATGCAGGATGACTAATCCACAAAAGAGGTAGAAGAAATTAGGTGCGCCATCTCGAGTTTGATTAAATAACCTATTGTCTTCTCAACCATTTTCACGCGTGATAGATCCATAGTTTTGTGAATTGTGGTTAATCTTGAAATTTATATTCTATTATTGCAGGAAGCTTGATGAACTAAAGAGTCATGTGAACAAATACATGAGCTATAGCCAAACAACATTATGTCCTGTAAGTTATTTGGTGCGTTTTTAAAGTTATTTGGTGTGTTTTTAATTGCGTAGCAACTTTAAATCTGATTAATTAAAGTTATTTGGTGCGTTTTTAATTGCGTAGCATGTAGGCATTTGAAGTAGTGCTATAAAACAGTGTTCCAGAGCCATGAACCTGGGATTTTGTTAAATTCATAATTTTCCATTTCTTTCATGTTGTTTATTGCGTAGATGTGAGTATTTTAAGAGTTTGGAGATCGAGCAGAAAATAAACAAACTTAGATGGTGACAAAAAGCTAATGTAGTCATCTTTCTTATTTCGACTAAGGAAAAAAACATCAAGTACCGGAAGGTAACCACTCTTCTTTTGTATTAGTATAAGTCTTTGTAACAAGTTCATACGCAAGCATTTTCTTGAGAACACATTAGGATTGTTACAAGTTTGAGCCCATTACAGTTGAGTTTATTCACATATATGCCGCTTATTATGGCTAAAATTTTGTAATTCACCTGGATTGGACTAAATTAAACTGTTCTGCTTTAAAGCAAATTGCATCATCAAGTGGGGTAAATGAAAATTTTATTATGCTCACACTTCATATAAGGTTTCATCTTAATTCTTAATCCTTGATGGTTCATTTGAAGATATGATATTTAGTTGTGAATCGTGTGATATTGATCACTTGACCTTTAACAACTTAGATCATAATGGTATTTATAGAATGATCATAACTCTTCTGGAGAACATGGTTCTTTTTTATTAGAATACCTACATTGTTCGTTGTGCATTATTGGTATTTCATTTGTAGTTTGAAGTGTACATTCGGAATTTTGTTTTTACTTAAGAGATGGTTACATCAAGTGTATTATCTTAACCCATGTATGTGTTTATAAGAAGTGATTCATTCTCATTTTAAGTCATTGTGGTTATATATTGTCACACCCCGCTAAGAGCGGAAACACGAGGTGCAACGAAATGTAACATCACATAAGATAGTAGAACAATACCATAATTTATTTATGAAATAAGTTACAATGTTGACAATAAGATTTTTAATACAAACTGGATAATGAAAACACAAGTCTGAATCTTATCAAATTTAAAGTCTTTAGAAAATGTCTTGGCCAGGTCAACTCGGTCTTTGAAATGTGATCAATGTATAACTTCAAAATGCAAGTGCCTTCAATAAATCACTATTTATTACCTGAAAATGATACTCTAAAATGTCAACATAAAGTTGGTGAGCTCGTAGGTTTAAAGTAAACATAAACCATTTTGCCATGCATAAGTTCACAGGACAAGTGTGCAAACAATAAAGTGGCATAGGGCAATTAGTACAACATAACCAACCAATAATCTAATCATCACATTCTTCATCTCCGAAAGTATATAGTGTACAACATGCATGCCTACCAGCTGGAGCTAACACATGAGTACTCCCATGTCAATCATGACATGAGACCACACAGCATAAGATCACACAGATATATGTCAAGTGGAAATGAATCCATGACATGAGATCACACAGATAACACTACTAATGCACCTAGCACGATCATAAGCACAATAACTTGTCCAAGCAAAGTAAAAGTTTGAGCATAGCAGGAAAACAACTTTTGAGTATCATTCTCCCCCAAGTAAAACATAAGTAAAAAAAAGCCACGAAAACTCACCTTGAAGCGGATAATCTCTAGAAATCTTAAAAGCAAATGAAAGAATGGAAAGAGCACAAGGAATCACAAGCTACTCCTTCCTCAACGTATCTACACGAATTTGGGAAACCATTTATTATTTGACTATGTAACTAATTACTTCTTTACTTTATCATTTATAGTTTTTTACTATATATATATATATATATATATATATATATATATATATATATATATATATATATATATATATATATATATATATATATATTATTGTTTCTTTACTTGAATCAGTGATACAAATTACAATGTGACGAATATTATTAAAGAATTTCCATTCGTATAGCTATTAAATAACTCACTATCCCGATTTTATAAAAAAAATATATACAGTAATTGATACATTGTTTAAATAGCTCAACATGTGATATAGTTGGCCATTTTATAAAATTAAACCAACTGATGTCAAAATAGCTTATAGAAAAAAAACTTGTTGATTTAATCTTATTAAATATTATTATAAATCAACTATAACTAACGAAAGAACCATTTCATTTTCTTACTAAACCTATTTTCATACTTGAAATTCATATCATACTGTAAGGTTATTAAACCATGCAGATTATGAATTAATAAAATTTAAGTTCTTCCCCAGTACATTAAGTCACGCCTACTGCCTTTTTTGACACAAAAACTTACGAGACCTTTTATACAAAATCCTCTCGGTACCCCTTTTCTGAGACCAAACCTAAGCGAGACCAACAAGTATTTAGCGAGACCAAAACCACAATCCTCGCGAGACCAAAACAAGCTTAACGAGACGCAACATGCGAGAGGACCACCGATTTAACGAGAAAAGTTTTAAACCGCAAACCTTATTCTTTTTAACCAATCTTTTCGTGCATGAATATTTATAACGATGGACAAATAATTAATAACCTCAGTTTCTTTTATATATATATCCAGTATATCGCACCATTTATAGATCGACCCATGCATATCCATAAGATCATTTTTCTCAAAAATACAATTTACTAATAACATGCATCGATCTATAACATGCATGCATATTTAATATGCGTGTAAAAGTCATCACATTTGTGTTTCATGCATATGAAAATCATGCAAAGATAGGCCTATATATCAGTATGTTCATACCATTTAAGTGTTTAAACTTGCTGCGTATAAGAGTTATAGTACAGGTTTTAACTTGCATCTAACCCTCATAATAGGTGACCTAGATTAAGTATGTTTTTAACAAGATTTCAAACATAAGATTACATGTAGTGTATGTGATTAAGTATGATAGTTAAAGGTTTATACCTCGAGGCTAAACAAAGATCGATTTGAGAGAAAGGAAGACCCAACTCGAAACCAAACACGAACACAGGTACAATTTCAGTGAACCACACAAGGACTCGAACCCAGTCCCTACCTCTATCCTCCTACTAACGAAACCACACTCTTAACCCCAACCGTACAAAACTAGTTAACCTAGTTAGAGTCGCGAGTTATACACTTCCAACGAATGAGAACAAGTGAACTTCTGGTCACGAATCAAGGATCACCACTCGTGTATGAAAAGATGAGCCAAAAAGATTAGCCAACCAGGAGCTATAACGCACCAGCGATAGACCGAACCTTGAACACCAACCGAACAAGCAACCCAAGAATTTCTGAACTCGTACAACTTGGCTTGAATCGAACCCGACGATACAGATTTTGGATACACAATTTATCACACGATTGTATCATGGAGCGGTTTTAGTTTGAAGAATATTATAGCTATATAGGGCAAGGTAGAAACATGCATGGGATAAGATCAAATCTTCTACAGAACGTGTGGAATGCATGTATTGAGGAGTTACTAATTGACCAAGTATTTCGTGAGAGTGAGAGATCCGTATTTTAGTTTATGAATGAACAAGGGGAGTGTAGATCTTTATATTAAACAGATTATGACCTTATCTCAACAACAACTAACGAGTGAATTGAGGAGGGAATCTTAAGACTCGGTTTAAGGAAGGTTCAAGAAAAGAAACGTGTGTTTCTAGTGTAGGCAATTATGTTTGTCGAACTTTTATATATAACTTAGATTTAGGATAGAATAACTTTTAGTATTTAGTTTATATGATATAATTTAGATTTAAAGTTAATTCATGTACATATCATATAGTTTTAAGTATTAACATAATTAATATCAAATACTTAGGGTACAAAAAACCAAATTAGTCATTAAAATGTGTAACCGGAATTTAGGGTTTTAGTTAAATGTCACGTCAATGGTCATCATTAATTTGTTGAGGGTTCTCACAGTATCACCTCGTTAGAAAGAATTTCGTCTCGAAATTCAATCGATTCTACTACTTCAAATTTTGTTACCGAAAATGTGTGAGGTCTTTGGTTTTTGTATATTCTCAAGTATACTCATGTCCACTGTTCGAACTTCAACAATCTTTTATAATCGAAATCTTAGTGCCTATGGATTATTTAACTTCCCGAATGAGCATTTTGGTTTGTTTCCTCCGATTGAAGTCAGTCATTTAAACAAACAATCTTATGCATTGATAATCAGTTAATCATTGGTATGCATTTCTTAAGGCTCAACACATTTTTAACTACCAAGATTTTGAGGATATCCTAACAAGGAAGGGATACTATTGATTTAGGTTGAAAAGTTCGCTAACGAAGCTGCTAACCTAGATCCAACGACCTAGTTAATTATAATTGTGTGAACTACTCTAGTTGCTCTTAATGCATTTGAGTCAATGCTTGAATGAAGAATCCAATGAAGGCCAAGGTTATAATGAAAGGACTAGAAATTGAATTTGTACACCAATGTTGTAACAGAAATTTATACACCAAGATGTATGTGCTATTAATGGAATATGAGATCCAATTGCATCTATAGAGTGATTAGATTTTCATGGTGAAAGCACTGCCCATCCTTGAGCAAATTTATCAAAAACCTTAAGCTAGATAACAATCTGACTCCAACTCAACCCCATAACTCATCAAACAAGAACTGTCATTGAATTAAGTTAAGAGCTAAGAGTTGTTATGTAGCTCAACCTTATTGATAAATAGGCTCAATTTTGAGAGTTGCTCCAAAACAAAAATAACATGTAGGTATCAACAGCTTAAATTTGTGAGATTAGTGAAGAACATCAGTATTCAAAGTAAATGGGTCGTATATGAGAAAAATTGGCAAAGGCGATGAGGAAGAAGTTTTGGTTCACGAGGTTACATAGACAGGACTTGAAAAATGATTTTCTAACTTGAAGTAAGGAGAAATTAAGCTTCAAGGGCATGGAAGGAAATACATTGAACCGTCTCATTATTCAGATAATCAAGTATCCACAGGAGGAAGAGGAATCGTTCGCTCTTTATCCGGTCTATTTTAAAACTTAAAATGGCTTATAAGAATTGCAACACCAAAGGTTTTGTATAAGCAGTAGAGATAGGTAGTGTAGTTGGTATGATTGAAAAATGAGTCGCTTGAAATTAAACTAAATGAATACAAGAATGAGAAAGTGTAAGTAGCCGATATAAGATTTGGCCCGCATCAGCCAAAGATGGATGATATAACATCTAACCCTACCTGCACAAAATGTAATACGAGTAGAGCAAGGTGATGTAGGTTCGACATGAATACTTGTTACCAGTATAGGAGATCAAATCGCTTAGGTTTAGGTTGCACCATACAATTAACTTGCGAATATTGTGGTTCTTGTGGCATACTAAGGTCTATGTTTTTGTCAAAAGAAAATGGGCGATGATATGAGTTGACGTTGGAAAAGCCAAGATGTCAATAAGAATGAAGCATTAAGGCAAGATGATGATATTTTGAAATGACTGTCAAGGAAATGCCTAGTGTTGTGTCGGGTACATTTCTCGTCAATAATATACTTGCGTTTGATGTTTTGGTGCCATAAGTTATTTTGTGTCTTCTGTTTTATACTACCACATGAATCATAATTTAAGAAACTTTATAAGACGCTAATTGTAGAATTTTGTGGATGTAAACAATTGCTCATAAAAAGTTGCTAGAAAGTGCCCATTTATAATTTGTAAAAATGTAGTTTTTCGTCTTTTTGTCAAAATAGTATTTGCCTTCTGCTATGTAGTCAGGCTTAATTTAAAAATGTTTGTATATAATAAAATGTTTTAGGTTAAAATATTTATTTTTAAATGATGATTTTCTAAGTGTATATTAAGTCATCAATATAAATGGTTATTGTTTTAAATTTTCGGTTTTAACTAGTCATGTTTGAAAGTCTAGTTCTAATAAATCTCAACCGTTATAAATCCGTCGTAATCAATTTATCAAGTGTTCAAGTCTTTCAAGTTTACAGTTATTTGTTTTCATACTGAGCCAACAACCCCGATTAGTCAAATTTTACCAAAGAGTTTTGTCCAAGTTTGCTTATTGGGTCCAATAATATTCCTTTTAGTAAGTTTTAAACTTAGCCCATTAACAAATTGTAAGTTAAGTCCAATAGGTTTATATAGGTTAGGCGAATTTATTTTCCAATGATCGAGGCAGAAATAGTATGTGCTGACTATGAAAATCGTAGAAGTGAAGGTTTAAAATTGATATATGTTATGAAGATTACCTAATGGGTGAAGAAATGTTGTTGAACTTATTTGGCATATGTGACACTGAAAAAGAAAAGGATTTTGGATATGCTTATTGTGAAAAGATGTTCTGCTGAAGTCAGTGATGAGTTATTGGAGACAACACGTGATCGCATGGATTCTTCAGAGGTACAAGATCTGATGAGGTAATTGCAAGAGTTGCTAGAAAAGTTGGTTCGTATGATTTCAATATGTTTTTTTTTTTGGTCATATAGTGTGAAAAGATGAAGTAGATTATGAATGCACAAAGAGTTTTGTCGTAACTTGTAACGCATCACCAGAATCATGGTTGTGTATCGTCGTAATGACAGAAAGTTGGCGGTTATGCATCAAGGTAACAAAAGAAGAGATATCCGACTCGCACCATGGATTTAGCAGTCGTAGACTTGCTTTGAACTTATGGATTCACCTCATATGGTACTTGGTGTTATACTGACCAAGAAGGTCATACTTACATGTTTCATGGGAAGGATCTCATAATGAGACGAATAAAGTGAATGAGGTTAATAAAGATCTTACGAAGGTGATACCTTCCATCTTCTAGGAAAAGTCAATGTAGTTGCTATCTTCATGAGTCACAAAGAATGAGAAGTATTAATTAGAGTCGAACAATAAGAATGGACATTACTACTTGTCTCATAGTTGATATAAGAGGAATTTAAAGAAATCCATTGAAGTGAAGTCATTAAAGAAGAACATGTAATTGAGCATGTATGATTAGTTAAAGTTAATGATTGATGAATCGAAAAGGTCCAATAATAGAATATGAGTGTTAAAGTTTGGTTATGCTTGAAAGTTATTATTAGGTAAAGCTTATGAATTTAAGTATCCAACACATCCAGGTAGTACTAAGACATATAATCACTTGAAATCGTTGTATTATTGGTCTGAAAATGAATGAATCAATTAGATACTATGTTGAAAGGTGTTTAACTTGATTACAAGTGAAAGCTTAGACATCATGTTCCTTATGGTAATCTTAGAGTCTAGTGATATTCCAATTTAAAAGTGTTATCGTATAGAAAACTGACTAAGTTGTTCTAGAACTCAGGAAGAGAGTACAATACCATCGAGTAATTGTACATTGATTGATTAATTCGACACATCCTCCACCAATAAGAGGTTCTTATCAAGTGGAATGAGTTAAGAAAAGTTGTTCATCGTAGAAAGTGTTATATCATGGTATCTTATTATTGATAATCTCATATCAAATTGTATTTAGGCTTGCTCACAAAGTGAAAGGTATGGGGAGGAGGCATATGATCCAAAGGTACAGGGAAATAATTTACTTGGTCTTTAAATTAGTGTTTCAAAATAACTTTTTCTATATAGCACTTTAAAAGTGAAATTAATATGACCTTCCAACAACGCATTGTTGGGATGCATCCAAAATAGTGCTCCGATAGCATGACTGATATAAAGGCATACTAGTAACAAATCAAACAAAGCACGATAGAATAAAGGCACCCCTAAATCCTAGTAGTGGGTCATGATGTATCACGTAAATGATGACATATAGATTCTCTAACAACACCGATATGAATGCAAATAATCACATAATGCAAAGACACATGCACACGACTAATTCAATTTCAAGTGACTAAGGGTTTGTGTCCAACCAAACATTATTCAAGGTAACTACCCCCAGCATTCCATGATTCCTCCTGACTTAGGCATAGTTGATCAGGCTATGCATAATTTAGGAAAGATGATGAAATGCTCGGGCTAACCAACTTGTACCATGTTCGGGGTTTTGCGAAAAGATTTGGTTTGGTTATAGTTGGGGTTTTTATTTTTGAAAAACCGGCATTCTCTATAACCTTAGGCTCTGATACCATTCTGTCACACCCCGCTAAGAGTGGAAACACGAGGTGCAACGAAATGTAACATCACATAAGATAGTAGAACAATACCATAATTGATTTATGAAATAAGTTACAATGTTGACAATAAGATTTTTAATACAAACTGGATAATGAAAACACAAGTCTGAATCTTATCAAATTTAAAGTCTTTAGAAAATATCTCGGCTAGGTCAACTCGGTCTTTGAAATGTGATCAATGTATAACTTCAAAATGCAAGTGCCTTCAATAAATCACTATTTATTACCTGAAAATGATACTCTAAAATGTCAACATAAAGTTGGTGAGCTCGTAGGTTTAAAGTAAACATAAACCATTTTGCCATGCATAAGTTCACAGGACAAGTGTGCAAACAATAAAGTGGCATAGGGCAATTAGTACAACATAACCAACCAATAATCCAATCATCACATTCTTCATCTCCGAAAGTATATAGTGTACAACATGCATGCCTACCAGCTGGAGCTAACACATGAGTACTCCCATGTCAATCATGACATGAGACCACACAGCATAAGATCACACAGATATATGTCAAGTGGAAATGAATCCATGACATGAGATCACACAGATAAGATCACACAGATAACACTACTAATGCACCTAGCACGATCATAAGCACAATAACTTGTCCAAGCAAAGTAAAAGTTTGAGCATAGCAGGAAAACAACTTTTGAGTATCATTCTCCCTCAAGTAAAACATAAGTAAAAAAAACCACGAAAACTCACCTTGAAGCGGATAATCTCTAGAAATCTTAAAAGCAAATGAAAGAATGGAAAGAGCACAAGGAATCACAAGCTACTCCTTCCTCAACGTATCTACACGAATTTGGTAAACCATTTATTATTTGACTATGTAACTAATTACTTCTTTACTTTATCATTTATAGTTGTTTACTATATATATATATTATTGTTTCTTTACTTGAATCAGTGATACAAATTACAATGTGACGAATATTATTAAAGAATTTCCATTCGTATAGCTATTAAATAACTCACTATCCCGATTTTATAAAAAAATATATACAGTAATTGATACATTGTTTAAATAGCTCAACATGTGATATAGTTGGCCATTTTATAAAATTAAACCAACTGATGTCAAAATAGCTTATAGAAAAAAAACTTGTTGATTTAATCTTATTAAATATTATTATAAATCAACTATAACTAACGAAAGAACCATTTCATTTTCTTACTAAACCTATTTTTTTTTCTCATTTGCAATACACTAGACCTGTTCCTATATAGCTACATGTATACACTATTTTCATACTTGAAATTCATGTCATACTGTAAGGTTATTAAACCATGCAGATTATGAATTAATAAAATTTAAGTTCTTCCCCAGTACATTAAGTCACGCCTACTGCCCTTTTTGACACAAAAACTTACGAGACCTTTTATACAAAATCCTCTCGGTACCCCTTTTCTGAGACCAAACCCAAGCGAGACCAACAAGTATTTAGCGAGACCAAAACCACAATCGTCGCGAGACCAAAACAAGCTTAACGAGACGCAACATGCGAGAGGACCACCGATTTAACGAGAAAAGTTTTAAGCCGCAAACCTTATTCTTTTTAACCAATCTTTTCGTGCATGAATATTTATAACGATGGACAAATAATTAATAACCCCAGTTTCTTTTATATATATATCCAGTATATCGCACCATTTATAGATCGACCCATGCATATCCATAAGATCATTTTTCTCAAAAATACAATTTACTAATAACATGCATCGATCTATAACATGCATGCATATTTAATATGCGTATAAAAGTCATCACATTTGTGTTTCATGCATATGAAAATCATGCAAAGATAGGCCTATATATCAGTATGTTCATACCATTTAAGTGTTTAAACTTGCTGCGTATAAGAGTTATAGTACAGGTTTTAACTTGCATCTAACCCTCATAATAGGTGACCTAGATTAAGTATGTTTTTAACAAGATTTCAAACATAAGATTACATGTAGTGTATGTGATTAAGTATGATAGTTAAAGGTTTATACCTCGAGGCTAAACAAAGATCGATTTGAGAGAAAGGAAGACCCAACTCGAAACCAAACACGAACACAGGTACAATTTCAGTGAACCACACAAGGACTCGAACCCAGTCCCTACCTCTATCCTCCTACTAACGAAACCACACTCTTAACCCCAACCGTACAAAACTAGTTAACCGAGTTAGAGTCGCGAGTTATACACTTCCAACGAATGACAACAAGTGAACTTCTGGTCACGAATCAAGGATCACCACTCGTGTATGAAAAGATGAGCCAACCAGGAGCTATAACGCACCAGCGATAGACCGAACCTTGAACACCAACCGAACAAGCAACCCAAGAATTTCTGAACTCGTACAGCTTGGCTTGAATCGAACCCGACGATACAGATTTTGGATACACAATTTATCACACGATTGTATCATGGAGCGGTTTTAGTTTGAAGAATATTATAGCTATATAGGGCAAGGTAATACATGCATGGATAAGATCAAATCTTCTACAGAACGTGTGGAATGCATGTATTGAGGAGTTACTAATTGACCAAGTATTTCGTGAGAGTGAGAGATCCGTATTTTAGTTTATGAATGAACAAGGGGAGCGTAGATCTTTATATTAAACAGATTATGACCTTATCTCAATAACAACTAACGAGTGAATTGAGGAGGGAATCTTAAGACTCGGTTTAAGGAAGGTTCAAGAAAAGAAACGTTTGTTTCTAGTGTAGGCAATTATGTTTGTCGAACTTTTATATATAACTTAGATTTAGGATAGAATAACTTTTAGTATTTAGTTTATATGATATAATTTAGATTTAAAGTTAATTCATGTACATATCATATAGTTTTAAGTATTAACATAATTAATATCAAATACTTAGGGTACAAAAAACCAAATTAGTCATTAAAATGTGTAACCGGAATTTAGGGTTTTAGTTAAATGTCACGTCAATGGTCATCATTAATTTGTTGAGGGTTCTCACATATATCGTAGGAGCTTTGTGTGTTTCTGATACAAAATGGACAACATAGTTAAGGATAAGCCAAAGGTCGGCATTGCACTGGAAACCGGGAATTCGTTAAATAATACATTGAATATAGAAAGGAACATCGAGCTTCGTAAAGATTTGTAAAATCCCAGAAATTATGGTTGTGCCATTATAGCAAGTGGTAGCAACAAGTCACTGAATCATGTTCTTAAGAAATAGAAGATGTAGACTAAATCTGAAGTTCAAACAAAAAAGCCTTGGTAATTTATTTCATTGTCTTACTATTACATTATTATAATTATCTCTTTGCCTTCTTATAAAAAAATAATATGTTTAACTGTATTGTATCTTTTTAGATGAATATTTAATAATAATGAGAATAAGCACCTGCATCTAGGAACCACTCCACATTCCACATAATATTTCAGTGTCAATAATTTAAATTTAAAATGGTAAGTTATGTAGACATTCTGCCTTTTAATTTAAATTTTAATCATTTTATATCAACTCAAAGTATACACAGGATGTGCCAATTACACCTAATATAAAACCACAAGTTACGACACCTTATAATGAAGTAAGACCTGTAACAAATGTTTGGATGAACAAATGTTTGGATGAACACATGTTTATAGGTCTATTAGCTTCTATTATGAACGAAACGGGTCAATGTAGTTTGAGTTGATTTTTTTTAGTAAAAAAGAGTTGGATGGACGCGATTCTGGCACCAGTATTTGTGATATTTGGTCAAGATGATTACATTGCTTTGCTTAAGAACGGGTTTGAATTATTTTTTGGCTCTTTGCAATAATCCTTTATTGATTGTGAGACAAAGGTGGATATATGTAAGTTTATATAAGATTCTTTTTATATGTGTTGTGAATTTTTTTCAGACATACCAATGATACAGAGGTGTCTTTGGGGATTTGACCAGTAGCGGTAATAAAACAAATGGAGCAAAGTCTATTATTACAGTTAAACAAGAGCAAAGTCTATTATTACACATACTGCATCTGAGATATGAATGGCCAAATCTGTGCCTCTGCGGTATGTCTTTTGTATAGAAGATTCATATACTATAGTAGATTAGTTTGGGAACCATATGTTTGTTGCCAATCTGTGGGTAGAGCAGATAAAAGTTATTAATAATTAATCCCAAACACCCCTGACAGTCCTTTAATATGCGTACTTGACTATTTGTGACCAAAATATGTGTGTTAGATGTAGCAGTTTTGCTCCGTTACCGACCCACTAGACACCACAGTTACAGGTTGTCAATTCATTTGTTGACAGGAGTGAGTAGAATTCATCGGTGCCAATGATCTTCATCATATGGAGACGGCATAAGGTAAGTTTTTTTTACAACACAAAGCTTCTTAGAATAAGAGATTCCATAGTTAGCTAACGTTGCTTCACTAAAATGTACAATTTCCCTTTATGGAAAAGTAATGTAAAGGAAGCTTTGTGCTCATTCTTCGGCTCTTTTGAATGATAAACACCGACTCAAGTTGTTTCTGGTCATCATTTTATATCAACTCAAAGTATACGCAGGATGTGCCAATTACACCTAATATAAAACCACAAGTTACGACACCTTATAATGAAGTAAGACCTGTAACAAATGTTTGGATGAACAAATGTTTATAGGTCTATTAGCTTCTATTATGAACGAAACGGGTCAATGTAGTTTGAGTCGATTTTTTTAGTAAAAAAGAGTTGAATGGACGCGATTCTGGCACCAGTATTTGTCATAAAAGATAAGATGATTACATTACTTTGCTTAAGAACGGGTTCGAATTATTTTTTGGCTCTTTACTATAATCCTTTATTGATTGTGAGACAAACGTGGATATATATAAGTTTATATCATATTCTTTTTATATGTGTTGTGAATTTGTTTCAGACATACCAATGATGCAAGGGTGTCTTTGGGGATTTGACCAGTAGCGGTAATAAAACAAATGGAGCAAAGTCTATTATTACAGTTAAACAAGAGCAAAGTCTATTATTACACTTACTGCGTCTGAGATATGAATGGCCAAATTTGTGCCTCTTCGGTATGTCTTTTTTATAGAAGATCCATATCCTATAGTAGATCAGTTCGGAACCATATGTTAGTTGCCAATTTGTGGGTAGAGCAGATAAAAGTTAATAATAATTAATCCCAAACACCCCTGGCAGTCCTTTAATATGCGTACTTGATTATTTGTGACCGAAATATGTATGCTAGATGTAGCAGTTTTGCTCCATTTACCGACCCACTAGACACCACAGTTACAGGTTGTCAATTCATTTGTTGATAGGAGTGAGTAGAATTCATCGGTGCCAATGATCTTCATCATATGGAGACGGCATAAGGTAAGTTTTTTACAAAACAAAGCTTCTTAGAATAAGAAATTCCATAGTTAGCTAACATCGCTTCACTAAAATGTACAATTTTCCTTTATGGAAAAGTAGTGTAAAGGAAGCTTTGTGCTAATTCTTCAGCTCTTTTGAATAAACACCGACTCAAGTTGTTTCTGGTCATCATTTTGTCGCTCTAAAAGTGGAATGCAATCTAAAATTAGCTGTTGCCGTCAAGATCATGTAAGAGTGTTTTCTTCTCATGGTGTAAACGAATGTAATATGTTTAGTTAATTTTTTTTGTTTTTAAATTTAGTAATTGCATGCTTAGGTTTGGCTGCTAAGAAAGTGTAGCTGATATATGTTAGATAATTGATATGGTGTTAGGGTGTATAAATTTCGGAACTTGCCTCAAAACAATAGTAGGCGAGCTATGAAAGTGCAAACCTGGTTATGCTCGAGCATGCGCCATTTTTAATCTTTATTTTTTATTTTATTTTAGGTTTTTTGACCTCTTATATTAAAATAATGCCGATTTGGGACTAAGTATTAACATAGAGCACTCTTTCTAATTATGGTTTAAGTTATTAAATAAAATATTAAGTTATTGACCATATAAGTGATTTTTAACTGGTATGTATTTTATAGCATTTTTTAACTTTATATACCAACTTTCTTTCAGTTTAACTTTTTTTTAGGTGTTCATGGAATGAACATGGATTACTCAAGTGGTTGCCGTTGACTGCGGTTATTGGAGAAGACGATGCATGGACGTTCATTATATTAATAGTTACGGACATTATTGTTTATAGTATCATTGACTTATTACTTATTCATTTAAAAAATAATAGAACATGTTTACGTTCGTTGTTGTTTGTTACTTTATTCACATACTCAACTTCTTAATGAATAACTTTTCTAAAAACCCCGTGAATCCACGGGTCTATAAGCTAGTTCAGGATATAACACGTTTTCTTTGGCTCCTCTCCATTCATATGTACGACACAAAAACATACAAAACACACAACTTAAATAGCTACAACCGATCCATTAATAATCAGAAGGCACGACCAGAAGTTTGGAGGAGAGTTTGATCGTGGGACGTTTTATTCGAAGGGTACTGGTTTGGTTCGTAGGGCTTGGTTCATTCGCGATACATCTCTTGTTCTTATTCATTCGTTTAATCCGACTCTAAGGTATCTCTTAAAATCCATTTTGATGTTCTCCTTGTTTTGTATAACTTTTGTCACGTAAAAGATAGAACTCGATATGTTAATAAAACCTAACGTATGTTCGAATGAATTTGCATGCTACGATATTTTATGATCACATAGGTTTGTTTTATTTCGAGTTAATCTAAACCTTGTGTCGAATTCGGACTATACATGTCACGCTATACTTGGTCATATGGAGGCTATGTTGTGTCGTAAATTGTGGTGGTTTGGCGTAGTGCCTCGCGATCGACTTCATGTGTCGGATCAAACGTTGTCGTGAGTTGTGACTAGGTTGTGTCGTGTCTTAGAAACACTTGTGTCGATCCTAGTTCAACTAAAACGCACCCTAAATATTTGCATGATCGATCAATGAACGAGACTAAGAAACCATAGATGTCGACTCTAAAATAACGTGCCTTTAATACTTGTTCGAATCAACCGATTAATGGAAGCCTAAGCTGTGTACAATGCATGGTTTACGTAGAGAATGCATGCATGCACAAATCTAATATATCGATTCGAATAAAATTATGTAATAAGCAATTTACCCATTTTTGATCATTATCAACATAAACCTATACTTTGCTAGAATGACACATTTTAACCCTAAACTATGTTATTAGTCATAATAAGATTTTAACTTAAATTATTCTCATTAGTAAACCCCTAAGTTGGTCATTTAATTGAAATATTTCCATTACTTTGCTAATATGTTATATTGCCATTACTTTGCTAATATGTCATTAAAGACCTTAAAACCCTATGTTGACATAAATTAATGCCTAAAAACATTATTAACATGTTATCAATATCTCTATGTTTTGATTATCACAAAATATAAACTCATAGAACTAAAACTTGTGACATAAACAAGTATTTAGTGATTAATATTTCTCTTTACATCCAAATCACTTAAGGTATGAATAAACAAAATGTTTAGTGCAATTTATGATCAAAGGGGTATTTAATTAACTAATGCAAAGTTTATTTAATTATATAAACATATTATATATTTTTGAAAAACACTTTTGGTAATAAAGAAAAATGTTTTATTCATACAAAATATATGAATTCAAATTTTTAACCAAAAACAGTTAGTTTTTCACCAAATAAACTTTCCCCACTAAAAGACAAAGAATCTGTCCGTTTCAGCTGGGCGGCCCCCTTAATTATAAAGGGCGGTCCCCTTAATTTTAAGGGGGCCGGCCATGAATTAAGGGGACCGGCCACGCTCCTCTGTCAGATTCTTTTGCCTATAAATACCACCTTAAACCTGGATTTTTTTCTCACCTTTTGCACCCCAAAACTTTCTGTTCTAGATCTCATTTCTATTCTCCAAATCCTTTGATCATAAATACATAATCCTTTGTTTCAAAGTGATTCTTACATCATCCTCTCAAGTGCAAGAGAAGAATACTTCTATCCTCCAAGACAAGAAGTATTACAACTTGTTGTGACCTCCACATCCAAGTTGTTGGTGCATCATCAAGAATATCTACATATATCTTTGTGTAGTGTGTTGTGAATATTTGATTGTAGATAGTTGTGATTAGGAATATAGATAGTGTGATTGGCTAGTAGATTGTAATGAAGATTATTGGTGTGTAGAAGATAGGCGTGAACTAGATTGTAGTGAAGACTATTGGTGTGTTGAAGATAGGTGTGTAGTTAGTTGGTGTGAAGTAGTTGTGAAGAAGGTGTGATTTCATTGTGACGAAGCTTTGGTGTGTAAGTGGTGTGTATATTGGTGTGTAAGGTTTCTCCGCCATAAGGAGCTTGTTGACATAGTGAAGAAAACTCTCGAGTAGGTGACTCGAGGAGTGGAGTAGGGCAAGGAAGGTGTCCTTGTAGCCGAACCACTATAAATCCTTTGTCTCGCGGTTAGATCTTTCCATATCTTACTTATTATCTTGCTTATATCGTTATTACATTTGTAGACGTAGACGTATATATATAGTTGCTCATATAGTGCTAGTATTGATTTTACTTAAAGATCAAACGAAAGTTTCATTCACAAAACAAAGTTTTTAAAATCAAACTAAAAAGGTTACATACATATAATTGATCATTTCGATCAAGTATAGTTTTCATACAAAATATAACTAAGGATTATAAGATAAACGATTACGTACTTATCTCTTGTATATAGCTAGAATTGTTTATATTATGCATGTGTTGATTTCACATACTTAGCTTACATTATTATTATTGTTCATACTTAGATATACTTGTTCATATTGTTCAAGATTTGAGTTCACATAAGATTGAATCAAAGTTTTAAAAGCAAACAAGGTTTTAAAACTAAACCAAGTTTTCATAATAAAATTAAAAAGACGTAAAACTATTCAACCCCCCCTTCTAGTTTTCTACAATTGGTACCAGAGCCACGTCTAGCAAGATTTTTAAAATATATTGTATTTTAAAACTTGTAACGATCTATGGAATCTGAAAAATATTTAGAAGGGCAATCTATGCAAAGACCACCACTATTTGAAAGTGATGGATTTTTATATTGGAAAAATAGATTCGAAACTTATGTGAAATCAAAAGATCTTGATCTTTGGCATGTCATTACCTTTGGTGATTTTCCCCCTATTCAATATAATTTTGAAACTAAAATGGACGAAATTGTATCTTTTGAAAAACAAAATGATGATTTGAAAAAGAAACTAGCAAAAAATAATGAGGCTAAAATGGTTATTTATAATGCCTTACCACGCAAAGAATATGAAAGAATTTTTATGTGTAAAACCGCAAAAGAAATTTGGGATTCTTTACTAATCACTCACCAAGGTAATAGTCAAGTTAAAGAGAACAAAATAGATCTTCTTGTTCAACAATATGAACAATTTACAATTCCGGAGGAGGAATCAATAGATAATGCTTTTGCTAGGTTTAACACCATCATCACAAGTTTAAAAGCACTTGATGAGAATCTTTCTAGTAAGAATTTTGTTAGGAAATTTCTTAGGGCTCTTCATCCAAAATGGCGAGCTAAAGTTACGGCGATTGAAGAATCGAAGAACTTGTCAACTCTTCAACTTGATGAGTTGATCGACAACCTGAAAGTCTACGAAGCAATAATAAAGAAAGACTTCGAGATGGTCAATGGAAAAAGAGAGCAAAGCAAGTCAATTGCGTTGAAAGCTAGGAAGGAATCTAGTAACGAGGATAGCTCAACCTCCGAAAGTGATGACGAAGAATATGCGATGGCCGTAAGAGACTTCAAGAAATTCTTCAAAAGGCGAGGAAGATTCGTTAGACAACCGCATGATGAAAGGAAAGCAAACCAAAGAAATAAAGATGACAAAAATGGCAAAAGTGATAGGAAGTGCTTCAAATGTGGTGATCCAAATCATCTCATCGGAAAATGTCCAATGATGTCAAGAAATCAAAAGGCGTTTGTTGGAGGAGCTTGGAGTGATAGCGATGACGATGAGAAAGAAATCACAAATGAGGAGAAATGTCTTGTGGCTAAGACATCAAGCGAGGTACGTTCCGAAACCAAATACTTTAGTGACGAAAATTTATCATTAGACAAAAAAGACCTAGATAGTGAATATAATAGGTTATGCAAATTAGGTCAAAAGGTTATAGCTAAAAATAAGTCACTAAAACATATTAATAATCTATTAGAAAATGAAGTACTCGAATTAAAAATTAGACTACAACATATGGAAAAAGGAAAAGAAGTTTTTATAGAATGTAAAACATGCATAGAGGTTAATAATGAAAATGAAAAACTTAAAGATGAAATTTTCAAACTTGACAAGTTTAAAAATAGTAGTAACCCACTTAAGAAAATAATAAGTGCTCAAGAAACTTCGGGAGATAAAACCGGTCTAGGATTAACTTCAACTAATGTTTCAACTAGTGAAAATAAAAGTATAAAGTTTGAATGTGAATCTAGTAAACAAAAATCATTAGAATCAAATCCTAAGTATATACTTACAAAAGATAGAAAAATACCCATTGCGAATGATGAAAAAGTAAAAACTTTTTATAAACCATCCTTAAAGACCGAAGTAGGATCCTCTAAACCTAAATTAAGATCTAAAACTCCACCACCAAGAAAACCTAACAATCATCATCCAAGATCTAAAAAATCTCAACCTAGAAGAAATCAAAATAGACAATATTACAATAACACTAGAAATCAAATGTGGAATTATCAACCAAGTTACAATCCTTGGGAAATATTACTACAATACATGCATCCTTGCCAAATGTTAAATATGTTTGGACCAAACAACTTTGGACCAATGAGACAATGGGGACCAAGTGGCTAAATTGTCAATCTTGGAAGAAGTTGGAATATCATCTACAAATGTCTTCTATAAGTCAACATGGTCACTTGAAGTGCTTGAAGATATTCCATTGAAGACTAAAAGGTACGCGTTTCTTTTAAGTTCATCACTATAATTTGCATGCTTAGATAAATGATTAGTTAGATTAATGCTTAGTACATAATTGCTTATATTCTTATAACCTAGAAACATCATTGGTTGACTTTCCTAGGAATAAGATAAAATTGTTCATTGCCGAACAAAATAGAAAATGGAAATCTTCTATATCCACTATTAGGAAACTCATGGTGATGAAGTGAAATGAGTTAAGTGGATCAATCGTTAATATAGAAGTAGGATTAGATCCCTCGCGTAAGAAAACTATGGATGAAACAAGCTCTCGTAGAATATGGCATTAAGATAGATAAGCGTGTAAAAACAAAGGAACTATAGATGTTAGGTTATACCCCGTTCAACCCTCTCGCATCTAACATATATATTTTAGTCATCACTTCCTTTAGGATCATAGGATTTGTAGAAACGATAGCATGAGATAATAGTAGGCTTGACCAATCCTCTTGAGCATGAGATCTTTAATAAACATCTTTTAAAATATATGATTAATGATATTTGTTGTCAAAATCTAATATCGTTAAAAATATGCAAAAACCTCATATTTTAGAAAATAGTTTTTCAAATAACTATCCCACTTTTAAATAAGATGTTTTCACTATATATATCCACAATTTTGTTTTGATCAAAACCAAAGATTGAGAAAATTTTCTTTATCCTTCATTAACACTTTTTGAAGTAAAACCGAATCTATTTTATTCAATTAACTCTCATATCTACATGAAAACCTACTTTCAAACATTGTTGAATAATGCTAAAAACGTCTCTTTAAATCATGCATGGTGATCTCATATTTGTCATATATATTTATATAAATGACACTTATAAGTGAACTAAATCAAATCAAGAGGACCATGGTTTGTCTATTAAGACTTTGTTTGTAACAAGTCTAGAAACCCATGTTATCATAATACACATTAGGATTAATCCTCCTAGTTATGTAGTTATGAAATACTTGATGTTGCTTATTGTTTCCTAGCTCTTATATTTTGCTTGCTAGATGAGTATGTTTGCATGATAGATGAAATTGCTTGATTACTTAATCTCCTTGGTTAACATGCTTTAGCTACATAATTGCCTACATAATTTGTCTATGTTTAATTGCCTCAAAGAGTTGGACTTGTTTGAAACCAAAAACACAACCTTTCTGCAATTCACTACCAAAAACCCTTTTCTGGCAATCTGGGAATCACCAGATGGGCGGCCCCCTTAAATCATAAGGCGGCCCCCTTAATTATTAAGGGGACCGGCCTCCAATTAAGGGGACCGGCCATCTGATGATCAAAGGTGCTGTTTCCCTTTTCTTCTTTTTAGCGCACTTCATCCTACACTTCCCAAAATTCACAAACTTATTCTATCCTCAACCTTCCATAAAAGTTTATCCATCCTTGATCCTACCAATCCTACATTATAAAACACTCTCATTCCTCTCAATCTCCACTCATCTCATCATTTCCTCTCCCATTAAACCAAAACCACCAAGAAACTTGTTTGGAGAAGAAAGCCTAACTTCCTTTAAAATTCCGTCAAACCAAATGAGGTTGTCAAACATCCAACACCAAATTCCTCCTATGTTTTCAAACATTACTTACCTAACACCTCACTCTCCTTCTCACCAACATTACATATCAAAAACCTTTACTACCCATATCCTTCTACATTACACTCAAACCTCATAATCTTTTCACAACTCAAGCGATGTTGTTCATATTTAACCAACACCTAAACCTCACTCTCACACAAATGATCCATTTAACAACAAATCATCCATTCGTGCTTCGACTAATGATCCTTCTTATGATGAGCATGCACAATCCCAAAACCATAATCCCAACCTCATTACCAACACTTTACATGTTGCTCATTCAACAAAAACACCATCCACTCATGAAGCATCTTTTCCACCCATATCATGTTTTCATGATTACCCAAGCTCAAACATGTCTCCACCACCAAGAGTATCACCACCACATCCTACAACTTCACATGCCATTCCTATGTTGCATGTTCAAACCCTCACCCAAGACAACTATCATGCTCCACCACCATCACCTTCCTCCGAACACTTGAAGTTCGTTGAGGCGCTAAAAGAAGCCCATGAGCTTAGTGCTCTTTTAGCCTTACATCTTGCTCAACGCAATTTGGATCCACCTTCATCTAGATCACCCTCATCACCACACAACATAAATCAACTTGAGAAGCATGTCAACAATTAACCTTGTTGCATATTTCTCCTAAAAATGATTGCATTCAATGAACACTTCACTTGGATTGAATATCTTCTCACTAGATCACATCCAATACCCTCACTTGAACAACATCCAAAACCTCAATCAACCTCTTCCGCTACAAACTCTCCACCACCAAATTATCCAACATTCATGACCCGAACATATACCTCCATTAATCCAACAACCTCCATTAATCCAACAACCTTACCCTAACTCAACCATCCTCATTCCAAACACTCCATCATCAACCATCTAAGCATACCATATGCTTATGATTTTCACTTTCAAATACGAATCAACCAACCTTTGGTTGCAAGCAAGTCCAAGTGCTCTCTTAGGCAATATAGGACTATGTCTTTTCTTTTGTGTTATTTTTTCAAGCATATTGAATGTTGTAATGCTTTTCATTTCTATAATGCTTGAATGAATCTTTGTTTAGTTGCATAATTGTTGCCTTGCATATATGTGTATCTTGCTCTCTTAAAATATTTTTGTAGCAAAGATCTCCATAGCTCGTTCCCTTGGTGCTCTCAAATGAGGGGGAGCATACATCAAGGGGGAGCATTCTACCCGTTTAAACTTCCCTCGCGAAGCTTACTCGGCTTAACCTTTTTGATTTTACAAAAAGGGGGAGAAGAGAAATGTAAACTCTATAATACTTGTCTAAAAACAAGTTTTAGATATATTGAGTTTAAGGTTTTGTAATAATCAAAAAGGGGGAGATTGTTGACATAAATTAATGCCTAAAAACATTATTAACATGTTATCAATATCTCTATGTTTTGATTATCACAAAATATAAACTCATAGAACTAAAACTTGTGACATAAACAAGTATTTAGTGATTAATATTTCTCTTTACATCCAAATCACTTAAGGTATGAATAAACAAAATGTTTAGTGCAATTTATGATCAAAGGGGTATTTAATTAACTAATGCAAAGTTTATTTAATTATATAAACATATTATATATTTTTGAAAAACACTTTTGGTAATAAAGAAAAATGTTTTATTCATACTAAATATATGAATTCAAATTTTTAACCAAAAACAGTTAGTTTTTCACCAAATAAACTTTCCCCACTAAAAGACAAAGAATTTGTCCGTTTCAGCTGGGCGGCCCCCTTAATTATAAAGGGCGGTCCCCTTAATTTTAAGGGGGCCGGCCATGAATTAAGGGGACCGGCCACGCTCCTCTGTCAGATTCTTTTGCCTATAAATACCACCTTAAACCTGGATTTTTTTCTCACCTTTTGCACCCCAAAACTTTCTGTTCTAGATCTCATTTCTATTCTCCAAATCCTTTGATCATAAATACATAATCCTTTGTTTCAAAGTGATTCTTACATCATCCTCTCAAGTGCAAGAGAAGAATACTTCTATCCTCCAAGACAAGAAGTATTACAACTTGTTGTGACCTCCACATCCAAGTTGTTGGTGCATCATCAAGAATATCTACATATATCTTTGTGTAGTGTGTTGTGAATATTTGATTGTAGATAGTTGTGATTAGGAATATAGATAGTGTGATTGGCTAGTAGATTGTAGTGAAGATTATTGGTGTGTAGAAGATAGGCGTGAACTAGATTGTAGTGAAGACTATTGGTGTGTTGAAGATAGGTGTGTAGTTAGTTGGTGTGAAGTAGTTGTGAAGAAGGTGTGATTTCGTTGTGACGAAGCTTTGGTGTGTAAGTGGTGTGTATATTGGTGTGTAAGGTTTCTCCGCCATAAGGAGCTTGTTGACATAGTGAAGAAAACTCTCGAGTAGGTGACTCGAGGAGTGGAGTAGGGCAAGGAAGGTGTCCTTGTAGCCGAACCACTATAAATCCTTTGTCTCGCGGTTAGATCTTTCCATATCTTACTTATTATCTTGCTTATATCGTTATTACATTTGTAGACGTAGACGTATATATATAGTTGCTCATATAGTGCTAGTATTGATTTTACTTAAAGATCAAACGAAAGTTTCATTCACAAAACAAAGTTTTTAAAATCAAACTAAAAAGGTTACATACATATAATTGATCATTTCGATCAAGTATAGTTTTCATACAAAATATAACTAAGGATTATAAGATAAACGATTACGTACTTATCTCTTGTATATAGCTAGAATTGTTTATATTATGCATGTGTTGATTTCACATACTTAGCTTACATTATTATTATTGTTCATACTTAGATATACTTGTTCATATTGTTCAAGATTTGAGTTCACATAAGATTGAATCAAAGTTTTAAAAGCAAACAAGGTTTTAAAACTAAACCAAGTTTTCATAATAAAATTAAAAAGACGTAAAACTATTCAACCCCCCCTTCTAGTTTTCTACACCCTAATTGTGATTAAGTTATTCATTAAAACCTAATCAATGACTATAAACCCTAATTTGGCTACTTATGATATTAAATGCGTTTTAGAAACCCTAAACCTAATGACATTTAATACGTATTTGTAACCCTAATTGATCATTAAATGGCATTTAGTATGTTTTAAAACCCTAAGCTGACTAAATGTGGAAACTTACTTAATATGTTATGAACCCTAATCTGTGTAGATTCGTTGAAGAAAGCGTAACGTCAATTGATTCGTTTACTTTCCGTTCAATTTTATTAAGGTACGGATATTCAGTCTTACTTTTAGGCATTATTTCATTTGCATTTCGTATTGGTACGAATATTCAGTCTTACTTTTAGACATTATTTCATTTGCATTTCGTATTGGTACGGATATTCTGGATACCCACTTTCCCTTACATCGTTATCGGTAAGTTCGTTTGTTTGATTATTCGTTTCTCAATGACTTTGACTCATTTACTATGATTTGGACCTTTGTTTATGATCTATTTGTTATGACCCATTTGATTTGAACCATTGATATGATCCTTTGTTGTGATCCATCTGATATGATCCTATTGTTATAACCCCTTTGTTTCGATCCATTTGAATTGACACATTGCTCAAGGTACTATTCCTAGCCATGAAGGTAACATGGCCATGACATTGAGGCACCAATGGCATGACACTTTCTGTGGAGGTGTGATTGATTCACGGCGTTCCCTTCTGTTATAATGATTATGGTGCATATGGCCATTCTGTATATGTATGTATAGTCTCGTACTTGCATATGTATTCTGTTTTGCAGGGAGCGTATGGATGCATCCTAGGCTAAATGAATGATTGGATATTGATTGACTTAGTGATTGGTGTGTGTGCCATGCACTCCATTTCACTTCTGGTACGTTGGAGCTAGCTACTCCATGTACACTAATGAATTGACGGATATATGGATTATTGTGACTAAGCATATTGTATGCTTTCTGAGTTCGTGGGCACTCCTGTTTGACATTATGATTATCTGTTTATTATTTGATCTCCTTATGGTTTATTATACTTACTCATTTATTTCATGATTCCTTGTTCAACAGTTCATTTGATTCCGTATATACATTCATTTGATTCAGTTATTTGTTTTATTATATCTGTTCACTGAGCGTTAGCTCAGCCGCATTTTCTTTTCCCTGCGGCAGGTATCAAATTGGAGGCTGAGATTGAGTGATGAGTGTAGGAGCTTTTAGTGGACCAACCCTACCTTAGTCTTCATGGATTTTATTTAAGATTTACGTTTGATTATTTAATCTCTTTTAGAAGCTGGTTTTGAATGTATTTATTAGTCCTTTTAGTCTCAAGACTTGTAATTTATTGAGTTAAGTCTTTCGTTTGCGCTGTATGTTCTGAGTTGACACCATAATGTTACACTTTAAACCCTTGTCAGGTTTGGGGGTGTTACATTGACACTTCTTATTGTGTCTAGCCTTATAATTGAAAGAAGAAAAAGAATAGCTTCGTAATCGATAGTACTCGTTATTATACTTTATGACATACAATGATTTTCAAATAGTTAAACAACTATCTTTCCGTAAATAGTAGCAGTTAAAACATTAAGTCATGTACTACTACCTGGGCAAAAACCCTTTACCCAAAAAAGTATCGTTGTATGTATCGGTACAAAGAGTGAAGTTGCACTGTAAACTCAAAATGTTGCACTTGGAGCGAATATGTAATACTTGGCACCAATTGCATGCATTGTTAAGTTAAATATTGACTGAGTACGATAGAATGTGATCAACAAATACCGAAAAGCCTACCTAGAATAATGAATGATGACCAAAGAAGGACAACCAAGAAAGAAATTTTATTAAGTAGTACATTCAATATCACAAAATTTAATTTTAGATTTTATATAGTGAGACATTTAAACACATGCAACAAAAATGTCACTGATGCCCGATCTTTAGTTTTAGGGTATGTTTGTCATAGAGCGGTGTGGAGCTTTTTTGTTGTTAGCAAATTGAAGAGTATACTTTTCAAAATTAAATTTGTAGAATTCGGAGTTGCTAAAAATATTCTGAAGACATAAATGTCATTACTCATTAGATATCAATAAAATTTCATAACAATTTAATACAAACTTGATTAAAACTTTTTTGGGTACATTTGGATACAGAACTTGCTTTGAGAGATTATATCAATGAAAGACAGACAAATGAAGTAAACTTCAATTAATTTGTATTGGACATATATAGTCTTACTATTCAATATATAAAAATATATACATGTTTTCTTATCGTTTGGCCAAAATGGCAATCGGTTTATAACAAAAATGTACACACGATAGTTAAAGCGAAAATTACTGACATACCCCTGCACGGAGGGGTATGTCACAAAATACCCCAAATCTCAGCCGTTTTTAAAAATACCCCATCATTCCCCTTAAATTCATACGCGATACCAGGGGAGGACACATGTCAAAATTCTAGCTCGAGCCAAAAAAAAAAAAAAAAAAAAAAAAAACATTTAAAGCATGTCGCGTATGGATGTACGCGACACCCTTAAATCCATACGCGACATGCGACATGCATTAATTTCCATACGCGACATGAGTGATTATTTGATGACATGACATAATACTATTTCTTACGTATTTGAGTTACTATTATCTTTACTTTTCTCTTACTGAATATTTTGTAGGTCTTTTTTATTTTAAGCCATTTGCCATACAAAATGTTGTGCAATACATTATTATTGTCGTCCAATTGCCATACAAATTTTCGAATCCAAGTGTTTAGTACAGTACTAGTTGATAAATATCTTTTATATAATAAAAGAATTATATCATTCTTAAGTGTTTTTGCAAATCACTTCTCATTAAAAAAAATTGAACCAATAACAGAGCTCGATTTTGACAGGCGAAATCGAGCAACGTGATTGGTTAATAAAAAGTCAAAATTAAATTAATTTTTTTATGCATTTTTTTTCTTAGCCAAATTTATTAAATTTGACCAAAATTAATTTAATTTTGACTTTTGGTCAAAATTAATTTAACTTTTGGTCAAAATTAATTTTTTGACCAAAAGTCAAAATTAAATTAATTTTGGTCAAATTTAATAAATTTGGTTAAGAAAAAAAATGCATAAAAAAATTAATTTAATTTTGACTTTTTATTAACCAATCACGTTGCTCGATTTCGCTTATGTGACAAAATCGAGCTCTGTTATTGGTCTAATTTTTTTTAATGAGAAGTGATTTGCAAAAACACTTAAGAATGATATAATTCTTTTATTATATAAAAGATATTTATCAACTAGTACTGTACTAAACACTTGGATTCGAAAATTTGTATGGCAATTGGACGACAATAATAATGTATTGCAGAACATTTTGTATGGCAAATGGCTTAAAATAAAAAAGACCTACAAAATATTCAGTAAAAGAAAAGTAAAGATAATAGTAACTCAAATACGTAAGAAATAGTATTATGTCATGTCATCAAATAATCACTCATGTCGCGTATGGAAATTAATGCATGTCGCATGTCGCGTATGGATTTAAGGGTGTCGCGTACATCCATACGCGACATGCTTTAAATGTATATATTTTTTTTTTTTTTTGGCTCGAGCTAGAATCTTGACATGTGTCTTTCCCTGGTGTCGCGTATGGATTTAAGGGGAATGATGGGGTATTTTTGAAAACGGCTGAGATTTGGGGTATTTTATGACATACCCCTCCATGCAGGGGTATGTCAGTAATTTCTACAATTATGATGCAGCTGGCACTGATAGTGTGGTAAATGGAAGTCTGGCCTAAAGCCCCACATTTGATTGACTTTTAGGATGTGTCCAAAATTCCAAATTGTACACCATCAAATTGTATACACTATTTTTCACTTGATTAATCTTGGGAAAATTGTCCAGAAAGGTATCAAACTTGCCACTTGTTCCTATTGTATGGTATGAACTTTTTTTTTCCTATTGTATACATGAACTTTGTTAATCACGTTATTGTATCAATAAATCCCCAAGCTGATGAGGTGGCATGGATTAACCTCACTAAACACCCTTTTAATTACCAAACCTGATTTGCATTACTTTGGGCCTCTAATGACAACTTTCAAAAACAAAGGGGAGCAATATGTAACTTATGCTTTTTATACCAAAAACCCCACAACCATTTTCCCTCATTTCCCCCTCATTATATCCCAAACGGTACGCAAAACTCAAATAAGAACCCTAAAAATGAGTACTTCTAGTTCAGCCCAATCCCGTCTAATTGGAGGTAAGATTGAGTTCTTTTGCAACTGTAATCGTCAATTAAGGGTTCAAACATCAAGCTCAAGGGCGAATCCAGGCAAGAGGTATGTAAAATGTGACCATTGTCGTGTGTATGAGTTTCTTGATGATGACCTTCCAAGTCAATATTACAAAGAGTTGGTGTATGGTTGCTTACAAAGGCAAAGAGGAATGGACAATGGACCAATGATTGAGTCATTGGCGTTGGAGAAGTCAAGGTTGGAAGAAGAGTTGAAGGTCACAAAGTCAAGATTGGGAGATGATTTGAAGGCTGCAAAGGCCAAGTTGGAAGTGTATGATAAGTTGTTTATGGTGATGTTAGGTTGTTTGTGTGTAATATGTGTTGGGATAGGTATGTCACTAGGCAAGTAGGTTGTTGATGGGTAGTTTAGAAGAAGTTTGTAAGTTAGTTTCAAATGTTGAATGCTAAGTAACTTTATGATATATTTGCTTCAGTGTTGGTTTTACATGCTTGTTTTTCCTATGTGCACTTGGTTAACAGTCAAAGTGTTTGAAAATGACTAAGATTTGAACACATAAAAGATAACCATTTCATTGAATCATGGTAGGGCTACAATGTTTTTATTGAATGATGGTTACCTAAACCATTCATGATACTTACATATATTGTAACCACATGAGCTTGAAAGCTAGTACTTTTTCCCTTTTGGAACCCATGCTTTGATACCACGATCTTTTCATGTTGCTGGTGCTGGCAGCCCTAGGACTTTCTTCCTTGCAACAAAGGCCAAGTTAGCTTCCTTTTTGTCAATCACAGTTGGAGTGCTTTCAACCCTTTTAGAAGTTACTTTGTAAGGATTTAGTTCTTTAGGAAAGTAATCCGACCATCCATCGGATAGACCACTGTCTGAAGAAAAGGCATATGAAGGTGGATCACATGATTTTGCCTCAGAGCTATCACTTGAAATGTTGATAACTTCTGCCAAAAAAATGGTAACAAGATGTAACTGACTAGTAAAGAAAAGTGAAAACTGAAGATGTAACTGATTAGTAAAGAAGTTGGATGAATACCTTTTCCTTTGTTTGAAGCCATTTGTTAAACGTTACACACTTTGTGATGGATGTTAGTATGTTATATAGTGCAAGTAGTTGGCGTTTTAATTGGTAGTAGTTGGCGTTTTAAGCCAATGCTATTAAAGATGACCACAAGTATCAATGATCACAAGTTACAATGACCAGATTCCAAAGGAAGGTTAAGCTAGCCTTGACTGTTTTTTGCAGTTTGAAAAAAACAGTGGTGTACCTACAATAGTTCCATATAGGCCTGTATCATAGGTTCTTGGTATAAGTAAAGTTTTGTTTTTCTTTCAATGTACAAACACTAAAGTAACATACACTAGTTGGCACAGATACAAGATAACATTAAATATTGCATAAGCATTTCATTGCATTTAAGAGTTGAACAATGACCATCAAATGTACCCTGTGTGATGTACAAAATGGGATAATGTGTGATGGTCATTTCATCAACTAAACATATTAGTTGCTGCACCATATTAGTTGCTGCACCATATTAGTTGTTATAGTTGTTGCAATTTACAGACCCATAATTAGTTACAAAAGGGTGGTTACATTAGTTTGCCCTCAAAAGATGTACAAAATGGGCACATGTTACTTTCTTTCCTCAAGCATCATCTACAACCAGTGCAGCTTCAGGAGTGCTGCCCTGGCCATGGATCTTGGTTGCCAACTTGTTCTTCATGATTCTTTCACTTGGCCTCCTCAATCTTGCCTGTACAACTTGAGCTTGTGGAATTTGTTGTTGTTCCTCCTCTGGTTCTTGCACTTTAATATCATCATTCTGAGTTTGAGATTCATCTACATGCATGATTTCAGTTTGAGTACCAGTCAACTCAATCTCTATTTGACCTTCATTTTCAACATGTTCATGAGTTTGAGGCTCATCATTCTGAGCTTCAGTGTTAACCCTTTCACTAGCATCAACTGTATCACTTTCTGGATCACCAAACCATCTTGCATAAGCAGATGTACAAGATCTTTTTAAACTTTTCCTACCTGACCCACTGCTCTTATTATTTGACCCACTTTTGG
This sequence comes from Artemisia argyi, assembly GCA_030686995.1. Taxonomy (NCBI): domain Eukaryota; kingdom Viridiplantae; phylum Streptophyta; class Magnoliopsida; order Asterales; family Asteraceae; genus Artemisia; species Artemisia argyi. The sequence continues at coordinate 17,212,813 of CM060689.1, read as the reverse complement.
CACCTCCACTCCTACTTGAGCCAACTCTATTCCTATTAGCTCCACTTCTAGCATCTGCCCTAATATTTGACCCACCAACAATTGACCCACCAACATTTTCAACTATAACATTTGTTTCTGTGGGCTCATTTTCAACTAAAACATTTTCACCCTCATTCAACTTACGCTTCCTAGGCCTTCCTCTAGGTTTTTTCTCTTTAGGCATCTCTTGAACAGGTTCATTTTTGCAACTTTTTTTATTGTGCCCAGGTTGGTGGCAGATGCTACAACTCATTACTACACCTACCTTTGACACTCTTGTTGAGCTACCCCCCTCACTCCTTGATCTAATTCTTTTCTTCCTAGGCCTACCAGGCATTTTTTTGGGCTTGGGAGGCAAAATAAGTGAGTACATACTCTGGTCTGGCCAAAAATCAATCCCATCAACAGGTTTCATGTAACTGTTATATGTTACATGATACAAGTCTGTTTTAAACCAAGCTGGAACATAGCTCTCAGGCATCTTGTTTATATATAATATTACTTTTGTTGCATGAACACAGGGTATACCTGATAACTGCCACATTCTACATGTGCAAGTGTTTTTAGGTTCATCAACTGTGTATGCTTGACTCCCTGACCTCACCTCAAATACATTCCCACCAGCAGGGATAACATGCCAGAACCTACAATATAACATTGTCATTAGTGACAATATCGCCTTTGTTTTATTAATAAAGTTACAATAAGTGGAACAACTGTCATACCTTTGCTGGTCTTTCATCCATTCCAATCTTTTCTGAATGTTGGGACAGACTCCAGGGGTCCATTTCTTGCTGATTTCTCTCATCCTATGCATCCTTTCTAGGACTATGACCCTCATTGATTCCAGCATAGTTAGTAAAGGCTTGTCCCTAACACTTAGAATGACACTATTAAAGCATTCACTGAACCCATTCTCAACGGCTTCACATCCCCTACCCACTTCAAAAAATGCTCTTGACCAAGTTTTAGGATTCTTATCCATAAGAAACTTATGAGCCTTTGGGTTAGCCTTTTTAATCTTGTCCATTATCTTGTTAAAGCGTGGTGGATATGAGGCTTTGGATGCAACCCAAAACAGCTCCCTAAACTCTAACCCAGTGAACTGTTTCCTAAACCCTTCATAAATATGTCTTGCACATTGCCTGTGTTCGGCATATGGCATTACATTCTTGACAGCTTCAATAAGACCCTTCACCAAACCATAAGAATAATGTTATAATATATACAAGATTAAGCCATTAACAATGTATTGTGGATACAAGCATACCTTGTGTTGGTCTGACATAAGAGTTAGACCATGGCCTTTAGTGTAGTCCAAGTCTCCTTCAAGCAGTTCCAAAAACCAGCTCCAATTGTCCTTGTTTTCAACATTCACCACTGCCCAAGCCACGGGGTAAATGTGGTTGTTTCCATCTCTTCCGATAGCAGTAAGTATTTCACCCTGGTTTGGCTTTTTTAGAAAACAACCATCTAAGGCAATTACTCTCCTACAACCAGCCTTCCAACCATTGACTAGACCAGCAAAACAAACATAAAACCTATCAAAGTAGGTTTTCCCATCAGGATTGTTAGTGACTCCTAATTTCACAGTGGACCCAGGATTTGAATCTAATATTGCTCTTCCATAGGACCTAAGCAAAGCATAATGTTCTTCAACAGATTTTTCATACTCTGTCAAAGCAAACCTCTTGGCATTTGTACACTGGTTTGGGGTTACCTTACACTTATATTTCTTCATCACTAGGTCAGCTATGGCAGACAACTTAATCTCAGGATTAGCCCTAATCTTATCACCAAACACTGTTCCTATCCACCTAAAGTTCACTAAAGGCCCAAATTCAAAGTTCCTTACACAAGTATGTTCATCATTTAGGGTAATTACTTGAAAAGTTTTCTCTTCAGTCATCCACCTAGCATAACATCTCCAAGGACATGAAGGTAACTCATAAGTAGTAACACAAGGATACCTTTTATTCTTCCTTTGTTTTCCTTTGTCGGGGTCAACGACTCTTGGTGGTCTCTGTCCACATTTTGCAATAATATATAGACTTCCACTCTTCTCATACCAAATTGAGAATCCATTGGCCAGTGCATAAAATGTTAGACCCTCTTTAAACTTGTCAATATTCGGATACTTTTCACCAACCTGCAAAACAAACAGAACAAATGTTTACAAACAACATCTCCAACAACAATATCTCAACTCACAACTACAGAAAACTAGAAACATACCTTTGGATGCCTGAGTCTCCAATGAGTACTTTCATCATAGACAGGATACCTGTCAAGATGCTTCTCCACATACATGAATGGATCATGCTGAATTCCATTCTCATCTGGTGATTGAAGCCTACTCATCAAATTAGCCATGAACACATCATGTTCTATGAAAGTCTCACTTCTACTTTGACAAGTGTTTTCAGAAGGTAAAGTGTTTTCATTATTTGTTTCCAGAATCTCTGGCAAAACCTCAGGTTCTTTCTCTCTATTGGCTTTGATCCTCTTTCTAAGTTCAATCAACTCCTCTTCACCAGGACTGAGATAGTCAACTGACTTATCTGAATCATAGTCAGAATCAAACTCAGAATCATACTCACCCTCTTCTTCATCTACTGTAACCTTGTCTTTGCCCTTATCAACATCTACCCTATTCCTAGCCACATTAGCATCTTCACAAGTCCCACCCAAATCAACATCTACCCTATTCCTAGCCACATGACCATCTGCACTACTCCCAGCCACATGACCATCTGCACTACTCCCAGCCAAATCACCATGGTGAGAGGATGACCCCTCATACTCAGCCTCCATCTCAGCCCAATCAACCATCTCATCTACTGAAAAATCATTGCAATACCTCGATTGCTTTGAGACACTTTCTTTTGCTTTAAAAACACAGGCATCCATATCATATGTGTCTGCCTTAGCCTCATACTCTGACAAATCCATACCTATGTGGTCAAGATACAACTCTAGCCTACCATACAAGTCAGCAACATCAAACATGTATGCTATTTGCTTATCATCACTTACTCTAACTAATCCATCCTCTAATTCAACTTTTGGTACTTTGTAATACAACCCTAGAAAGGGGTTACCACATTTTTCTTCCAAGAACTCAGCAAATTTTTCATAACCCATCCTCTTAACAGCCATATTTAGATTAACACCATCTTTATACCTAAGAGGTAAATTTTTAAAAATACCCATCATTCCAAACATCAAATTGGTGCAAATTCGTACCAGGTATCATGCTGTTACAATAATAACGAATTAGGGTTTATGCAATATGAACAAATTACGAATAACATGAACAAAATTGAAGAAACATACCTGAAATAACACAACACACATCAAATGTTCTCTGATTAAATTAGGTCGTCCGTGAAATTAGTGTTTGTGAGTGAAATTAGGTCGTGGGTGGAATTTGGGGAAAAATGGGTGTGGGGTTTTTTGTATAAAACTCATAAGTTACATATTGCTCCCCTTTGTTTTTGAAAGTTGTCATTAGAGGCCCAAAGTAATGCAAATCAGGTTTGGTAATTAAAAGGGTGTTTAGTGAGGTTAATCCATGCCACCTCATCATCTTGGGGATTTATTGATACAATAACGTGATTAACAAAGTTCATGTATACAATAGGAAAAAAAAAGTTCATACCATACAATAGGAACAAGTGGCAAGTTTGATACATTTCTGGACAATTTTCCCATTAATCTTCTAGTGAAACAACGCATTTAAAAAAAAAAAAAAAAAAAAAAAAAAAAAAAAAAAAAAAAAAAAACGCATTTCTTTTGTTAATTTACAATCACCTCACAAACGATACTTCCTTCTCACAAACAATACTTCTTTAAAGGAAGTATCGTTTGTGAGGTGATTGTTCACTACTAAAAATTAAGAATTACATTTTTGATCGAGATTACTGTATTATCGTTACTTGAAATGATTATTATAAACTTTCAGTAAAATAGTAATACTTGGTTTAAGGGTAAAACTGACGTTCTGTTAAAAAGTGAGAAATAGATTTTTTTTAAACTGTGCTTTTTTGGCAGTGAACAAGGAAAAAAGATACGAAATAATTATTAATCCATGGAGATACGATATAACACATAGAAAGAAACACATAGAATATCATATATTTAGTGCGAATATGTATATTGTTATTTCATAGCAGAATTTTTGTTATTAAGTCTCGAAACCAGTTAAACGTTTACTTCCAATGAATACAGTTCTTAAACAAAGTTTATTTTGTCCATATAACTTACCAGTAGTTTTCTTGAATTTAGTCGGTGTACAGTTTTTTCAAAAGGTTTAATAACTTTTTTAGTAAGTGTATGATTGTCTAAATCCTGCCTTTCATATCCCGTTCCGACGTAATTGAGTATTGATGTTGTTTTAACGTGCCAGAGTCTACACTAAATTGTAAAACTTGTGTACCTAATACCAACACTTCTTATATGCTAAACCTTATAAAAATGAAATGAAAATTGCTTGGTTGTGTGGCGGCCACCCCTCATTATATAGTATCATATCGACTATACAAACAATTTACAAATAAGCAAAACTTTCATGTACATAAAATTAACAATTTATAAAAAATTTCAACGCAAATAGATCTTGAAATCACCATAACATACATATATAATCATCCTAGTTCATTGGTTTTAGCATAAACCGTCGATAAGTTGCTTACGACAAGCTTTAATGATCATTTTCTTACAATATAATCCGTGGAATAACTTGTTTACATCGAAAAGTATGCATTACGTCTCTTCAAGAAAACCATGAACATGTCATGTACATGTTAGTCTAGATTGTGTGCGTTGGGAACTTTACTATAGATGACAATTTTAACCAATATATACATATGATCTTCTAAATGCCAATAACTCGCTATGCTTGTTTCTAAAAATATTTTCATCAATTTGCTTCGTGGTGTTTCGCAAGTATGCATCTCGCATAAAAGTAAAGAAAAATGATTAGGATAATTGAAACGGATGCTTGTTCTTATGCTTAAACTGACTTGTTATTACACTATTTTGTCATTTGCATCAAAATCTAACTTTCCCACAAACTAATAAACTATTAATATCGTTATAAGCATATAATGATATAAGTAGCCATGGTTTTAACTTTGTCATTTCAATCATATATAACATGTAAATGAACACATTCCTATACTGTATTCACAACAAGAAAAAGTACAACGGGCTAGGAACGTTTTGACGAGGACATGATGTTTTCGTCAAAAGTCTGATAAACCACAAAAAAACCCGACTTCCAGTCTTTGACTTTGTCGAAAAGAGAAAAAAATTGATTAAAACTTTTAGCGAAGACATGTTACACTTGTTACAGGACACATCCAAGTTACTAATAACCAAAACATTATACAACATAGCTAGCCGACCTACCCATTTTACACGTCCGAAAAGCGTACATTAATACACCAAGTGGGTTATTAACCTAAAATTGTCAACCCAAAGAGTTGGTGCTAGCTACTAGCTACTACCTAGTACAGTAGAACTAACCTTTATTGGTTAATTAATAAGAATGGAGTGAGTAAAAATGGAAAGAGAGATTAGAGACCCACTAGAGTCCATGATGATCTAAAAGGACCACAAATTTAAACCATAAGAAAGGGAATGAGCTAAATCCTCACCGACAAACACACCATTCTCAGAAATCATGTCATCAAAGCTGGCTTTGCTTTGCCTCTGTGTTTAATGATCTACTTGCTATTATTGTTTTTCTCAAATAATGGTATAGTGGTTGGTATACTATACACACACACATTGTGTGCTTTAGATAAATTATTGGCTTCTTTTTCACCTTTGTAGTACCAACCCCCCTCTAAATACAACCATTATGTACTTAACATTTATACAAGTTCATGTATTATGTATAAACAAGTATACATTATTTGAAAATGGCTTAGAGTAAGAGTGACCCCATGGCCCCTAGTTATGAAAAACTTGGTAAGAAGTGAAACACATGGGTAGCTTTAGGACAACTAATTAGTTAGACGACGACTTGTGTGCTTAAAGCGTAGGAGTCACTCGTATTTTCAAGTCAATTCAGATCACGATTTGAATTGACGGATAAGCAAATCGTCATCTGCTTGCAAATCACGTTGATCTTGTGTTTAAGATGAACAATATGATAAAAGTACTTTATTATGTGTTTCATTGTCTTGACATTAACCTAAGCAAGTTCATTAAAATTTCAATAATTTGTTCATTGAAAAAGCTATATACTTATTTGGTTTGCCATAAACACTCTTTTGATAACACTAACTAGGAAGCCTATATATTTACACATATAAAAGGTGAGACTTGTAGAGTAGACCAATTAGTTAGTTACTTAGTTGTATACACTTTGTGTAGTGTATACTTTGATCTCTAGCTACACCAAAGAAAAGACAAATAATGTGTACTGAAAATGGCATCACCCGACACTAAATTCCGTACATGATCTATTATTGAATACCATGAGTCTCGGTTGACCCCTTTATATATTTCACTTGAGAGTCTCCCGAGTTTTAAGCTGCTTAAACTCAGCTTCTTTCTGACACAAACACATACATCATTTAGTACAACAAATATGGTACAAACTAAGAAGTTCAGAGGTGTTCGCCAACGCCACTGGGGCTCGTGGGTGTCCGAGATTCGTCATCCTTTATTGTAACTCATTCCTTGTCCTTTTTTCCTTAATTTTGACACCAACCACAACTACCAATGCACCTACATTCATTTACAAACTTGCACTTACTTACTCATATCTATGTAAATGATTTGCAGGTGAATCTAATGTTTGTAACTTTTTTTCTATATGTAGGAAGAGAAGAGTGTGGCTAGGGACATTTGAAACAGCAGAAGAAGCTGCAAGAGCATATGATGAGGCCGCCATTTTAATGAGTGGACGCAATGCTAAGACTAATTTCCCAATCGTCAAAGAGCAAATATCTGGAGAAAGTGACGCCACTGGTACAGTCACTACCACGACAAGTTCTCAAGCGTCGTCTTCAACAACTAGTGGTCTCTCGGCTATACTAAATGCTAAACTACGCAAGTGTTGCAAGTCACCCTCACCTTCACTAACCTGTCTCAGGCTTGATACCGAGAGTTCTCACATTGGTGTATGGCAAAAAAGAGCTGGTGTGCATTCTGAATCTAATTGGGTCATGACTGTGGAGTTTGGAAAGAAGAATGTGAATAACGAAAGTGAGATTGAGATCGAGAGAGTACCTGCAGTTGAAGATGGAACTCAGATGATGACAGTGGATACACCGATGATGATGTCTTCGGTTCCTGAAAGATGTGGTGATGAAGAGGATGCAATTGCATTGCAAATGATTGAGGAACTCCTCAACACAAATTGATGGACCTACACGTCATGTTAGCCCCATGCGTCACTCTCTATCTGGTTGGAATAATGATCTATAAATGTAGTTAACTTGTCACTTTTTTTTAGTTGTGTATTCATCTATTATTTTTATTTTTGTATACCCATAGTTTTGAATTTCGACTTTTGTGTGTATTGTGTGACCATTTTACCCCTACATTAACAACACTCTTATTAACATTGTAGGGGTAAAATGATCACACATTACACACAAAAATCGAAACTAAAATGTTTGGGTATAAAAAAAAACAAAAATAAAAGCTAGCTACATAACTTGAGAAAAATTGATAAGTTAAATACATTTTTAGATAATTATCTCCTATCTGGTTCTTGATTAGTTGTCATCCAGAATTATATTTGCAATAAGATATGGTGTTGATTAGTTTACACTATAGTGTGCGTATACACGGGGTTGCCTAAACTTCAAGTCCGTTGTACTAGGAAAAGAGAGGGTAAACATGTATATTAATGATTATTTCTATCAAATTGCTTTTACCTTCACCTACTTAGTTAAGCATTTTGATCAATTCACACTTGAAAATACATCAGCTAGAATAAAAATGTATATTTACTCCATATATTTCCTAAAATGTTAAAAATAAGTCTGTGCTTTTAGACAAGAGCAGAATGATCTATTTGACATCAGGTTTAATCCTTTCTTCCGCATAAAGTTGATTACGAGAGACAAATGATGTTCAAAATGTACAGACCGATAAGAAAATGGACAAGGCAATTCAGATTTTACATTTGGCTTATTAGATAATACTCATAATGGATTAGAGATTAGGCACATAAAAGGATCAATAAATTGCAATAAGTTGACACAAGGATTTAGTTATAGTTATGTACTGCTTTGAGGAAACGTAACATCCGTTTACGATAAATATGTGGTGCAATGTCGGAATAAACAACTAATGAAGCTATCGCTTGACATTTTTATCCTTGCTATCCTATCAATTATTAATTCCAGACTATGCAGAGACTACTGATACTGTGAGAAAATGATACGTAGTAATTAACTGAAAAAGACACCATAATGTATTTTTTAAGAAAGCAAGTCATCATCATTAACGGTTCTAGCAAACTAGTGGCTGCAATAATGGCCCCGGGAACTATTTAATAGTAAATGTACGACAGTGGACGTTTATTTAGTCGTTATCATTAGCAAGCAAGTAATTTAAAGTGTATCCATTATTAGTTCCTAGGGGATGAAATTTTGCTAAAAGTTCTAACTTCTAATAATAGAACTTATAATCTAACTTTGGGGTGTATAGTTGTATACTATTTGATCATGTGAACTTCCGTGAACATGGTCTTCACTATTACTCACAGCAAGATTTTCAACGACAACATGGCTAATATCGAGATCAGATAGCAAAAAAGGCCCTTCTATGTTTTTTTGGTCGTAATAGTGACACCTCCACGTTTGTTCTTTAAGAACAAAAGCCTACTGCTAATAATTTCTGCTAATACCCAACCCATGTCCGAATATTTTTCGTTTGGTTTTATAGATATATAGTCGTTATTAGTTATATTAAAGATATATTTTGCAATTTCAGGAAGCATTGAGCATCATCGACAACGACTAGGTGATTATTATTTGCATAAGGCAGTGGCCCTAAAGTGTCAATTTTATCTTAATTATTTGCTTAAGAGACACGATACTTGTCTTGGGTCCAGTTATGTCTAGTTGTATCCAACATAATAATTTGAGTAAATTGCAAAAATCGTCCCTAAAGTTTGACCAATTTGCATGTTTCGTCCTACAAATTTCGAAACTGCAAGGATCGTCCCTAAATTTTCGCCCCGTGTGCATGTGTCGTCCCTAAAGTTTGGTCCGTGTGCATGTATCGTCCCTAAAGTTTGACCAATTTGGGACGATATATGCCCCAAAAGGACGATATTTGCCCCAAAAGTTTGCCACAGGGACGATTTTTGCAGTTTCAACAGTTCTGGGACGAAACATGCAAATTGGCCAAAGTTTAGAGACGATTTTTGCAATTCCCTCTAATAATTTAATCTCTTCTAAGAACAGTTACTTAAAAATAAGATTTCCTTAAAGCATTAAAAAAAAAGACTATGAAAATCATTATATATTGTCTTGGGGGACTGTCAATTTAGATGCTAAATCGGGGCGCAGACACTATACGTGATCGATTAAGAGGTTGAGCTTTCTTTATCTATATAGTATATAGTTGTAAGTCGTATACTGTATAGATCTAGACAATTGAGATGCTAACCGAACATACTTTATTCTTCAACTGGTCCCCCATGTGCTCTGTAATCTTTAAAAATGACACTTCTGTTCAGAATTTTCATTTGATACTAGCCTTATCGTTTTCCAGTGACGTATGAGCTTTAAATCGGGTAAGTTTGAACTACTTAAAACGCTGATCTCTGTGGTACAGTTTTTGGTTTATATTTCATTAAGTACACTGAAACAGTATCATTTTGTTAGATTGCGCATACTCGTGAGAATGATACTATTGAAAAAGAACTAAATTAGAGCTTGCGTGCTTAGATTGTCTTGGCCTACGCCATATACTAAACAAGGAGGAAAAAAGGACTCATTCACAGCATGAGGACAATGCACATGACATGGTACATCTAGAATCAGTAGATTTCATGACAAGTAGTCGAAAGAAATAAGGATCCTAATTTTCCACCTCTAGCCATGTGGTTGTGGGCACGTAAAAAGCCATTTGGTACATCATAGTGGTCATGTCACTTACAACTAGGATTTTGAGACAACTCATGTGAATGGTACAAGGTTCAGCCGGAGGTAACAGGGAATAGAATTGCATTTGTAAAAACACCAATTGGAATCAACCAGATAGTATTGTCATGGACTTGGTCGATATTTTCAAAATGATTATAGAGGATATTCTTCGGATCAAGTACATTTTGAAAAACATAAACTACAAAGCTGACATTTGTTTAATCCACATATTATGCTGAACATGGAGATGAACACCATGAGAAACAAAACTTTAGCATCAGCATAATATACTAAACAGGGACATACCGTGAAGAAAATCACGCATAGTACCAACTTCTCGAAGATATTTGATGTGGCAAATCAGCTTCAAACTTATACGCGAGAATAATCAAACCTGAAAAATGAAAAACGTTACAGTGTAAAGTCGACCTTACCGATACTTAAAATCCAAGTATGGACTAATAGACAAAGGGACCAAGCCAAATTACTACACCTAAATTTAGCTCAACCTAGAAGACAAAAGGTTAAAAGCAACCTCAACCAGTCTTTATGAGCTCGAGATGCAGACAATATAGGTTTAATTAACTATTTGCAAAAACAAGCAATCCTCTCTGGATATAAAATAATCCCACAAGTGGAAGAAAGAGGATGATTATTTTATGAACCTGTCTTAAGAACTATCGTCAATATCATTCGTTTATGCATTACAGGAACAATTAAAATATTCAATCTGATAGCCATGTTTTGGTAAGCACATAATGGTTATTGGATGGCCAAGGAGATGAGACAATTTCATCCTAACGACAAAAGTATAATAAGTATATACTTCGAATTTATTGACTTCCGGGTTTTAGTAGCTTAAAAAATTTAGTATAACCATGGTATAATTCTTGGAATACCGAATATGCTTTACAAGGCTTGAGTTCATAAAAGGATGACCCTTCAAGTTTTTCGGGCAATACCTTCAGAAGAAAATATGATATTTGGAAAGAGATTTCGCATTAAGATATCCATTTTCATGCCAGAATGGGAAGGTGTATGTCTATCGTACAAAGACTTAAAAAAACTGTTGAATCAAATAGATCCCGAAAAACGTGATGAGGGTTTTAGACAATTTCTTAAGAATGAAGTTGAGAAGATGAACGATTTTTTCTCAAGAAAGGAAGAAGAATACAGAGAAAGATTCCAGGTACTTAACTGTATCCACTCAACCAGTTTAAGCCTTTAAGGTATCATTATGAATATATTTTTCGTGCCAATTGCACGGATCAATTCATGAGAGATGCTACAAATTCCAGAATTCAGTTTCTATATATTTATTTTGTAAGTAAATACACAGGAGTTGAAAGATGAGATAGCTGAACTATGTAGCGGTGAAGATGCAACTCAAGTGATAATGGATCTACTGCAATTCCACAATCAATTGGTTTTGCTCCTTCACTACCATGTTCTCAATTGTGACGGTACACATACTCCTTGTATCAAGTTCATTACATAGGATAAGAATATCATAATCATAGTCAAATTTCCTTGGACTGTACTAAGTACCAATAAACGACAGGTTTTCTAAAGATTATCAAGAAGTACAGGAAGAAAACTGGGAGAGTGTTTAGCTTGTCATTTATGCAGGGAGATAATCAACAATTAGTCTTCATAAAAAAAAATTCAATCGACAATCTTTTGGCAGAGTGTGGAGAGACTCTAAGACAACTGGTGCACACACAACGCTCTTCAGACTAATATCAACACTACATTCCGCCCTCTGTATTGAGCAGAAGTAAGGCTATATATGGGCACCGATAAAATGCATAAATTTCTGTGTATTTATATCCTATGTTGAATGATGAATATCTATATTTCTATTGGTAAATCTTGGCTATATGGTTCATCCGAGGAGAGAATCAGGTTCAAGAATATGTAAAATGAAAAAACAATCACTTAAAATGATTTACTACCTTAGACTTTCCTTCACTCCCATGTTCATATCTATCCATTGATTACGTTAATGTTAAATATTTTACTATATGTTCTCAGTGGTAAACTCTTCCGCACCTAATCTGGTTTTGTTTGAATTACAATAAGGATCCTTTGTGCGCTGTAGTATACTATTATCTAAACAATTAATTGAACAACGGGTTATCTCTTAATATTGTACTTAAACACAGAAGTCCCAAAATCAGTGAGAAAACGACATGAACTTTATGTTCCTAAGTTGATGCATTCAACCTCAATTACTCCCCAAAAAATGTAACGTGCGAATGTGCGATGACAGACTACCTAATGTTTTCATATATGAATGTCAATGTCTGGTGCTGTAAAGTGTGTAGTACCACAGCAATAAAATGTCCTTCAAATTAACAGGGTACTTGTGGTGCCAATAGGTGCATCTTGGCAAGGTTTGGCTCAATCATTTTCCTATAGTGTGACGTGACTTTGTCGGTCACTTGTAGAAAGTAACTCTTATCAACAGACCATAACTCAGTGGAAATTTCTTCAAAATAGCTTAATGAGATCTAGACATTTCCTAGTACTCCCCTTTCAAATTGAATATCCATATCCCAGCCTAAAAACCGTGATTTATGACCCGGTACCACTGACTCTAAGTCTGTTAGCAGGCTACTTTGTTTTCATTTATGGACCATAAAGCCGAGAGGCATAGTCAATTGTTACTAGAAAACAGCTATCACAGTATGATCTAAAGGTAGTAATGTGTCGGATACAATGAAAGTAACATATTAGAGCTTAACAATTACTAGTATTTCAAATTACTGTATAAAAGCAAGTGATGGCCTTGGTAACAGTATCCATACAAATTTTAGTTAAAGATGAGTTTATGCTATCATTCTAAGGTTACATTGCAAGAATAATGGCTTCATGTAAATTTTGGGGACAGTGAAAGTAATTTGAACATTGCTACCAAACCTTCTCTAGTTTGAGGACAGTGAAGCTAAATAAACTAGCACTACCAAACCTCACGAAAAATTAACAAGCTAGTTGTCAAAAAATCAAGTACATAAACGACAGGACCATGACTATACTTAATAAAAATGACATAAAGAAAAACACAAACAACGATTGATGGACTTTAGAAGTCGATCGTCCCTGCATTGCCTTACTTTCAAGGCAAATCATTCTATAACCACACTGAATTCAATTCGCTACTATTTTTCCTAATACTTTTTTTTCGTAGATAATTAAATAGCATGCTGCATTTAGCGGTGAGGATTGAGATTCTCCGATAAAGATCCAAGTTGAAACCTCACGTAACTTTTTGTTCAGGTTTTAAGGGGTTTATGCTTCAATGAAAAATGGGCATTGCAAGAAAATGATGAGGCTTTGGATGAAAATGATTAAAACATTCTACTAAATCAGACTTGGTCTAATGTATTGTGTTTAGGGTCTTACTCTTTATCAATGTTTTTCAAGACATAAATCTTGGAATAACAATCATAAAGAAAATAACAAACGCATGTTAAAAAACTTGTTAACACGCTCAATTGGCATATTTAGCAAAACCCTAATTGCGTATAAATAGGTGAGATCGAATACTTAAAATAAAGTAAAAGAAAAATAACTATTGCCATACATTTGTTTCAGATGCATCGAATTGATTTAGATAGATCTTTATTCATTTTTATGCGTCTCATTTAATTTCAAATGTGAAATTGAAATGAAAAAGATGCAAAGTACTAGTAATACATTTGTCATGTAAATGACGAAAAATACATAGACTTAACCAAATTTGATGAAATGCGTCTATATATATGTATATGTATCTGATTTCGAGTTAGAAAATACATTAGACCGCATATAATATAAATTAATAAAGATGTATATAATTCAAGTCGATGCTCTTATTATGCGTGGCCATCCTTCTCAATTTATGTTTATTCTCATTTGATCTCAACTCAAATATTTATACTCATTTCTCATATTTCTCCACTAATATTTGCACCTTACTAAAAGAATCTATAATGCATAACTTTTTATATCAATTTAATGCATAACTTTTTATATCAATTTCTCAACTCAAATATTTATACTCATTTCTCATATTTCTCCACTAATATTTGCACCTTACTAAAAGAATCTATAATGCATAACTTTTTATATCAATTTAATGCATAACTTTTTATATCAATTTCTTTGTTTCGCGGTTAATGCATAATCAATTTAATAAGGCTGAGCAAACAGACCGTTCTAACTGGACTCACCGACGGACCGATTGAGACCGGACCGAAGGACTAGTGGTCCGGTCTCGGTCTCAGGTTTTTTCTTATTTCGGTTTCAGCCCGGTCTAAAAACCGACCATTTTGCCTTCTTGGACCGGATCGACCGAATGACCGGACCGGACACATTCGGTCTCGGCCTTGGCTTTTGGGCTATTTCAATCTCAGTCTTGGTTAGTTCGGTCTGATCTGATCTTCGACCAATGATCATCCCTACAATTTAATGAGAATAACTTATTAATTTTTCTATCAACCACTTGCTTTCTAAAAAGCTTTTGTAAAAGCTCACTCTTGCGACACAAAAAAGTTTTCAAATGACTTTATCAAATAGTATCAAGCTTTTGCAAAAGCTATACACAACATTCCTTATTGACAAAGTAAACTAGGAGTAAACTGTAAAATTGTTTTTGATATTTATTCAAATTGCATGTGCAGTTTTTATAATTTCAAAAATGCTAACATATATAGTCTAAGGAGAGCTGGTAACTTAGACTGGGTGTAGCGGTGACCATCAGGAGACTGACATCCCCACTGCACCTCAGCTTTCTCTCTTATTGACTACTTATGACAAACTTGGATGTAAAAAAGAATAGATCGAAAGATATTTGTTTTAGATGAAATGTGTAGAGTGTATAGAAAAAATATGTATAAAAATAAAATAGTAATTAGATATTTATAAGGCAAAGTGTTAATTTACAAAAATATATATACATATAAAATGCAAATAACGGTAAAAAAGTGGGTTGTGGTTTGCATTTGAATCGGTCGAACGGGCACAGGCTATACGAAATTTTTGATATCCGTAAATTTATTGTTCAAAAGAACATATAATAAACTAAAATACAAGATTCATCAGAAAATTTTATTTCAGTTACCTGCCGTCGCAACGCACGGTACCCTGTAGTATTTACTGAATCACAAGGACCGGTTTTGCAATTGAATAATCTTGATACATTTTTTGTTTTACATCCATACAATTTTTTTGATAACAAGAAACACTCGTGTTTGCATTTAACCAAACGTGGCATTTAGATCGACAGTAGATTCTCTCGCATAAACCCACCAACCAACATCCAACTACCACAACAACAACATCAACAACATATTCCGGCAAAAAAAACATGATGAAATCAACATGTATTATTCTACTAGTACTAGTTGCCCTATCATCATCATCAGAAGCAAAAACATCAATCATCCAAAACCCACAACCTAATCCTAACTTCACAATCAACACTACTGCTACTACTAATACTCATAGCCAGGTACATGGTCACACTATATTAGCATTAAATAAAAAGCATTGTTATTATTTTACTAATGATACATGTATGTATTGATTTGAACAGTGTTCATTCACGGTTGAGATCACAACTAGCTGTTATTCAGTTCAGTATACTCGTGATCAGATTAGTCTTGCTTTTGGTGATGCTTACGGCAATCAGGTTCGATTTATTTTATTAATTTTAGTAAGTTATATGTATAATATACTAGTGAATTAGTGATAAAATGGTTTATGGTTTTGCTTTTATAGTACTCTGTAAGTTATTAAGTTAGTGCTAACATACTTTCCATATATATGTGGTTGTCTTTTTTAGCGTTTAGAATATAATGCTTGTTTGGCATCGAGTTGTGGATTTTAATGTGTGTTTGGCGCAGAGCGTTTGTGAGCGTTTAGCTTGTGGATTTTGTGTGTTTGGCACATAGCATTTGAGAGCTTTTACCAGTGTTTAACGTTTAATATAAAAAGCATGTTTGGCAACAAGCGGTTAAAACAAACATTGAAATCTTAACTGTGCTTTTTCGGTTTTTCCAACGCTACTAAAACAAGCATTCAAATTCTAATGCTACTTTTAGTTCATTTTACACAGTATAATTTGGTTAAAAGTATAACTACCTTACACAATACGGAGTATAATTTGTTTTATAAAAGTGTTTGGTAACGTAGCTATATGATTGTTTTAAAAGAGTCGCAATGACGTAAAAGCTAAATGCTAACACTAAATGCTTCTTCAAGTAGCGTTTCAAAAGTAGCTTTCTTAGAGAAAGCAAAACGCTAAACGCTCCTTGCCAAATGAGCTTTCTATTATAAACGCTAAATGCTAAAGGTTGACTGCTCCTAATTAGAACTACAAACTTCAGCTATGTTACCAAATGTTTCTAAAAAGTGTATTAATGCTAGGTTTGACAACCATAGTGTGTACTATCAAATTTTGTCTAGATATGGCAGTTATGAAGATGTCAAGGGGTATATTGGTAATATTAAGGTTATCGTTACAGTAATTATGATATCTAAGACAAACATTTGAGTGAATTAGAATATAGTGATGAACTGATGTTGATGATGAATGATGAATAGGTTTACGCACCGAGACTAGATGATCCAATGAGCAGGGCGTTTGAAAGTTGCTCCAGCGATACGTATGAGTTATACGGTCCATGTTCGTATCAAATCTGTTATTTGTATTTGTACAGAAGCGGATATGATGGATGGTTGCCTGAAAGAGTAGACGTATACGGGTATAATACCAGGGCTGTTTCATTTGATTTTAATGTTTGGATGCCGGCTGATGTATGGTATGGGTTGGACTACTGTTCTAGCTATGCATCTCGTACGGTTAGTAAAGGTATCGCTTTGAATGTTTTTCTAAACATGCTGCTACTGATATTTGCCAGACGTTGATTTGAGAGGATTTTTCGAGAAGGAATTTAGATGAATGTAACGTTAGTAGTGAAATGAAACTTGATTCCACTGGTTCCGTCATTTTGTAGCGTTAAGTGGTGGATAAATAATTTGTACCCGAGTATGCAACATGGACTCTGTGGTCGTCATGGCTGATGTATATGTGTGACTTTTGTCACACAGTTGTGGTGTTTTGTTATGTTAAGTATTTTCGTGACTCACGTTTGTTGTGTTTTTTAGTATGCTGTGCAAATGTGATATGTTTGTTTGAGTAATGTTGGAGATTTCCAATTTTAGGATGTATAATGCTGACATGCTGGAGTGGAAATGTGAGCCTTTATTGTCTGATATTGCTAAAAAAAGTCAATATGGTAGTCATGATATGCTTGTGATTTTGTATGTATATTGGATAAAATCCTTAATGATTCTTTTAGAGTTTATGAAAATCTTTTCTTTAGAAATTATTACAAGCATGCAAATTTATGGCGGATAGTTTGTCTATGTGCACGCTGACATATTTGCTTAACAATTAGCGATTAAGTGATGTATTGCTCAGCAATAAGCGCATTTGGTGGCACAAACTACTTGACTAAAATCCTGCTATTGGGTTTGAATATGTGCAGCAGTACAATACACTTTCATTACTGGGTCTCCGATAACAACCATCGACACTCTTAAGTGAGGTTTTTGGGTAGTAATCAAGGTCTTAAATTTAAAATTTTGAATAAACAGTTTTCTGTTATGTGGAAGTTGGATATAAGATTTTGGTAGTTTACCTTGGCTAACAAAAGGGACTAAATTCTAATTATCAATTGACAGAATTGTTAAAATCAATGTATAATTATCACTGTTAAGCATCTAAAAGTTGTATTGTATTCAAATTCGTCACTGATGGAAAATGGCTTGGTAGTTAGTGTGTGACAGAGTATATAAATTTGTGTTCGAGCAAACCAATGTATCGAGGACCCAAATGTAGAAGAATATGAGTAAGATCACTCTTTCGTTGGTCGTTCTAGAACACGTTGTTTTAAGTCAAAATGCTAGGTGGGTTACACGATGTACAGGAAATGACCATGAAGTTTAATGGCTGGAATACAACGTGCTTACTAGTGAAGCCAATCTGATGTGCTAGTATAGACATGCCCTTCCTTTTGGAAGGCAACGGTCTATGCACCAATGTTATTAGTGCAAAAACGATAGAGTTGACTACTGATATTTATGCATCTGGCGTCGTCATTATAAACCAAGTTCTACAACATTGTGTATGAACCAATAGCGTTGATGTAGAGGGCAGAGGCTATTGTGTCGCAGCAAATTACATCATTGAAGACATGATGCGGCCTAACTGACACTCTTATCGAGTGGGCTCCAATGGATACTGTCCAATTTGTAAACAAGTTTTTAGATATATCAAAGGTGAGCTAACTTAGTTGGATGTACGAGTATGCTTAAGAGGTACCAAAGTGGTATGAGTGGTTTCGCAACCTGTCAAGTTCAAAATCAATTCCCTGATGGATTATTTATTTATTTTAACTTAAAAGGATACAAAATGATATTCGAAAATGCCACCAGAAATACAATCGTGACGGTCCTTCAAACATCCGCTATGATCTAAAAATTTACAAGTCCTTTTATCATGTTCTTTAGGAAAATTTTGTGAAGTCACAAACTTGCAACAATTTGAATATGAGTTCTTTTAAAGACCGTGCTTAAAGAGTATGTTTTATAACAATTACTAGTTATAATGCCCGCGCACGCGCGGGTTTTTAAAATTTTTTTGAATCATATATTTTTATTTATTAAAAAACAAATAATTTAATTTTTATTTTGTTTGATTTATGATGTTTAATTATAGTTTTTTATTGTTAAAGATAATTATTTAAAAATTTTAATCTTATTATTAATTGCATCTTATCTATATTTTTTGTATTTAAACAACCCCATAGTTCTTATACAACATAACACATTATTTTCTGGTTAATTTGGACTTGTTTTATTGTTATTGAGATTATATGAGCTTGTGTTTTCATTTTGCTTTATCTTGAGCACATTCTTTAATAGACTGTTAGTCTCATTGTGTCTCTTTATGCTTCTATGCTTGTATCTGTAGGATAGTTAAAAGATTCTGTAAATTTAGTAAAAGGTTTTAATAAAAAATCTTTTCACAAAAGTTCCTTAAGTTTAGCTGTTAAAAAGTGTTGCAAAAAGTACATGGAATAACTTTGTTCCTGCGTTTTGACCCAAGCAAAAAGAGCATGTGTTGGCCTCCTATATTAACTATGTAGTGAAGAACATTGCCATGTGGTCTGCTGCATTTTGACCCAATGAAAAAGAACCTGTGTGGACCTGTTTCAAAACTCAGCATAATTATCTGATAAAAAGCTAATGACCCTTTAACAATAATAGCAGAACACAACACAAACACATGCATACTAATTTAAATAACCGCATCCGCTATCAGCACCTTGTGTGCAGCATAAGTAGAAATTATCAGATCAACAATTATATTAAAAGTACCTCGTGTTCAGACCTAAAACCACGTCTTAAAATATGTCATAAAAACAGTAATAAAGTAACTTTAAAATGACAATGCCAAACACCCCTTTCTAACAGTTAGTTGACGTAAACTCTTTGCAAAACTTCCTTGTAGACCACGTTAGTCGTCATGTTTGTTGGTCTTCCTTCTTCATCGCAAATTAGTACCTTCAATCCATTTTTGGTGGTTACTCTTGATATTGCTACATATAACTGGCCATGTGTAAACACGGGCTTGCGTAGGTATAAGCCTACCTCCTCTAGAGACTGTCCTTGGCTTTTGTTTATCGTCATCGCAAAGCATACCATGAGCGGGAATTGCCTTCTATTGAATTTGAACGGTACTCGTTTATCAGACGGCATCAGTTGCAATCTTGGTATATAAGTATACTTCCCAATATGTGTGCCTGAGATTATTTTTGCTTCAATAACATGGTCCTCTAAACTTGTGACGCGTAGTCTAGTCCCGTTACATAATCCGTTTTGCTGATCGATGTTTCTTAAAAGCATTACCGGGACACCTTTTTTCAGCTTTATGCAGTGGTTTGGTAGCCCGGATATTTTGAAAGCGTTTAAAAGCTCAGGAGCGTATATTGATTCATTCATTGAACCGGTTATTTCTGTTTCACAAACCGTGTCTGAGCTTAGATATACTTTTTCATCTCCAGCTATTTTCGACAGCATGTGCTCGTTTATCACATCAACCTCCTCGTTTGTGGGGACCAGTATCGCTTTATTTTCAAAGTATCCTTCTTTTGCAATATCTTCGTGGATTGTCGGGTATATTGCTTCTATCATAGCTTCGAGAGTGTCTCCGTCAGTTTTTATTAACACGTCGTCTGGGAATTCAATCTCCGCTTCGCCATCGTTCTCTGGCCCTAATTCTCCTTCTCCTATTTTTAACATCCAGTCGGCGAATTCTTTGATCTCTTTTTTATCTTGCTCGTTATTAGCTGACTTCAAACGCATGTTGGTAGTCAATCTCAAAACCCTGCAATGTTCCCAGATATATGAATGGTTGAGTGAGGCATCGACGATCTCTTCCCTTGTTCCTTTTTGGATAACAGGCAAGACTTGGCGAAAATCTCCACCGAATACAATTGTTTTCCCTCCGAAAGGTTTGTCTGAAGAGGTCGTCATAACATCTCGTAACGTTCGATCTAGAGCCTCGTATGCATGTTTATGCGTCATCGGAGCTTCATCCCAGATTATCAGCTTTGTGCGTCTCGGCAAATCTGCTAGAGGGCTGTCGGGCGTGATATTGCAGAAGGATTGTTCGGTAAGATTGATTGGTATTCTGAATCTTGAATGCGCCGTTCTTCCTCTCGGAAGTAAAAGGGCCACAATTCCGCTGGATGCCACGTTCAGAACTATTTCTCCTTTGTATCTAATGGCCGAAGACAATGTCTTCCACACAAAAGTTTTGCCTGTTCCTCCATAACCGTATAGGAAAAAAAACGCCGCCTTGGCCCGAGTTTATTGCTTCCATGATAGTGTTATAGACCCCTCTTTGTTCATCGGTCATCTTTGAGTACAGAGATGCGTGTAATTCTTCCATATCTTTTTTCTTGAAACTAAGTTCTTCTTGTATCAATGGGTTTGACCAATCTTGTTTGTTGCGGTAATCCAGGACAGGCATGTGTTGAATGTCGTTTAGGCTCTTCCCTCTTGACCTCAGCAGCTGGTCTATTTTTACCAATGCTATGTTCAATATTTCGTTGCGATCAAGCACGAGACCTGTTTGTTAAGAGTTGGTTATTATTTATATTTACCAAATATATAATTTTCAATATGAATATACTTACTTGGCATGTTGAGCTCTCTTCTTCTTAGGTTTTCAATATCCTCAGATAGTTCGTCGCACGTTTGTTCCCAAACATGGGCCGGATCTGATAAAGCATTTTCTGTAATAAGCATAACAAACAGGTTTCTGCAATAATCTCCGGTAGCATATTTGTGCGTCTCTTTTATTGATTCAATGTACTCTCGGTCGTCATCGAGTAAGCCCATAGCATAACATGTTTCCTTGAATGTGGCGTACTCCTTTTTGTTGTGTGTTTTTATTTCCTCGTAGCTTCTTGGTCCTTTTTTTATGTTTAGCAATATTCGAAGGTAGAATGCTTCTCCTATTGCTCGAGGGACATAGTTTATGCGGCCAACTGCCGAACCCTTTTTCCTTCTTGTCCATTGTCTTGTATGTTTATTCCAAACGAATTTTTTCGGGAACTACGTATGTTAACGTTTGTGCCAGTGTGTTTGTTTTGTTCAGCTCCATCCATTGCAAGAACTGAGAATGTTTAACTGTTGGCTTTAACAGGACGTCTTCTACGTTGTCGTCATCTTCAAACACAATCGGCTGTTGATCAGGTAGGTGAAACGATAATCTTTCAACGTGAGGGTACTGGTAGTGTATAGGAAACCTGTATATCCGCCACGCTGCTTCACATGCGGATATATAACGGCAATCATAATATTCTTTAATTTCGTCTTTAGTTTTGCTTTTGGCGGAATCGTTGATTTCCTTTTCAGAAGCTTGTGTTGTTGTGTTGTCATTGTTCTTTTCCTTCTCGAAAGCTACGGTCACTCTATCTTGCCCTTTGTGTATGTATTTGAACAAATACTTTATCGCTTTTTCTTGATTGCACCACTCGACGTTAATGTGAGCTTGGAATTTCTTCATCAGCAAAGGATTGTACGGAACAACATATCTGTTGAATAACAATAACGAAACCTTGTAAGCTAATCTTTATGTTAATGTGTGATTGAATCTGGTTTATGATTTGTGTTACCTGTTATCCAGGTGGATTCCGTTTTTCACCACCGTTCGTTTGTTGTCTGGTCTCTTGTAAATAGCATACCCGTCGTCATTTATATAAGTTTTTTCCGTGTAATCTTTCGGGAATTTTTTAGAGCACACCTTTTTCTTCATGCAAGGTGAGCTCATGTTATGAGGACCGCACGGGCCGTGCATCATTTGCTCAGACACCAGCTTATACAATTCTGGATCTTTTTCTTCATCCGGTATCTCGGCGGATATCAATTGGTCTATGTCTTGTGGATTCGGTATTTTCGATACTTTATCAAAGAACACGCATATATGTGCGTGTGGGAGGCCTCTCTTCTGGAATTCGACCGTGTACACGACTGCGGTTTCAGAGTTGTAATTAGTTTGAGATGTAAATTCAAAACTGCATGTATCAAATTAAAATGTTAATATTTCAGAATGTGGGATATTTAAACTTTGGTTACCTGCACTAACCACTCCAAGTATATGCTTTTCCCGCAAACATTTTATAAGCTTATCAAGTTTTTGTTTGAATACTCTTGATAACACACATGGCCTGTCTTCCGCACTCGCATTATGCTTTTGCATGAATCTGTTTACTTCTGGCCATTTTGGGTTGCACGTAAAGGTGATGAAGAGATCCGGATATCCAAATGCTTTGCATAGAGCCATCGCGTCTAGGTAATTTTGCATTTTATATCTCGTTCCGCCTGTGTACGTAGAAGGAAGAACTATACGATTACCTGTCTTTGAAGCATCCGAGTTCCCAGCGGCTAAAGACTGGTTAAGGTTAGCGATAGGTGCTATCCGTAGCTTTTTTTGGTTCTTCCGATGGAAACTCAGCCTTTCATTCTCTACCATCGTGTACGCATCCACGACGAATTGCTGATAGAGCCTGCCAGACATCAGTATCGATGATATTTCGTCATCCCTTTGTTGCATTATGTACGCAAACCATTCCCTCATTGATAGCCTCCATCTCCCGTTTTCCGTTTCTATCACCTTTCCTTTGAGGAATATCTTATCTCGATACCCGTCTTCGGCGTATGGAAATAGCAAAGGATATTGTAACGAAAGATATTGGGGGTGTAGTTCATTTATACGTTTCTTTTCACCCGTCATGCCTTCAACAATGATATCTCGTTTATTTCCGGAATCGTCTAAATCTCCAATTATAATTGCCGCTACCTCGTCGGCTGTTGGAAGGTTGTACTCTCTTCCATTTCTTTCGCGTTTCTCGATTAATCTTAGCTTAACATTAGAGCAGTTGTTACCTTCAATCCTATCTCCGACCATTCTGAACTTTTGGACCAAAGGGTTGTTTTGGTCTAGGATTTTTTTGATTTTTTGTGCTATAAGAAGGTCCTGCTTTTCAATTTTTTTTTTTGGTTTGTCTCTTGAGGAGCTGGTCAAAAAAACAAATGTTATATTCTGTTGAGAGTATAATAATACCGTATTAAAAATGGATGTGTTGCTCACCTTAACGCTTTGAATCTGTTTTCTATTTCGTTTTGCCTATCAAATATATACAACTGTGAAAATTTTGGAATATCGTTCTCTTTCGGGCCGAGGCTACCCATTAAATGGTAATTTTGACCGTGAATTCTGTAAATCCACGGGCCATGTCCATTATTCACATTCTTGTCTACCTTTCCGCCCATCGATGTGAAACTATACATCATGTTGAATTTCCGAATGTCATGAAAAAACCGTTTGCTAATCTGATCGTTTCCTGTATAGAGTTCTAGCAATTCCTTAGGAGGGTTCGCCATCTTGGGTATCTGAACTTCTCCCTTCTTGCAGCACATTGTGAACGAATCTTCTTCTTTTATGCCTTTTGTTTTTGTTTCGCCTCTCCATAGCTTGGCTTTGCAACTTTTGCATGTTTGAATTGGGTCGCCAATATCTATGTATTCTGTTTGGGATATAGGCGTTATTTATTTGATCTACAATATATATGAAAGGTATAATTACAATTATATGAAAACAATTAAGTACCTTTTGAAATCCCTTTGAATTCAGCAGGTGTTTGGTCTTTTTTTCCTTGTATGTTTTCGCAACTTACCTGGAAGTAATATAGCAACTCTTTTGACCATTTTTTAGTTTCTGAAATTGTCAGTTGTTGGTTTTTTATTACATACTGGTCGACCATCTTTGATTTTCCTTTAAATTTCTGCAATTAACATATAAAAAATGTTATATATTTAACGGGCTTGTGTGTTTCTCTCATAATTTTGAGATTTTAAAGACATACCTTAAAATGATTCTGTACATTAGATATTGTAACATTATCATCTTTCATGTACTCTAGGATTTTGCTTGGAGTTGCATCTGTAAAGCATGTCCATAAGAAAAGCTACACATATATGATTGGACAAATAAATCAAGATCTATGAGTAATTAATATCGTTAACTAACCTTGACATCCACCAAGTTTAACCACGATATCTATGAACTTTTCGCACATCTCCCAAGTCCATGTTGTATATTTCTGAATTGTTTTTTTCGATGTAAGTAATGATTTATAGTTTCATAAAAGTATGATAGTTGATAAGAAAGAATTCTAACATACCTGTTTTTTGCTTCCTTCATATTTGTTTCCAATATCATTGTTTGTGTTTTTCCTTTTTTTTGGCACTTGTTTGTTTATCATAGTGTTTTTTTGGATGTCTGTTTCTTTTATTTTTTCTACTGCGATGTCATGCGTTGTTGATTCTTTGTGTTTTTCTTCATGCTCCCATCTTTCTTTGAAGTAATATATCATTTGTTGTGTCCAATTTTCAGTATCAACAAAAGATGGTTGTTGCTTTGTCTTCACAAAACTGTCTACAGTCTTTGTTTTACGTCTAAATGTCTTAAATATCAAGTTAAACATGTTTAATAGTAGATTCTCTTTAAGGAATTTATCATGTTATTATATAAACATTACACTATAAACTGTTAAAAACATACCTGGAGATGTTTTTGTATTTCCCAAATCGTTGTATCATCATCTTTCATATGTTCTATAATTTTCTTTGGAATTGCAGCTGCAAAAGTTTTTAAACAACAAAAATCCATAAAGTTAGTTAATACGTAAAAGTAAAGTTTTTTTTAATGTGTTTTTATTTGCAAACCTTGAGATCCTCCAAGTTTGACAACTATATCTATGAATTTCTTATCCAAGCTTGCATTCCATGTTTTTCTTTTCTGTAATGTTCAATCATCAGATTTCTTTGGTCTTGAAGAATATAATATACTTCAAAACAATATTAAAAGACACTTAAAAGAAGAATATGTTCAAACCTGTTTTTTGTTGATTGTTTCGTCTTCTGTAAGAGCTTGTTCTTTTGTTCTTTTGGTATTTTCTTTTTTACTCATATTGTTGATCATTGGAAAGTCGCATTATGTATTTTTGGTTGTTGTTGGCATATATATATTAATAAGAATAGGATTTGGAATTTTAGTAGGAATAGTTGTAGGTGTGAGAATATTCTATTGGTGAATATCTGAATCTTTAATTATTATTTTCGTAGGAGTTTTGTATGTATTTGTGTTGGTTTTTGTCTTATATGTTTTTGGATATACTACTATTTGTAAATGTATTATTATTATTATTGTATAAGGATTGGGACTGTCGAATTTTTGCAGGAATATCTGCATTTTTTTAGCGACCCACCTGTTTATCATGTCTCCATCAGCTCAAGTACAATCATGCTAGATGAGAACTACAATGCCAAGGTAAAGAGATTTACCTTCTCATCAGATTTACATTCTGAACATTCAAATCCATGACAATTTTTATTGATTTTCAAAGCTCTCTGATGTGGGACTCCTTGGTTCGGGTAGCGATCAGGTTACGGCATGGCAAACTTCAAATTGTAATGGTAAATATTTTACTTCTTTTTGGTTTATGTGTGACAAATGGATAATTGGCATCATAATCCACTGTTATTGGTTTCAAATGAACTGCAATTAGTACACTAATCTCAAAACATTACTACTTATGTGTTTTTTTGATAATTTTGTGCAAATGTAAATGTAAAAGTAAGAGAAGAAGGTTACAATGTAGCTGAAATTGTATTTTATATTTGCAATACTTAAAGGTGGCAAATTGGATGGGGTGGTTGAGTTGCCAAGCCACACTTAGCAAAATAGGTCATTTTCCGGATGCATGTCAAAATGAGTCGTGTTGGATAAACTTAGCAAAACTTATCTCCATTTCGATAGTTTTTTTTTGGCAAAGTAAATAATTATAGAGCCTTTTTGGAATATAGAGATTTTGGAGTTGAATACTTTTTGATGAATATTGTTCCATTTGACTATTTCGGCCTAGTTTACTTTTGTTTTTGTTTTACATCTTACCCTGGCCAATTGGTCAAAAAGAGTTCAGGTCAAAGCATGCAAATATTCTGGATGAGTCGAGTTCACCCACTTCTTTTGTGCAAGAATCAAGATTGTCATTATATTATTATTGTGTCAACTGTTAAGTATGATCACAAATACAAACTTATGTTCTTTTAATAATGGTATATGAGGTTTTGTGCATTTAAAGTACACTTGGACGATTTTTGACACCCATTTCCTTTTAAGCTATTAAATTTATTTTACACATTTGGCCCGTTAGAGATAAACAAAACATAAATCTACCCATTGCAAGTAAATGGGTCAAAATTACCACATGTGCTTATTGTCATCCCTTCTCCTATGAGAGTCTAAGCAGAAAGCTGGTTCATATATTATCTGGATTGCTGTATATGGGTAGCTGGCCACTTTTCAGGTATTTTTCGATTGCATATCATTTCTTTTTGTTTAGCTATAAGTGAAGTTTTACCGCCACGTCGTACAGATATCGACCAAATTCTTACAGTTGATATCTCAATCCTAGATTAGTACATCAACAATGTTCTTTCTTTTAGTCCCTCCTTCTGCCGTTTCCTTTTCCTTAGAATCAATAACAAACATTCAGAATATATATTTATTGTTATTAAATTGTCATGTTCAATCCAATATAAGGAGATATGATCATAAAATACCTCTTCTCCTATTTGTTTTGAAACTATTGATTTCATAACAACTTCATCATTAGTTAACTTGTTAACTGTAAATATATGATAGTTGTTGTTCACATTGTATGCTGAAACTTGCAATTTAAACACGAACTTTCTGCTTACTATACTTTCCAAATCAGGTGGGTATGATGTATTTTCTTCATCCTGTCAATAAAATAAATGTAATGGATTAAAAAATAAAGGACATGGATAACACTTTTCTTTTATCTTATAAGATATAAAAGATTAGCAAAATAAAGGATTAACTAATGTAAAAGAAAAAGTATATACATCATTACCTTATCAATCTTCGATATGAGATACCCCACGAATTTGCCTATTAATTTTGCAACGTCTTGTTGAAACAAACAAAACGTAGCTGAACCAGTTTCATCTTGCACACGAATATGAATTTTAATTCTGAAAAATTAATACATTTAAATTATGTACAGTTTCTAAACAAAAAAGTAATACATATAATTCCCGTGCATGCACAAAATATATTATTATTCATACCTTGGATAAAGATCAGCCTTCTTTTTACAATTCTCACAGTTGTAGCTTCTCTCACTTTGTTCACTTTCTGATGGTTTCACAACGCTATTACAATTGCTACAAAGCATGTAATACCAACCTTGATCGTTCACAATTTTCAATACTTTTCCAATCACAACACAACCGGTTGGCTGTCCAAAAATCAGTTATAGATTAGCAAAAATTGTACAAATTTGTGGTGTATAAAGTTTAAGACAGATAAATCTACCTCAGATAAATCATATAGTTCATCAATTGTCTTTAACGGGAATTGTGAATAGTAATCTTCTGGATTTCTAACGACAGTGTTTGGCGATAACTCAACTTTAGACTTTTCAGTTGATGAAAGATTTGTAGAATCAAACCTATTAAGGAGAATAGTTTAATATAAATATTATTAACAACAAAAATACAAAATATATAGAAAATTTTGTTTTCTTATATTCTTACATGTCTCTGAAAGCTTTTATATGCGGATTATCTTCGTTAATAAGCAACTTGGACCCAGCGAAACAATTAGAAACTTGGGTTACACCTGTATATAAAATAGTATATTCAATTTTTAAACACTTTGTGATATAACAAAGATTATAGAATTTTACAAAAAACGATACTTACGATTCCATATACTTTGTCGTGCCATGATGATAAGAACAATGATTGGTTCTTTTGAGCTTCCATGATTCTTGATATATTGATGGAGTTTTTTAGCAAGGTCGTTCCATAAGATACATGGAATCGTTGTTCCACTGTATAGATAAAGAATATATGCATACGGTTAACAGATTAGATTAATCTATATTAATAATACTAATAGATACTTACGTTACATCTTGGAGTTGAAATTCAAGTATGTGTTTAGGTGCATTATTTGGATTCAAAACAGTGATGTCTTTATTCTGAATCAAACGTCCAATAACATCTGAATTATAACACAAAACACAATATTAGCATATTAAATATTGACTATTTGTATATGTTTACATGTACTTTTAACCGAATAACTTACCAAACGAATAACTTTGGTCTATCCTTGCATCCAAGAAGTCTTTAAACGATATAAATTCCAGGACATCATCATTGCAAATGAATTCAGAACAATTACGCACATTTGTTTTTTTATAGAAGTGAATTTTGAACTCATGTTTTGTTAATTTGGTAGAATCAACATTCCTTTTAACATTAAAGTTCGATATTATGTGATAATTATTCTCTTTTAAAAGAGTATCAAAATCACAGACTAAAGAACTGTAAATTGTAGCATGAATCTTGGTGCCCTATAATTTAAAATATATCAGATATTATTATAAACCTATAAACGTATAATATTAAGTAAATAAATAGTTACATACTGCCAAATAAAATAAAATTACCGGCTCATCCATTAGTATCATATCAATGCCTGCTACTTTTGATGGGTTGTTGTTATAATATTGATTCCAAAGTGACAGAATCTTAACTTTTATATTCGCTTTACCTTTGTCTGGAGTAATTTCTTGAAGAGGTGTGATTTTCATTGGGATTCCTACAAACAAAATTACATCAGATGTTTTTATTGATAAACAGCATTGATAAACAGCAGATAAAAAAGATTAAGAATAAATTTAAATATGTTTTAACAAATATTAAAAAGAAATTGTGATGAATAATAGCATAATTAGATATAAATCTTTTATATGTTTTACCAAAGATGGGGATACAAACCTGGTGATTTGTTGATTTTAGTTGAAAGATCTGTTGATTACTTTGATCAAAAATTCTGATGGATTAAAAAAAATTGGACAATCAATTGAGTTTATATAATGCTTGATGAAGTCCCTATTAGATTAGAATTACAATTGTAATACAATTTTAATTGGTTTTGTATTAAGAAGTCTGTTTTTTTTTTTTTTTTTTTTTTTTTTTTTTTTTTTTTTTTTTTTTTTTTAAAGAAATTACACTTTAGTCCAACAATATGTAAAAAAGTTTTCAACAAACAGAAGTTATTAAAAAGATGCAACTGTCATAAATAAAACAGTTTTCCATGTTCAAGTTACCCGAGTCTTAAACTTAGATGTACGCATCCTAACCGGGGTATCCCCGTGAACCCTTCCCTAGCCGCCCCCAAGATGTACCTACTGACGTTTGAGCCGGAGCTTGTGAGGACATCAGGAGTGCCTGACCACTAAGCCACCTTAGTGGTCATTTCAGTCATTTAAACATTTAGGGTTGCTAAACAACATGTACATGTCGACATATTTAACAAACTTGCTACGCCAAACACAAATATATTCAACTTCAAACCTGATCCTAGTTCCTTTAATTTTCGACAATTACCAAATCAAACATAGCATCAAAACTAAACTATTTACTTTCAAAAAGAAACAAAGTATGATAACATATAATTACCTTAACGCAATTATCAGACAACTGAACATATTCCTCATCTTGTGTAAAAGAAGAAGATGGTGTGGTCTCTTTAACAACATATGCAGATGATGACGTGGAGCTAAGCATCCTTGAGTTGTAACGAATCCTGGCTGATATAATTGGGCCCACACGTTGTATCAACGACCTCGATGATGACGACTGCATAATTGGATTTTAATCTCACTTTTTTTATTGTTTATTGGTTCATCTGGACGTGTTGTCTATTGAAAGGGGGTGGCAATATCACCTAAAAATCATGAACAGTTGATCAATATTAAAGTCTCGAGGAAAGAGTTGTTGTTGGTTCACCATCTCATCAAATATACAATCATCCAACGAAACATCAACAGCAGTAGTATAGTGCCAGGATCCAATAAAAACTTCTGGTGCCTTTTACCTAAGTGTCCCCACCTAAGGAAGCACACGGATTATTAAGGTCCCGAATTTGAGTATACGAAAAGTAAACAACATAGTAACAACTGAGTATAAATCAAGGAAACTACGGTGTTCGTAAATGTCCCAAGAGAAACAAACTCCCTGGTTATTCCACCACCAGATTTCCAGTTTCTGGGTCTAATGGATCCTTGCCTTTGGCCAAACAGGTTTCATAATACATGTAACTAAAGGGTTTCATAATACATGTAACTAAAGGGTGTTTGGTTAAGTGTCTAAATTACGCATATTGGGTTATTGCCTTTTGTTAAATCTGTTAAGCACATTCGTGTTTTTGGGTAGCCAAACGGCTTATGCTTATAAGCTTACTAAGTTACTTTTGTGAAGCTCTTAAGGTATAGCTTCTTAAGCAATCTTGCAGCTTACTTAGAGATGTTTCACCACATATAACACTTTTGCAGCAATAAACTAATCAAAACGTTATATGATATATTGTGTTTTGATACAATTATAATATAATAAGCCTTTCTTTCCTAACTAACTGAAAAAACTTCCTATGTAATCACAAATAATAAGTTTACAAATTATATTGCCATATAGAGCTCTCTCCCTCAAATATTCGTAAGGAACAATTAACAATTTTAAGTATCTTTTAATATTGTTTTCAAGTATATTATGTTATTCCAAAAGATGTGAACCATGAGTTACAATTACCAATTAACAATATTAAAAGAAGAATATATTCAAACCTGTATTTTTTCCGTGAATTAAATCATATTCTGGGTTCGATTAAACAACATGCTGCTATTTTGTTAACGTTTGAAGGATGTACGAAGATTTGAGATTCGGTTCCAGTAAACAACCTGCTATTTTTTGAAGGTTTGAAGGTGTTTGAAGATAGGATAGGGGAAGAATGAATGTGTGGTGAGAAGAGGGGGTGTTATTTACAAAACTTACATTATTGGACTTCCATTTTTTAAAAATAGCATTGAGCCCCATGTGTTTTTTTATTATATTTGCCTATTCAATACAAAAACGTTTTTTCTTAATTTTTTTGACAAATAAGGAAATAATTAGTGATAATTATTTATTAATATTTTTTCTAATTTATTTATTTTTTAAAAACTTACTAAATAAGGTATGGTTTAGTTTTTTTGAAATGGAAAAGTCCCCACTTGAGGTTTTATTTTATTATATAAAAGATTTGTAAGAAACAAATTTATCCGATCACAATCAAGTGTTAATTGTGTATTATTATTATTATTATTATTATTATTATTATTATTATTATTATTATTATTATTATTATTATTTTTAATTTGTATCGAGTTTAATTATTCATAATTGATGTTGTAATAAAAATCATTTAATCCTTTAGAGTACTCATTAGCAAAATCCTTAAGACTATGCTTAATAGAGGAAAGCCACAATTTTTGTGTTGAATCGGTGGTGCAAATCATGGAATTCTTTTTGTTTTTTGTTTTTTTTATGTGTGAGTATATATGAGGTATATTGTGTGGTAAGTTTGGGTGGTGAAGTCGATGATCGTAAGGCTGGATGTAGTAGTGACCAACATCACCACTGCCAACTCAGGCCACATCACCTTTTCACTTCACCACCACCGAGGTGTAATAAGAACACCAAATTCAACACACAAACATACTTTACCTATGCACAAAATATACCCCACAAAGACCAATTAAACAACTCTCACACACAAACAACTCACTTCACAAGTCGGCCGTTCCATCAACCAAAATTATGCCTTTTCTTCTCAACCAACGCCGTAGGTAATGCATGTGTGTTTTAGTATTGGAACCGGCTTTCGGTGCCCACAAGGCAATACACACGTTTTTCTTTTGCTATTACACATAGGTATTGGATTGACAATGATAATACTTGTGACAACACTTAGGCCGGACGTACTAGAAAGCACCATTGCCCGTAGTTACCATCACACCATACGTGTTCACCACTACAACCACCTTAACCGTGTGTGATCCCTTACTTTTGACACTCGTTTGGTGGTGCAGATCACCAAATATTGTGGTGACTAGGGGTGCCATAAAAGCCGACCCAAACCCAAATATGGTTATTCAGGTCAGGTCAATCGGGTCAACCCGAATTGACCCGAATTCTAAACAAGGTTAGGCTCGAGTTTAATATATGTGTCTTACTCAAGTTCGGGTCAACCTGAGTGACCTCAGTTTGAGTTTTTTTCTTTCTAGTTTTTATGTATTTCAAGTTTGAACATCAAAATTGTATCATTTTTAAACGGCATTGACCCGAACTCGAGTTGACTCGACCCGAACCCGACCGAATCAAATAACACCCCTGGTGACTAATCATGTTTGAAAAAGTCAAAACATGTCATAGATTGCATTTGAACAAAGAGGATCAATCATCCATCTAACAAGAGCGGCCTTTGAGGGGCAGAAACGTAACTTCTCTCACACACACATCCATCCATCTATAAAATCACACCCACTCCTATCCATTTAACCGCCTCTGCTCCTCCGTTATAACCCGGAAACCCTAATTTTTTTTTTCAAACCCTAGTTTTTTTTATTTATATTATTATTTTTTTTAATTTTATCATTCGATCTATCTATCTCCAAACTATATTCAATTCACTCGATCTATTCGATTTAATTTAAAAGGTATGCATCATATCACGCAACTTAATTTATATCTTTAATATAATTTGATGATAATAAATTTAATTAAGTGTGTGTTTTGCTGCGTATAGATGGGTGAAGTCAAGGATAACGAAGCTTACGAGGAGGAGCTACTCGATTACGATGACGAGGATGAGAAGGCTCTTGATACTACCAACGGAAAACCCGCTTCCGAGACCGTTAAAAAGTATATATTCTGTTATTTATTTATTATTTATTAATTATTACTAATTATTAGTTGAGATTGAAGCTTTGTATGACGTCACTTAATTGATTCAGTTTATTAAGTTTTAAGCGTTTAATGATAGCATAAGATACAGTTAATGAATTTGGATATGTGTATTGATTAGATTAGTCGTTTAGGGCAAGATATTGTGAGATTTGTACAGTTGAAGTGAAAGTAGTTAGCGAGACTTGCTGCTGAGCTAGTGAGAGTTGTTTTTGTTAGCTTATATGGTGGGTTTATGAGCTTGTGTAAATATGAAAAAAAGGCTCTTTAGCTCACTTTTTGTTGGCTTATGAGCTTATTAAGTTTAGGTTAAAGCACTTTATAAGCTATAATGAGATTTTGATAAGCTCATAAGCCAAAAATAGTGGGCTTATAAGCTTGCTGTCTAAGCTAATACAAACACTTTATTAAGTTTTAAGCGTTTAATAGTTAATAATAACTGGAGTTGTTTAAGTAAAGGATTGCGGTGTTTGGTTTAATTGGAAGTTTAAACATAAAATACACTTGAGTCAATTTGGAATTAGACCAGTGGTCTATTATGTGCAGCTTTAAGTCTACTAAGAGGGTAAGATTTTGTGAGATTGCTTTCTTAGCTGGTGAAAGTGTGTGTTAGTTTATATAGCTGCCTTACGAGTTACGACCTTATCTAAATATGAAGAAAGCTCATTAGCTCACTTTTATTGTTTTATGACTTTATGAGCTTATCAAGTTTAGGTTAAACCACTTTATAAGCTATAATGTGAATTTGATAAGCTCATAAGCCGAAAAAAGTGGGCTTAAGCTTGATGTCAAAGCTAATACAAATACTTTATTAAGTTTTAAGTGTTTATTAATAGTAACTGGAGGAGTTGTTTGAGTAAAGGATTGCAGTGTTCAGTTTAATTGGAAGCTTGAAACATAAGATGCACTTGAGTCAATTTGGATAAGTGTATTAATTTGACTAGTGGTCTATTACTTGTGGGTTTAAGTCTACTAACAGGGTAAGATTTTGTGAGATCGCTTTCTTAGCTGGTGAAAGTGTTTGTGTTAGTTTATATGACGGGTTTACGAGCTTATGTAAATATGAAAAAAGCTCATTAGCTCACTTTTTTGGCTTATGAGCTTATCAAGTTTAGGTTAAAGCACTTTATAAGCTATAATGTGAATTTGATAAGCTTATAATCCAAAAAGTGGGTTTATGAGCTTCTTCAAATTTGTATAAGCTCATAAGCTTGCTATATAAGCTAACACGAACACTTGGGTGCTTTAATTGGTCGACCACTCAGCTTTCTCGATAGTTTTCTTGTCTTGATTGGGTTAGTAAATTGGAAAGCTCTCTTTTTTAAGATAAAGAGAAGTGGAACACACTGGCACTTACTGCTTGTAGTTGCTTAATTGGGCTGATATAAAAGTACATCAAAGACTAAGAGCATTGCAGAAGGGTATTCCAATACCCTTCTGTTGATTGACACTTCATTACGGGGCCTATGTGCCTGTGAGTTGACGCTATAGTGATACTGGATGCCAAAAAGTCAAAACGGCTGGGTTAGGTTGAGCCGTCAACTCTTGTAGTCTTATTTTTATTAAACTTAAGTATAGTAACTAGTTATTGGTAAATGTTATCGTTTTGCTATAGTACAATCATACCCTCCTTTTGACTGGTTAGCAATAGACTAACCTCATTTGCATATGAGTGGGTTGAAGCCTATTAAGTAAGTTATGTAACAATACGAAAATGATTGTATGTGGAAGTTCATATATGTTATTGTGCCATGTTGTAATTCATTATTAATCATGGCTTTGATAATCCAAATTTTAACTTGTTATTTGAATCAATGTTTGCAGGGGCTATGTTGGAATTCACAGCTCAGGATTCCGAGACTTCTTGCTGAAACCAGAGCTTCTTCGAGCCATTGTAGATTCTGGATTTGAGCACCCTTCAGAAGGCAAAGTCTTATACATTCAATTCTTGTTATTCTTTTGTAGTTTTTTGACTGAAACCTGGGGTGCTTTATCAACTGATATTCTTGTATTTTCAAGTGTGTTAAAGTTGCATATCATACAGAATGGTTAATCATGCATGTATGTGGATCTAGTATATTAAGACGTGTGACATTTGTTGTTCTTCTGTACCAATAGAATGTTACTATGTAGTATACTTGTTTAATCGCTTTGGCGGGATTGGGTACTGTTTTTGTTGCTGTTTGACTACTTAATCATGCCTATTTGAATGGTCATATTAGAATGTCAATGAAGACAGATTATATTCAAACTTTGTTTAATGTAGTCCTATTTTGTGTGCAATGTGTGGGATTGTGTAGCTGTTATATGTGTCTGACGATCTTTGAATGCTGATAGAAACAGAACTATGTCCTTTTTTTTGAAATTTCTCATATGCCTCACATATCATGCATGTTTGTTGTTCTGTGCTTCTTGCCAATGTACATGTCAAGTTGCTAATAATTTTCTTCATTTTTCTTCTTTTCAGGTAAATATTAACTTCCGTCTTCATGATTTCAGCCAGATAACTGGTCTGGTGAACCTTCCCATCTAAGGGAAA
The DNA here is from genome assembly GCA_030686995.1 of Artemisia argyi. Classification (NCBI taxonomy): domain Eukaryota; kingdom Viridiplantae; phylum Streptophyta; class Magnoliopsida; order Asterales; family Asteraceae; genus Artemisia; species Artemisia argyi. The sequence continues at coordinate 17,176,627 of CM060689.1, read as the reverse complement.
AGGGCATCATTTTTTTAACTTACAAAGGATTCATTGGCTGGGATTTTCTTTGCTTCATCAGTGCAACACGAGTGCATACCACAGGCTATCTTAGGAATGGATGTCATCTGCCAAGCAAAGTCCGGTATGGGTAAAACTGCTGTCTTTGTTCTTTCTACACTGCAGCAGATTGAGCCTGTGGCCGGCCAGGTTGCTGCCCTTGTGCTTTGCCACACCAGAGAATTAGCTTATCAGGTGATTACAGTGTTACCCCTTTGAAAATTCAAATTAGTTTGCTTTATTGAATTTTTCTACCATTGTTTACTGTCACCCGTGTCTCACATTTGTTACCATCCGCTTTGTTTTGTTTCTATTTGTACAGATCTGCAACGAGTTTGAAAGGTTCAGTAGATACTTGCCTGATCTGAAGGTTGCTGTCTTCTATGGAGGTGTCAACATAAAGATCCATAAGGAACTACTGAAGAATGAATGTCCTCATATTGTTGTTGGAACACCTGGAAGAGTATTGGGGCTTGCTAGGGATAAAGAGCTTGGATTGAAGAACGTGAGGCATTTTATCCTTGATGAGTGTGACAAAATGCTCGAGTCGCTTGGTATGTTGCCTGATATCTTCTAATGCATCTTTATTACTCTATTACCTTTTGGAATGTCTGTTTAATGTTCTTTTTCTTGTTATATGCAGACATGAGAAGAGACGTGCAGGAAATTTTCAAATTGACTCCTCATGACAAACAAGTGATGATGTTCTCTGCCACACTAAGCAAGGAGATTCGACCAGTGTGCAAGAAGTTTATGCAAGATGTAAATATATTTAATTCTTTGCTCCTTATGGTTTATAAGTTGCTTAGTAGATTCGGGCTAAAAGAGCTGACTTATGATGTTTGATCTTTTCAGCCAATGGAAATTTATGTTGATGATGAAGCCAAGTTAACTCTTCATGGGCTTGTTCAGGTACTTCTTCATTTCAAGCTTTGATATTTTTTTAGTATATCGTACTGGTTTGAATTTATTGTTTTGCTGATCTTTATTTCTCTTCAGCATTATATCAAATTGGGGGAGATGGAGAAGAACCGCAAGCTGAATGACCTTCTAGACGCGTTGGACTTTAACCAAGTAGTCATTTTCGTCAAGAGTGTCAGCAGAGCTGCTGAGCTCAACAAGTTACTTGTCGAGTGTAACTTCCCATCTATATGCATCCATTCTGGAATGTCACAGGAAGAAAGGCAAGTATATTGCAACTCTTTTTAACAGAAATGATGCACACACTTTAACTTTTCACCTTTTTAATTCACATTTTGCTCTTTGGACTTGGTCCCACACTTCTTTGTTGAGGGGCAACTTGCAACTTATTTGTATTGTTTTCAACAATACAGAAAATGTTGCTGGATTTTGTAATAAAGTGCATTCAAAATTTCTACAATAAAGAACATGTAAAATTTCCTACAATGAAGAACATATGAAATTCATACACTAAAGAATACGTGAAGTTATTGCAATAAATTATCGTAGAAAAGCATTAGAGCTGCAAATGTTTGGTTTAAACACAATTTAAAAAAGAATGTTTTGGTTATCTTTGACAATGGGTGGGTTAGTCTAATGGTAGAGAAGTTTAGTATGAAGAAATTGAACTTGAAGAGAAAATCGAAGTTGTTGATACGATGGGTATATCGAGGGCATGAGATCGGACTCATCGGAACAATTGAAATGAGATCATCTAAGAATTGGAAAGATGGAGCCTACTCTTTGATCCCCATCATTTTGATTTTTCTGAAGTTTGCGGTTACATGCTTTAGATACCCATTATATCAATAAGTTTGTTTTTGCACTCAAGTTCAAACTCTCGATACTTCATTTGGCCACTAGACTGAGCCATCGTTGCCTCCGTTTCGCCAATCAAGTCTTTATGGAAAGAGGAGATAAAAAGATTCAGTTCTTTATCTCTTTAAGTAACTTGCACCCTTTTTTGGAAATCCATTCTTGCTTCAGATATAAGTGCTCAAATAGTGGTTTTTTCAGATAAACAAACACCACCTTAGTCATCCCATCCTTGAGAGAGACCATCTATTTTCCCCTTCTCTTCACTTTCTTTTACTTTTCTTCCAGTTTGAGAATGACATAAAATGATAAAATACGAACTCTCTTTTCTCTTCCCTAGCTTTCTGTTTATTCTGTCTGCAATAAAAGAATTCAAAGGGATGTTAAGATGCACGAGTATGGAACTTTGTCCACAACATGTTTTTGTTTTTAGTAAAGGTGTTAGTTGGACTTTTTGACTCAGTTATTTCATTGAGATTTTATTTTGACTTTTTTTTGCATGTTTTTTTACAGGTTGACACGCTACAAGGGGTTTAAGGAGGGGTTAAAAAGAATCCTTGTTGCAACTGATTTAGTTGGAAGAGGCATAGACATTGAGCGTGTTAATATTGTTATAAATTATGACATGCCAGATTCTGCTGATACATATTTGCACAGGGTTGGTTAAATTTGAACTATAGACTTCTCATTTTTTTTCTCACTTAGTCACTTCGTATTTCAGGGTACACAAGCTAATTTCTTAACTTGGTTTGTTTCAATGTATTGTAGGTGGGAAGAGCTGGTAGATTCGGTACCAAGGGTCTTGCAATCACTTTTGTAGCATCTGCTTCAGACTCTGATGTTCTTAATCAGGTGATTATTTTTGGATGGTGTTTGATGTTGTGGTTGCCAGATAGCTAATGTAGAATGTCATTGTTTTGATTTGGCTCCGAATTTTAAATCATTTTTATGTTGCAGGTCCAGGAAAGGTTTGAGGTTGACATAAAGGAGCTTCCAGAGCAAATTGATACTTCGACATATAGTAAGTCTATTTCACAATGTGCATAATACTGTAATGATAGTAACTGATATTTACTAGAGTGTTACTGGTTCTGTCTAAGAATTGCATTTAGAGTTTAGTTATTTACAGTGTCTCTATGCACGCAGAGGAGTCAAACTCTAAGAGTTCTGCACTTAAGAGTTAATATCAGAAATCATGTGTAGTTGGTAGATACTCCGTATTAATGGGCTGGCTGGGCAAAACATGTGTTTTTGGTATGGGTTGGAATGATACAGGTTGGGTTGAACAATACAGTATTTTCCGAAATATGTCTATTGATATTTAGTGTCAATTAGCATTACAGAGAATTGTTTCAGTTCAGTGGCTGTGTAATTATTTGAACAAAATGATTCATTAGGTTGGTGGCAATAAGTACAGATTGGGCGACTTAAAATCTCTGACCATTATGTGACCCATTTTTATTAGCCAGCTTTCTGATATTATCTTTTTGACCCGTTAGCGATTAATCATAACCCAACTTGACCCATTTATATGTAAGCGGGTTGAAACTGCCACCTTTAATTAATAGTGTTTGTAATTTGTGATGGTAGGTTCAGAAGTGTGCCTTTGCTGGTTGTTATCTTTGATATACTATGATAGCATCTAATTTCTGTAACAAGTTAAATATAGAAAGTCATTTGACTCATGTCAGAAAGATCACTTTATATTTTAATACTTTCAGAGAGTATTTTACTACTACGTATATTTTAATCATTCTGTTTTGAACCTTTTCTCGTGCAGTGCCATCATAAGGAGAGAAGTCTGTATTTCAAGTTGATGCCTTTATCTTGTGGATGGAGTGTGTAAGCTGATAGTGCGAAGATGAGACTTACGTATCTCAGTGTTTTAAACTACAGTTACTATGTAGCAGGCACTGGTTGGAACTGTGGATTTGAGTGTTAATGTTTTGAGCTTTTGCAACTATCGGATCTTTACTTCACTTGTATGTCTGGTATTAGTATCTTGGAGACTAGATGGTATTTGAGTATTTAGATTGAAATTTTATAATAGCTGATATTTTGAGCTTTCGGAACCTATTTAGCCTTCTTCACATGCAAGGTTGTTTAGTATTATAATGTTTAGATTATGTTCCCGTCATACTGTGATTTGGTTGTAGACTACGTTTATCTGTCGGCAGTTTTACCTCATTGCATGTTGCGTCGGCCAAAAGATAATAAGATGCAGCGTCCAAACTAAAGTTATCTAATTACCTATGGCTGTGGATTGGATTCCAATATCTACGTTTGTTACAGTCAGGACATGATCTTAAAAAGTTTAACCCAATTTTGTTGACAGATTAGATCTGTGTGATTACTAGAATCCTAGCCAGAAAATCACTGAGAGACCTAATGAAGCATTTTTGAAATTCGGAATCCTCTCTGTTTAAGATTGATAATGTCATATGCAAGTCAAAAGTTTCATGTAAAAAAGGAGGAATGTGCTGTGTGTATATCAAGAAGTCAACAGCACCATCTTGTTTATCCTTATACTCTACTGTCTCTATTAGGCTGGTTGCACTTGATCCTCACCTTTCACACCATTGTGAGCATCATCACCTCACGCATGAGGCAAGCAAAAAAATTAAAAAAAAAAAAAAGACGAAAGGTTACCAACCTCACTACTTGGTACCCGTGCAAGTTTTTCTTATTTATTTAATTTGTCAGTGTGTGATATTGTGTGAGGTATGTTTGAAAAGGGAAGTGATTTGCACACTCTCAAAAGTGATTGGCACACTCAAATTTTGAGTGTGTTGACATTTATACCCTCACATTGTTTGGACTTATTAATATCCTGTAAGGGTATAAATGTCAACACACTCACATTTTGAGTGTACCAATCATTTTTGGGAGTGTGCAAATCATCTCCCGTTTGAAAAGTGAGAGGAGTGATAACCATTGCACCTGAAAGGTAAGGGGAGTGATGATGTGCTGAATGGTGATGTGATGTAGAGGTGGAATGTGAAGGAGTGGTGCAGAATGGTAACAATTGCACCTAGTCTTATCTCATATATGATTGATGTGATTAAGGACATGGCGTAATGGGAAGAGGCCGGAGCTCGAGTTATATCTTATAAAGTTGTTTTAGCAAATTAGTTAGAGTGAAACTTATTAATGCAAAATTACATAAAAATACATCAAATTAAAATCATATTTATTTTCAACTTTTGCGAGATAATCAATTATATTAGCTAATAAAAAAGCTCGATCTTGCAATTGAGTTCTCCTATTGCTTAATTGAAAATTTCATTTGTCCAATTTGTGTCTTCTCTTATTATACTAGACGATTACCCGCACATAGCGGTGACATATATAATAGCGTTAATTTGTGCATGTAATTTTTTTTTTTAATGTATATATGAGTGAAGTAAATGAGAGTGAAGAAAGTTGGAGATTTAAATTGTAATTAAGCATTTAAATATTTAATAAATTGCGTTGCCAATTACATGTAACATTATTTTTGTTTAACAACATTACTTAAACTTAAAAATCTGTAATAGCATTGAAGATTTACATTTAATTAATTTGTTTATCAGTAGTATATAAAACAATCCATAGACAATTAATGGAATTAAATAATAGAGTACGGAGTAATATTTATTTTCAGAAATGATAGTAGAAAAAAGAAACACAAACACAAACACAAAGTCAAAGTGAAGTCAGAAGCAGATCAAAGAGTTGTGTCAGTCAACCAAAGAGAAGATGGGATTTATCGGAGAATCAATTGATTCCATTAAATCCATGAAAATCAGACATGCTGCTGAACAGATCATCACTCTTGGTATTATTAACCTTAACAACCCTCATTATTTTATTATAAAATTAATTCTCAGTTTCATTTGCTATTATTAAATCATTAATTATTTTCATTTTATTATTTCATAATTATGTTGTTTTTTTCAATGTTGATTGTTGGATTGTATTAGGCTTTGGTTCTTGTAGTAAAAAAAATATGAACTTGAAACATAAATTTATATTGGTTTTAGGTCTTTGTTTATCTTGTGTAAAAAAGATAAAATTTTTAAACCATATGAATAAGTTAATGACAATGTGATGTTTTGGTTTCAGGTATGATTGTTTCATCTGCGCTAATTATATGGAAGTTTCTTATGGTTGTTACTGGCAGTGAGTCGCCTGTTGTCGTGGTTCTTTCCGAAAGCATGGAGCCTGCTTTTCAAAGAGTAATTATGTCCATTGTTTAGTTTTATACTTAAAGGTCGTATAACACGATATAATGCTGTTGCCTGTTGGTCGAGTGTCTTATAATATCCAATTAATGAACAAACAGATAGACATGGTTTTATTGTGTATTTTGAGATCTGTAAAAAGTTCTTGCTTCATATGTTTTCTTACATTGTCAGGGAGATATTCTTTTCTTACGGATGGGTGAAGATCCTATTCGGGCGGGTGAAATTGTTGTGTTTAACATTGATGTAAGCGATTTATTTCCCTTTGATAGTATAATATTGTGCCAGTTGAACTCAAATCTAAACCTTTTTTACTTTTAAGAGTCATCTCTAAGCTGTTTCTTTTTTTTTATCTTTTTGTACAGCGCCGGGAGATTCCAATCGTCCATCGCGTAATCAAGGTAATGCATCTTCCCTGGATTAACATTATGTCCTTGAGTCTCCACCAAGTAACATGATGTTAGATAGTACTAATCATTGATCTTTCTACAAAAATATATATTGATTAATGATTTGCTATAATAGTGGATAACAATGTGTTTTCAGCAAGGCTGTGCGCAGATTTATTGCAAAAAAGATTGGTTAGACTTTTTAATAATTTATTTGTATAATGTTCTATAGCATGGTGATTGTAAAGTAAAATCCAAACTTATACATAAGCACTTGGTCACTAAACCGATAGAGCTTCAGCTTAGTAGCTTACACTTATTTGGACTCCCTCATTTTATTAATAAATTGTTTTAGTTTTGTTGGTTGATTTAGTGAGTTCTAAGAATTCCGAGTTTCTCGCACATTACAGATTTGTTTTTTTTGTTTTTTTTAGAAAGGGTGAAATATAGGGCAAATATTTTAAGAAAGTATCATACTTGACACCATTTGTTTTTCTGGGTAGCGAACAAATTTTTTTTGCTTATAGGGGTACTTTTCTTTCAAATTCGTCCTTTTTAAGGTAATTTGTGACATTTTTGCCCTTCGGAGAAAAAAAAAATCTATTAGCTGAGAGGGGCAAAAACGTCGCAAAATACCTCAAAAAGGCCGAATTTGAAAGAAAAGTACCCGTATAAGCAAAAAAATTTGTTCTCTACCCATAAAAACAAATGGTGGCAAGTATGGTGCCTTTTTAAAACATTTGCCCTGAAATATATTATTACTTCATCAAATATATACAAAACAACAGATTAGAAGGGTGATGGACATCTCCCAAACACCCTCTAAAAACTGCAAAACAACTAATACTGAGAAAACATACATCTGTATGGACAATGCAAGTATAACAACTTCCTAAACATCAACTTCTCCAATCAAAACTTTCTGGATACCATGCATCCAAAACCTTTATTCAGCATTTCAGCCATACCAGAACCTTCATATTGGATCATTCACTTCGGAAATCCAAGATTTTGCCTCCTTAAAACCTTCCCAAGTAAAACCCATTGGGAAAAACCTTGGAGAAGGAAAAAAGAGTGCAGCTCTCAAGGATTTCTAATACAATTGCACAACTCAAGCCATGCAAATTCCAAAGACATCAATCAGGAGAATCATCATCTTTCAGCACTCTCAAGTTGTGATAGGATCCTTTTTCAGTACAATAACCAATCTGCACATATTGAAAGCACTACGTTCTTTCTACTGAAACCATCTATCCTCCCAGAAAATAAGATTCTGCCTATTCTTCATAGCTAAGACAGGAAACTACCTTATGATGTCTGCTAACCTTGGCAAATAGAAAAACCAGACACAAAATTAGCAGTCCCACCACCAAGCCAACCGGTTCATGAAAGGCACTCTAAATCCAAAACTTTCAACAGCAATGTCTAGCCATCTGTCTATTCCATACTGCAATCAATCCAAACTACCAATTTCTAGTATATAACTCATATTTCCATGTCCAAACACCCCTTTATGGAATTGAGCATTCAAGTACATTACATATTTGTTTCCTTAATAGATCCTCAAAGCTACATGGTATCTATATGTTGATCATCAACTTGTTAATTTTAAGTATTCCCAATACAAATGCATGAACTTTCAATCTTAGTGTTGATAAAATCGAAGTTCCCCTTTTAGATTAGCCCTCTGCCATTTGTGATAGCTAAGATTAGTAATATAATTGGCTTTGATTCATTATGTTTCATTATTTTAACATGTATATTTGATATATGCCTCGTTAATCACGACATTTACTAAGAAATAGACTATTACTTTTTATACTATTTGTTGATGTGAACGGCGTTTCTTGCTGTTTCTTTTTACAGGTTCACCAACGGAATGATACAAAAGATGTTGATGTCCTCACAAAAGGTATTATTTATAGCAATGTAGACTATCTCTCACTTGAATGTTCTTCTCTGACAATGTCTATCTTTCAGGGGATAATAATGATCAAGATGACCGAGTTCTATATGCGCCTGGTCAGCAATGGCTTGAGCACCACCATATCATGGGTAGAGCCGTGGGGTAAGACTGAGACATCTATCACCTATTCTTGTAATATGTAGATTTCAAACTTTAAGTTTTGTAAGAGAATGGTTAGGAGTATATACATTTTCTGTCTTCCTTCAGTGAATGATACTATTATTACCAAATTCAAGTAATATGACAAGAACCCTAACAACAATTTCTTTAACCAAAATCACTTTCCCACTCTTCATGTGCAGATTCTTACCTTATGTTGGCTATGTTACAATCATCATGACTGATCATCCATTTGTAAAGGTACATATAGTGATGTTTTTATGCTGAATCAACTGCCATTCTAGCTTCTGATTAATGTTGTTGATTTGTCATTATTGTTTTCTATGTTGCACAGTATGCTCTTATTGGTGCTCTGGGATTACTCGCCATTACATCCAAAGACTGATCAACAAGCTTCCAAAGTTACCGAAAATCATATGATTTTTAATACACTTGGATTATAGAAATTTCATCTAAGTTAACTAGCTTTTATGAACAAATTCAACCTTAACAATATTGAGATTGAAATTGCGGCTTTGTGAGTTTGGACGCTAATTTATAGCTGTTCAATTTATTGGGTCAAGTAGGAGAAAACTAATGGTTGTACCATTTTTCGGTTGCCTTTAAAAGAGGCTTTATGATCTAATGACTTTCTATTATCATCTCGCATATCCTGAGTTTGATATGATGTTTATAATAATGTCTTAATGTTCATGTCTTTCCTTGCCGATGATTGTGATAATATTCACAATTTAGGCAAAAGTTTGGGAATTTCTATCGGCAGTTCCGTTCTTCCTAATCATTGCAACTCATATCAAGATTTTATTCAAACTATGAGGAGTTATGGCGAGTCAACTTCGATTCATTAAGCTTCAAGGCTAACAGTCCCAATAGTTCATTCATATTTAGGCCCTAAAAGTATTTAATATTCCGTTGTCGATTGTCATTTTTAGTATATTTTAGACTCATTTTTAGTAGGGATTAGGTCGAAGAATAGAAATGTATTTTTTCAAATGTACTGATTTGTTACGTGAACTTTAAAAAAGTTTGTAGAAATGTAACAAACTTTCATAAGTGTTCCAATTTGGTACGTGATGATGACGTATTATACCTGAAAGTTTGACAAGTGGCACCATTTAGAATGTGACCCGTCATCACCACGTACCAAATTGGAACACCTATAAAAGTTCTTTACATTTCTACAACTTTTTTAAAGTTTAGGTACCGTACATTTAAAAAAAGTACATGTCCCTTTTTGCTATTCAAAAGTCAATTAGTTTGACTCTTACAAGTCAATTCAGAGCAGACACTGTTTGAGACAGACAATCAACAAACGTTGTTCACTTTCCACACGTTTTCTAACTTTAAAACCATAGAAAAAAACCAAAGAGTTGTGTCATCATACATAGTGAACCAAATAGAAGATGGGATTCATAGGAGAATCAATTGATTCCTTAAAATCCATGAAAATCAGAAAAGCTGCTGAACAAATCATCACTCTTGGTAATTTTCAGTTTCATTTAACCCATAGATGTTTTTCTAATGCATCTTTTGGATTATGTTTATTATAATTTCGTAATTTTTGTTTTTTTCAATGTAGATTATTTGGTGAAAGATGAAATTACATGCATGGATAAAAATAACAATAATAATGATTTTTCTTTAAATGTTTTACTATGATGTTCAAGAAACTAGAGGCCAACTTTGGTTTTGTCTGTTGATTTGCACTGAAGAGTAGTTTCATTTCATTATTTATGTTTATTGAATAATCAGAGAGCAAATCAAAGTGAATGAAAATGTGAAAATGATTTCATTAAACTGAAATGAAGTGTTACAATGGTATTTATACTACAACTCTATACTACACTTCTGTATACTACACTATCTTTATACAATGACTAGTACTGTACAACTTCTATATGCTACATTTTATTACAGTGTATTAAACTCTTATGAAGTAGTAGCTTCATTCTTGGAGGTGTAGATATTCTCTTTAGACTTTGTACTTGAGCTGTGCAGACATCAGGGCTGTTTGGCACTGTTTCATTGTTGTGGTCTATTGTATCCACATTATCCCCCCTGCAAATTGGCATTGTGTATGGATCACAAATGCCCAATTTGGAAAGACAACTGAAATGTAGAACCTTGCTAAGACCTTTTGTGAGAATGTCTGCTATTTGTAGTCTAGAAGGTATGAAGCATGGTGAGATCTGTCCCTGTTTGATCTTATCTCTCACAAAGTGGCAGTCAATCTCAATATGTTTGGTCCTTGCATGGTGTATTGGGTTACTTGCAAGAGCTATTGTAGATGCATTGTCACACATCACAAGTGAGGGTGTAGGGACTGAAACATTGAGATCTTTTAGTAAACATTTTAACCAGGAAATCTCACAAGTACAATCAGCTAGTGCCCTGTATTCAGCCTCAGTTGAGGATCTAGATACCACTGATTGCTTCTTAGATTGCCAAGATATAAGGCTTTGACCAAGAAAGATGGCATACCCTGAAACTGACCTCCTTGTTGTAGCACAACTGGCCCAATCAGCATCACAGTAGGAAGTAAGTTTCATAGTATTCTGAGATGGAAGAAATAAACCTTGTCCTGGGCATAACTTGATGTATCTGAGCACCCTCATTAAGGCTTTGTAGTGAGAAGATCTAGGGCTATGAGAATATTGGCTCAAGGCTTGTGCAGCAAAAGATAAATCTGGTCTAGTGATAGTAAGATAAAGAAGTTTGCCCACCAAAGTTCTATAAGATGAAGGATCTGGTAAGAGATGACCATCTGTGTCATTGAGTTTTAGAATAGGATCCATTGGTGTAGCAATAGGTTTGACATCAAGTACATCAGCACATTCCAAAAGCTCAAGAGCATACTTTCTTTGAGACATCACAAGGCCTGAAGAGTTTCTGAGGAACTCAATTCCAAGGTAATAATGAAGAGGACCTAAATCTTTGATGCTGAACTTGGCATGTAAGTGAGCTTTGATGATTTTGAGGAAGTCACAATCTTTGCTTACCAGCAGAATGTCATCCACATAAACCAAGAGAGAAGTAAGTTGCCCTTTATGCATAATTGTGAAAAGTGAGGTGTCAACATAGCTCTGTCTAAAACCAAGCTCAAGCAAGAAAGTAGTTAGCTTTTCAAACCATTGCCTATTAGCCTGTTTAAGTCCATATAATGACTTTTTGAGCCTGCATACAGTATTTGGTGGAAGCTTGTGTGTGTAACCTTGTGGAGCAGTCATATATACCTCTTCATTTAAGTCTCCATGTAAGAATGCATTATTGATATCCAATTGTTCAATATGCATACCTTGGTGAATAGCTACAGCAAGAAGTGTTCTTACTGTGACCATCTTAGCAACTGGAGCAAAAGTCTCTTTGAAATCAATGCCTTCCTTTTGACTATAACCCTTTGCAACAAGCCTTGCTTTGTATCTTTCTATGCTTCCATCTGCTTTAAGTTTAATCCTGTATACCCACTTGCAGCCAATGGGTATTTTGCCATAAGGAAGAAGAGTATATTCCCATGTCCCATTCTGCTCAAGTGCTACAATTTCCTTCTGCATTGCCTCATTCCATTTTGGATGTTTTGAAGCTTGGAAATAGGAGTGGGGCTCACTTATGTTATTGACAGTGTTAATGAAATGATTATTTTGTTTTGATAAGTTAAGATAGTTTAGGTAGTGAGAGTGATGGTGTTTAGAAATAGAATTAAGAAGAGATTGAGGTAAAGTGACTTTGAAACCTTGAAGTTTTGTTGGTAAGGTTTTGGTTCTGGTTGAGTGTCTTAGAGGTGGTTCTGGTGGAGGTGGTATTGGTGGTGGTGGTTCTGGTGTAGGATCTGTCATGTTCTCAATTGTTGATGGTGGTGGTTCTGGTGTAGGATCTGTCATGTTCTCAATTGGTGAGAGAGATATAGGTGGTGTGATTGAGTCTGAAGTCTGTGGTGGTGTAATTGGAGTTGATGAAGTCTGTGGTTGATAAGAGATACCATGTGTTGGTTCCAGAGGTGAGGTAAATGGGTCAATGGAAGGAGTTGAGTTGTGTTGTGAGTGAAATGGGAATATGTGCTCATCAAATGTGACATTTCTGCTAGTTAGAACCTTATGGGTGTTAGGATTATACAACAAATAACCTTTTTGGTTGTGTGGATAGCCAATAAGAACTGTTTTGGTTGCCCTGGGTTCAAACTTGTCTGTTGTGTGGTGATAAACAAAAGCTTGACAGCCAATAATCCTTAGATGTTCTAGTGGTGGTGGTGTGTTGTATAGAAGTTCAAATGGACTCTTATTGTCAATTACTCTTGAGGGTAACCTATTTATGATGTATGTTGCAGCTAGTATGCAGTATCCCCAAAAGTGAATTGGAAATTTAGCTTGAAAATATAATGCTCTTGCTATCTGTAAAAGATGTTTATGTTTGATTTCAGCTCTAGCATTTTGTTGTGGAGTGTAAGGACAAGAGGTTTGGTGTATGATACCCTTTGATTGAGTGAATGTTTGGAATTGTTCATTAAGAAACTCAGTACCGTTATCACTTCTGATGATTTTGATTGAAGTATTGAATTGAGTTGTAACATATGAATAAAAGGATTTGAATGTAGACAAAACATGGTGTTTGGCAGGTAAGAGATAAGTCCAGGTGGCCCTTGTGTAATCATCAACAATGGTGAGAAAATATTTACAGTGATTAAAGGTTGGATGTTTGTATGGACCCCATACATCAAGATGAATTAGATCAAAAACAGTGGAAGCATGTGATGAGCTAGATGGGAATGGTAAAACATGATGTTTAGCTAAAGGACAAATTGTACATTTATTCTCTGAATTACAGTTGATTACAGGAGAAATTTCCTTGATCTTTTGAAGTACATGATAAGATGAATGCCCTAGTCTAGCATGCCACAATGATGAGGAATTGGTGTAGAGTTGAGCAGAGGTGGAGTTGATGGCTGGTGATGGGTTAAGTGCATAAAGTCCACCATGAAGTGATCCATGAGTTACAGAACCATCATGGCCCTGAAAGATACACTGTTTGTGAGTGAATGTGATGGCTGAATGTGTAGTTGCAGTTAACTTGCTAATGGAAATTAGGTTATAGGTAAATGTAGGTATGTAAAATACCCCTGTGAGTGTTAAGTTTGGTGTAAGATGAACTGACCCTATGGTGTCAACCTTGATTTGATGGCCATTTGGTAAATTAACTAAGATTGGATGTTTTAAGGTTCTGATGTTGTGCATTTTGTGTAATGAAATACATATGTGATCTGTAGCCCCACTATCTATAATCCAAACATCAAGTTTTCCAGAACTGAAAGAAGCAATGAAGGTAAATGTACCTGACATGTGAGGAAGAGTAGCTGCTGTGAACTCTTTTGGGTTGTTTTGCAGCATCAAAAGCACCTGATTGAGTTGGTTTTGCAACATATCCATCCTTGTGTGAACAAATGGGTCAGCAGAGGTTGATGTACCAGTGTTTGGATCAGCATAGTTGGGAGTAATGTCTTGTGTGTCATCATTTTCAACTGCCATGTTGATTGTTGCACTTTTACCATTTCTTTGAGATGGAGGGATGTACTTGTTGTGTAGAGGGTGCCCTGATGGATATCCAACAAGTTTGTAGCACTCATTCCCATAATGACCTTCCTTGCTGCAATTGGTACAATAAACTCCTTTCCTAAATGGACTTCTCCTCACTGTGTTATTTGGTTTGTTTTGAGTGAATGAAGGTTGAGGCCTATTTCTGTTTGTGTTTGTGTTCAAAGCAGTTGGAGTGAAGATGGTTGACTTCTGAGTCTCTCTCTGTTTCTCCTCTTGTCTGAGCATGCTGTAAGCTTTTGATACAATTGGTAATGGCTGAATCAACAGAATCTGACCCCTCACATTAGTGTAGCTTTCATCTAATCCCATCAAGAATTGCATAAGCCTCTTCCTCTGATCTCTCTCCCCATTAGTTCTACCATTTGCACAATCACATGGACAAACACAAGCATATGGAGCTTCTAATGCATCCAATTCATCCCATAACCCTTTCAATTTGTGGTAATACAACTCAATTGAAGTGTTGCCTTGCTTCAAATTTACCAAATCATTTGAAACCTGATAGATCCTATGGCCATCTAATTGAGAGTAATGCTCACTTAATTCATTCCACAAAGCTTGTGCAGTATTCACAAAACTCAGGTTGTTTCCAATTTGTTCAGTGACTGTGTTCAATATCCAAGAAATAACCATATCATTAGCTCTTTCCCAAAGTGACCTCATTTCTGAATTGATAGCAGGTTCTTGAAATTCTCCATTAATCAGCTGCATCTTGTTTCTTGCATTAAGTGCAATCATCATGGATCTTTTCCAAGTACTGTAGTTTTCAGATCCAGTTAGCTTCTTGGAGATGAGTACAAGTCCTGGATGATCATTTTGATGGAAATACAATGGGTGATGAATTGAATTAACATCATTTGTGTTGTGTGATGAAGATGATGCATCTGTATTGGAAGATATGTTAGCCATGGTGATTTGAAGGTTTTCAGAATCAAGAATCAGTTATGGAAATTTTGGCGGGAAAATCTGTTATAGATGGATTTGATTGATTTTCAATGGTGTTTGATGAATTCTGTGTGATAATGGTGGTTGTAATGATGTTATGATTGATTTTGGTTAAGTTTTGATGAAATTTGATGAGTTTTGCAGATTTGTGGTGGTGTTTATGGTGGTTTGTTGCAGTCAAAGTTTGTTAGAGTGGTGGTCAACGGTTGTTATGGTGGCCGGAGTTAGTTAGACTGGCCGGAAGTAGTTATGGTGATCGGTTTGCTCTGATACCATATTGAATAATCAGAGAGCAAATCAAAGTGAATGAAAATGTGAAAATGATTTCATTAAACTGAAATGAAGTGTTACAATGGTATTTATACTACAACTCTATACTACACTTCTGTATACTACACTATCTTTATACAATGACTAGTACTGTACAACTTCTATATGCTACATTTTATTACAGTGTATTAAACTCTTATGAAGTAGTAGCTTCATTCTTGGAGGTGTAGATATTCTCTTTAGACTTTGTACTTGAGCTGTGCAGACATCAGGGCTGTTTGGCACTGTTTCATTGTTGTGGTCTATTGTATCCACATTAATGTTACTATAAAATATGTAATGCTTGTTAATTTGAAGGAGATTGAAAGAAAAAACAATGTGGTGTCTTCTAAAAATGGTTTAGATAGCAAATTTCCTTAAGAGGTTAATGGTAGTATGTGGCTCGACATAAACAACGATGACATAATGGCATGGCAGTCGTTTGTGGTCGATGCTAAGTGTGCTTTGATATACAACTTTAAACTAGTTATAAGATTTTAGTATGATACGCAGACATATAAGCATTTGCCCGTGTTTAATGTTTTTAATTGTGATATAAGTACAACTAATAATTATGCTCGAGTTTTTACACAAACTTTTTCATTATGTACTAATATCGATTAATACATGTTTTGTGAAGATTTTTGTCGGATAAAATATTTAACTTTGTTTAACTAAGTGTTGAGGTTGATGTTGTTGTTTAAATTTAACTATTGATGTCATGTTGTACACAATATGCGAGTTTAATAGCGCATAATGACCGTTGATGAATCTAAAATATAAAGTTTTTGAAAATGTTTTTCCGGATATCCTTATATGAACTTTAAATAGGATTTACATGAGTCGTTGTTATAAATACAATCGCGTATATGTATTTTCATATCGCAATAACCCGTGCTTACATTTGATATTTATATTCCCGTTAGTAATAATTTAGTCGTATTTAATTTTCAAACCCGTGTACGCATGGGTTAAACTTATGAAAAAGAATAACATAAGTCATTATTGAACGCATATAGTAAAAGAAAAATATTTCTTCGCATATCCTTACTTAAACTCATAAAGAGGAATAACATAAGTTGTTTATATACGTACAACCTCGTGTATTTATTTATACACAATGAGTCGTGCTTTCATTTTGATATTTATAATTCTGTGCATATACATGTTGTATTTCTAAAACAAACATATATGTTGTATTTTTAAAATATAAAAATGTAAGGGATATTTGTTTATTCCTTAAAGTAATTTAAAAATATGAAAACTTATAAGTTTACATTTAACTTCATATAATTTATTTAAAATTGAACCACTAAAGTTGTATTAACTACCTTTTTTTTTTTTTTTTTTTTTTTTTTTTTTTTCCCACAAATTTGACACCTATATTTATGTTTTTTTTTTCTCCACCAAATTTATCAAAGTTTGACAAATTTTTATCAATTGGCTAAAAAGAATGTTTAATTTTGCCACATGTCAAAATAGAGCAACCTGGCCTAATTTCTTTCTCATTATTTCTCAATAAGTTTGATTATTTAAGATATCATATGGTTTTGGTTTCAGGTATGATTGTTTCATCTGCACTAATTATATGGAAGTTTCTAATGGTTGTTACTGGCAGTGAGTCACCTGTTGTCGTGGTTCTTTCCGAAAGCATGGAGCCTGCGTTTCAAAGAGTAATTATGTGCATTATATAGTTTTATACTAAAAGGTCATATAACATGATATAATGCTGTTGGTAGAGTGTCTTATGTCCAATTGATGAACAAACAGATGGACATAGTTTTATTGTATATTTTCACTTGTTGTGTAAGATCTGTAAAAAGTTCCTGCTTTATATGTTTTCTTACATTGTCAGGGAGATATTCTGTTCTTACGGATGGGTGAAGATCCTATTCGAGCAGGTGAAATTGTTGTGTTCAACATTGATGTAAGAAATCTATTTCCTTTTGATAGTATAATATTATGGTTACTATGTGCATGCTCTTTGGAACCTTTTTCATGTTTAAGAATCGTCTCTGAGCTGCTTCTTTTTTACATTTTTGTGCAGCGCCGCCCTATTCCAATCGTCCATCGCGTAATCAAGGTAATGCATCTTTCCTTGATTAACATTATGTCCTTGAGTCTCCACCAACAAACATTATGTTAATACTAATCATTGATCTTTCTACAATATTAGTTAGTGATTTGCTATAATAGTGGATATTTTAATAATGTGTTTTCAGCAAGGCTGTGTGTCACACCTCGCCGAAGGCGGAAACACAAGGTGCAACGAAATCGATATACATCACCAAAGAGAAATAAGACAATACCATAATTTACATTAAGGAAAAGTATAACATTACAACATTGTTATTGCCGACATTGGCAATTTAAGACATAAGTTCAGTTTCCAAAAGATGGTATTTTAGTACATAATGAATAGTAGTGATATGTGAAAACTTCATTATGCAAAGACCTTGAAGAAAAGCTTACTGGCGATCACCTGAAATGCATGAGAGAAAACGGGTCAACTATGAAAATAGTTGGTGAGCACACACGTTTTATATAATATGAGAAACCATTAGAAAAAGTTCACAAGCCAAAGGCGTTGTCAAGTATTATGTCTTGTAGTCAAGCACCCGCGGTCATAATAAGTCACAATATAAGCACCACATATATAATAATGTATGCCATGCAAAGCCCCTAATTAAATAATATGCGTCTCGTAACATAGTGGACGAGAGGTTGGCCGACCTCTAATAGCGCTATCCATATTACTAATAGGTGTCAATGCGAATGTACGAACAGTACATCATACAACTATTATATACAATTAAGAACGCTCCAAACATGGGAGACTTAGCACGCTCCACCAATAAGGCGAGACTTTAGGGTTAAGAACGCTCCACCAATAAGGTGAGACTTTGCACGCTCCACCAAAAATGGCGAGACTATAGGTCATAGTACATATGGTACATTAAGTTCAAAAGTTCAAGTTGAGTTCAAGAGTTCTAAACAAGTTATAAGGTCAAGACAAGTCAAAAGAGTTCATAATAATCAAAGGGTTCAAAACAATGTTCAAAGTGTTCAAGTAATAATTCATGCATCCACCCCAAAGCGATTAAAATAGTTAGAAAAAGGGGTTCGTGAATACTCACCTTATGCAACAGATACAAAAAGCTAGTGATTGAACACAAATAGGCTCGATTCCCTAACAGCAACCTAATATGAATGAAGTGTTTCCAATGTAAGAAATGAAACAATGTTACACATGCGTATACGTACGTTATCCATACCACTTGTAGTTTTTGAAAATAACGTTTATCGTTTAGTGTTTTATTAGTAAATATAACGTTTTCGGCGTAGTTTAACCTTGTTCTAACTTTAGAAAAATATGTCCAAATGGCTTCACAAAACTAGTCGTGAAATATAGTACGTTAAGTGTTAATGTTCAAGCTCGGCGTTTTTGAAAACCTTGTAATAATGTCTAGATGTAGTCTTGTTTAACTTTTGATTGTACGTGCCTCGAACGATAAGAATTATAGCTCCAAATGTTGTTACTTGAAAAATATAATGTTTAACACTTAGAAAATTCAATTATAGCAAAGCTGCCAAAAATATATACATTTCGTCAAAGTTCAAATGCTTGTATCTTCTTCGTTTTAAGCTTGTTTTCTACGTTCTTTATATCCCCGGAATCGTGGGACAACATACTAATATATTTTTGATAAGTCGGGACGGCTAGATCAAGTTTTACACCTTAAAACAGTCCACGAAAAAGTGAGACAGCAACATATTTTCTGAAAATATAGTTTTCGTCGTTAACTTGTTTTTGGCATATCTTCTTCGTTATTAACTCGTTTTTATCCAAACTTTCGGCCATAGTTTCATCTCGGAAAGTATTTTCTAAATCTTTGGCCAAAAAGTACACCCAACCCCCTGAGTTTCCCACGTTTTACAAAAATGGACAGTAGCTATTTATGGTTGTCAAAAATCACTTTTCTAGTTTCAAATCCTAGTCAAATCTCTTCAAAACACCACAAGACTAATCTAATCTTACCATATACCTTCTTAGGGTATCATGGTTCCTAGTACTCATAAAATTAGTGGGATAACAAGGGGATGATCATAGGCTTAATATAAACTCATAAAATTAAAAGTATACTTGAAAGTGGTGTCTTTAACATATATACTTGCATGTGTGCTAGAATAAATAGAAAATACATCATGTTAACATAAAAATGGAAGTATTAGATGATGAAAATCATAACTTGAAACTTACTAGTTATATGAAGAGGTTTAAAGATCAAGGTTTCCTAATAACTTCTTTAGTTTATATTCAAAACTATAAAATAGGAGTAATCTATGGTTAATCTTATACTTGAAACTTGAAAAGCTTGATGTTCTTCTTGTTGTGATGGTTGGCCGTGAGTTGGAGAGCAAGAAAGGAAGAGTACTTTGTTTTTTTTTTATTGTAAAATAACACTATAGGAAGAATACTTGAAGTTTACTTGCCAAAATATCTAAAGTTAATGGCATTATGGTAGATAATAGATCAAGTTCAAGTAAATGTCTTGCACATGTGCATGAAAATGTCGACCCTTGTAATATCTTGGAAGATATTTGTAGTTTTGATGAGTATTAAGTGTATTATTAGTCATTTAGTGTATATAATGTTTTACGTTGTAAGTTTTGGGTACCGGGTTAACTAGAAATCAATTTTAACGGAACAAAATGAAATATATTAAAGTCGTGAAAATTATAAAATTACATTTCTCACAAGTATCTGGTGAATAAATATTTGTCGGATTGAAATTGCAGTAAACCGTCGACGTTATAGACGTTAAACGATACGTATATCAAATAAATTCAAAACGTCGGGTAAATTAATAATATAAATTTTATATCATTATGACGAGTGTAAAAATATGTTAGGACCATACTCAGGATTGTCGGATCAATTATTCAAAATAATAGCTCATAGGATAACGTTTATTAGATAGATAACCGTACGTATACAGAAATGATGCAACTCACGCATGAATGACAAACTTTCTCCGGGAGTGAATAGTGTTCTGTGAATAGTAAAATTTTCAAATGTTTCTCAGAATATCAAACGGACATCAAAAACGATAAATAGTAAAATGATGAATAGTTTTTTTTGATGAATAGTAATCGATGAATAGTGAATTTCCAAAGTTTGGAAATAAACGTAGACGTGGAAAATATCGGGTTGTTACACTGTGTGCAAATTTATTGCAAAAAAGGTTGGTTAGACATTTTTAATAATTTATTTGTATAATGTTCTATAGCATGGTGATTGTAAAGTAAAATCCAACCTTATACATAAGCACTCGGTCACTAAACCAATAGAGCTTTCAATTATTTGGACTCCCTCATTTTATGATAAATTGTTTTACTTTTGTTGGTTGATTTAGTGAGTTTTAAGAATTCCGAGTTCCTAGCACATTACATATATGTTGATCATCAAGTTGTTAATTTTAAGTATCCCCAATACAAATGCATGAACTTCTAATCATAGTGTTGATATAATCGAAGTTTCCCTTCCTTTTATGATTTTTCAATTCCAGATTACCCTTCTTCCACTTGTGATAGTTGAGATTAGTGATATAATTGGTTTTGGTTCATTATGTTTTCACATATATTTGATATGTGCCTCGTTAATCACAACATTTACTAAGGAACAGGGTTGTATTGCTGTTTCTTTTACAGGTTCACCAAAGGAATGATACAAAAGATGTTGATGTCCTCACAAAAGGTGATATTTATAGCAATGTAGACTTTTTCTCACTTGAATGTTCTTCTCTGACAATGTCTATCTTTTAGGGGATAATAATCCCGGTGATGACCGAGTTCTATATGCGCCTGGTCAGCAATGGCTTGAGCACCACCATATCATGGGTAGAGCCAATGTTATAAATGGCGTGAGGCGTGGCGTGGCGGCAAGGCCACGCCTCAAGCCTTACGCGCCATGGCGAAGCCATGGCGTTTTTTGCGGCGTGACTAAGGCGGCGAAAAAATATTTATATATTTATCATTTATGTTATAATATCATATTTCATATACATTTGGACTACTATATTAGACATTTAACAACTACTTATTATATAATTATCAGACCCAAATAACAAATAGCCCAAATTTCAAATGATCGTTCAAATAGTTATTAAAATAATAATAATAATTAAAATAAAATAAAAAAAACCAATACTGTTTCAAAAAGGCGCGCCACGCCTTACCAAAAGGCGCGCCTTTTCACGCCTTGTCACGCCTTTTTCCACGCCACGCCTAGAGCAGCCGCCATGGTCTATTTCGTGGCGGCGAGGCCACGCCTCGCGCCTTGGCGACGCCTTGGCAGCGCCTTGGCGCGCCTTTTAGAACACTGGGTAGAGCAGTGGGGTAAGACTAAGACATCTATCACATGCCTTAGATTCAGTGATACTTGGAATTCGTGAAATTTGTTTGGCTTTAAGCTCGTCTTTATAGTTGTATCTCCACGTATTGCAAGTATAAATGTTAGGCACTTAAGCCTACAAAATGAACCAAACAACATCCCTATAGAGAAAATATGTGATAGGCCTAGACTTCACACGTAACTCTTTTAATATGAAGACTCCAAACTTAAAGTTTTGTAAGAGAATGGTTAGGAGTAACTCTCTTAATACTATTATTACCAAATTCAAGTGATATGACAAGAATCCAAACAACAGTTCATTTAACTAAATCACTTGCCGAATCTTCCTATGCAGATTCTTACCTTATGTTGGCTATGTTACAATCATCATGACTGATCATCCATTTGTAAAGGTACATATAGTGATGTTTTTATGCCGAATCAACTGCCATTCTAGCTTCTGATTAATTTTGTCGATTTGTCATTATTGTTTTCCATGTTGCAGTATGCTCTTATTGGTGCTCTGGGATTACTCGCCATTGCATCCAAAGATTGATCAACCAAGCTTCTAAAGTTAACAGAATCATATGATTTGTCATACACTTGGAATATAGAAATTTCATCCTAGTTGACTAGCATTTATGAACAGATTCAACCTTAAAAATAATGAGAGATTGAAATTGCGGCTTTATGAGTTTCGACTTAAGTTATAGCTGCTCAATTTATCGGGTCAAGCAGGAGAAAACTAATGGTTGTACTATATTTTGGTGGTCTTCGGAGAAGGGTTTATGATCCAAAGACTTCATTATTCATCCTGCATGCCTGATTTTAAAAAGCTTTAGTTAGCGATTCCATTTTTCATTCAAATAACTTAAGTAATTTTTTGATACATTCATATTCCAATTTGGGACCGATATAGACTGTTACCATTTGATTAAATGTTATACTATGTTTTGATCCGGTCGAGTTCCATCCTAATACATGCTTCCACAAAGAGAGTTCATAAGTATGGCTTCCTTTTCCCTTCTTTAGTTTATGGCTTTCAAGAAAAGGCAACACGTAAAGTGTGTAGACAAGTGGGGGCTCGATTCATAGCTCGATGAACAAAAACAATCTAGGCTCAAGGAAGATTTGAGCCCGAATCAGTGACTCAAAAAGTCAAAAATATTCATTATAAAGCAAAGCAAACAACCTGCGTAAAGCGGCGGCGTTTAATAGTTTTTAATAAGAGTATCTATGTTTATGTTTTGCTATTAGTGAGATCGTGATTAATTTGATTCAGGAGAACCAAATTCAAAATTTGCCATGATTTGAATTTAAAAACTTTTTAAACTTTCAATTATAAAAACATGCCTTAAACAAACGATGTTACAAGTTCAGAATTGTGTAGTTTTGATATTCACGAAATACTATCCAAACATAGTTAAATAATAATAATAATTAAAAAAAAATAATAATAAATAAATAAAAATCCCTCAATTCTTAATTTTGGAAAAGTTGACCCGCGCGAGTTAGGCTGATTTAGCTGATTTTTTTTTTTTTTTTTTTTTTTTTTTCAATTTAGTCGATTTCTATCTGATTAATTAGCACATTGACCAATTTTTTACCAATCCGATTAATAAGGCTGATTAGTCTAAATCGAGATGGTTAATCCCTACCTAGCGCCTATAATCAGCCGCCTAGGCTGATTTTTACAACACTTGCTTTTTGTACTCAAGTTATTCACTGAAGTTTGACTCAACAAAGTCAACTTCCAGCACATACAAATAAGCAGTCACTATTTAAGTGAAAACGTTCAAAAACAGTCTGACTATCCTCGTATGTCGAAAACAGTCCTATCTCGTATCACCCCCAAAACCAACCAAACCAAACACCAAAACCCAACCAAAATCCCATCACACATTAACCAGATCATCACCCATCTTTGTCACATTCTAAGCACCCAACACCCACATTGGGAAACATCTCTCGAAACCACATTCTCGGACCACAACATTGTCCCATCCGACATTGCACACCACCTGTTTGATAAAATTACCCACCTCGAAACCGGTTTAACTTTCTACAACTGGTTGTTAAAAAGACCATATGGGTGTTCTCTAAATGGGGTTGTTTATTCTTCTTATGTAAAACTGTTGCTTAAGAAGAAAGCTTTTTGCGAAATTGACGATGTTTTTGTTCGTATGAGAAGTGAGGGAGAGGTGGTTAGTTTTGATGTTTTGAGTGAGGTGGTTCGAGTTTATTCGCAATGTGGGTTGGTTGATAAAGGTTTTGAGGTTTATAAGGTTGTGGTGGAGGTGTATGGGTGTGTTCCGAATGTGTATGGTTGTAATGTGTTGTTGAGTGGTCTAGTGAAATGTGGGCGGTTGGAAAGTGCGTGTGAGGTTTATGATGAGATGTTGCGAAGAAGTAATGTGAGTGGGAGTGGTGCGGATAATTATAGTACGTGTATAATGGTGAGTGCGTTTTGTAAGATTGGGAAGGTTGAGGAGGGTAGGAAGTTGATTGTTGATAGATGGGGGGAAGGTTGTGTGCCGAATGTTGTTTTTTATAATATATTGATTGATGGTTATTGTAAGAAAGGTGATGTGAAAAAAGCGTTTTTGTTGTTTAAAGAGCTTAAGTTAAAGGGCTTTTTGCCTGCTGTTGAGACGTATGGAGCAATGATAAATGGTTTTTGTAAAGAAGGGAATTTTGGTATTGTGGAGAGGCTTATAAATGAAATGAAGTCGAGGGGTTTGGTGATAAATGTCAAAGTTTATAATAGTATTATTGATGCTCAGTGCCGGCATGGTTGCAAGACGAAAGCAGTTGAAATGTTTAGGAAGATGATTGATATTGGTTGTGAACCAGATATTGTTACGTATAATATATTGATTTACGATTCTTGTAGGCATGGTAAAGTTAAAGAAGCTGAACAACTTATTGAACAGGCTGCACGAAGAGGATTAAGACCTAATAAGTTATCTTATACACCCCTGTTGAACGCCTATTGTAGAAAAAATGACACAGATAAGGCCTTGGATTTGTTTGTTAAGATGATAGACCGTGGAGAAAAACCAGACTTACTAACCTATCAGTCTCTTATTCATGGGATTGTTGTTTTAGGTGAGGTTGAAACCGCAGTAATAATCTTAGAAAAGATGACAGAAAGAGGAGTATTCCCTGATGCAGGGGTTTATAATGTGTTAATAAATGGACTTTGTAAGAAAGGTAAACTTCCTGCTGCCAGGAATATGCTTTCTAAGATGCTTGATCAGAATATTCCGCCTGATAGATTCATTTACGCAACTTTAATTGATGGATTTGTAAGAAACGAAGAGCTTGATGAGGCTAAAAAGCTCTTTGAACACGCTATCCAAAAGGGTGTGAAACTTGATGTTGTTGGGTATAATGCAATAATTAAGGGTTACTGTAAAAATGGTATGTTAAAAGATGCAGTTTCATGTGTCAACACGATGATTAAAGCACGTATTTTTCCAGACGAGTTTACTTATTCTACAATAATAGACGGGTATGTAAAACAACATGATATGGATGGTGCGTTAGGAATTTTTAGTCAGATGGTGAAACAAAACTGTAAGCCAAACGTTGTCACATATACATCTTTAATCAACGGATTTTGTCAAAAGGGAGATACTATTGGTGCCGAGAAATTACTCAAAGAGATGAAATCTTGTGGGTTAATGCCTAATGTTGTTACTTATAGTATATTAATAGGAAGCCATTGCAAGATTGGAAATTTATCTAGAGCAGCTTCCTTTTTTGAACAGATGTTGATGAATAAGTGTAATCCAAATGATGTTACATTCCATTATTTGGTGAACGGTTTCACAAAGTTTAAGAAAATTACAGAATTAAATGAGGAGAATAAGTCTATCTTTTTGGATGTTAACAGAAAGATGATATTAGATGGTTGGTCATCAAGAGTTGCTGCATATAGCAGTATTGTTGTCTGCCTTTGTCTTCATGGAATGCTCAGTATTTCTTTGCAGTTAAGTGATAAGGTGGCGATTAGGGATTGTCCTATTGTTTTTGCTGCCTTGCTATACGGTATCTGTTTGGAAGGGAAGGTAAAAGAATGGAATAGTATTATCTCCTGCAACTTGAATGAGTCTGAACTCCTCGTTGCTGTAAAGTATACATCCATATTTCAGCAGTATCGCCCGCAAGGGGCGATTTCTGAAGCTTCATTGATATTGCAGAGATTAGTTGATGAATGTAAGTTTAAACATCACAAAGTGGTGGAAATTTTGTAAAATCCACCTGTAGAACACTTGTTTATTACAGGGTAGATTAATTTAAATGAAAGGTGGTACATATTCTTTCGACTTTTAACTTTTTAAGGAGTACAACACAGAACAGAATATCATAGACAAACAATTCGTTTACAATAAGCAAGTTTTCTATTGATTAACAAGTACATGACATAGATCTCTTTTGTGAAAGAAAAGATAATAAAAGGTAGCTTTGTTAGCCAGTTTATACACACTGCTGACTGCAGTACGAGTCACCAAATCGATTAACTAAACCATCAAGTTGGCTAGCACCAGAGGTGGCAAGACTTTTTGATACCCAAAATATGCTAAGACGGGTTGACCTCAAACACTTCCAACCAATTTCCCTTTTAACTACTGTACTTCTTCAAGTTGACCTTATATATAAAAGTCAGATTGACCTCAAACACCTTCAACCCATTTCCCTTAAACTACTGTAATTTATCAATTTGACCTGTTTGATATAAAACATAACCCATATCGACCCAGCTTTAGTAAGGTGTTTCAAGACTTTTAATTGATAAGCACAGAATCAAAATTTACATGCAATTCGCAGAGTTGATAGAATGTGATTCAAAATTTTACAAAAAATGAACTCAAGTGACCTAATGGAAACAAAAGAACAAATAAAATCATAATTGGAAGTCACAAAAGCAATCTGGTAAAGCAGAACCTCTACCCATTACATAATCATCTCTATGAGCCTTCCTCAGAGCTACCATCAACTCTTTCCCTTTTAACCCATGAGATGTAAAGTTTGCAAACGCCTTCCTGCTTAAAAAAAGGGTTTTATACAACCCCTTGTAAGCTCTCATTGCCGCCACCATCTTATCCATGTTACCAAAATATGTCGCCACATAAGCATCACTGTTAATTGATACATAATAATCCAGTGCAGCTTTCGTGTTCCCGTGCATAGTCTTGAAGTCTTCACCACTCAAAAGCGATGATTTTGTAACAACATTTGTGTAAACAGATGTTAATCCTTCAAGTTCCATAATGCCATCCCCTGCTGCTAAATATATGTGTGTATTTGTTGGGATCGAAAGAGATTGGAGAATAAAGGCAGTTTCATTTGGTGTAAGTGGGCATTTCCCACGGCTTCTCCAAACTCGTGCTGTTTCTCCGGTCCATGGTTTTCTCTCTCCACGTGAAGCATCTATTGCCTCCGTAGACGAAGGTAAAAGCCCGTTGTATTCACATTGACTGTAAGCTACCATATCAGGTTCAAAACGGAGGTGAAGAGCTAGAAAGGGTTTGGGTATGGCTTCTAAAAGCTCGGTGCTTTTCTTCTCCAAGGCGCTTGTTAGGCGCAGTGCACTGTAACATGCTTGACAAAGTGCAGCCTTTCCATAGAGAGGAAACCTGCAAGATTTCATAAGATTAAAAGGCTACTTGAGAAAGATGTTGCCAACTTCAGGAAAGCAAATAGTTGCAGTACCTGTCACGCCGCTGGCTCATTGCAGGTGTAATTGAGATGTAACGATGTTCCAATAGGGAGGGAAGGACAGTCTCAACGTAATCAAATTGGCCTTTGCGTTTGCTGCAATCTACTCGGACAGGTTCTCTTGATGCAATTTCTGCAGGTAGTTCTTTTACAACCTCAATAAATCCTTTCAGTTGCTGAATGAAGTAGTCCACGTCGAATACATCTGTGAAACCACTGAAGAGGAACACAATAAGTACATTCAATTTGTTACTTTGCTTGAGATATTAACAATTTAAAGTACCTCGATTCGTTCCAATATGCAGCCACTTCAAACTTTGGCAAAACAAGAGTTGCATTCAGTAACCGCGCAACACCAACACCGTCACATAGCTGAAAACGATAGATATCATCAGCTTTTGGTGCTCAAACATTCTTCTAATGTAATGACAAACATTTCAATTTAACCACCATCTAGCACAAATTGTGAAATGTTTAGAGTACTTACATCTCTCCTCATTTGATTAAGCCCACCATAACAATCCACTCGAATGTAACCATTGGTCTTGGCCGGCAAAGCTGCAGCATTTCAACACAGTAAACCACACGCAATTGTCTGCATTGATCAACCAAAAATCCTAAATCACATATCTACCTTTTACCAGCAATTATACATGAAAACACTACAGCTTGTGTTTAGTAAGAACAAACCATTACCGTCTTACTTACTATATACTCCAAAACCTAATTCCTCCTTTCAACCGGGTATCCTGATTCCTAACATATTCAGTTTGTGCAAAACTAAAAGTAAAAGGTAGACTTATGACATTACCCCTTCAATAATTTCAACTTATCCATATGAGACTGAAATCAATGACAACTTTCTGCTTATAATCACCGTAGTTCAATCAAATGAAACAATATATAGATACGTTTTGTTGCACAGTATTATAACATGCTTCAACCTTGTTGAGCGAAACAATTTGTTTTATTATTTGTAGGTAAAATTTATATACTAATTACTAAATGCAGCAACACGTTTGTAGGTGGTGTATGGGGAAAGCTTAAATACGCAGCTTTTCAGCTAATTGTGGTTTCAAAACACAATAAACTGATTTAAGTATTTTGAGTATGAGTAAAATCCCACCAGAATCACCTTTAGTGACCTTGCTGATACACTCCCGACAACCCGGATTCCACAGACCACCCCCTAGAACCCATGGAGCCTAATAAATCACTAGTCCTCCACAAGTGTGGATTATATATGCCTAGGGCGGGTGGCCCCTTAGGAGTTTGCAGGTAACGGATTTGAACTTGAGACCCCCAAGCAAACAACTAAGTTGTTTTTGGATCTGATTTAAGCTTTATTTTGAGAGTGCATATGCTAATTCAAAACTGAGAAATGATTCAGATGCCCAAACTCATGCCTAATTCTGTGCCTAAAATCATGTGCCACTAGTTCAATGGTTTATGATGAAGTGGGTCCGTTTGTTATAACCAATAAAAGACTCACAATGAGGTTTAGTCATAGTCATCTTTACTCTAAGTTGTCCTTAATTATAGAAAAATAATCTAATCTTGGCGTTACGCGATTCAACAAAAAGGCGTTGGTTACCCTTTTGCTAGGAGGTGTTAAGGAGGGTGTTTGGATTAGCTTGTTTTTAGGGCTTATGAGCTTATTTAATTTTGGATAAGCTCATAAGCTAAATTTTTCTAGCTTATGAGCTTATCAAGTTTAGCTTATGGACTTCCATAAGACCATAACCCATAAGCAATAAGCTCATAAGTTGGAAAAAAAATGAGCTTATGAGCTATTCCAAAATCAAATAAGCTCATAAGCCGAAAAATAAGCTAATCCAAACACCCCCTAAGTCATTTTTATAGCACAACCACATAATATTACTCAAAGACTAACTCCTACTACATTGTGTTTAGATAAAACAAACCAGTGAAATGGCCTTGAAGCCACCATTTACATGGTCTCCAATCTAAAACCCTTTTAGCACTCCATATTTCTTCCTCTGTTTCACCACCACTGCAACAGATCCAAAATCAGTTTTTTCCATTGATTTAAAATTTTGGAAAAAAAGAATGACAGACTTACGTGGCGTAATAGAGAGGGATCTGAGAGAAGGGTGAAGAGTAATAAGGAGATAACAAGATCACTGCAAACAGTAGGATTATAGTGGTGATGGTGAGTGAAAACAACAAGGGTTTCTTCACGAACATCTGATTCACATACATAACTAAAACTAATCTAACTCTTTCTGTCTATGAGGATTATATAACTGAACTGATTTATATAACAAGTAGGAAATCTGGAACAAGGGTATATGGGTGTTTTGTTGTCTTTTTTACTGAAAACCAACTGTTTGGTTTATTATAAAGCTTAATAATCCGATTTTAATTTGTTGAAATAACAATAAGGGCTTATTTTTGGGCTTATTAGTTCATGTGTTATAAGTTTTTTTTTTTTTTTTTTTTTTTTTTTTTTTTTTTTTTTTTTCATCAAAATTGTGAGCGTAAGATCGGATCAGGATCTTATTGTTATTTTCTTAATAGACGTTGTAAATTTCTACATATTAATTATTATATATCATATATCATGAAAATGTATGTCAAAATTATGATTATTAAGTGTTTAATACAATCACCGTCTTGTTTTCCATATTCTACAAAATTTAATACATAAATTTGTAGTTTTTTAGCTTGTGGTTTGAGAAAAGTAAGATCAGATCGATCGAGATCATAAGATCATATAGTTAAGATCGGGATCCCATTAAGATCCTATTCGCAAAGATTCTACGTAGGATCGGGATTGTTTTTGTTTTGTAGTATCGTAAAATTGCAAAATCTTAGGATCAGGATCGGAATCTTAATAACAATGGTTCATATGTTTCAAATTAAGCCCATGCAATAATTTATATCATGCTGCAAGCTATAAATAATTTTTATAAAGTTGTGCGGTGAATTAGCTGAAACTTGAGCTTATCATTCTAGTAACTTAAAAAGAGAAAAACTAAAGTTCACGGATATTTTTAGCTTTCACGTGTTAGTTATAATATTTTGAATAGTGTTTGTCATTTGACTAATTACAAGCTCTACTCACATTTAAAAGCTTCTTTAAATTAGCTTAAAAAAGTTTCAAAAACTTGTGTGACAAACAAAATTTAAATTATGAGCTAGCTTATTTTAAAAAAAATAAAATAAATCTTTTATAATATAAGCTTCATCCCAAACACACCATAACTCGTTAACCCAAAAATAATTTTAAGCAAACACATCCTAAGTACTGGAATATTACGTGCTCAATTACTATTTTTTTCAATGGTCTTAACGTGTTAAGTTTTCCTCTTCACAACCTACTAATTGGGATTTTTTATTTATTTATTTTTTTTTTTACATATCTATACGTTTTGTCGTTTTGTATGAAATTAAGCAATATTGAAACGTTCTCATGACCTATAACGAGACATGATATCGACAAAGTTCCACTTTGAAGCAAGTTGCTTGACATATGCCTATATGAGTCTTACCCGAACCAGTCAAAGCTTTGGAGTTTCTTTTTAACAAATTAACATGAAATATGGATTACTTAACTCCATGTCAAATAAACACATCTAAAGAACACGTATTAACTCTGTAAATCAAACTTGCTAGACGAAAGTTATAAGCACGAACAGATGACGTGTTCTCTCGTCGGTACCCAGAGAGCACAAGTCTTTGATTCAGATGTACAAGGCTTAGACGAGATATCCCCGCCACCGTTTCTGACTCTTTCTCCGGCCACCCCCGAATATATGTACCTAGTGAGATTGAACCTGAACCTCTTGTGAGGATATCTGGTACCTTACCACTAAATCAATAATGACCAAAATATATACTATAGTAATTTTAACATCATTTTAAGATACCGCCATCCTAGCCATTACAAATACAGATTTGCCTTTTGTTCAAGTATCAAAGTTTATACACTCACATCCAAATGAACATGTTCAAGTGGTTGAAATAGTTTGAAGATAACTTATAAACCAAACAATATTAATCCTACAACTGACCATCGCCTGATATTACCCAACTAAGAAACTAACAAAAATGTTTTGATAACATCATTCATCCTCTCTAGTATCAATAATCGCTCTCTTCTGAACTATCTTCTTCCTTTGACGGCTTTATATTCTTCCTATTACCTCTCATAACACTTGAAAGATCCTGTATAGTACAGGAAGTGCTTCTTTCCATCTTATCTGCAAGTATCTCTACTTGTTCTGCAAACCCCAATCCAATAATCTTATTCCTTAAAAGTTCACAAGTCGATGAGTATGGTGGTATGCCATCATCAACCATCATTTCAAAATAGTGACACGCATCCTCTAACTTCCCTTTCTTTCGACAAAGACCATGAACCATAACCGCATAAGTTGAAGCTGATGGATGAAACCCCTTATCTAACATCTTATTCCATACACTTGTGACCCTATCGAACCTCCCTACTCTAATCAACATCTTAAGCAACATATTATACGTATGCCGATCAGGATCACACGAATCTGTATCCATCCTCGACACCAACTTAGTAGCCATGTTAACCTCCAACCGATTACAATGAAAAGACAAGATAGCATTATAGCTCCACACATCCGGCTTCACATTCCTCTCAATCATCTCATCTAAAAGCTCATACGCCTCTTCAACTTTATCATTCTTACACAACCTATTAATAATCGCATTATAAGTAAACACATTCGGAACAAGCCCATACCTTTTCATCCTATCAAGCACCCTAAACGCCGAATGCACATCATCCGCCTCACACGCCGCATGGACAAAAACACTATAACTAAACGCATCCGGCTCAAGCCCTTTCCCTCTCATCTCCCTAAACAATCTCCGCGCCTCATCAACCTCCCCACCTTTACACAAACTCTCCAAAACACTATTAAACGCATGCACATCAACACTCAACCCTCGCATAACCATTTCATCAAAAACCTTACGCGCCTCGCCCGACTCGCCCACAAAACCCCACCCCCTCACCAAAATACTATACGTCTTAACCGTGACACCAAACCCACCCTTAACCTCATCGAAAAAAACCTGCCCCTCCCTCACATGCCTCCTCTTACACAAAACATACAACAAATGATCCAAATCATTAATCCTAGGTTCCAACCCATAAAGACCCATATTCTTAAAAGCCCGAATAGCATCTAGAGGCAAATTAGCTCTAGCATAGTTACTAAAAATAACCCAAAACATAACATTACTAATCTCACACACCTTTCTATTTTTAACCTCGTTTAAGAAATCCCATACTAGAGGAAACTGTTTGCTTCTGCCTAGAATGTCTAGTAAGATGTGGTGGCTGTTTTTAGTGTGGGTGAAAGTGGGTAGATTCTGGGCCCAGGTGAAAAGGGAGTGGGCTGAGAAGGGTAAGTTGTTGCAACGTTTAAGGACTTGCTCGATGATGTCAGGGGTGATGGAGGGTGCGTGTAGGGTGAGGGGGGGAATGATGTCGTTTTGGGGGTGTCTGTAGTCGCTTAAGATGCGTGAGAGGCTGTTTATGAGATGGGTTGGGGATGATGAGAATGGACGGAGTGTTGCGGTGATGAGATGACGGAGGGTTTTTGTTTGCCCGGAAAGTGATTTCACTGACATTTCTGACTAGGGAAGGAAATGCTTTGGTACTTTTTTAGTACTTTTTAGGGTGCTTGTTTAAAGGGGTGTTTGGTTTATGAGAGAATCACTATGGGATTAACAATGGGTTTTGAAACCCACTAGTTTTTATGGGTTTAGATTATGTTTATACATGGACTTACGAGCTTATTTAATTTCGGCTTTCATAAGCCCCATAAACCAAACCCGCCCTAGTACTCGACCCTCTCAATATTTTCACCCTAGTTCTGTCTATGTTTGATAATATGGGTTAGTTAGATAATCTGATTTAATAATACAATTAGTGGTTTGTTTTCAATCGTCAACTCCACCCTCATCAGGTTTGGACAGGTCATGAATATCGCCAATCAAATCTTAAATCCAAATTTAACCTGTTTTGAAAGAAAAAATTAAGGAGGTGACATTGTTTATGTGTCAATACAATGAAGTAGCCCAAAATAAATAAATAAATTAATAAAAAGTTCTTATTTCATTGCGGTTGTATATGTGTCTCGTTCAATGTTCAGCCCTTTAGAGCACGCGGTAAGTTGCCTTTTGGGGGTGAGTTATAACTTAACTCACCAAGTTAACGCACCGAGTTATGTTACCGGGGCTAAAAGGCAAAGGGAAGTTAACATGGTGAGTTATAGGCATAACGCACGTTAAGGCATAACTTTTGGGGGTGAGTTATAACTTAACGCAACGGTAAGTTGCCTTTTGGGATGAGTTATATGATAACGCAGGGAAGTTAAGGCATAACTCAGGTGAGCTATCTTACCGCCCCCTAAAGTTAACGCTGACGTGACGGTTAGTTATGGTATAACTTGGGGTCAACTTACCCCATGCTCTTAAGGTCCAAGCCAAAAAATATTAACCATTAAATGATGTCGTTAATATTATTATTTACACTTAGATCGCAAACTTAGAATTCGAGTAAGAGTAACAATTCGATTTTACTCTATTGTAGCGCGCCGTAACTCGGTTGCAAGCGACTCTTACGGGCCAGAACGGTCATCTGAAGGTTACGTAAGACGGTAAGAGTTGAAGCGATTTCACCAAATGCCAACGGGACAAGTGAACCATAATGACCACTCTTTTGACTAAGCGGGCCAAATGTACTTTTTCAAAATGGAGCCCAAAGTGCTATTGGGCTGTCAGTTATACTCTCAACTATAAAGTGACATAGTGAAATCCTTTGATAAGCATACTTAATGAGGAGACCCGTATTTTTATTGAATGACATTTTCCAACTTAAGTTTCATAAAAAATATTTATCACAACTCTAACGGCATAAGATGGTACATGATTTCTATATAATCAGACACTAGTTGAAAAATCATTTGGCGTCTCTATGTTAATCAAAATTACGTAAAAATGATAGAATTGCGTGTGCATGAAGCAACAAACTTCAGCTATAGAGAAATGCAAGTAGAGGGTTGTCGATGATGAAGCTGAGATATGTGGTGAGCGATTCCAGAGATATTTTTATGCGACTTATAGGAGACTTTAATTCTAATTTCGAGCAGAGCACGATAAAGTATCCAATTCCAAGATCAAACACATCAATCTAAGAAAAAGAGCATTGATTGACATGCCTAATTCATTTGCCTAATCTTATGTGGCATTATTTTATTGGTGGCAGTAGATGGATCCACTTCATCACAGTCCAATAAAACGCTTCCACATCATTTTAGGCATAAAATTAACCAAGTTAGGCGACATGGTTTTATTAGATTAATCAAATATACGGGGTTAACCTAAATCACGCTTATATGTAAACTGTCCAAAAATTGAAAATGAAAATATAAACCAGCTACAGATGATAATTTCATCATCACGTCCCAAAATATGTACCTTTGAACTTAGATGTAACCCGCGAACACACATCTTTGTTAATATATACATAATATGTGAGGCGCATTGCTAAACATGTAACAACTCATAACTATGAATGACAAAGTTATGATCATGTTAATAACCTCACAAGTCATAGGTATGGATGCTCATGTTAAATATCTATATCACTAGTGGAACATTTTAAATTTTTAATGTTAGTCTGTTAGGTAACACGAAAGAAGTAAGTTATGATCATATTAATAACCTCATAGTAATACCACTTTACCTATATATAAAACAAAAAATCGATTATAAATTGACACTTACCACCAAATATTAAATAATGAAATCTGGGTACGAATAATAAGTTCATGGTGCTATCGGTGCATATAACCTTTCCCTTTACGAGTTTATGGTCTGAAAACTGATTAAGTTAGTACCATCATTTAACACTAAAGGTATAGATATAAGAAATACAAAACCAATAAGTCATTGCATGTACAAATATGAGTTAGTACTCAATATCTCATATCAAGGTGCATGTAAACACATGAAATCGTGTTAAACTAATAATGTGCAATGGCCCTAGTACAAAAATAAACGTAACTTCAATTTTAGTTTTCTTACCGAAGAAAATAAACTTCATGGTTGGTACTAGGGGTATAAATGAGTCGAGCTTTTATCGAGTAACTTAGCTTGAACTCGACTTGAGCTCGTTCGAGTCGAGCTTTATCGAATTACCCAGAAAATGGGCTCAAATGTTTAACGAGTCGAGCTCAAGCTTATATAGGCTTGACTTGAGTTATTATCGAGCTTTTCGAGCATTTAAGTAATATAATTGTTTTTATATATATTATATATATTACAAGTGTGTATATGTAAGTTTATAAATGTATCGAGCTTTCAAGTCAAGCTCAAGTCGAAATCATATCTTATCTTCTATTTCAATTTTAGTGGTTTGAAAAACCACATTATTACAAATAATTCGAGCTTTGTGCGCCGAGCTCGAGCTTCCTTCATGAATGCTCATCGAGCTATCGAGCTATGCTCGAGCTGAACAAACTACAATCGAGTAGCGTCGAACTCTGCCAAAATTTGACTCGATTCAATTCATTTACACCCCTAGTTGATACATGACCACTTTCAGATATTTCGTAGTAGATTCGTTGGGTACAAATTAAATCTCGATCTTTTTTGCTTAAGTATTTGAGAATATCTAACACGTGAATCACATGTTCAATAACATTCGACCTCTAAGTTTTTGTTTGTTTGTTTTGCCTTGTTTATTTTGTTGTATGCTTGTGTGGTAGTTATTTTCTTGGGTCTCGCTTTTTTAATCGTCTCGATTGTGAAAGTGAGATGCCTTTGTTTGTAAGTTTTTGTTTGTTGTAATATATTGCTGCCTTTCTAAAAAAAATATTCGACCTCTAACTGTTATATGATATATTTTTGAAGTTGGCATACTGGTCAATATTGATACCCTAATAAGAAAAATCTTGATACCCTAATAAGAAAAATCCGAGGTTCAAATTTAAGTAGGTAAACATTATGATGGTCAACGTGAAAAAGGTGAGATATACTTACGGGATACCATGGTTAGATCTGAGTATCAAATAAACGGAACAGAAGATCTCACCCATATACAAATTAAACCGGATGTATTGAGATGTTTAAAAAAAATAAAGCAATAAGAGCTTGAGGTATCGTGACAAATTGCTTCTCGCTACTCCTACGTGGAGCTTGTTGTGGCTCGCCACTCCTTAGCCACCACACCAAGCTGGCTTGCCACTTCTTGTTGTTGGTTGGTTTGTCGTCTGCACGACGAAGGTAAGTGTGGTACGATTTTTTTTAATGGTTGTGTGTGTGTGAATAAGTGTGTATGTGGGACCCAAATAAAGTTGTTGTGATAAAAGAAGCTGTAGAAGGGTTGTTTTGTAGTGATGTGTCACCCGTGAAGCCAAATGACAAGCTTATGCTTGTTACGACACCTCAAGCTCTAACATTTTGGTTGGCACGGATAACTAGAATTGCTTCTTAATCAATGATGATGATTTAAAACATTGATCAATGATTAAAAATGGTCCATTATATCTTTCATTATCTATATTCTACTAGCATGATTTATAACGTGTTTTTTTTAGCTAAATTCTGAAAATGCTTTTCCAAATAGTTAGATCAACTTTTCTTATAAATCAGCTTATGTTGTAAGTTACAATGCATGTATGCTTGTGAGGCACAAGTATTTGTCAGTTTTAGAAAAGTATAGTGTGTTTTTCAGGAAATGCATAAAGCACAAAAATGAACGGTGAATATAAACTGAAAAACAAAATTAGAAAGATATTTGTTAGGCTAATCGCCAAAAATAATTTGTCATCATGTTCATGTTGATTAGCCAGTTTTTTCTCATGTTCTTTGTTCTCTACCTTTGACGACGTGATCGACTTGATATTTTAATAACTTAAAACGTGATGATATATGTTTGACAGCCTTGTACTATAATCAATTCTCGGTCATTCCATCAAACAATGTTTTATTTTTTAGCATTAGCATAACTAATTAGTATTGTATGGTTGTATGCTTAATTGTATGTTTAAACAATATCCTGTTAAAGACGGTAGAGTGATCCACTTGTGACCCGCTTCTTCACAAACCAATAAATCCGTGTCACATGCATGTAGCCCGTGTAGGCACAAAATTAGTCACACATTTAAGTCTCTCAATTAATTCTCACCCATTTTTGACGAGTTGTACTATTGCTACCCCTTATCTATATATCCTACCCCCTATACCCGTTTTATTGACATGACAAGACTGTTTTTGAAAGCTTTTTGTTCCGTATCTTTCTTCGTTCACTACTGTTGACTTGTCAAACTTTATATTTTATGTTCCGCACTTTTTTCGACAGATTTACATACTTTACTAACAGGGCATGACAGTTTTTTAGGTTTTCTGCTCCTTATTTTGTGTTGACCTACTTTGGACTTGTACAACTTATATTTTTTATTCTGTTTTCTTATTTCATAGTTTAATAATAAAACGAAATTATAAAAAAGATAAATAAATAAAAAATATTAGAGAGGGTATTCCTGATATTTTAGGAGGTGAGGATAACCAAACCCATTTTTAAATAGTTTATTACTGTAATATTGTAATTATTAATTAGCGAAAATTAAACCTTGGATGGTAGGGTAATGACTAATGATGGCTCATGAAGCACTACCTACCTGACTTGCATTTTTTATAAATGATGGGACTGTACTGGGTGTTAAAGATTTAAGCTCAATGTCGTTTAGTTCGACTTGAGTTTGACAACATTTGAGATTAAGTCGATCTTAAACAAAGTTTTCAGCTTGATTAATTAGCTTAATAAGATGAGCTTAGAAAGTAAAATATTTGGCTCGGCTTTTTCAAAAGCACACTTAGTGTCACATTAAACAACTTAAGCCAAGTGGATCAGTAAACAAGCCTTACGCTTGAGCTCGAACAAAGAGTGATCACATGAGCTCAAGCCTGTTATTCTATTAATATGAAATACTCCACTCTACTCGGATTATTAACAGTATAAACAACTTACTTTAAAATAGATCACATTTGTATGTTTTACATGTACGTTTTAAGAGCACTCGATACTTTGAGCTATAGGGCGCAATATAGCCCTCTCATGTTACAAATCATTGCGTCAAATCCACCAACCAAGTCAGGGGCGGATGTATGTAGAAGCCAGGGGTAGCGGTCGCTACCCCTGAACTTTTACCCGGTAGTGTAATTTTAGCGATTTTTGGCGATTTTTTGCCATTTTTTGGCGATTTCGCGACCCCTGAAGCAAATTTTCGCTACCCCTAAACAAATTTTCGTATTTCGCTACCCCTAAACTTGGCTCCTAGTTCCGCCCCTGAACCAAGTCATAAGCGTTTTTTCAATTTTTGTTTTTTATTTTTAATGTTTATATTGAAAACTATAAGGTCGGAGTTGTTCTATAACCTGAGTAATGAAAAGAGGGTGTCTTTGGGTTAAGTCGGGAAATAGTTGAAGCGTCAAAATGTTTTGCTATAACACCGTCGGATAACACCGACGGTAGATAGTGCTTTAAGATGCATGATGCACTAAACAACGTTAAATTAATACGCTTAACAAAATAATAATAAATAAATAGTAAAGTTGCATGATCTAAACGAGTCATCAAAGTTTGTATTTAAGTGATCGTCTATTTGGTGAAGACAGAGACTTCACGTAGTCACCATGTGCAAGCTAGACCACTCATCATATTTTAACGTAATTTAGTGTAAAGTTTCAATCTTACCATAAAGTAATATATATAATTATGAATGCTTTTTAACTTAAGGACAAATCTTGTGTATTTTTATTAGCTGATTGTGATGTATGTTTTTCGATTGATCTCTCAATAATTTAGTGGCAAAAAAATACCGATGTCAGCCAGCCACCAAGAAGCACTTTTGTATTAATTGTTCTGTAACAAGATGATGCATATTTTAATATAAGTTGGGTTGTTGCATTATTTATATTGGATGTTTTGTTAAGATATATAAGTTGTTTAATATAAAGGTGATAACATGAGATCAAATTGTCTACAGAGTAGAAGTTAGGTCGGAAACACATTTTAATTATTAAAAAACAATTGTTCACTTAATTAATTTATATTTTATTGGTAAAGAACGTTTTATGTAACAACTAATATATATAATTGCAACGGAATTCACGGAAGACGAAACTTAAGTGAATCTATTAAGAAGGCCGAATGTATATCAGTTAATTTGGAAAAACTAGGTTATATTTCTTTTAAGTAAATATAAGCAAAATCTCAAAATTTTAAGAAGGCCATGGCCTTCCTCGGTAAGGTCTATCAATGCCACCAATACCTTTCGTCTTGATCTAATTACTTGGTGTTGGCCTACACATGATCAAATTTACCAAAATGTACTTTGTCTGTCCTAAATCACGTGCAACCCAAGTGTATATAAGAGTATTTTTCTTTTTCACAATAACATTGAGTTAAAATTGAAAATCTTGGGACCTACGGAGTATTATTTTTGTGTGAGTTTTAGATCAGGTTTTGTGTCGGGTTAGATATTGACACTCCTAATTGGAATACATAAGACTTTATGTAGTGGTGAATAATATTATCATCGTCAATTATGTGAGTTTACTCTATTACTAACACCACCACTAACAAGGTGCAATAAGACCACCAACTTAACAACCAAAATATACCACATCTATACAAAAATATACACCACAAAAACTAATATCACACATACACAACCAAAATACACTGATTTTTTTTCCACCGCAAACACGTGTTTGAGGTGTATATTTTAATGATCGACACATTGATTGAGGTGTACAATGCGTCCAGGGCCCTTATTACACGTAGTCTTAGGGAACCAGAAAGTAAAGAGACAAGAACTTAGTAACAGAACTTATTACTCGTTACATTTTTTAAAATGAATAAAATATGTACATAACGTCTCGACTATAAACGAATAAAAAAATAGCATTTTTAAGTCTTTTTTTTCCCTCAAGATTCACGAGGTTTTCATAAAATATGTACGTAGTCACGTAAACGTATCAATTTGCCTAAAATACTTCGTATAAAACTATGCCGAAGTCGCCCATATCATGTCTTATAAATGTCTATAAGATCGTATCCAATAACATTAATTTATGGGATTGCATGCTTCCAACTATATCAAAAAATAACATTAATAATGTTCACTGAAATATACGTACGTACGTAGGCTACTCATCGCCACCATGTGCAAGCTGGATCGTTTATCATGCTATGTTTGATTGAATGTCAAGTAAAAAGATATGTGATCAAGAAAGATTTTAGCTTAAGAACAAATCATGTTAATTGCTTATTATTTCGATTGGGATGTATGTTTGTCTATTTATGGGCTAATTGCGCGAAAATATAACTTACTTACAACAGCTGTGTGGCC
This sequence comes from Artemisia argyi, assembly GCA_030686995.1. NCBI lineage: Eukaryota > Viridiplantae > Streptophyta > Magnoliopsida > Asterales > Asteraceae > Artemisia > Artemisia argyi. The sequence continues at coordinate 17,135,727 of CM060689.1, read as the reverse complement.
ATCTTTTTTCTTTTTCAAATTGATGTAGCACACTTGTGAATTTTATCTTTTTGTATATCGTGTGACCAATTGGGTGTATTATTTGACGGATATATCCCTACCCGTATTATATAAGAGTGTAAAAATTAAAAGGTAAAATAGTCAAATAGTACACACAATTGATCACACGATACACAAAAAAAAGGAATTCACAAGTATGTTACATACATAAGCAAAAAAACAGCTGACTACACAAAACTAAAAAAAGAATTACCTCCAATCTATAATAAGTGTCAAGTTTGACTTTTTAAAAATTTTCTTTTTCAACTTTAACCTTAACTAATTTTTTGTGTGTTATATAATTTTTTATGCAAAATATATGAATTGATTGAATTTTAAATGTATTTTCATTTGTATCATTTTCGTAAAGTATTATATAAAACAAACAAAAATATTTAAGATTAAAGTTGAAAAAGAAAGACCTAAAATTGTGAAACTAAATTGTCAAACTCGATACTTATTTTAAGACGGAAGTAATAGCAAGTAAGATACATTTTCATACAATTTTATTTAAGGATCAACTAGCTAGTTGGTTAGATTTTTTTATTTTTTTATTTTTTTTGAACGGCGGGTTAGATGTTAGATGTTAGTTGTTGGCTCGAGTTAGTGTCGCATCCTCAGGCAGAGATACCAACCGCGAGTCTCTCCTTAGGGGATAACCCCACTCCTATTCCCGATTCGCCTGATATCATTAGAGCTTGTGGTCCCCAAGTGAGGACTTCCCGGTCGGTCACCAAAACCGGCACTACTCTCACTTGGGCTCGCTTAACTACTTAAGCTTTTACCACTAGACCACAAGCCTCATGATAGTTGGTTAGATATTTAATTGTTTGTTACAAGTCGATTACATGAGATCAAAATACATTGAAAGTTAGGCCTGAAAAAAAGAATTGAAATGTCAAACAAATTACATAATAAAAGAAGAAAGCTTGGTACCTAGGCCACAAATTTGACCAATTACTTCTAATAATAGATCGATAAAAACTTTTTTCGAGACAAAGGAAAATGGAACACGACATGTTACAAAACTTTGTGTGGATTTTGAGGATATTATATATATGATCGTTACATGCTTAATCTATAAATGGCAACATGTACACCCAATTTCAATAACAAGACATTTTTTTTTTTTTTTTCATCCACCATGATAGATTTTTAAAAATGTCTATACAGCTAGAACATCATTAATTTATAAACATTTTAATATTATAAAACTATTTGCATAAAAATAAACTTATTCATAAAGCTTTTTTAAACCAAAAAACAATCAACATTTTCAAAAGATTAATTCTTTGAACCTTTTCAAAATTCTAAACTTATTCATACCTCAAGCTTGAAACATACATCCACTATGATTTGCATTTTTTTTTAACATCTTCAACTTTTTATAATTTTTTTTCACAAACTATCATAATAGATGCCGTAGTTTCACATAAAAAAAGATTAACTTGAAAGCCCTTAAAAGTTGTCTTGTGACGATGTCATCATCATAGATTGAAATGGTCCCAACATGGATCGGATAGTCAATTTTAACGTATGAAATAAAATATTTATTCAATTTAGCACATCAATGTCTCTTTAGTGAAAGATAATAAACATGCAATAGATCGTACCAATAAATATAAGATGCCTGATTCATGGTTATGAATCGAATAAAGATTTAAATAATTTAGACAAGTTAGATATATTAATAATTGTAATAATTAGAATTTGACAATAATCAAAATACTTATTTATTTTATTTTATAAAAGGTATCAATCATATATATGCAATCTCCTTTAACCATGTCTGATTGAGAGTCATTGTCGGGCTTATCGATTTGTTCCTAATGTGTAATTTTATCTAGTATCAATGATTTAGGGGTCATTTTATTAGCTCAACATCTTACACTAGAGGTAGTGTGGTGACCCCTCACCTTTCATGCCTATATCACGAGTGAGCCCACTATGTGGGTATGCTCTCACTCGTGAGGAAGAGGAAAAGAGGGAAGTGGTGACCCTAGTCCTCACTATTCGTACTCAGCATGGACATCATAGATGGATAGTCTCCGGAATTCAAATGATTACAAAAATCGAATTCAAGTGATTGTGGCGGCTACTTTGTGGACTATTTGGAAGTATTGAAATTCAGTTACATTTAACTCTCAAAATATGAGGAAATGTGACTTGTTTGATAATATTAGCTTTTTTTCTTTTACTTGGTTAACGGGTAGAAGTTTTAAATGTTTAGCTTTGCATGATTGGCTTAAAAACCTGATGTAATTTTTCTCTAGCTTCTTGCTAGATGTTTTTAGACAAAAATACACCGTTGGTCACTAAACTTTCTACGAAACACCATAGGGCACCTTAACTTTTTTTTTAGTCGCCATGCGTCCAAACAATGAGATTTTTAGGCTGAATGCGTCCCTCCACCATTATTTGTTGTATTGTTTTGTTTTTAGTGAAGGGCATAACGGTCATTTCATATATTTGGATTATTACATATGCAAGTCTCCTCATCTACTCTTCTTTCATACATGGAAACCTTCAGCCTATGATGTAAATTGCATTTTTAACGTCATAATTGTAAGAAGTCTATTGATCATAGATTTTTAAATGGTTGTCACGTTAAATCAGTAACAATGTAAATATGTAATACAATAACTTATATTCTGGAATCAGTCTATGTTGACTTTAGTTTGACACGTACCAACGTTTGAACTATGAACTATCGATGATTGTTTAGTGTTATATACACCCCACATGAGTTTTCCGATGTCTTCGATCTTTATGCGACTGGATCATACCTTTTTTACTTGTCATTTTCTGCATAAAAATATGTTTTCTGCATATGCTTTAGGTTACCAAAACCAATATATTTGCTTAAGTTCCAGTTGATGTTGATCTAAATTGGATTATGATATATTTGCTTAAAAATATGTTTTCTGCATATGCTTTAGGTTACCAAAACCAATACAACTAGAAGTTACATACTAAATTGGATTCTGCATAAAAATATGTTTTCTGCATATGCTTTAGATTACCAAAACCAATATATTTGCTTAACTTCCAGTTGATGTTGATCTATTTTTTTTAAAGAAGAAATTTACATACTAAATTGGATTCTGATTTTCCTAGCTTAGACAAGAAATCTCGAGCCACTATGATGTGCTTTGAGTTGGCTTCCTTTGAAGACAAAGATGAACCACCAATGAATCCATCACAAGTAAGTACGACCCAGTCCTTTAATTCTGGATCTACAGATCACACTGCATCTGGGTCGAACCAAAGTGTCACTCCTCGAAGCACAAGATTAAGAAAGTTCAGGTATCCTAGTTTTTCAAAAAAATCAGCTAATCTTAAAGAGTTCAAACTGTATGAGCTCAAGTCTGCTACCAAATTTTGCATCTCTTCAAAGCTTGGTGAGGGTGGGGTCGGTGCTGTCTACACTGGCACCATTAAGAGTCAACGAAATTCAACTAAAGATCTCAGTGTGGTTGTTAAATAGCTTTGCAAAAGAGGATTTCAGGTTCATTTATGTCCGCTTTTATACTATTGTTTAAGTCTTTTTCATGCAACTTGTTATTAATCATTCTATTTCTGTGATCAAACAGGGTCACAAGGAGTGGGTGACGGAGGTGAATGTTCCTGGGATCGTGCAACATCCAAATCTTGTTAAACTAGTTGGCTATTGTTCAGAAGATCATGATAAAGGAATTCAACGGCTTTTGGTATACGAATACATGCCTAATAGATGTGTGGAATATCATTTGTCTAATAGATCTGGGACACTGCTCACGTGGCCAATGAGATTAAAAATAGCTTAAGATGTTGCTCGTGGCTTGGCATACCTACACGAAGGAATGGACTTCCAGGTATTATATTGTGTGTACACAATAGGCATTAGTAATATAATAGATGGCTAATTATAGACGGGCTTGATGTTCTTATAGATTATCTTCAGGGATTTCAAATCGTTAAGTGCTTGTCTACAGACCCTAAATCAAGGCCAACAATGAGTGAGGTTTTGGAAATGGTCAACCAGCTCGTAGACTCTCAGACAGACATGTCATATCACTTGTACCTGCCACTGTATAGAGAGTGTGTAAGGGCAGGTGGTTGTTTGTTGTCCCAACAGTTACGAGGGTAATTAGTGGAAGCCGCTAAACGGTATGTACAAGTGATATGACAAAAGGGATTTGTGAAGCTCTCCACAGCATCGTTATCTTACATTAAGAATTTCACGTTGTTAATGCATGCCCTCTTTATACAGGTGTGCAATTTGGACTGGCAAAACTGGAGAACAAAACCATGACTGTTTTCGGTTCTAGAGTTTAGAAAAGATTGGTTCCCAGTTCTTTGCATAAGTAATGATAGGCTGAAGGTTTCCATGTATGGAAGAAGAGTAGGGGAGGAGATTTGCATGAGTAATAATCCAAATATATAAAATTACCGTTATGCCCTTCACTAAAAACAAAACAAAACAACAAATAATGGTGGAGGGACGCATTCAGCCTCAAAATCTCACTGTTTGGACGCATGCCGACTAAAAAAAAAAGTTAAAGTGCCCTGTGATGTTTCGTGAAAAGTTTAGGGACCAACGGTGTATTTTTGTCTTGTATATATATATATATATATATATATATATATATATATATATATATATATATATATATATATATATATATATATATATATATATATATATATATATATATATATATATATATATATATATATATTAGGGATCCAATAAGAAGAATAATTAAAATGAGAAGGGTAAAAAGTAATTCTAGCCACACATTTTTATATGGGAGGAAAAATTTGAATGAAGATGAATTCATTTTTGTAGGTGCATCTAGAATGTGTGATTGTAGTTACTTCTTATCCTTTCTATTTTAATTATTTTTCCTATTAGATTCTATATATATATATATATATATATATATATATATATATATATATATATATATATATATATATATATACTTGCCGTTCAAAAAACAGAGAAAGTGAATGGAGGTGAATAGTTATTTGACCCAAAAGTGGAAGGTGATGTGGTGTAACCACTGCGTATAGTTTTTGTGAGAACAATAATATGTGTTAGGTTATTTAGATTTTTTTTACAAGTGATACCGCCCTTATTTTTTCGGTTTTTTATTTTATTTTTATTTTTTTGTTTATATTAAAAAGGTATAAAAGTGAATGTGGAACAAGAAAAGAATATAAAGTTTAAAGTCAAAAGTATTAAACTAACAGAAATACGAAATAGAAACTGATAAAAAAAAACTGTGTGGTCCTGTAAACTAAAGTGAGTCGGGAAGAGGGGGGGGGGGTGTTGGGTGGAGGATGTAAAAAGTATATACAGAGGTGGTGTAACACCCCCAATTCATGGTTGCAGCGGAATTCAAACTGGGTGTTACTCGACGGCACAATAGTCACAATAATAGAAAACGAACTTCATTTGAGTCGTTTTAAAAGATTTATCATTCAAATTGTATAAATATCAGAGATTACAAAATGAGGTCCCAAATGGTTCCATGTTTTCAATTTACATTAAATGAGTTTTGAATGATAATAAAATTTATAGCCCTCTTGAGTATCCGTGCCCTTCCGTGCCATCTTTGATCGTCATGAACCTGAAATACATGCTTGAGAGGTCAACACAAAGGTTGAGTGATATTCATAGAGTTTGTTTAAATCGTTTGAACACAATGTGTTGGTAGTTAAATCGTTTGAACACAATAATCGTAGTGTGAGCTATAGACTCACACTCATAGTTAGAAAACAAAGATGGGCTACGTTGTCATATGCCCGGAAAGGTTATTAATTCACTAAGCTTATGACACCAAAACGTTAACGTATACCAATATCGATCGGCAGATTTATCCCGGTAGGTACTTTGCCGTCATACCTAATGTCTCAAATATTAATGCATTTGTTTGAACTTAGTCAAAACAAATGGGATTCGTCAATCCCAATAGGCCTATTCACAATATTCGCGCTCACTCGCAAGTAACCCTCGCAAGTGATTAAATGGTTCATAATAAGGGATCTTGGTTTGGCAAGGATGTTACTTAGTGATAATAAAACATAGTCGAATAGCATAAAGTAGAAAGCATTGTGTTCGAGTAGAAAAATAATAGCATGTATCCCCCCAAGGGTTTGTAAAATAGTTAAACAATAGAAAGTGGGTCTATGAACTCACCTTGAGTTGGATGATGTATAATGAGAATGATGGATATGCCGTAAGAACTTCTACAAGCAACCTAGAATAATTGTTCTAACTTAGGTTTGGAATAATGTCTAAGAAAACATAAACATGCCAATATATGTCTTGCACTTAGTCCATGATGTGGTACTTTGTATAGGGTAAGTATATGAAAAGAAATGGTTTATGAAACATGTATAGTTTATATATCGTTTACTACCGTTCGGGCCGACATAATTCAGAAGTCATGTAGTAAACGTTCGAGGAGCCAGGACACTTTAATTCGTAAATCCACAACTCATCTCGACGGCTTACATAATGAACTCCTCACATGAGGCTCCCTACTATTGTAGTAGTTGATAAAGTATATAGATATAAGTTTTGATCTGAAAAGTTACATGTCCGGTATTTGAATAAACTTAGGAAAGTTTATTTTTACATGAAGATTGTTATTAGGGTAAGTTTCATAAGTCTTGTATGACCATTTTTCTTTGTAATATCTCATGGTTCCTTTAAGTGAAGTAGATCCAAATTGCTTGTTCAAGTTATCGCCAATACTTTGGTTCATGTTTACGCCTAAGTAAGCTTACATGGTCATTTCGTCATGGCCTTGCCATGACCTTTGGTCATTGTTCCATGGTCTTGAGACTCAACCTTGGCTCTAGCCATGGTTGTGGTCTTGATTTTAGGTCATAAGACCTCTTTGGTATTTATAAACCATAACCTATATATAACGACTTTGGTCTAAAAATGGGTTGTTAAGAATTTGAAGAAATTATCACTCGGAAAGCGTTTTCAGGGCTCGAGCTTCTTTAATCCTGAACGAAAACGTCGTTCCAGACAACTTTCGTGTTTTAACTTTTTGATGAATCGGACCAGAAGGGTGACTTTCAAAATGGCAGAATGCAAAACAGTAGGTATCGGCAGTTTCGGCGTTTTGGTTTTGCTAACTTCAAATGGTCATAACTTTTGACTCGGGTACTCGTTTTGGGTGATTCAAATTGCTATGTTTTCCTTGTTAAGTCCTCTTTAACAGTAAGTAAGTTTCAAATATCATAGTTATACTATTTTGGTCGTGGTTCTCCATAAAAGTCACTAGTTTACTTGTTTAAAGATCACAAGTTAACATATGTATATCATAACTTGTTTTACTCATTTTTATACATCATGGACATGATCACAAGACAATATATAGCATGAATGATATGTAAATAGCATGAATATGATATTTAAGCAAGGAAGTGTATTAGAGTTTGCTTACAAGTTTGGCTTTCTACAAAGAAAGGTAAGTAGCATGTAAGGAAAAGGACTTTGATTGACTTTAGCTTCAACCCACTTCACTTCATGCAATCTTTCTACTCTTGTATTCTTGAAAGATAGATGATGAAAGTTGAGGTGACTTGAGTGGATTCAAACTCAAGAGAAATCACCAAAGTTCTAAAGATTGGAAGTAGTTTTGATGAATCAAAACCAAACTATAGTTTCAAGGTTGATGTTGCACTTGATTCTTGCATAGAATTGGAAGAAGATCAAGCAAAGGAGATGGTGTTTGTGTGTGCTAGGTGTGGCGTACAAAAGAGGGGAGGAGAGGGTATTTATATGCCTTGGAGGAGGTTTAGAACATTGACTAGTCCAACCTTGAAGAGCAAGGTGAACACTTGTCATCATCTCATGACTCAATGCATAAGATCAAGCCACATGGGTGACCCCCCCCCCCCCTTAGAGGCGGTTTGCATAACTTGGGGAGGAAGGGTTGGACTTTGGAAGATATTATCCAAGATATCTAGTATGTTTTGACTCCGTAAAATGCTAACCGTAAGTTGTTACATCACAAAACGTAAAACCGGGTATCGTAAAAATACGAAACTTGGAAGAATGATTAAACTTGTCAAAATACTCCATAATAAAATATAAAATGAGTGGTAGGTTCCATTTGGGTGGTAAAACCCTGCTAAAACTGGAAACACGGGTCTAAAACGCGTAATACGTAAAACGTACGAATATTGCGTAAAATTGAGAAAAGTAGAATGTTACTTTTCTAATAGGATAATATTGATTTAAAATGACTTATAATGTCTAGACTGGGCTCAGTCTAGTGTCGGTTGGTATTAAATGTCTTTTAGACATCAAACCGTAAGCCTAAAAATCAAGGAATGACTTATAAAATCAAGGAATGATTTTTGGTCAAAGGAGGAGGGAAAAATATGTTGACTTTTTCTAATAAGTTGAAAACTCAAATCGTCTTAGAAATGTGGTGCAGGTATAGGCTAAGGTTACGGCTGAGTAAAAACGCTTAAAAACTGGAAATTTCAGTTTTTCACGGCCGAGACTTATTTTGGTCATGTTTTTCTCAGTCACGATTAATTCTCAAATAAATCATGAGTGTGTCAAACATTTTTCTAATGCGGGGTCACTTAACGCGGTCGAGTTTCGTTGTGCGTAGAATTTTTGAATGACGTTTTACCCTAAAACGTGTAATTCCTTATTAACTTTCACGAAAATGTGCTTATGAATGTCAAACTTTTAATTTGCCATGGAAATGATTTATCACTCGAGGCCAAGAAACAAAAATTAGATTTCGGAAAAATTTCGGGAAAAATGAATAGTAAAAGTGAACAGTGAAATTTTCCAGAAATAGTAATTAACCTGAAATTGCGAATTGTTACAGGTGGGCTAAAGGTACCAATAATATAACTCTATTTGTACTCCTCATTTTTTTTTTACAAGTGATACCTACCCTTCTGGCTCACCCTTTAGTGCACTGTATATATTTCCACACTCCTGGCCCTCTTTCTTAACGGTATAACATAGTTTTTATCAGTTTCTGTTCTGTAAATTCTGACAATTTTATACTTTTAACTTATTAAACTTTATAACTTTTGTTCTGTGCTTTTAATTTTATAGTTTTTTTTAATACAAACAATCTTATAAAAATAAATAATAATTCTAAAAAATTATGAAGGTATCACTTGTAAAAAAGATGGTACAAAAAACCTAACCTCAATAATATTCACATGTTTCTTTCTGGCACATATTACAAACATAGTATCTTCACATGTTTCATAGTTGGTGTCATTTGTTTTGTTGTGGCTGTTGCTGTTTAACTCCTTTTCTATAGCTTCTTGGTGGCCTCAAGTTTCAAAGGAAAAAAATAGTACGATTCACATACATTATTTCTGTCCAATCAGCATAAAACTTATATAGGCCTCGGTTAGTATCATATAACTTGTAGTAACATATAGTCTAGGCCTCTAGGGGATATCATATTTCATGTTAAGATCGGATATGTCAAAGTACATATACAAATTTTCTTACATAAACCTATATGTAGCAATTGACAATCCTCTAAATTTAACTTGAATGACTCCCTGGCAAGAACAAGAGAGTACCGACTGACTTATTGGGAAAACTTTAACCCGTGCACTTATTTTGAGTACCGACTGACTTATTGGGTACCGATTTGATATAAGTTCTCTATATTTTATAGTTACTCTCAAAAGATTTATCTAAAATATTACTTGTCAATATATAAACACAATTAATAATGCTTTCAACATATACGAAATAATTCTTAGGGTTATCTAAAAGGGTTTTTATAACTTGTGCTCTAGGAACACAAGTTAAGCACACAGAAAGTACATAAAAAATACACAGGGATCCACATAAAAGTACAGACATGTATACTTTTATGTAAATCTCCGTGTGCTTTTTCGTAATATTGTGCTTAACTTATAATCTCAAGACATAAGTTAGAAAAACCCTATTTAAAATTGTAATATTGTACTTAACTTATAACCTCAACACAAAAATTAGAAAAACCCTATTTAAAATTGTAGTATAAAAATATAGAAGCCCATATCAAATCCTAAACAATAGATGTTTATTGTACTCAATCGGTAGGCGTACCTTTAAGCTAGTATCTAGAGTCTTCTCACTCGAGATCCAACATCACCCGTAGCCCTGTAGGATTCCTTCAAACAACCTTTTTACTGAGAAAAGTATTTAACCCAAAAAGTACAAGTGACCGACTAACAAAACACTACGGAATATTTAACCAGCTAGCAAAATATTAAAGAATTCGTGCACGACAAAATCATTTTGTTATTACCTCAGGTTCTTATATTTTATTTTTACTACGACTCAATATCACTTTTTTTATAGTTAAAGGCTAGGCACATAGCAAGGTCGACCACTCGATGACTTTCGGTCAGTTTCAGTCAGTCTCGGTCGACCTAGGTTGTGTGTGCTTTTTTATGTGTGTTTTAATTATTTAAAACGTATTTTTGTTAGATATGTTTTTTGTAATGTAGGTCATTTTATTATGTCTAAAAGGTCAGCGATAAGTAGTTGTGGAGCCAGAAATTTTTAATCGAAGGGACACACTTTGATAAACTTTAAAACTACACTATAAATTGGTAGTTTGAAGTGGGCGGCAAATTATGAAAAAAGCCAAACAATTTTAAAAATTCACACTATAATTTTTTCGCTAGGGGGCACCTGCCCTTTGTGTCCCCCTTTTATCTCCGTCTATGGCTGTAAGTCACAGAAAAAAAAAGCTGTGATGCAAAAAATATAAGGGATGGGTTATAATGACCCCCTTATATTTTTATCCCAAAACCCCTATTATTTTTTGATTTTTTTTTTATTTTTATAATTTTGTTTATATCAAAAAGGTATAAACCTGAAAGTGCGGAACAGAAAATATAAAGTTTAATAAATCAAACGCTTAAAATTGTCATAAATACGAAACAAATTCTGACAAAAAACTGTGTTGTACTAAAATAAAATGAGGGATAAAAGAGAGACAAGTGAGACACATGTGGGTCTGAGGGTTAATACTTAATATGACACAACCCTAATATAAAATCAGTGCCGTGGGTAGCCTAAAAGTTAGGGGTGGCAATTTTCGACACGATACGATAAACGACATGAACCCGACACGAAGTTAAACAGGTTTGGGTTGAGGATAAACAGGTTTGGGTCAAAAACAAGTCAGCCCGTATAATCCGTTTAATAAATGGGTCGTGTTTGGGTTGAGCAAATGTTAAACAGGTCAACACGTGAACCCGTTTAAGTATATAAGTCTCTAAAAATAAAATATATAACTTGGTTTTAATGTTGGATATGGATTAAATGTATTTTGTTATGTTCTTATGATTATAACTCAGATTTTATTGAAATTCACGCTTATAACTTATAACTCAAATATCATTGAAATTGTCGTATAGTTATTTGTATGTTATTTTTATCATATTTTAGATCCTTATATCATTTTTGCATTTAAGCTAGTTAAATAAACAAACCGCCAATCTTATTCACTACTTGACCTATTTACTTAAACGGGTCACAAACGGGTTACACGTGTTATGCAGGTCTGGGTTAAGGTTGAGTTTCTTGACACAATTAATAAATGGGTTGTGTTTGAGTTGAGGTTATTTCAACCCGCCAACCCGCAAACTCGAATATATCAACACGAACACGACTCAATTGACACCCCTACTAAAAGTTAGAGAACACATGTTTTGTTAATCCACTAATGTACCTACCTAATATTTACACCTGTAAAACCAAAAGTAGCCCAAAGATAAGCCAAAAGAAAAGTAAAAAGAAAAAAAGAAAAAGAAAAAAAGAGGTGTGCCTACCCCACATGGGATGTTATGACTTAACAACGTGGAATCTAGGTGTCAACTATTAGATAGAATTGACAGGTGGCAAATAAACACCAAAACCTGTAGTCACATAACAAATATGTTAGGTCTATAAATACAAGCTCACCTCTTTCCATTCAGTGCCGTGTTACATATCATATCGTTTTTCATCAAATCATCAAAACTATTATTTTATTTCCAAGCATTTCATCCAAACAAATTTTGTCACATTTGATTGATCAAAAAAACCTTTTGTTGAAAATGAAGGACACAGCTGGAAATCCTTTGCATCTAAAATCATTGAATCATATATCGGTCGTATGCAAATCTGTCGAAGAATCTATTGATTTTTATACGAATGTTTTAGGATTTTTTCCTATTAGAAGGCCTGGATCCTTTGATTTTGATGGTGCATGGTAATGTTCTTTTTTTTTTATATGATATTTAATGTTGAATTTGGTTACCTTGTTGTGATCATGAAATGTTATGATTTATATTGTAGGTTGTTCAACTATGGTATTGGAATTCATCTCTTGCAATCGGAAAAGCCTGATAATATGACAAAGAAACTGGAAATTAATCCCAAAGATAATCATATTTCTTTTCAGGTAAAATTTGTTTTAGTATATATATGTCAAGTCACTTTTAATATTGTTTGTTACGTATTAAATAAGCTCCTTTTTATGCTAATAATAGTGTTTCCTTTCTTTTTTTGTCCTCTTTTCTAGTTTGTTAAATTAAGTTCTTTTAGCTAGCATTTATATCCCACAAGCAAAGTTTCTTTTTATTCTTTTTTGAGTAAATTTCATAAATCGTCCCTGTGGTTTAACGGGTTTAACGGATTTGGTCCCTCGTTAGATTTTTTCTCGGATTCTCTCCCCGTGGTTTTGATCCGTAACGGGTTTGGTCCCTTGACCACTAACTCCGTTAGTTTGACTGTTAAATATATATTTGGAAATATGAGATGACAAAAATACCCTCGTCTTCAACATCTTCATCATCATTCATATCTCCCCACCATTATTTCCGGCCACATCCCCAAATTCCGGCCACCCCTAAACTTCAATATCATTATCTTCTTCTTTTTATAATCCGTCTACACTTTTTACCACACAAAAAAATATACATACGCAAAAAACTTAATTCCAGCATCTAATCTCCAACAAATCTATATACATACAAAAACAAACAAACACCAAAATCCAATATCAAACAAATTTATATGTAGAGAGGCCTCAGTTTAACATCCAACATCAAAATTTTTACAAAATCCACATCTAGTCAAAACACATGTTTTCTCCTTTTAATCAATTGGATTAAAAAAATAAATAAATAAACCCAAACACCAACCCCTAATTTTAGCTTGTCATCTACCACCTTCTTTGATCCTTTCCCAGAGACATTTTTCCATCAATAAACAAATTCATGAACAAATGTACTCTTGTAGATTCAAACCAACATCCAAAAACCAATTAAACCCATATTAAATACATAAAAGTCGAAACCCCTCTTTTTCTATCATCAAACAAAAAGATCTTGAAATGAAAACAAACAAATAACAACCAAATCAGACAAAAACGAATCTGATGGGGTACCAAATCCAGTGGCGGGTATCGGATCTAGTTGTAGGTACGCGTTGAAGTGGTGGTTGTGGTAAGGTTTCTGGAACTGATGGTGGTGGTGACGGGCTTACCGGATGGTAGTGTTAGTGGCGGATTTAGAATGATAGTGGTGACGGGTTTATAGGAGGGTGGTGGTGATAGGTTGTGCAGGTTTTGTGGTTTGATCTGGTATAAGTATTGATGTAATGGTTAAAAAGAAATAAGGGTAGAATGAAAAGACGATTATGCCCTTGCTTTAACAGTCAAACTAACGGAGTTAGTGGTCAAGGGACCAAACTCGTTACGAGTCAAAACCACGGGAAGAGGATCCGAGAAAAAATCTAGCGAGGGACCAAATCCGTTAAACCCGTTAAACCACAGGGACGATTTATGAAATTTACTCTTCTTTTTTCTTATATTTATCTTTGATCTTGACACAATGACACCTGTCTTGAACACTCAATTATGTGTCACATTTAGATTGTGCTAGGAAGTTGGTAATTAATATATATATATATATTTTTTTGTAAAAGGTCAAAATACACGGTAAATAAATTGCTAAAAAAAAAAAAAAAAAAAAAAAAAAAAGTACAAATGATATAGCGATGAATCCCATGTCACAGCCAGTTACATATGCGGAAAAAATTACAAAAACAATATACTTTCAATTCTCTAAATAAGAAAATAAAACACTACTCAAAAGATATCATTACTCTTATGAAAATAAAATTATTTTCTGCCAAGGCGTTGGAGCTATTGGTAATTAATACTTTGTGATTGTGAATATACAGTGTGAGAGCATGGGAGCAGTGGAAAAGAAGCTAAAAGAAATGGGAATAACATACAAAAGACAGAGGGTAGAAGAAGGTGGAATATACGTGGATCAATTATTCTTCCATGATCCAGATGGTTTCATGATCGAGATATGCAACTGTGACAATCTTCCAGTTATCCCACTCGCTGGAGAAATGGTTCGGTCATGTTCTCGTCTTAACTTAGACCCCATCATTTCTCAGAATCAAATACAAACATTTGTTCAGTTGTAAACATAAAAAAAAAAAAACCAATCCAATGTATAATGCATGGTTTCTGGTTTTGTTGTTGTTAAGTTTTATGTGTTTTTTTAGTTGTGTTATGTGTTTTGTTCTCTGTTGTTTTATTTATTAGTTAATAAAATTTAACTTGGTGGTAATCCTGTGAGGTTAATGCCATTTTTATCATTTGTTTTTTTACCATTTGAACGGGTTCTAATTCAACTTAATATCATTACTAATCCAACTTAAGTATCATTTTTATTACTCGTATTTTAGTTGATCATATTCTTAATAACATTACATAACATGTAGGACATGCATTATCAATATCTGAGTAGATTCTGATTGGGTCATGTGACTTGATTACTCAAATCTGATCATGTAGTGCGATTGCTCAAATGTCACATCTAATCGTTGGTGGTATTTAATAGCATTTGTTTCAAATTTATTGTTCACATTTTATTTTCGAGTCGTTTCAAATTAATTGTTCACTGAAAAAGTAGAAATTTATATCAAGTTTATCATATTATTTTTAGGATATCATTACTAACTTTAAAAAAATTATACATTAATCATTCAAGAATAAAATTTAACTATGTAAAATGTAAGAAAATGTTTGGAAAAAAAGAAGTTGTAATGATACCTTTTTTTTTTTTTTTCCTTCTAACTGTATGTTTTTTTTCGATTAACTATTATTTTGAACTATTATTTTAAAATAGAGGAAGTAGGTATGTGACTACTTAAATCACATTATATTTGTAGTATAGTAAGCTATAAATTTTTGTTAGGTAATCTATCCGTATCATATTTATTGTCTTTATTTTTTTTGCTGTCACAAATTGGTGTCTATTTAATTTAGATCGAATTTACTATATTACCTCAATTTAGGTTATAGTTACAAACATTAAAAAAAGTTATAAATTAATTAGGTAAGGGTAAAACGTCATAATGCAAAAATTAAAAAAGACTAAATTGTAATGATGATTGTTTTCTTACACTGTGTGTTTTTCTTACAGGTGGACAACTATTTTGAAACGAAAGAAGTAAAAATAGCCTAAACTCGATTGTTAATCATGTGGAGGTCTCAGAAAAAATAACAAGGAATTTTGACAATGAACATGAAACTTGACAATATTATTTAATAGCACTCGATCAGACTCTACATCTCAGTTAAAAGTTTATTGTAACTTTAACCGGAAAGTCCTTATTTTAGTTTTAAAAAAATTGTTTTTTTCTGGTTAATTTCAACCGAAAAAGCTTCATATATTTACTTGTTTATATATAATAGCGGTGTACTCGTGCATTGAGACGACAGATACCCATGTAATTACATATTCCAAGAGCAAATGCTTTAAGTTATATAATAAACTTATTGATGAAGTTGCTAAAATATTTTATGGTGATTAATAAGTGCAAGAGACTTTGTATTTGTAATTCGTAATTATATCATTTGTTGTAGCATGTTAGGTGAAAAAATAAATCAAGATGTAGTTTGGCTGAAAATATTGAATGACATTTTCAACTTTCAAACGTAAAGTTCGTTCATTATATATACTATAGATATAGATACCCAACAAAAAACATAATGACGAATTTTGTATTGTGCTTTTTAGTTCCCCGTTGTTTATTTTATTACCTCTTACATACATGTCTGATCAAGATCAGTGGTATCTTGACACTCAATGCTGTTTCTAAGTTTACAGAAGAGTCCTGTGCAGAATTCAGTTTAACTACAAAATGAGGCCTTTAATAAAAAGTAAAGAATTTTCTAAAGAGATAGAGTGAGAAACAATTATTTTAAAAGTTCCCTTGCTAAAAAATTTTGACGCAGTTTCTTGAACAAATTACTTGTAGTCACTTATAGATTAGATATACATATCATATCATATAAAAATTTTAAGGCCCCTATAATTTAGAGGCCTTGTGCGACGACACTAGTCGCACACCCCTCATATGACACTTATGAAGTAGATTACAGCTTAATGGCCTCTCTAGCTAAGTTGTTAGCTGCCTCCAAGGATCAAGTTTTCATCTTCGTTATACAAGACAAACAATAATGCAATATCATCACATCTTATTATAAAAAAAAAAAATAATAATAATAATAATAAAAAAATAATAAAATAAAAATTAGACACAACTAATGATGCATCTTTTTTTTTTTTTTGGATTGGTTTGGATGTGTTATGTGTGTATGGTCTAGAAAGATCCAATAGTACTTCTTTTACTTTTTACAGTATCTTTTTTTAGTCTATGCATAAAAGTTTGGAGCAACCAATAATATTGGGAATTTGGTTAGAGCTCTAGGTGCAAATGGTTGAAGCATGCTCGCCGTCCGAGTTGGCATAGACAACGGCGAGCCGTTGCTCGCCGCCACACCAAACGGCCCTCGCCGTTGCTCGCCAATGGTCACCTCCCCGTGGCCACGGCGAAGCAAAATTCTGACAAGTTGGCAAGTTCTTTCATTTTTTTTTAACAATTCTTTCTTCCATATGTTTAAATCTGGGTTGGTTTGTGATGGTGGGATGGTGGTGAAAAAATGGTGGTTTGTTCAAAACTTGTTTAGACACCGGAGTTTGTTTCGTTGAGTAGGAAGATGAAGCACGATGCCATGGTGTTATTAATGTTAAACAACCTACAAAAAATTACTCTCTGGTGATCATATGATGGTTCAGAAATTTATTTAACCACAGCCAAGGATTGTGGCCTGGTGCTCGAGCCAGAATGGAGAAGATCCAGTTTTAAAGGAATATGTAACTTTTTTATTTGATAAAATAAAATTAATATGTTTTGTTATTTTTTAGTATTTATGAAATGAATTTAAATTATTTAATGAAATCAATAAAAAAATAAGTGTGTAAGAGGTGGGGCCCTAATGGGGAAGTTGAGGTTTGTTGTTTGGTGAGGGGGGTTTGTTGTGGTTAGTTGAAGTTGAGGTGTTTTGATGATGTGGCAGGGTGGGGCCCGAATGAAGAGGCTCTTGCTCAACTTTGCACCTAGAGCTCTTAGAGCATATGCAATGAAAAAAGTCATTAATGACTTTTTGCAATAAATTAAATTATATTTTATATATCAAAAAGTCATTCATAAAACTTGGTCCAATAGAAAAAGTCATCACTAAAGCTTTTTATGTATTGAATTCATTAAATGAGAACAAAAAATACGCCTGAAGAGAGCAAAAAACTTTTGCTCAAACCACTTGGAGTTTACCAAGTCTTTGAGTAAAAAGCTTTTCTTCAAGTCATTAACACAATGCAAAAAGTGGTATGAATAACTTTTTCAAACAGTGAAAAGTCTTTCTCCAAACTCCCATTGCAGATGCTCTTAGAGTTTTAGATTGGTATCATTCGAATATTTTGGACAAAAAGTCATTTGCTAACAAAGTGACTTAACATAAATCATCAAAGTGTTGTTTCATTTCAAATTGATAGGGAAATTACTAAATCTGGTAACCCAATAAATGAGTAATTATTTGTTGAGAGTGCAGTTTTATTAAGAGAAGTAACTCATACTTTTTATTAGTATTGTGATAACTACAACTGTTTATTTAAACAAACAGTCGAGATGTTGCAGAATTGGATGAGTTTTTTGAGAACGATGGGTATAATCAAGTCTGAAACGTCGCAAAAAAAGTGTTTAAGATTTACATAAAATAGAAAAATCTAAAGAGTGGGAGATTTTTCTCCAAGGTTTTCACAATTACAGATATGGTTTCCTGTGAGTGGGAGGTATTTGTCCAAGGTTTGCAAGATTTAGAGATAGGTGTTCTTGAGTGGTTCAATCATCTATTCTCATGTTTCAAAATCTACAAGTATCTGTTTTGTCGCCAAAAGATGTATGCTATGCGAATAAAAAGTGTGTGCAATCGTATGTTGCCTAAACACAGTGGTGGACCAAAAAAAAAATAAGATGTGGGGGCAAAATTTTTTTTACAAACAATAGCAACAAAATACGGAAGAAAAAAACTATGATCGTAATAATAAATCGAGTATTTTTACTTAGAAATGAATGTTATAATGGTTTAGAATGTTGAATGTTAGATTTTAGTATGTGAGTGGTGGGTAATTTGAGTTTTTAGTGGGGGGCACTTTCGAAAAAAGTTCAAAAAAAAAAAAAAAAAAAAAAAAAAAACTATAATCTTAACTTTTTCGGCTAGCCATGAGGGGCACCAGCCCCCGACACTTCCTACATAGATCCGTCCATGCCTAAAAAGTTTTTTTTGGCAATTGTTGCATAGCTTTTCTCATAACAAGTGCACTTTTCATGTGTGCGCCCATACAAATTTAACATTTGTATGTCATCATTCATGTTTTCTACTTTCTAGTATAGTTGTTCTATACTTTTCAATCAATATAAGTACCATGATAATGTGAAACCTTTAGAACATGTACAATCTACAAATTGGCCGGGTTGAAGGCAAGCAAATTAAAATTCGTTTTGATAACAAATCGTAGGTTTTTCATAAAGTATATATCCTTTGGAAAAAAGTATTTTTTTACCTTGTTCAAAATTTTGTTTATACAGCTGAATTAACATGTTGCAAAAGTATATAGATGGTGGACATATTGGTGCACAGGAAGTGGTGAAGTACTAATAAATCACATCAACAAAAATAAAAAGTGGGAAACACTTACTTCAACATAGTTGATTGATTAACCAAATCAGTTTTGTGAACTGTTGACGTATATGGCCGGATGGCCTACGCCGAACGACATGTGCCGAAAGGCATGAAGACATTACTTAAGTATTGCACCATCGGTCTTCAACCGATACTACAATACTGGGGGGACATGTTAATGTATGTGTCCGAACGACACGTGCCGGACCGGAGAGTCTCCATGAGTCCGATGGGAATTACCGGAAGGCGGACGCTACTCTTATCTGAGGGGCATGTGTCGAAGGACCGTAAAGACTAGGTGTAGGTCGGCGTGTTCATTCCCGAGATGTGAACAGGTTATTATCCAAGCAGGCTATTATCCGACAGGTATCGAGGTAGCATTTGGTACCTACCCCTTTTTCTCTCTCTATATATACTACTCTCATCTCATTTAATACACAACATCTCATACACCACAATACACTATATACAGTTATAATAAATCATCTACATACGAGGTACTGACTTGACCGTCGGAGGGTGGTCCCCGGGGCTTCGGCCTCGGGACCCCTTCTAACGGGTTCTTTTATGTTTGTAGCATGCTTCAAAGCCCGGGGCAAGAGTGGATGGCACGTGAGAGCCGTCAAGATCTATCCGACATAATTATGCTTCAACATGAACCATGCAAATTGGACCAAATATTATCTAAATCAAAATAAAAGATTCATGGCCTAAACTTTGTTTAACGTTGTTGTCACTATTCACTAGTGGTCTAGGGGATATAATCAAGACAAAATTACATGTTTTGTCCTTGTGCTTTACCCAAATTCACACTCGTCTTTTGTAAAAATGGTATCAAAACACATATCTTAATCACCCAACCAACCACTTCACAGTGATTACTTTTATTACAACTATAAACACAGTCGACAAGTCCTCAAACGAGTGCTTGCCTTACAATACAAAGAGAAACAAGATAGTCCTCCTATCGAGTGCTATCTTTACAATACTCACACACTAATATCACTGAAACAATAAACCAAACCTAAAACTAAAGATCAAGATGATCTTAATAAACTGAGATACATAAACTACCCAGAAACCCAATATAAACCCAGAACAATATGAGAGAATACTGTGTGATAACTTTGAGAGATAGAAACCAACTGAATGAGAAACACTAGCTTGGAAACAAGCTAATATAGCCCACCAATTTACATAATGAACCCTGCACAAATAGAACATTAACAAACTTGGATAAAAGTTAGCATTAGTAACCAATAGGCTAAAAATATTTACATAATAGTCCCTGAAGTATCAGAAGCTTGCTAAAAGATATTATTTCAATACCCTCCCTCAAGCTTATGACACAAACAGATTTATCATGCCAAGCTTTTTAACCAAATAACTATGCTGTATTGACCCAAGAGCTTTTGTTAATATGTCAGCAGTTTGCTCTTTAGAATCAACATTAACAGTTTTAATCAGCCCAGAAGCAACTTTCTCTCTGACCAAATGTACATCAATATCAAAATGTTTAGTTTTTTCATGCATAATAGGATTAGCTGCAATTTGTACAGTAGACCTATTATCACAAAACAACTCAACAGGAATTAATCCAGTTTCACCAAAATCAGTCAGAATTTTCAAAATCCACATGATCTCACATGTAGCAGATGCCATGCATCTATACTCAGCCTCAGCAGATGACTTAGAAAGAGTAGCTTGCTTTTTACTCTTCCAAGATACCAAATTACCATTAACAAACACACAATAACCTGAAACAGACTTTCTGGTAACTGGACATTTTGCCCAATCAGAATCAGAGTAAGCAGTAACTTTAAAACTATCCTGAGTTTTATTAAAACCAATACCACTACCAGGAGCAAGTTTCAAATATCTAAGAACTCTTAGGCCAAAATCATAGTGAGATTGCAAAGGAGCATGCATATGTTGGCTAAGACAATGAACAGCGTAAGAAATATCAGGTCTAGTCATAGTAAGATAGATCAATTTACCAACTAACTTCTGATAAGCAATAAAGTTCTTTAAATACTTATCATTATCAGTTTCTTAATGAGCTAGCACAATATTCTCAGGCCAAGGTGTCAGCACAGGCCTACAAGCAAGCAATCCAAACTCATGCAACAACTCAAGACAGTATTTTCTTTGATTCAAGCAAAGACCAGTTTTAGTTTTAAGAACTTCAATGCCAAGGAAAAATTTTAATTCTCCTAAATCTTTGATCTTAAACTTATTCTTCAAAAAAGTTTTAAACTGATCAATTTCTTTTTCACAGTTACCAGTAATAACAAGATCATCCACATAAACGAATAAGAATAATACAGTATTATCCTTTTTCTTTATGAACAAAGAGTGATCATTTTTAGACTGCTCAAAACCAGCTTCAAACAAAGCTTCTGACAGTTTTTGATTCCACTGTCTAGGAGCTTGTTTAAGCCCATACAAAGACTTTTTCAACTTACAAACTTTGTTACTTCCCTTTTCAAAATACCCAGGAGGAGGAAGCATATAAACTTCTTCCTTAAGATCCCCATATAAGAAAGCATTATTAACATCCATTTGAAAAAATTTCCACTCTTTTTGAACAGCTAAACTTATAAGACATCTAACAGTCCCCATTTTAACAACAGGACTGAATGTCTCCTCATAATCAACACCTTCTTTTTGACCATACCCCTTAGCTACTAACCTAGCTTTATACCTTTCCACTTCACCAGTAGATTTATATTTAATTTTCCAAACCTATTTACTGCCTATAGCAGTCCTTCCAAGAGGTAATTCAACCTCTTCCCAAGTATCATTTTCATTTAAAGCATGTATTTCATCATTCATAGCATATTTCCAATTAACATTCTTACTTGCCTCTTCAAAAGAAATAGGCTCAACAGTTTTATTCAAATTAGAAACAAAACAACAATTATCAGAGTTTAACAAATAATGATTCACATACTTATTCAAACCATACCTAATACTAGTATTAAGCACAAAATCATTAAGTTTAGCAGGCAACTTATAAATTCTACTAGACTTTCTAATATTCACATCCTCTGCATGACTTGGAACCCTATGACTAGAACCATTATTTCCCTCAGATATAACATGTCCAGATTGCTGTAGTATACTCTCATAATCTAACTGTTGTATCTGTTCAATATTTTCATATTCAAGAGAGCTCACAACCCTTTCTGGTTGATGAGGTCTACCTTCTCTACCATCAGATGTACTTCCTTCATAAGTATCATCATTGGGAGTTGGGACTGGAGTTTCAGATGTGTTTTTAGACTCTTCATCAAAATGATCAAAAAATTTTAAACTATTTATTTCATATATTGTTTCAGAAAAAAGATTTTGACTCATTTTAAAAGGAAAAACTGTTTCATAAAACTTAACATCTCTACTATACAAAGCAGACCTATTTTCAAGACTCAGCAATTTATAAGCCTTTTTTCCACTAGCATAACCTAATAAAACACATTTTTCAGATTTTTCAGAAAAATTATCATTTCCTTTCAAAATTGCAGCAAAACACAAACATCCAAAACTCCTTAGGTGAGACAGATTAGGTTCCTTACCATATACTAAAAGAAAGGGTGACTTTTCATTCAAAACAGAGGAAGGAAGCCTGTTAATCAAATAGGTGGCAGTTAAAATACACTCAGACCAAAAAACAAGAGGAATCCCTCCCTGAAACATAAGACTTCTAGCAACATTCAAAAGGTGTCTATGTTTCCTTTCAGCAATACCATTCTGTTGTGGAGTATATGCACAAGTAGTTTGATGAACAATACCCATGGAATTAAGAAAATCAGTCATTTTATGATTTACAAATTCAGTACCATTATCAGATCTTATGACCTTAATTTTCTTATCAAACTGTGTTAAAACCAAATTATAAAAATTCACAAACATTGAAAAAACCTCATCTTTGGTTTTAAGCATATACACCCACACAGACCTACTATAGTCAACAACAATGGTTAGAAAATATCTAAACCCTTCCCTGCTAATCACTTTATAAGGTCCCCATACATCAAGATGTATAAGTTGACCAAAAACAGTTGACTTATGTTCACTGAGAGGAAAAGACTCTCTGCTCTGTTTAGCCTTATGACAAATTTCACATGGACTCTCATGATTAATATTAGTCAAATTAAGAGAACCTTTTAACAATTTAAGAACCTGATTAGCAGGGTGTCCCAACCTATTATGCCAAACTTCCTTAGACACATGACACACAAGAAACTCACTCTGATTAGATACAGCAAGACAAGTAGACATGTTATCAAAGATATATAGACCACCAAATTCACTACCAGTCCCCAGAACACTCTCCCTTTTCAAATCCTGAATATAACAAGTAGTCTCATCAAAACCAACAGTAAGTTTACTATCTTTAATCAACTTATGATAACAAACTGACAGAGTATTCAGGAACAACTAAAACATCAAACAAAACCACTTTGTCATTCAATCTTAAATTTCCAACATGTGTAATTTTAGCCATAGTACCATTAGGATGACCAACAGTGAGATGTAATTCAGAAACATCAACAACACATAACATTTTATTTGTACTATTAGTCATATGTTGATTAGCTCTTGAATCAATTATCCAACCCAAATGATAATTGACATTTTCAATTTTAACATTGGCACAAAAAAACTTGTAGAAGTTTTGATTAAAAAACACATTACAGTTAAAAAAGGAACATGAGGCACTACCTGCCATAGTGGTATGAGCAGAAGTACCAGCCTTATCATTCAAAAGACTCATAAGCTTCAAAACCTGTTCATTAGTGAAAGACACAGTACTACCAGTTTTTCCATCTCCATTATCATTAGAAGAACCTTTAATCTCAGCATTATTATTTTTATTAAAACCAGTAACAGGCTTAAGATTAGGATTCTTTTTAAAACCAGGAGGATAACCAATAAGCTCAAAACACCTCTCAATAGTATGTCCTTTCAAATCACAGTGTTTGCACAACAAACTATCATAATTTCCTCTATTATTGTTATTAGAATTGTTCCCAGACCAATTATTAGAACTTCTTCTATTAACATTATTACCATTAGGTCTGGACACAAAAGCAGAAATTTGAGGTTTATCAGCATTAGCAGAAGTGGTAGGAATCCCTCTATAGGATTCCTCCTTAGAGATGATGACAAAGGCATCTTTAACCTCAGGAAGAATTTCCCTGGTCAAAATACCACTCCTAATAGGCTGATAAATGTCATCAAGGCCCATTAAGAATTGCATAAGTTTTAACAACTTAGCATGATCATTCAACTCTATTCTAGCCTCACAAGTACAATCAGGCAATTTAGTAAGAATATCAAATTCTCTCCAAAGAGAGCTCAACTTATGAAAATATTCAGAAACAAGTAAACCACCTTGTTTAAAAGTATTAATTTTCTGTAAAAGATTAAACACAACAGAACCATCAATTCTATCATAAGTATCCTTCAATTCTTTCCGCATAGTAGAAGCATTATCAGAGAAAACATGACCAAGATACACATCTTGAGACAAAGAACTAAGAATCCAATTAAGAACAACAACATTACACCTATCCCATTGAGATTCTAACAAAGGACTAGCAGCATAATCAGTTCTAGAACAACTACCATCAAGAAATACCATCTTATTCTTAATCTGCATAGCTAGTTTAATGGCACAAGACCAAACTCTATAGTTTTCAACACCAGACAATTTTATGCTAACAATAGAAGCACAATTAGAATCATTAGGATGTAGATGCAAAGGATTACTCTGATCCAAACTACTAATCATAATAGCCATAGTAAACAGATAAACAAAACCAGCAGCAAATAACCAAACAGAAACAGCAAATAACCAAAAACAACGACCAAACAGATAACCAAATAACAAATAATCAAAAAGAAACAAGAAATACCAAGAAACCAACCAAACAACTTCTAAACTAAACATACACCCAAGAACAGACTTAGGCCTAGCCAAGTGAACTGGAGTTGACCAGAGCAGGTATTCGTACCACTCAATGATGTCAGATCAAGATGTTAATCAACTCGTTTGCACCCACTTAACTAAAACCTAGTTATTCTTAAGAGAAGAAAACAGAACTTACAGTGCTATACGAAAAATGCAGCGGAGAACCAATCAACCACTCTAGATTCACTTAGTCTAGAGTAATTGATCCAAGAATCAACCCAGAATCAATCAACTAACAAGATTTCAAAAAACCCCCAAATTCCGAATTAGGGTTTTGTAAAATCAAACCCAAGAATCAACAATAGAAAGTTGATTCTCCAAGAAACCACCACCAATTGCTTCCAATTAATCCAAGAACCAAAAACCCCCAAAAATTAGGGTTTCAAGAGAAAACCCTAAAATCGATAAAATCAAGATTCACTCAGAACCCAAACCAGATTAGAACCTAGGGCTCTGATACCATGTAAAAATGGTATCAAAACACATATCTTAATCACCCAACCAACCACCCCACGGTGATTACTTTTATTACAACTATAAACACAGTCGACAAGTCCTCAAACGAGTGCTTGCCTTACAATACAAAGAGAAACAAGATAGTCCTCCTATCGAGTGCTATCTTTACAATACTCACACACTAATATCACTAAAACAATAAACCAAACCTAAAACTAAAAATCAAGATGATCTTAATAAACTGAGATACATAAACTACCCAGAAACCCAATATAAACCCAGAACAATATGAGAGAATACTGCGTGATAACTTTGAGAGATAGAAACCAACTGAATGAGAAACCCTAGCTTGGAAACCAGCTAATATAGCCCACCAATTTACATAATGAACCCTACACAAATAGAACATTAACAAACTTGGATAAAAGTTAGCATTAGTAACCAATAGGCTAAAAATATTTACATAATAGTCCCTAAAGTATCAGAAGCTTGCTAAAAGATTTTTTTTCAATATCTTTCTTATTCGATTTTAATTACATAAAAAATCCCTAATTTTCAAACTATTTTTTTACTAATAGTCCTTATTCTAGAAAATAAAGACACTGTGTAACAAAATTGAGACTATCCATATAATAAAAAACTATAGGTTATTACACAGTTGATTCCTATTTTTTAAAATAGGGACCATCGATGCAATTAGTTTGAAAAATAGGGATTATTTATGTAAT
This sequence comes from Artemisia argyi, assembly GCA_030686995.1. Taxonomy (NCBI): domain Eukaryota; kingdom Viridiplantae; phylum Streptophyta; class Magnoliopsida; order Asterales; family Asteraceae; genus Artemisia; species Artemisia argyi. The sequence continues at coordinate 17,109,436 of CM060689.1, read as the reverse complement.
TAAAAACGAATAGGGACGACGAGTGTTATTTGGAATTAACTAGGGACGAAACATGTAATGTTTTCTATAATTAAAGAACCCAACAAAAACACATTAACAAGAGAGCAAAACATATAAACTTTAGAGGTTAAAAACCAATGTTATCATGAACATCTAGCTTATCCGTACCCCTAAATGGATATTGGCACCTCCATCTTCATTTATTTTATTATTATTATTATTATTATTATTATTATTATTATTATTATTATTATTATTATTATTATTATTATTATTATTATTATTTATAATTTTGGTTGATTATAAAACTACAGAACAAAAAAATATAAAGTTTGATAAGTTAAAATTAATAAAAACAGAAAATAGGGAACAAAAAATGGTAAACCTGTACTTTTCAGTAAACAGAGTGAATAAATGTGAGTGAGGGGTGCCAGAATCATTTAAGGGTAGTATGGTACCCGTGACCCTATCATGAAAGAATCCGAGAATAGTATTTCAATTAATAATGACTTCTCTAAAACTAAAGCATAATTTTCATGAGTTATCGTGAAAATATATTGTTTATAAATTATAATCTAAGTATATTTACAACAATATGAGTTGATAACCCGATATATCTACTAATGAGATGAAAAGTAAAAATTGGAGATCATGTAGTCATGTGATTTGCCTGAATGTGAATCATTGACAGTTTGATAACCCAATATATTTACATAACGGAAATTACGTAATACAATTAAATCTAGTTATGAGCTTGCAACTTATATTTGGCTTTGATTCGGGCCTTTTCTTTATTGATCCAGAACACTATGTCGAGATCCTTGCCGCCAGTTTCAACCAACAAAAATTTCATCTCTTCAATTCGGAGAATCGTTTCATCTTTTTCTGCGGCCGCCCGATACGCCATAGATGCATCTTCCCATTTTAAACGGTACTCGTGTTGCATAACCTCCGTGAATTGGCTTGACGAGCTCGTTCCTCCGGTACTTGTCATTGTCTCGGATTTGGCTTTCTTTGAAGCATGCCTTTTTCCCATGGGACGTGGTTGTTCATCACAACCAAACAAAGCCTCGTTTGTTTGGCTTGAGACCTCGCCGGTTAAATCAAGCGACTCCGGCGCGTCCAATTTTTGATGTTTACACAAAACGTCCCAAGCCTCCTCGTTGTGAAATGGTGGCACGGTGCGGCTTTGTGCTTGTCACGATATGTTTCTTTCGCCCGTTTGAGGACATCTATCTCATTTTCCCCACTTTTTTGATCACGTTGCGCCCATTTGAAATAAGCATTGAACTTTACACAATCACGGTTCAACGTTTTCCACTTGCCTTGTAGCATATCCTTGTTGCGGTTTTGAAATTTTTTTCTATTAAACTCATGTTGAACCCGTTGCCAAAACGTATCACGAGCTTGGCAACGCCCGACACACGGATCTTCAGAAACGGCTACATAACACTCGGCAAATAGTTTTTCCTCACTTGAAGACCAACATGTAATCACGGATGCGGGAACTTGTTCATTCTCCTCGTATGGTTCAGGGTCTTTGGATTTTTTGGACTTTCGTTAACCACGGCTTTTGGGCTTTGGAGGAGACGTAGGTGTTTCGGGAACTTCATTTGTTTCGGTTTGTGAATTTTGTGATTGTTGTGTGAATTGTAGATTTTGGAAATTGGAGCTTAGTGTGTTTTGTTGGCTTTGTTCCGAGTATTGCATTCGTTGATGTGTAGGTAAAGTTCTTGACTTGACATGCCGAGTGGGTTGGGGAGCGGGCTTGAAGATGAACCCACGTTCGGGTTTGAAGATGAACCCGCGTATGGGTTATTCCATTGACCGAAGAGGCTCATGAAAGAATCGTCGTTGAAGTTGCCTCCTGACTTTTTTTTTTTTTTTTTTTTTTTTGCTAATAGAAGTAGATTATAGAGTATATTAAGTAGTGGAAGTGTGAAAAAAAAATGGTGTGATAAATGAGTATTTATAGTGGTTGAAAAATGGGTTTTTTATTTTTTTTAACCAAGTAGCTGTTTTTTAACGTTAGTAACCGTTAGGGGGTGAAAGTATTTATTTATTTATATTTTATTTTATTATTTTTATTATTTTTAAATCAAACGGCTACTTTGTGGTGAAAGTGATTTTTTATTTATTTATTTTTGCTTTTTAATTAAAGAACAAGTTAACGTTGCGTTAAACTCTTAACGCAACACGTTAACGCTGGTTTAATGCAGGAACTCGGTGTGTTAACTTTGGCCTTAACGCAGCTACGTGATGGGTTAACGTAGGTGATAAGTTACCGCACCGATTGCTCTAATGGTCAAATAGAGTTACATCTTATATATACTAGAACTTATTCAATATGAAAAGAAGCAAAGCATAAAAACTACCAAAAAAAAAAAAAAAAGATCGATTTAGCGTACCTCTTCCTATCATCATCACCACCATTGTGAGTGTTTGGTGTTGCCATTTTTTGGTTTAGTATCTGTTGTGTTCTAGCTAGCAAGGTGATCGAGTGTGTGGCTTGTCAAGTTGTTTGGCGCCAATTATATAGAGAAAAGTGTTTTCAAATAATTTGTCCACACATGAAAAACTGTCGTATTCTAATTACTTGCACACGTACTAGTACTACTATAATAAGTAAGTCTGATCGATCAGTGCACACCACGTACAGGGCTAGTGAGATACTATTCGTATAAAGCATTAACATCCTACTATAAGCAACAATACTCCAAACATAACTTTCATAAAGATGGTGCCCATTTTGGTGACTCACTTCAAGATTGAAGTTGTGTAATTTAAAACAGGCTATTGACCGTTGTAAGAGATGTAAATTTTGTTCATACTTTGCGAATGTGTTGAAATTATTATATAGCTCAAAAATTAGACACAAAGAAAAAATAAAATTGTAATAGAATGAGGTGGACTACTACCACGAAGATAAAGAATATACCCATAACAAGCCATTTTGTGTAGCATCACAATTAAAAATGTACAACAAACTTCTTTATGGCACCATTTCTTCAAGGGCCAAGGAGGCAGTCCGAAGACTATCCCATCGCCTCTCGTCAAAACCACTAGCTGCACCATTTCTACAAACTAGAAGTGTCGTTGTTCGACCTCAACATGAGCCTATTTTAAGAAATGAATTTCCTTTGATAAAATCCGCATTTAACACAGACTTTATTAGAGACGCTAGAGGTTTTACGACTCATTCAAGTGCTCGGACTAGGGAAGGTTGGTTAGCATGGTTGGGAAAGAAGAAAAAAACTATAGCACTTGTTATTATATGTTTGCTGGCTTTACGTTATTTTACAAGTGAGAAATCAGATTTGCCAAGTGTTGTGAGAGCGGGTGAACCAGTACTTTATCAACCCGCTCGTGAAGTGTATCCTGGAGAAATTGGGTCGGTGCGTATAGAGAAGGTTATTGATGATTTGATTAAGGTCATGAGGAAAGAAAATCAAATTAGCCTTGCTGCTCCCCAAATTGGTGTTCCTTTACAAGTTAGTTTTCATTTCTTGTTTAACTTGCAAGCAAAATTCCTACTATTTGACATTCACCATTTGATTTTATTTCGTTAGTCGTTTATAGATTGTAATTTGATTATTTATTCAAGAGCAGATAATTGCGTTGGATAAATTTCCTATAGCTCATCCACCAAAGGAAGATTACGGGGCAGAGGACAAGCGTCCTTTAGATCTTCTAGTACGGTTTTAACTTCACTATTTGCTATTAAAGTGACCCAACATCCAAAAGATCATTGTTTAATTCCTAGCAATGAAAACATGTTTGTGTCGTCTAGTATTTCATGTTATTGAATAACTAACTTTTGGTTCAAATGCTCTTTGTTTGATTTCGTGGAAATGTAGGTTATTATTAACCCAAAACTTAAACAGAAGAGCAGCAAAAAAGGATTTCTTTTTGAATATTGTGTAAGGTTAGTTCAGTTTCGTTCAAATCATAAGTAAACTGAACCACAGCTTATTCTCTTTTGTGACTTGCGAAGATGATATACGCTATTAAACATGGAAAGATATGATAATGGTTCTTTATAAATATGTTTTTCGCAGTGTCCCCGGGTACATAGCAGCGGTGGAAAGATTTCTAGAGGTAGAGGTAACAGGGATGAATCGATATGGGCAACCAATTAACGTAGATGCTTCAGGGTGGCATGCTCATGTTTTACAACATGAGTGTGATCACCTAGAGGGAACTCTGTATGTTGACAAGATGGTAAAACAAACATTAATGAATAGTCAACTTCTCTCGGAGGAGCATTTTCAGAAGACTGTTGATGATATTGTTAAAGGTCTTGAGGAGAAAAGGTGTGGCTAGCCTTTCTGCTCCTCAAATTTGTATTCCAATAAAAATAAAAATAAAAAAATCATTCAAAGTTTCTGTTGTTACTTAATTAGTACTATCTATTAGTTTGATCCAATGTTAGGGTTAGCTTAGCTTAGTTAGTCATAACGGGCTAAGGTATGTTATTGGCTTAGTTAGTCGTAACTAGTTATGATGTGTTATATGTCCAACTTAATGTTGGTCGGTGAAATGTTATAGTTCTTCCTATACAAGTGTTTGGTTTAGTTAGTTATATTGACTAACTATGGAAAGTAAGATTCAAGGTGATTGAATCATGTATTGATAGCAATGTTAATTTCATTTACTTATTAAGCTTTAATGCTGATGTGTTTAGTTGGCCATGTTTTGTAGGTTCAAGCTCGCAAAGGATAAAGGCAAAAGTGTTGAAGAATGAAGTGATCATGTTGAGGGAACTCTGTTTGTTGACAAGTTGGTTAAACAAACATTAATCTGTAGACCATAAGTGATTGAATCTTATGAATATGATGGTGTGGTTGTACTGTCGTCTTGATATGGGTTTGTAACCGTTTTAGCTTGATCGATGTAGCGGTCTCTAGTTATGTAGCACTTAGATTTTCTATGAACCCACGTGAAATTGAGTTTTGTTTTGTTTATTGCCGTTCTTGACGATTAATTTGAGTTTTATACTTGTCATATATATACGTATGATAAAGATAAATAGCGATGACTTAATTAGAAAGTTCTTGTACCACGTCTAACTAATGAATAAGACATGAGGTGATAGTGATCGCCATCATATTTGATCAATTCACGAGAATTTAAATTCAAAAATCAGAAGTGAACAAAGTTTCAATTGATTTATTTGGCATGAAATCTTAAATGAAAGTGAATTTCTTGTTTCTAATGGCAAGAAAGTTCAATTAAAACTTGGTTTCTAATTTTCTATCAGAGATGGTACAAAAACGAAAGTTGAAGTGACCTCCATCTGCATTTCACCTACTTGGGTCAAAATGGAAGAAGGGTGTTTGCATGAATGGGTGTGGGTCGCTGAGACACATTAGTTTCCTGACTTGAATCCTATTATATAGGCAAGTACAATGACTACCTTCATGGAGAAGATAACGTTTTTTATAAAATACATAATACAGATAAAAAAAATTTACAACCTATTTTGAAGCACCAAAAGATGTTCAATAGAATTCTTTGTGGTACTGTTTCTTCAAGGGGTAAGGAGGCGATTCGGCAACTATCCAGTCGCCTCTTGTCAAAACCACTAGCCACACCATTTCTTCAAGCTAGAACCATCATTGCTCGACCCCAACAGAAACCCATTATTAGAAATGATTTGCCTTTGACTAAGTCCCCATTTAACGCGGTCTTTATCACAAACACAAGAGGTTTCTCATCTGATTCAACTAATACGACGGAAGTAGATATTAAAATAAATGCTTTAATGTGTTTGATGTTGTGTGTTTCTATTGCTGCATATCAAGATTATAAAATAAAATTTCCACGTATTGTAAATGTGGGTGACCCGATACTTCATCAGCCCGCTCGTGAAGTGTATCCTGAACAAATTTTGTCGGAGCATGTTCAGAAGACAATTGATGACATGGTTAAGGCCATGAAAAGAGAACGTGTGGCGAGCCTTTCTGCTCCCCAAATCGGTGTTCCTATAAAAGTTAGTTTTCATTCCATTTTCTTTTGTCACTTATTCTATTCTCTATTAAGGCTTGTAATTTGATTATTAACTCACAAGCAGATTATTGCGTTGGAGGACACTAAGTTATTTATGGCACCTTCACCGGATGAAGTAAATGAGAAATGGGACAGACACCCTTCCGGTCTTTTGGTACGCCAGTTCACCTCAAAACCCCGTAACCCCATCAATTATTTTGTTAACTGACGTGCATTTAGTCTAACAATAAGTGGTTATGACATTTGATATGAAAGCTCAATTCTCTATTATGAATATCGGAAATGTAGGTTATTGTGAACCCAAAACTGAGAATCACGAATCACCAGACAACCCAGTTTTTCGAAGGATGTGCAAGGTGAGCTCAATTGTCTTAATGGCCGGGTTTGGTGCATTTGGATTACGTAATGGTGTTAATTAACTAAAATGTCACACGGAGCAGATGCTTATGCAATTTTTTAAAATGTGATTTTTGTAGTGTAACTGGTCACCTAGCAATGGTGAAAAGGTTCCTAAAGGTAGAGGTCACAGGGTTGGATCGAAATGGGCAACCAATAAAGGTTGACGCTTCAGGGTGGCAAGCACGTATATTACAACACAAGTGTGATCACTTAGAGGGAATTCTCTTCGTTGACAAGCTGGTTAAATGACATTAAGGTTGTCCTTAACAAGGCACTCATCGACATGAGTTTGGCTATAAGCTACTGAATCAGGGCCTTTTAGTTTGATATGATGTAGCAGTTTCATGTTATATGGTGCTTTAATGTTACAACTTTGTTATAAAACTGAATTAAGTTTTCATTAATTCCATTACTAGATTTCTGTATAGTATGATCAATGTATCACAAAAACTTTCCTATTGAGTAGATAGAAAAATACATTTCTGACTTCTGAGTCGATCAGTCTTGAACAAAACAAGATATCTGATATACGTCTGTGTGAGTTTGAGTTAAAAAAATAAAAACTTAAAAATGAAATTTCAAAAACGAAAATGGTAGTATCAGTCAAGTATGACAATAATCTGTAAGTTGTAGCTAAAGATACCTTCAAGTAATAATCCTAATAAGCCTATACTCGGTGTTCATCGGTTCAATTATCGGGTTGTTTGATTTATTCGGTTCAGTTTTTTTTTTTTTTTTTTTTTTTTTTTTTTTTTTTTTTTTTTTTTTTTGTAAAACAGAAGTGAACCGAATTCAAATTTCTACTTAATCGAACTGAAAACCACATTTGAATTTGGTTCTTTTTTGGTTGACACCCGAATAACTCGAATTTTACGTAATTTGTATTATTTTTATATTGATTTTTAGAAAGAAAAAAATATTTCAAGCTTAAAATATGTTTAATTTATACTAATTTAATGGTCTTTTATGTATATAAACATATAAAAAAATATATATTTACATGAATTCGGTTTTCGGTTCAGTTCGGTCATTATTTTGCCAAATTAATAACCGAACCGAAAACATAATATATAATTCAGTTTGGTTCAATCACATGTTCGGTTCAATTTTGACACGTTCAGTTTTGTTACAAATTTGATTCATTTTTTTTTTTTTTTTTTTTTTTTCCGGTTTCAGGTTTTAGTTCTATTATCCAAATCGTGAACACCCCTGGACACAACTCCTATGAAATATTTGGCAGTAGGGGTGTTTTTCGGTTGGGTTATTGGGTTATTCGGTTCGGTTAAAAGTTTTTTTAGGGTTAAACTGTGAACCAAACCAAACCGAATTCATATTCGGTTTTCGGTTCAGTTTGGTTGAATTCTATTTCGGTTGTTTTTCTACTCACCCCTATTTGTCAGTGTTCAAGCCCAATAAACAAGAGCCCATTAAAACCCAAAACATGAAACCAGTAACCACAACCCAAAACCCATATCACTAAATCCAAAAACCAACAATCATGAACTCAATACGGCAGCTGTCACGTTTTCCGGCAAAACACCTCGCCGGAAAACCCATCTTAAAAAACCCATCATTTCCCGCCAAAAACACATGTTACTATAGTCATGCAAGCTGGTTAGCCGGGTTAAGGAAGAATACAAGGGTTGTTGAGTTGCCGGGTATAGTGCAAGCGGGTGACCCGGTTTTGCATGAACCGGCTAAGGAGGTGTTGGCTGAGGAGATTGGGTCGGGTCGGGTTCAGAAGATAATAGATGATATGGTGAATGTTATGAGGAGAAGACCTGGTGTTGGTCTTGCTGCTCCTCAAATTGGTATTCCCAAAAAAGTTAGTCTTTCCTTTTTTTAGTACTAGAATGGTACCCGCGCAATGCAGCGGCGGGTACCGTGTGATTATAATTTGCGTTATGGTGAAACCAAATAATTTTAGTTTGAACAACCAACCCTTTCTAACAAACTTCCTAACAAATTAATTTTGAAATCTTTCCGTAATAAGCAAGAAAAAAGTTTGAATTTTAAGTTTTTCTAATTATAGAATAGTCACAAATGCATTATAATGTAGTATAGAAGTTTGTAGTAAATTTAAAAAGACCATCTAGTTAGCACGCGTTTAGTTGATATTTGCATTTACTATAGCGGGCTTATGGCTTATCTGGTTTTCGGATTATGTTTCATGAGCTTACTTTTTGTGGTTTATTTTAAAACTTTTCGGCTTATATAAGCTTACCATGTCATGATAAGCTTATATATGCCGAAAAGTTTCAAAATAAGCTACAAAAAGTAAGCTTATGAAGCATAAGCCGAAAACCAAATAAGCCATAAGCCCGTTATATAAGCCGAAACAAACACCCCCGTTATATAGAAGCCCGTTATATAAGCCATAAGCCCATGTTAACTTAGGAAATAGAGAACTTTTGTTTTGTGAAGATTTTTTTTGGAAATAAAGCGATTTGAACGTGATTTTTGTTTTCTTTGTTTTGTACAAAACATTTTGTGGTGTTTTCCTCCAACTAAACGCAACCTTTAGAGGGTGTTTGGCAATGATATATGGAAGTGATTATGTGATTGTAGTGTTTCCTAATGTTTTGAAAATCAGTTTGGCTAGACTCTTGAGTGAAACTCACAACAGTCTTTGACACACATAAGAAGCAGTTTTGAGTTAGATGTAGGTAAAACGATTATTATTATTTGATAATTTTACATCTGAAGTCCTTAAATATTAGACTTGCCAAACTCTCATATGACAGATTGTCCGATTATTGCATTTTAGTACAACAAAAGCATAATCTACACTTTGCATTTGCGTTTTGTTGTAGCTGATTTAATATCTTTGTTGTGCTGTACCTACGAAACTCTTGTGCCCCTTTTGTTCAGTGGTGTACAGTGGCGGACCTAGGATTTTCAAAGGTGGGGGGCAAAAAAAAATTTTTTTTGATAAATTCGTGATGCACTTTAATAAAAAGGTCACATATTTTATTTTTTACACTAAAAACTAAGGTTTTTACATTTTTGGCTTCAAGGTGGGGGGCAATTTGATTTTTTGGAGGGGTGCACTTTAATGAAAAGGTCCCAAAAAAAATTTTTTTACACTAAAATCTGAACTTTTTCGGCGAGTCGTGGAGGGCACCGCCACCCCAAAGCTAATGCTTGGGTCCGCCCCTGGTGGTGTACATTATACAGTTTGATTTAAATGTTTGCTGTAGTTTTTGCATCTGAATCACTGAATGTGCTTCATAAGTAGTTGCAGATAAGGCTCTCTTGTTGTATCATTTTTTTTACTAGAAAAGCTGTAGCTGAGGATACGCCTCATTAGACTGCTAATGCAGAATGACTTTTTTTGTTGCGTTTAATGTATAAAACTTTCTCTGATTTCTATTTATTGAGATTGAGATTTTGAATTAGTGTCAGAAGGTTTTCATACTTTTTTCAGAGATCATTTTATTAAATGTGCATAATCATTTGTGTATTGGCTTCATGCCACGTCACTGGTAGCAAAGTTGTAGTTTTCTGTGTTTTGTATTCTTAAAGGAACCGGTGAAGTAAGATTTTTATGTTTATCTGGTAGCGAAGTTGTAAATAAAGATATGTTTGAGTAGTAATGGACCATGAGCTAAGAAAAGTGCGTGTCGGTATAGAATCTAGAAGTAATCGGAAAGACAAGATCGTGATTGTGCATTTTATTAGATTTTAGGCTTGAAAAATTCCAAGCAGTGTCTTCCTTTTTGATACATGTTCTAAGGCATTTGAATATCATGAATAGAGCATGTTTATTTATTTTTTCTTAAGCTAAGTTCATACAGCATTTATTTTTACTTAGCTAAGTTCATACAGCTGTATTGTATATTGATTGTAATCCAAATCCATCGACTTGCCCATTAGCGATCACTGCAAAATTCTGCTTGTTTTTGTCTTAGTAAGATGCACGTGCACCTTAGTAACAGGGGACATTATGAGGCTAAAGCATGCACATGAAAAAGCTTTTGTTGAGTTTGATGAAAACTATTGTTGTTGCAATGTTTATTTCTGTTCAATATTGGGATAATGATCATTAGCAATGGTAGCAATTTTACCAGTATTTAGATATCATTTTGCACCCTCACAAGAGGTCTAGGGTTCAATGTTCAAACCTCGCTAGGTATCATTTGGTGGTGGGGAAACGGTCGGAAACGGTCACGGGATGCCTTGGTTACATCTGAGTCAAAGACTCGCCCTCCCAGGGTAACCTAAACAAAAAACCTCACCCGTTTACCTGATTACTAAAACAACTTATTATTTGATCATCACAACCTAAAACAACATAACATGCCTAATCACTATATTGTGCAGACCTTTTTATTAAAGGTGGTTATATGCATCTGCTTATACCTATCAGTTAATCATTTTCAAACCAAGCAGCCCCTAATTTGGCCCTTTATTAATTCACGAGCAGATAATAGTATTGGAGGACACTAAAGAATACATTGCACATGCACCAGAGGAGGAGAACATAGCACAGGATAGACGCCCTTTTGATCTTTTGGTATGTCAATCCACCTTCAAATTTTAAATAACCCTTCTTACCTAGTGACCTTAAAGTTTCTTAATTGGTCTCTTGAAAATGTAGGTTATTTTGAATCCAAAACTTAAAAGGAAGGGCCACAAATCAGCATTGTTTTTTGAAGGCTGCTTGAGGTGAGTTCACTGGCCTTCTTTACCAATTTTTAACAGGTCAATAAACTTTAAAACACATAATCCAATTCTGATTCTGTTTATATAGTCAGTATCATATTTAAAGCGCATATCCAAACACTCCCCAATTACAACACATAAAGATGGTGATGGTTCTATAATTGGCATGCTTTTTGCAGTGTTGATGGATATAGAGCACTGGTGGAAAGGTACCTAGAAGTAGAGGTGACAGGGTTGGATCAAGAGGGGAAGCCCATAAAGGTGGAAGCTTGTGGATGGCAGGCTCGTATTTTACAACACGAATGTGATCATCTAGAGGGAATTTTGTATGTCGACAAAATGGTGAAACGAACATTCAGGACCATAGATAATGTGGATTTGCCTCTTGCCAAGGGTTGTCCTAAGCAGGGCGTTCGGTAGCATTGTGTTTTCAAGATGATTACTATTTGAGATTTTTTGGCCATTAGTGTAGTGTATTATGGTCCTCCAAATGGGACTGTAAAATGTTGGATGTTAAAGATCAGCAGAGAAACCAAATAAGATTCTAACTTATTGATATACTAGCACTTTCTTTTCCTGATGTAGCATTTTTGTGGTGTGTTGATTGATGAAATAACAAGCACTAAAGTCATGCAATTCATTGACATGTGAGCAAAACTATTCCTATTGAGACATAACAATTAATCGAATACCAATATGACTGGATTTAAAAGAACTTAACTGTAAACCATAAAGGATCAGATTTACATGATCACTATAATTGATTAGATCTAAGTAATTATGTCGCATGCATCAGGATTCACAAGTTTATGGCAAAAAATAGAAGAAAGAAGTTAGCGAATGCCTTGTTGGGGACAACCTTTAGCAAGAGGCAACTTGCGATTCCATAAAGTTCTGAAAGTTCGTTTCTCCATCTTGTCAACATAGAGAATACCGTCTAGATGATCACACTCGTGTTGTAAAATACGAGCCTGCCACCCTGAGGCATCTACCTTTATTTGCTGCCCATCTTGATCCAACCCTGTAACCTCTACCTCTAGGAATCTTTCCACCATTGCTTTGTACCCAAACACACTGCAAAAATCATAGTTGAAAAGAAACCATTAGTCTTCCACTATGTGTAACATTTTATTGTTAGACTTGTAAAGTCAACTACTCAAAAATTATGTATGTTATCTTATAAAGATAGACCATACAAGGCCATTGATCTCACCTTACACAACCTTCGAAAAACAATGCCGTTTTGTTGCTCTTCTCTTTTAGTTTTGGGTTCAAAATAACCTACGTTTCAATAAATCAAATAGATATATGAGAACTTTCAGATTGACAATTAATTAACTAGCGGAGTTACATGGTTTAAAGGTGGATTGACATACGAGAAGATCAAAAGCGCGTCTGTCTTGTTCCTCGTTATCTTTATTTGGTGAACGTGCTATGCGTGATTTAGTGTCCTCCAACACAATAATCTGCGTGTGGGTCAATAATGAAATTACTAATCTTAAAAGAAACCATTACCAAGTAAGGAAAGAAAATGGAATGAAAACTAACTCTTAAAGGAACACCAATTTGGGGAGCAGAAAGGCCAACTGTAAGTTGTTTCCTCATGACCTTAACCATATCATCAATAACCTTTTCAATACGAGCCGACCCAATTTCTCCAGGATACACTTCACGAGCAGGTTGATGAAGCACTGGGTCACCCGCTTTCACAACACGTGGCAAGTCCGATTTTCCACTCGTAAAATAACGTAAAGCTAATATACATACAATAACAACCGCTATTGTTTTTATCTTCTTTCCCAACCATGCCAACCAACCTTCTCTAGTCCGAGCACTTGAATGAGTCCTAAAACCTCTAGTATCTCTGATAAAGTCCGTGTTAAAGGTGGATTTTGTCAAAGGAAATTCATTTCTTAGAACAGGCTCGTGTTGAGGTCGAACAACGACACTTCTAGTTTGAAGAAATGGCACGGCTAGTGGTTTTGACGAGAGGCGATGGGATAATCTTCGGACCACCTCCTTGCCAATGGTGCCATAAAGAAGTTTGTTGTACATTTTTTAATTGTGGTGCTACACAAATGGCTTGTTATGAATATACCATCATTTTGCTTTTGATATATGTATGATAGTAGTTGGTTTTCATCTTCCTAAAGATTCTCATTATACTTTCCGGTTTAGTAGCTTTTCAGTTGTAAGTCTATAAGTCAGGATTCTGTTGTTGTGTGTCAATGACTCACATTCAGACAATTTTTATTTTTCATGCCATTAGAACATATAGTGGGTTATCAAGCCATATTGGTGTAAAAGACAAGCCTAAAAACATGGCTAATGCATAAATCACTTATACAATTGTATTATGTATTTTCTCTCTTCAAATTTCCACCAATTATTTTTTGAAATCAACCATAGGCACAACAATCGTTTTTCTTTAAAAAATATTTTAGTTATAAACAATATAATTTCACAACACATAAAAATTGATGCTCTAGTAGTTTTTTTTTTTTTTTTTTTTTTTTTTTTTTTTTTTTTTTTTTTTGTTGAAAGGCAGCAATATATAGAAACACAAACAAGAAAGATACAAACAAGTAATTGTAGTTTATGAGGAATCATAGTTGACGAGGTTTCTAGCTAAATCAATTACCGATATCTACCTCCTACTAAAATAAATAATCAAAATCGACACTATTTTTTCACATTACAAAAATGAACATGACGAGCATATCTGTTTGCTCTCCATTGTTGTTTGCTCGCTACTTACTGCATGGCCCAACTTTTATGTTAAAAAATAAAAATAAAGGGGACCATGCGAGCAAATGAGTTTGCTTTCTTTATCATTTTGCTCTTAAATTCATACATGGCGAGCAAATGAGTTTTGCTAATTTGCTAAAAACTAACTACATAAGGCATTAAAGAATGTGACAACTCTTATTACCCTCATTAAATTCATACAACATATTTTTGTAACCTTTGTTGAGTCCAACTATTGTATAAATGACACCTATATTAAGTGCCTAATATGTGAAATTTGCAATCATCTTTCGTATGAAAATTTTTGGACTTATTGTATTTTGTTTGCTTATCCATTCCACAAAATAAGATGGAGAGCAAATTGAGACTTTGCTTTCTTATACATTCCACAAAATAATATGGAGAGCCAATTGAGATGGCAAACAAAGTATTTTGCTTGCTTATCTATGTGTCAATAGCCGAGTAGATCAACTAAATACTCGTAGGCGAGCAAATGGTATGGAGATCGAGCAAATTATTTTGCTTGCCAACTCCACGTGTCACATTCACATTCAACCTATTAAACAAAAAATTGGTATGTGTAATAATCTTATTCACCACGATCAAAAGATAGTTCGAGCAAACTTGTTTTGCTCGCTATGTTGTTTTTGGTAACACAGAATTCTAAGGTCTAAATTCGTAAATCAGTTTTTAAATTGTCTATTCCAAAAAATTTCACTTTGTAGCTAGTTATGTGCATGATTTATAATTTTTTTTCTTTCTCTCTCCCTCTCTATATTTCTTGGGTTCTTTAATAAACATGTTCAAGCAGTGACAACATAATCTAACAAACGTTAGGTCACTATTCTTTGTTTGAATCGGGTATATTTGGTCCAATTTGCATGGTTCACAATAACTAATCTTTTATATAATAAAAGAATTACGTCATTTCGGAGTGTTTTTGCAAATCTCTTCTCATTGAAAAAAAAATTGGACCAATAGGAGAGATCGATTTTGCCACGTAAGCGAAATCAAGCGACGTGATTGGTTAATTAAAAGTCAAAATTGAATCAATTTTGGTCAAAATTGCTAAATTTCGTGTAGAAAGAAAAATTTATCAAAAAAACATATGTGTCGAAAATGTTAAAAAGAAAACTATAAAAAAGCGGGTGTTAATTTCTAAACTACAAGGGTCAAACCTGAAATTTGAACCAAAACTGTAATTTTTTTTTTGAAATAAAAACTGTAATTCACTGTGCAAATAATAACACAAACAAAATAACCCAACTCTAACATCCCTTTCGGCTTTCACCCAACCACCGCCCGACCACCACCATTCACGAACCAATTTAAATATCCGGCAGTTTATCACAGTTTGAAAGAAATTGAAACTAATCAATCCTCTTCTTTTTTAGGTTATCAAAGATATATTATTGGTTTAAAAATTCAGTTTATATTTTTTAGGTTTTATTTATTTATTTATTTATTTTTGGCAATTGAGTTGTGGGTTTATGTTTTTGTACTTTGATTGATGATTTTGATGTGTTGGATAATTTATCCCTGTCGAATTGGGTGTTAGTTCATGTTTTTGTTGCTATTGATTGCAATTTCTAATGTTGTGCATATAGGTTGAGTTTTGTTGTTGATTGTTGTTTAAAATATATTTGCTTGATAGCTGAATATGTCATCTTTGTGTGTTCATAATATATTAATCAATATTTGCTTGATAGAAGTTATCATTTGATTCTTCTTTTATGTCAATGATAGTTGCGAACCTTTGGTTTTATATGATGTTTATTGGCTTGAATTTATTTAAGTTTTGAAAAGCAAAACCTAAGTGTGTCAAAGGTTTTGACGTATTTTCCAAACGATTAGTTATATTGAGTCTAAATTGTGTATTGGTAAGATTATTAAGTGTATCCTATGGGATAGCTTAGCACAACAATTTCTACCTTTTTTTAATGGTAATAAAACAGAGGAGTATGCAATAATGATAATTTAACTTGGCATAATTCGTGTATGCAAAGGTAATTGTTACATCTGTTTTAATGCTAATTGTTATAAGTAACCAACAAAACGAGGTATTTTATAAATATATTAATGATCATGTAGGCACCACTACAGTTCATGCTCTTATTGGCAGCCGCCTATTTATAAATGAGGATGTTCATGAAATTGTTGCGTTCATAAAGCGGTGCAGACTTTATTGCGACAATATTAAAAGTTCTTCCCATGGGAGGCTTATACTAAAAGATAGTTTATCTAGCAAATCAATCTACTCCCTTCGTGATGAGTTTCTGTTTATGACTAAATGGATGTATATTAATGAGATAAGTGAAGTTACAGAAAGCATACCAATCACCACTTTATTATGCCCGAACGCTATAAGAATCAAAACTTCAACATAATCTACCATTAAGTTGAATAAATTTCACAGCTTTATCAACTAAACAATACAAAAGACCCACAAAAGCAAAACTTCAACAAAACACAAAGTCAAATTTAACAAACTTTATCAGCTAAACCCAACACCAAAAGATCATTAAAAAAAATAAAAATAAAAAAAAATAAAAAAAAACTGAACTTAAACCTAATCTCAGTCATTAATACATTTTTAAGCTTAAACATCGACAACTGTATACGTTTTTATACGGTTTTATACGTTTTAATATTCGTTTTTGATTCTCCAATCGGTTTGATTTTGGGAAGGTATGGTTTGATTCGGGTTATAGAAGATGGATGCGATTGTTATGTCTGGTGATATTGGATATTCATGAATTAAAACATAAACATTTGTTCATCACTGCAAATCTGCAATACATCATGAATATCCAATCTCATGAATTGAAAGAACGAATGTTTAGGCTTTGTTATGTGGGGTAGAAGAGAAGAGAGGAATGGAAAAACTGATTCTTATGTGGGTTAAAATTTGTGGACTCTGTTTTTCAAAAATGTTTTCAGGATATCCGTATATAAACTTTAAATAATAAAAATAAATAAAAAGTAAAAAAAATTAATAAAAAACGGCCACTTGATGTCGTGCTTGGTAAAGTCGTCAATCTTCTATATAATAAAAGAATTACATCATTTCGGAGTGTTTCTGCAAATCCTTTCTTATTTAAAAAAAACCAATAGGAGAGCTCGATTTTGCCACGTAGGCGAAATCGAGCAATATGATTGGTCAATAAAAAGTCAAAATTAAATTGATATTGGTCAAACTTAATAAATTTGGTGGAGAAATTTGGTTAAGAAAAAAATGCATAAAAATATAGGTGTCAAATTTATGAAAACAAAAATTTTAAAAAAAATGAAGTAATTAATAAAATTTTGGTGTTTGAATTTTAAATAAATTATATGGAGCTAAGTGTAAAATTACAATTTTCCATGTTCTTTAATAACTTTAGAAAAAAAAAAACAAATAACCCCTTACACTTCATACCTCATATACTTTATAATATTAAGTTTGTTTAAAATTACATGAGTATTAGTCTTAGTTTTTAGACTTTCATCAAATAAAATTACAAAATTTGGAAAATACGCGAATTAGTTTTAATATTGTTAGTTTTAGACTTTCATCCATTAGAATATCTTTTTAAATAAGGACTCGTGTTATTCTATTTAAAAGTTTAATTTATGCATACACGGGTTTGAATATTAAATACGGCTAAATTATTAGTAACATGAATATAGATATCAAATGGTAAGCACGAGTTACTGTGATATGAAAATAAATATACGCGATTCTACTTATAACAACGACTCTTGAAATCAACATATTTTGCGCACCATATTTTAACTTCATTAACGCTCATAATGTGCTACTAAACTCGCACATTTTGTACAACATGATATTAATAGTTAAAGTTAAACAATAAAATCAACATTAACCTCATCATGTTTGTCAGTTAAAAACGTTATACATATCTAATTTACTCATTTTGACAAGTGATACGCTCTATTAGGCTGCACCTTCTATTTTTAATTACTTTAGCAGAAAGTGTATTTTGCGTGTTGTTAAGTAGGAAAGAAATGAAGAAAAAAAAGTATACGTTTTGTGCCAATAGTTTAAGTATTAGCTAATTGATGTTTCTTACAGGATGTTTTATATACCAGTTGGTCCTTATCCGTTGTTTATTCGAACTTGACACATTAAGAGACCGGGAATACAAGTTAATCACCAAGTATGCTAAAGTAGGAACCATAAAAACCCCTGAAACTACACCTGATGCATCAACTACGGATTTACGTTGAAGGTTACTTAGAACATATATTTGGTATAATAATTTGCTTATATGGTATATGTGTTTATTGAATTTTAAAATCAAGATGTCTCTTGAATTTGCTTATATGGTATATGTTGCATTAACCTTATTCCAAAGTTGCAAAATAATAATAATAATAATAATAATAATAATAATAATAATAATAATAATAATAATAAATAAATAAAATATTTCAAGTATTTGATGAGTTAATTGCTTTTGAATTTGTTGTAATATAGAATAATGATGATCTAGAAAGAGATGTAACTAATGTGTTTTATCCATCTGAAAATCTCATGCGAAGAGAATGAGCCGGTTTACTAAAGTAGGACTTGCTTAAGTTATTGGAGTCTGGGACTGTTATATTCTACTAATTATAGTAAGTTTTTAAAAGGTTTTGAGACCGTCTTAATAGTTAGATTTAGTGGTGACTAGGATTGTTATAATGGCTGTCTTAATGGTTATTAAAGGGTTTTTATGACAGTTTTAATTGCAGAATTCAAGGTGTTTGGGACTGTTTTTTATAGCTGAATTGATGGGTGTTTGAAACTGCCTTGATAGCTAAATTCAAGGGTGTTTGAGACTATTTCAATTGCTAATTTTAGAGGTGTTTGGAATTGTAAAAATAGCCGAATACAATGGTGTTGTGACTATTTTTAATAAGCATTGTTATTGCAAAATAAATTTGACTTATACTAAATTAATAAATGTAAAGTTCAAAACCCCGTGCGTGCACGGGTATTATAACTAGTTTGGTTAATTAGATTTTCTCTCTTTTAAGAGGAATGATTTTATTAAAACACCCAAAATAAGCTAATGACATACAAACACTAACCACCACCAACAAGAGTAAAAAAATACCTAAAATCAAAGGAAAAAGAAAGCTAACCAAAATCAGCAGCCTAAATACCAATAACATATGAGAAAAACTACATCGGATACAACACCAATACTTTCAATCAACGTTAATCTTAGAATTTCAATTTGTGATGCACAACAAAAAGCTCATTTTATGTGTGAAATGTCACTGGATGAAGCTTATTAAGTTAAGCGAGCCTATGTGAGAGTAGTACCGGGTTGGGTGACTAACCGGGAAGTCCTCACTTGGGGACCACAAGCTCTAATGATATCAACCAACTGTCTGTGCAGTTGGCCACCAGCTACCTTAGAAGCCTGGGCCCAACCATGTGATGTCTTGATCCAACAAAGGACGCGTGTTCGATTCCGTTCCGCAGCATGGTTGGGTATTGGGTGGAGGTATTTCACAGACATCAAACCTTTGCTGGATAGGGTTGATGGGTACTTTTATTGTACACAGGGTTGAGATGTCCCTGCCAATCTACACTTTTTGATCCAACAAAAAGCACATTTTAATAGCAACAAATGAGTCAATGCCTAACTACATGACTTTATCCTCAACAGCGGCATTCTAAACCTTATTCTTCCATCTCAATATAACAAAGAAGGTTGAGAAGCAAACTCCATGAAAAACATTTTGAGCTAACTTTGAAAGATGAGTGCAAAAGATACCATCAATTACAAACTCAATTTTTTGCTCCCAACGACTGTTTTAAACCCCCACCAAATAAACATTTCAACCAAATTAAACGATTATCTGATTAAGTCTAAATCACACATTTGTACTAATCGACTATTTGATACATCATAAAATGTTGTTTGTTGGTCCAAACTCAAAGGTTTGGTCAGAAACCAAATAAAGTGAAATTGAACGTAAATCGCACGTTCATCAAGTTTTGGTTAACCAAATATTTGAGGTTTTGTTCATGTTTAGATCATAAATGATCGATTTTAAGATGTACAACACATATAGTCAATTTGAAAGAAAAATATATGTAGAGAAATATGACAATTCTCATAAAGTCGTCAATTTTAAGCAAATACTGAATATAAGGAATAATATGAAAACAAGAAGAAAATGTAGATAGTAATATAATCTGCAAACAAATAAACATGAGGTAAATGAGAAAAAATGTCCAATAATGTGACATAAACTTCTCATGTCCAATAACCGGAAAGGGACTTATAGTTCATATAAGGTCTGCAAACAAATAAACATGAGGTAAATGAGAAAAAAGGTAAATGAGAAAAAATGTCCAATAATGTGACATAAACTTCTCATGCCCAATAACCGGAAAGGGACTTATGTCTTTCCAGGCAAAGAATACAAGTTTGTGCAACATTTTAAAGGAAATATAACCAGCCCTCTACATTCCTACTTATAAATACATTCAAGTTTTGGCAATGAATCAATGTGGGATAGACTAAACTTACTTTTCTTTTGTTAAGTTTCATATCCGAACACCTTGTTTGTATTCACGAAGTGTTCATATTTTCACTTCTTCTAAACCAATGATTTGTGGAGCTTTAAATATCTTTACGTTGTTCGTTCAAATAAATAAATAAAAATCTTTACGTTGGCTTCATATTATTAATCATAATAAGCACAAATTACTATCATTATGTTTGGCAAATATAGATGGTGCTGTTGATGCTGATGCTGGTGCTTGTGCTGGTGCTGAAAAAGATTATAAAAAGAGATTATTTTTATAAGCTACATGAAGTAACTTTTGATTTTCAGAGATTATGAAAAATTATTTTTTCTATAATCTCTTATAAGTTTTGTCTGCCAAACAAAGATTATTTTTTAAGTAGCTTATTTTTTGAAAAAATAAGCATAATCTCTTCATAATCTTTCATAATCTGTTGCGCCAAACACAACCTATATGTCTTTTTAAACGCAGTTGATAAATTCTTTGAAAACAAGCATAAAGAATATGTTGGTATTAGGCTGCCCCCAGTAATCGATCGAGATCGACACCCACGATCGATCACAAGTCGATCGCCCTACTGCAAAGAGTTTTTTGAAACTTGGTCACATACTTGATCGATTAACATTTCTATTTTCTTTGCCTTTTTGATTCTTGTAACCGTTGAGAAGTGAACGTTACTATAAATACCGCATATTAACACAACATATTACACACTTCAATTCACAAAATCTCACAATTCTCTCTATTCAAAATGTCTAAGAAAACACCAGAACCAAAATGCCGAAAATCCCGATTGCCACAAAACATCCCGCAATTAACATCGGATCCGAATTTCCGGTTAACTGGTGTCTCACCAAATGTCAATTTTCGACCCACTACTTTAGATTATCAATCTCAAAAACCTCCACAACAACAAACTAACAATCCATTTTTTATAAGTCGTCCAATCAATCGTCCATTTATTCCACCGTATCAAAACAACCAACAACCACAACAAAGCTACTCCCGTCGAAGCCAACAATCTATGTATGGCTCACCTGAATCGGTGTATCGTCCAACAATGGACTCATTAACATCTCCTTATTCAAGTTATCAACATTATTCTCCGGTTAACCGCATGAATCATGATGCTTGTGATTTTATGGATCAATTATGCAACAATTCAGATTTTTATGTTGGAATCGGTTCGGGTTATCCAGCTGAAGCTTATCCGAGTCAAGAGTATTCTATAGGTCAAGGTTCGGCTCATGCATCGTATCACGATTCGGTTCCAAATGATGATCTTGGTGATGATGACGACGACAACACTCTTTCGGAAGAGATGTCACCGGTCAAACCCAAGAAACGAGTTACAAAGAAGAAGACTGTTGAGAAAGAAACCAAGAATGATTCAGCGATTTGGAGACGCAAAGAAGAGATTGCATTGTGCATGGCTTGGTGTGATTCATCGGAGAATAGCATAGTTGGAAACAACCAAAACTTTAAGGGATCGATTTTGGAAGAAAGTGATTACTTTGTTTGAAAAAAAGGTTGGTGCAAACACAATGTACAACTCAATTATTACCAAATGGAAAGATATGATTCGTCTTAGAGTTGGTGCATTTTGTGTCATTTATGACAAAGCTTATAAGAATTTTGGAAGTGGTGAGAATGACCTCACTGTTTACAAACGAGCGTGTGATGAATACGAAATAGTGATGAAGCATGCGTTTGTATTGGATCATTATTGGGAAATTTTGAGGGACCATGAGACTTGGAAGGATAATGAGATGCCGGCTTTTTTAAACCAAGATGCGGGTTGAAAAAAAGCAAGGACTTCTGAAACCGGCTCGGATGTGCCTGATAATGAAGAGCCTCAAAATGCGCGACCAATTGGTCGTGATACCGCTAAGAAAAATAAGAAGAAATCGTCGGAGAGTTCCAAGTCTTCGTATATGGATGGGGTTGCCGACAAATGGAAAACCATTAAGTCATGGCATTGGGAAAGAAGAAGGAGCTGGCAGACAAATACTACGATTTGAAGAAAGAAGAGTTGGGGTAAAGGCAAAAGGAGTTTGAGTTGGAGCAGGAGCAAAAGAAAGCGAAAATGGATGACAGAAGATTGGCAATAGAAGAACAAAGATTTGAACTTGATCGAGAAAAGAAATATCAAAAAGACCTCATATTCTATCTTACACCAATCTACCCAGCTTTACCTGCATTACAATGACAAAAAATGCAGGAAATCAAAGATTCGATCAAGACACGTCACAATGTAGATTATTAGTTTTTAATAAGTGTTGTAATGTTTTAATAAGTGTTGTAATGTTTTAATTTTATTTGAATTATTATGTGACGTTTTAATTATTAATGAAATTTGAGTTTGTGTTAAAAACGTTTAAAAAAAATGATCTTGGTCGCCCTTACTGGGGCACCCAATCACCTGCATGTCGCTGGAGAGAAAAAACTGATGTGATAAAGTAAATGAGAGGGATTGAGAGCATTAGAGCACACATTGTATGATTTATTACAGCTAACAAAGGCCATGAATTTCATTACTGGGGCACACATTGTATGATTTATTAGCTTTATTAAGACACACGAAACTAAAAATCAACTAATACGTAGCGTTTGACATGCTATGGATATTTTTGGCAACAAACGTACCGACCGTTTGAGAGTAATTAGCAATTAACGTTTAACAATTTATAAATAATGGCAACAAGCAACTAGCATTACTATTTTTTTTTTTTAAATCTCCAAATCAAAATGTTACTTTCTAGTATCATTTATTAGCAATTACTACAACTTTTACACTTAGTAATTATAGCTATACACATATGTTACCAAACATTCTATCAAAACAAACAGCTATCACTTCTTTCTACTACCGCTTCTCGTCACTACTAACTGCAACCGCTACCAAACTACATAATCCTCGCAATCAAACTCTTTGGACATGATATACCCTCTCATTCAGACAAAAATCTCTTAAACGAAGTAATACTTACATTTTTACAAAATGATAATTTTACTCTTACATCATTTCTTATTTTATTTTCATATTTGTTAGCTACAATTAATCTAAAAAAACTCGAGCGGCTCGACTGATTTACACCTTACGTGGAGGTTGATAATTATATTGAAATGTAAAAAGTAAGAAAAGTGGGGTGGCAATAAAGTAAGTAAGTTAAAGTAGAGGGGGTGAAGTGAAAGTTCTAGAGCTATGCCCAATTGATCTGATGAGGGGTAACGTCTGTCATCCGGTCTATAGTCTCCGATCAGATTCCGGTGTATATTTTCCTTTTATTCATTCTCTTTATAAATTATCTTATTTTTATTTATTTACTAGCTATTGATTGATTGATGTTACTTTTATATGAAATTAAGATCCACTAATTAATTTTTTCTTGTAAAACATGACTTATCATTTGTTAAGTTTATGAAATATATTATTAGGGGGTGTTTGTTTCGGCTTATATAGCTGGCTTATGGCTTACTTGGTTTTCGGCTTATGTTTCTCATACTCTCACTTTTACTGGCTTATTTTGAAACTTGTATAAGTTTTATTATGACATAATAAACTTCATGTAAGCCGAAAAGTTTCAAAATAAGCCAAAAAAAAGTGAGCGTATGAGAAACATAAGCCCAAAACCAGATAAGCTGTAAGCCGGCTATATAAGCCGAAACAAACACCCCCTAAACAAACACATAGAAACTATTCGTAATTGTTTGCATAAGGATTTTCAAAATGGATATGATAAAATTAGGTTCAACGTTTGTACAGAGTATTTGATTGCCTGTATGTTTCTTTTTGATAGTAGCTTACTAGCTTTTGCCTGTTACAGATTGGCATTTAATATAGTAGTGAATCAAAATGGCTAGCACGGCATGTTTTATGATCATTAGCAAAAATGACATTCCTATATATGAAGCCGAAGTAGGGACTGCGCCTAAGGTATCATAAAACACTTCTCAGTTTCAACTGTTAGTTACTCTTCGTTGTACTAGAACTGTGTTTCGTTTATCGATTTTATTATGCTTGATTGCTTGGAATGGTTCATCGCTTCATTGTTATTTTGATTTCATTTCATTTTATCTTTCATAACTTGCTTTTATTTAAAGTAATCACTATTGTGTAATTGCTCACCTTTTCAAGTTTATGCTTGTTCTAATAAATAATAGTATATCAGATAGGTTTGGGTACTATGTACAGAACACAACAACTTATCATCGCCATTTTTACCGATTTTTTTCGTATAACGAGTTTCTAAAGCATTCCTATTGCTTACACACTCGTACCTTGCAATGACATTTCAGAAAGAAGAAGCTGCACATCAGCATCAATTTATTCTCCACGCGGCTTTGGATATTGTTCAGGATCTTGCATGGACAACAAGCGCTATGTAAGACTTATTATCATTCTCACCGATCCTCATAATCCTGGGAGAGTTTCGTTTTATTTATCTGCTCTTACTTGCTTATGTACTCATGGTTTAACTTTTCTGGTTCCAGGTTTTTGAAAGCGATTGACAGGTTCAACGATTTGGTGGTGTCAGTATACATAACAGCTGGTCATATCCTTCTTTTAGTAAATTTTTTGTTGTTAGCCCAATATTGCACTGCACGAAGAACACACTACTTACACTTTGGAATGAGTTTTCAGTTTGTTTCAATGCCAATTAGCTAGAAAAGTTTCATAGTTGGTATAATCAGTGAATTTGTATTGGCATCTTTTCATTTATTTTCCTGAACTCAAGCTGTACATACGCGATTGATGCTGCTTCATGACTCTCGTAATGATGATGGAATCAAGAGCTTTTTCCAGGAGGTCCATGAGCTCTATATAAAGGCAAGTATTACTTTATTGAGTGTTTTTGTGACTGCGAGTGCTCTCCTAAAGCGCATATATGTTCCTAGTTGGCAAACCAAGTGTTTTAATATTACGTTCAACTTTTTGCAGATTCTTCTGAATCCTCTCTACCTGCCAGGATCTCGGGTTACATCTTCACATTTTGATACAAAGGTCCGAGCCCTTGCTAGAAGGTACCTTTAAGGCTGTCATCTTAAATCTTAGAGTAAACGTCAATTTCTGTCCATTTTATGTCACAACCCGTGACAACTTTGGCTTTCTGTTGTGACTATTGAATTCCTGGGGTTAAAAGTGAGTGATGTTCTTGGATTCTAACCGATTATACATGGCCTTTTGTTTGTTTCAAGTTTTCACTAATATATAGGGTTGAAACTATTGTATCTTATATCATGTAATGCCATGACTTCACGATGAAAACTCTCTCCATGTTTGTCAACTCTGAGTTATGAGAAATTATATCAAATATGACAGTGGAATATATGCTATCCTGTTAAGATTAGGATATAACCTATTGTTCAAAAGTCATAACTATTATTATATGTAGTTTTGTACATTTTATTGTGAGGTACAAAATGAAGATTATAACAAGTTGCCGAGTTTAAACGAATGGAGAAACAGCAAGATTCGGGTGAAGAAAGAGTCCTTTAATCGGGTAATTTTTAAGTTTCTTTTCACTTACAATATTACAACCTTCGATAGAACACCATTCCCATTTATTCTTGTGATTTTTGACTCTTCTCCACACTACCATTCCTGAAGCAATATCCTTGTATAAACACAATACCCCTTCTATTCCAGCACACTTGGTACTACTACCAGCAAATCTTTTCGCCAATTCAAGTGGCATTCTTTCTATCAAAATCCATTCATCACCCTCTCGTAGCTCCCAAACCAACACATTCCCATCATTTGTCCCGCCAACAACTGCCACCTTTCCATTACGTGGGACCAGGGTAGCGAATTCGAGTGTGTCTCCCATTGGCACACTGAGTTCCTTCCATTTGGCTGTACCCATTTCAAAGCTCATTATGCTATATGCACGGGCAGAGGTCATCCAGTATAGGACCCCATTTGAATAGACACTCTCATTTGGGGTCCATACAGTAAGCCTTACGGCAAACTCGACTGGCGTGGACCCAATGACTGTCCACTTATTACTTTTTGAGTCAAACATTTCTAATGTAGGCTCATATGAAGCGGCACCACCATTTGCAGTCTGGGACATGCCACCGGCCACATACAACTTGAACTGGTTGCTACAACCCTCTATGACTCCCACTGCTGGATTAGTCCTTGGTTTTTGCAGATGTGGAAGGTGACCAAATTGACCAGTAAATGGATTACAAACTGACAACCGAATAGGTGCCCCACCAGTCGACTTAAACAGTACTAAACCTTGTCCCCCAATAGTCGACACAGGTCTAGTCATACTAGGAACATGTTCCAAATTGAGCAAGTGCCAAGTACTGTCAATTGGGTTATGAACAAAACACAATTGCCTGCTGGTGCAACGAGTGGGCAAGGCAATGAACCATGGCTTGTGATGGCGGCAGATTTGCCTCGTCTCTCTTCCACAGTCATGCCAGTGACGACAGGCTGCCATGGCACGTGCCAAGGAGCATGGAGGGAGGTAAGAAAACACTTTGGCTAACACATCAGAAGGAGGATTGTCCCACATCTTTGAATTATGGATCAAAACTCAAAAGGGTGCAACAAAGATAAAGATTACATGCAATCATAAAACACACAGTGCAATAATTGAAAACTGTGATAATGATTATTGCATAGAGATATGTGCCTGGTATTGTTTGTGATCGAATCTGAGGCACATGGGGACATGTACTAAATATATTACAATTTGTTTTGTTCCTTTTAAGGTTTGGTTCTTAGGAGAGGTGAAAGGCCATAACAGCACAGAGGCTTCCAAATTTCATTTCTGCAAGTTTTTGTTTGAGGTCTTGTTGGTGGTTCACCTATCGTGTACGGTTCTACTGAATTGTTTTATGGGTATTTAATGTATACCAATCGATAATGATGGTGCAATTACATGACACGGCGGTCCATTCTTGACGAGTTTGATGCGTGTTAAAAATGTTATTGTAATTAGTCTTTGATTAGACATTAGAGTTTAAGTATGCTTTTGCTTCGATTGTGGGGGCCTGTCAATAGATGTCAAAGATGAGATCCAAAAGTTTGTACTTAGTAGTTATCTTCTAGCCAAACTCTCATTTCTAGAGGAAACTCACATACTCGTTGAGGCCGGGTTGGACTTGTGAGCATTCTAAAACACGAAAACTCACTCTTTCATCCCGTGATGAATAAGCAAGGTTTTTTGCCGACAATTCCCTCTGGTAATGGGAAAATACAAACTTTTCCAAACGTATAAATAAAGATTACATTAGATAACATGTTCATGGTGGTGTTTAAACATTGAGTAAATTACATAGATGGTCCTTGTGGTTTGCCCAAAGTTTCACCCACAGTCCCTGAAAGTTAAAAGTTGCACGGATAGTCCCTATCTTTGAAAAGAATAACACTCATGGTCCCTCCACTTAACTGGTGTTAGTGGCTTTCGTTATCTTTTACACTTTAGTCCCTTGTTAAATATCATTGCATCGTTAGTCCTTTATAATAGCGACCGTTTATAATTTGAAAATTTTCGAATTTTTCTTACGTTTTCATCTGTTTTTATACGTTTTCATGCGTTTTAATCCGTTTTTCTTACATTTTCATCCGTTCTCATGCGTTTTTATACGTTTTCGCTCGTTTTTCTTACGTTATTGTTTGTTTTCCTACGTTTTCATCCGTTTTATACGTTTTCGCTTGTTTTTATACGTTTTCCTTTATTTTTCTTACATTTTCATACGTTTTTATCCGTTTTTATACGTTTTTATCCGTTTTCGTCCATTTTTATCCGTATTCAAGCTTCGTATGATGAGTATGACTATGCTCAAAACTTTGATCAAGGATCGGAATGGAGAAACGAGGTTAATATTTTGCCTAGATAATTTTCTGTTCAATTTTTATCCGTTTTTATAGGTTTTCATCCGGTTTTATCCATTTTCGTCTATTTTTATCCGTAAGCCACCACCACCACCAATAAAAAAAATTAATGTTTTTTTTCAAATTTTTTTTTTCTAAAAAATAAAAAAAAAATATATATTTTTGATTTTTTTTTCAATTTTTTCAAAATTATTTTTTCTAAAACAAAAAAAAAAAAAATTGTTCGAAAATTTTTCTAAAAAACATTTCAAAATATTTTTTTTTTCAATTTTTTTTGTTCGAAATTTCGAAAAAAAAATATATATTTTTTTTATTTTTTAGAAGAAAAAAAAATTGAAAAAAAAATGATTTTTTTTATTGGTGGTGGTGATGGCTTAAGGACAAAAACGGATAAAAATAGACGAAAACTGATAAAACCGGATGAAAACCTATAAAAATGGATAAAAAGTGAATAGAAAATGATCGAGGCAAAATATCAACCTCGTTTCTCTATTTTGATCCTTGATCAAAGTTTTGAGCATAGTCATACGAAGCTTGAATACGGATAAAAATGGACGAAAACGGATAAAAACGTATGAAAATGTAAGAAAAATAAAGGAAAACGTATAAAAACAAGCGAAAACGTTAAAACGGATGAAAACGTAGGAAAACAAACAATAACGTAAGAAAAACGAGCGAAAACGTATAAAAAAGCATGAGAACGGATGAAAACGTAAGAAAAACGAACGAAATCGTATAAAAACGGATTAAAACGCATGAAAACGGATGAAAACGTAAGAAAAATTCGAAAAACTTCAAATTATAAACGGCCGTTATTATAAAGGACTAACGGTGCAATGATATTTAACCAAAAGGGACTAACGTGTAAAAGATAACGGAAACCACTAACACCAGTTAAGTGAAGGGACCATGAGTGTTATTCTTTTCAAAGATAGGGACTATCCGTGCAACTTTTAAGTTTCAGGGACTGTGGGTGAAACTTTGGGCAAACTACAGGGACCATCTATGTAATTTACTCTTAAACATTAGTTTGTTAATTTGTCCAATCAACAGATGACCACTACCATATTACATATCACCATCACTTACATGAGGTCCAAATTGTGCTACTTTTTCATAGCGTGACAAAACATGTAATCAATAAATTGGTGTCCCTCCAGACATGTATCATAACATATCATATGTACACTTTTCATTCGCCTATAATATCACATGGCATGTGGCTGGCTGAATGCCACATTTGCCGCTACCTCATCGGCTCATAATGCACAACATGCCGATGTCTAATGTCTATATGATACTACATCTTTAGAATGTAGGACCAGAGCTTGATGCCATTTGGCCCCGAAAACCAAATCGGATGAGCGTCAATGAACGAACGATACTAATCTCATCTTTTTAAGACAATGACTATTAGACATTGCACCAACCACACCCATACACCGATTTGGAAATAAAACAAGGAAGCAAAATTCAAGTTATTTTTCCTTTGTTTTTTAGTCACTGTCTTAATCTTGTTAGTGATGCACAACACTTTTCTTTACAAGTTGGAAAGGTGACATTATTTTCTAAATGGTTGGTGAATAATTGCTGAATGTCATCAAAAACCACCAAAAAAATACACAAAAAATCTTGATTTCAGATTTGGCTTTTCTGCAAGATATCATGAAGTAGACTCCATGGATTGCTGATTTGACAAGTTACAAGATTGTGCAAAACTTTGAAGGTGGGTTGGGGTTCTTACTGATTGTTTCAAAGTGATCGTTTGAGCTTAGACACTGGCAAAAGAAGGTAAAAATGTCTCTCCACGCTAGTTACCAGTCAAATTTGTTCCATAGATTGTGTAAGAGAAATATTCAGCATAAAACAAAGATGAATCGTGTTATAGTAGTAACCCCGGTTGCAGAAAGAAGCAACAAACCTCCATCTACAAAGAGTCTTGGTTTAAATTCAACTTCAGTGAGTAGTAGGAATCTTACTAAAGGTCCCTTGTTATGTCAGCCGAATGCTGTGGGAATAATCGGAGGTGTGTCAGCTGACGTGACACTGGATTTTGTTAATAAGCTCGTAAGCTGGAGCAACAAGGGTAACGATGACGGAAAGGGACTACCCTATGTTCTTTGTTCAGATCCAATTCTAAGCAATTCTTGCCAACTGAGTAACGACACCCAAATAGTGGAAATTTTGAGACATAAAAGGGTTTTTCTCGAGAGATCTGGGGCTCGTTGTATAGTGATGCCTTGTAACATATCACATTTGTGGTATGATGAGGTTTCAAAAGGGTGTTCAGTTCCTGTACTACATATGGGTGAGTGTGTTGCAAACGAGCTTAAGGAAGCTAAGTTAAAGCCAATTGAAGCTGGAAGTCCTGTGCAGATTGGAGTTCTTGCCACCAACGCAATCCTAAACGCGGGATTCTATCAAGATAAACTTCAGAAGGAGGTAACTAAATGAGCACTTGACAGTTAGTATGTCAGTATAAATTTCTATGGCTACAAGTAGAGGTGGCAAGATAGGCAGGTTGGGTAATGGGTAAATATGGGTTCAGTTTGAAATGGGTCATTAAGTATAGGTCAGGTTTGCTTAATCTATGAACACTAATCGCCCATATTTGATGTTTTTATATATGTTGAGTATGAGAAGAAAAAAACAATATTTTACAAATATATCATTAATAAAACGGTTAGAAGGTTGTATGCATTAGAAATAGACTTTCAGCGAGTTTCAGCCCGATTGAATTAAAACACAACCAACATTTGACCCATTCAAAACTATATAGGTTATAAAGTTACCTCCTTAGCTACAAGTGACAAAAAGGTATGCTGCAGGGTTTTGAGGTTATTCTGCCAGATAAAGCTACCATGGAACACACGATAATCGCATCAATTGAAGCCAAAAGCAGAAAAGACATAGAAGGAGCGCAAAACCTTTTAAGAATTGCAATACAGGTGCTTCTTGTGAGGGCTGCAAATACCATCATTCTCGCCTCGGATGATCTGCGGGATCTTTTGCCACATGATGATCCTCTTTTAAAAAAATGTGTCGACCCACTGGATGCATTAGCTAGGTCAACAGTCAATCTTGCTCAATCTGCTGCTATTCAAAGCTTTTAATACACACAGAAGATATACAACAATGGTGAATTAGTATTTTGCGTATTGCTAGTAGATAAGTATTGGTACCATTTGTGATTCTTTCAAAAAATACATTTAAAGGGAATGTTCTTGAATTAAGAGCAATCGTAATAGTAATTTCCTGAAGATAAAACTGCCTAGATAGACTTTAGCAAATCTGCAGCACGAAACACAGTGCTATCTTAAAACTCACGTTAGCTAGTTACATCATATTACTTGAAACTTAATGAGTTAAACTATGGGACAGCCGAAAAAGTCAACTTAGTTTGCTACATTCGGAGTTTCACCATGAGCAAATGGCAAAACATTGATCCAATTAGCATAAACACGACTTATCTTGTCGACATTTTCCCACTTCTCTATCACAAGTCTTGACACATTCGGAACTCAGATATTGTGCACCTGTGGATCCTTGATTCTGCAGTTTTGCGAATAATAGAAGCATGCATCAGTGATTCAGTGAATAGAACAATGGAGATGGTGCCATTATTAAAACAGACCTCACGCACTATAACATTGATCAGCACAATGGTAACACACATAATGGTCAAGGGGCACAACTCTCGACCATTAAGTGTATTTTCTTAATGGTCTGGTTATAATCATCACACTATAAGCTAAAAATAATTTACATTGTAGTCAACAATTGCCACTAAAAGTTCATCACAATGTACAAGCTATGATCATACTAAGGGGTGTAAAACTATTAACCCCTTTTGGGTGACGCCAAACAGCTTACGCTTATGGGCTTATATTGCCTGCATTTGAGAACTATAAGCTACTCCAAACAATAAATGCTTATTTGTGTTACGATACAACTAAAGCCGATTTAGTTAAACCTTACCTTTTATTTGTGCAACTACATCCAAATATTTTGAGGCATTTCTACATTTTCTTTAACCACATGTTAAAAAAAAACAAAGGTAACATAAGAAAGATTTTTTTTTATTTTTTTATTATTATTATTTTTTTTTTAATTCCCGAATTCAAGATTTCTTTCGAAGGTTGTACTAGATTATAGTGGAAACAAAAAGAGCTAACATAACATAAGACACGTGGTACAAGGAAATATACACCAAGTGACACATGTCCTTTCGTATCATATATCTTTATCGTTAGTTAGTTAACTAACCAATTTGGTAAATCAATCGTGTCTATCCACCGAACACCGACAGGACTAAGAAATGGAACAAGAAGATGAAGTTAATATACCCGATGTCGAGATTCAGGCAAGTAATATTATGCTCTTAAGTTTATATGAACATGACCGGTAAAAAAAAATCGCAATAAAAAAGAAAACTAAAGTCTCACTGTTTAGTTGTGAAGGAACGTTACCGTTCATGTTTATATGAAGATGAGAGAATCTCGATCTTTTTGTATTATTATCTTCTGTGCATCATGCATGCACGTATTATATCCATCGTTATTAATTAAATGCATGATATGTTATAAACTTATAATATGATATACAGGAAAAAGGTGAGATATATTTCTTCTATAGGCCGAAAGTAGACAAAGAAGAAGCACATAGTTACGATGATGTGCAACGAATGTATATTGTTTTAAGGCCAGAGTCCGGGGAGAATTCCATTGAAGTCAAGCAGGAGGACCCACCTAATACTTCTCAAGGTGGCCGAGGAGCCGAGGTGCGTACATCCGTCTTAAAATAATTGTCCACGTCTTTCAGACATAACACTGTATATAAATCAAAGGGCAGTTGCTACATCTCATTTGAACCCGGTTGACCCAGCCGGGTCAGGCCGGTTGAACCGGTTCCGGAGAAAAATGGGTCAAAACTCAAAACTACCTTTAGACACAAGGGTTATGCTGATTTTTACAGCAAAAATAGTGTTTCTACGGCAGAAACATGGGTGCCTGGACTTGTATATAATAAGCTGCAAGGGTTTTTTATTATTATTATTTTATTTTATTTTATTAATAAAACCGGGTTGACTCGACAGTTGAAACGGTTGAATTGTCGACCCGGTGACCCGTCCAGGTCGATCACAGACCCGGTTTTCAAAACATTGCATCTCAAAGTTGACAGAACTTTTACATGACTTTTTCACATGTTAACTGATGATAACGCGTATGTATGGTATGCGAAAAACATATTTAGTCTATATAGTTTTTAAAAGTGTGTGTGACATATTAGAACAGTAAAATGGACAAAAATTTTGGAAGCTGTCAGACCAATTTGGTGCTGATTTCTACTTGATTTGCTAATGAATTACTAACAGGAGGTCAACATAGAGAAGGAACCGCTTTTGAGGTTCATTGTCATGGGACAAAAAAGCCTTCCTGATGCAACTAGCAAGAAGAAAGGCAGGCCTCATTGGGGATTTGTAGAATTTGTCACTACCAACATTCAAGATATCAAGGATGCTCTCAAAGGAGGTTTAGTCTTATTTTTAGTTGTTTAGTATATTAGTTACTTATCGGTTTTAAGTTGGTCGAAATATAGTAGAATAGGAATACATAGTTTAAGCAAAATCTTGTTATTGCGGTTTTAACTTAGCATTATGATAGTAGTTTGTAGTAGGGATAATAATGCGTAGTTGATCATTTATATCTTGGACACGTCTTTTGAAACGTATTAAAATAGCAAGTGGCCGATAAGTTTGGGACGGAGGGAGTAATACATGTTTTAATGTGCTGATATATGCATTCATGTTTCAGAGGAATATGAAACAAAGACGAGGGGACACAGGCACAACCCTCCAGCAAGGGCATTAGGGGAAGGTGTATACTGCATATTAAGGCACCAACATAAGAAAGATAAGAAGATGCACACCCATCTGATTTATAAACTGGAATTCCCCTCAGCTGAAGGTGAAGCATCAGAACATCAGCCACAGGAGGCGTTAAACGTTGAAAGGGAGGCGTCTTTCCTGATACAAATCAAAAATCCCACCAAAAAAGCACGAAATGAGTTCAGGGGTCTCAAGAGAAAGAGGAAGCCGGTGTTTCCTAAGCATCTGCAAGAGCGGTTTGGAAAACTACGTTACCATGCTGCTGATCCACCTGATTTCCTAAACTATCAAGGGTGTGAGTTTTTGCTGATATCAGCATCTGATAACATACACGAGGAGCTTGGAGTGGACATTCACGAGGAAACTTCTTGCTCTGACCTTATAAATACTTTCGGTGCCGAGACTTCAACTGATGCACTTCTAAAAGGCATTTGGGTTTGAATATTATAGTTGCTATGTTCTTACAAATTTCAGCTAGACTCTGTAGGATATCCGATGCGCAACTAGCATAACCTTCTCCTTAGTTTCCTGTATACATATGCATGTTCTAGGATCTGTGTATCTGTATATATAAGTTTGTAACTCTGTGTAAATAAATGTATGACTGGTTGTCTTCTATGTATGGTTAATGTCTGCGTCTTTCCGCATTTTGGATGTGATTAGTTACACCCTCATTTGTAACATTGATACACAATTGCTTCTTTCTGTCGTAACAGTGATGCGAAATGGCCTTCCTTTTGTTCTGTGCTCGATCTGATTTTAAGTGAGCCTTTTACGCCACAATTCTTCACAGGTGAATGATCACCCACCCAAATTGTGGGAATGTCGAGACAAAGGTTTGTATTGAGAGATTTTGTGCTCATTGTACAGTGATGTCTTAGTCACATATCACATTTGTGGGTGTCATGGATGTTCAAAAGGGTGTTCTGCTACTTTACAGTTGAGTGTGTTGCTAACGATCTTAGCTAAGCTATATTAAATCCACTCAAAACTGGGTCTCTCCAGCTGTGTTATTCGTAAAAGTGGGATTCTATCGAGATAAACTTCAAAAGGCTGAGGCTACAAGTACGAGGTTGTAAGATTGGTAAGTAAGGCGGGCTGGGTGATCTGTAACAACAGGTACCGCTTTTAAAATGGGTCATTTCAAGTATGGTTCCGTCCAGGTTGGGTTGACCTGAACACATACTGTCCATTTTCTAAGAACTTCCTAAAAGAGCTATTGGTAACTAATTACAAAGAGCAAAATTGTCTACAATTATAACAGATCATTAAACAAAAAGGGCTTAGGCGGCCTTTTCCAATTTGGCCTGTTTCAGATATAGCTGAAGCGACATGACATGTGCACAAGTAACCACCTCTATCTAAAGCGACAAACAGGTTTTCAGATGCGTCTTATGAGCTCTATATATGCCGTCAACTCCTATGTGTATTTTATCTATGTCCAACCTTGGGGCCTGAGGTTGTTCCACCTTATAAAACTACCATACAAAACACAATCCTATCAGCATAACCAGCAATGACATACAAGGTGACTATCATCATGCTTGCATCAGATGATATGAAAGCACTTCTACCATATGATGATCCTCATTTCAAAAAATTGTGCAGACGCATTGGATTAACTAGCTAGTTCAAGCGTCAGACTTGCTCAATCTTCAATCGCCTAGTCCATTATTATTTTGTGTAGTGCAAATTTAAGAAATGAATATAAAGAAACATCTTGAGAAAATAGTACTAGTAACAGCAATCTCCTGTTGGGTTCTTGATTAGCAAAAAGTACTCGAAGATAAGTTTGTTACATAGACTGATAGACTTTAGCAAATCTGCAGCAAGGAACGCAGTGCTATCCTAGAATTTAGTTAACTAATTACATCATCTTTTTAAAATCTCTAGAGTTAAACTACTGCAGGTGTGAATCTAGAGAGTTAACTACTGCATTGTGAAACTAGACATCAAGTGATGTATCATCATCGATCCAATCAGCATAAACACGACTAATCTTGCCTCCATTCTTCAACTTAAATTCCCATCCTTTCCCATCCATGTTTTCTTCACTAGTCTTAACAAGCCATTCGCTGGATCCTTTTTGCAATTCTGCGAATAATAAAAACAATCACTAAGTTAAAACATTGATCAAAGACTTATTATGACGATAGCAAATCTGCAACAAGGAACGCAGCGCTATCCTAGAATTATACTACCAATATTTTAACCTTAGATGTACTATTATCTATTAGATTTGTGAAGCTATACATCAGGTGGTTAACTATTTCTTTTGGGACAACATAGTAGTCAACAGTGCTTAAGGAAAGTTCAATTGCAAGCTATGATCA
The DNA here is from genome assembly GCA_030686995.1 of Artemisia argyi. Classification (NCBI taxonomy): domain Eukaryota; kingdom Viridiplantae; phylum Streptophyta; class Magnoliopsida; order Asterales; family Asteraceae; genus Artemisia; species Artemisia argyi. The sequence continues at coordinate 17,073,008 of CM060689.1, read as the reverse complement.
TACTAAAGGGGATGTTTGGATGCACGTTTAAATCATACTCGCAACAAACCAATTTGCGTTTGGCAAAATAGATTACGCTTTAATATTCTGTTCATTTAGTATAAATGTATAATAAACAGTAACAGTAAGTAAACTCAATAAAACTGTAAAATTACTTTCTTATCCTATAAGTCACAATAATCGCTTTGAAAAACCACATCCAAACACCTCTTAACTTTAAGGGGGTGTTTCTTATTCTGCTTATTTGCCATTGTTTATTTGTTTTCTATAAGTAAAATAAGCTGGTTCCGGTAAACATGTAAAGCTTATTTCAAAGTATTCATTTTTGTTGCAACTAAAATTACTTTGTTACAAACAAATTTAACTTGAAACCTCTAGCTTATAAATGAATTTCATTCAAAAAATTCTTAGCAAATAATAATTTTTTCGAGTAGTCTTGCATTCTTTTACAAAATAAGCAAATTCCAAACACCATTTATAGGAGTAGTTACTTTTAAGCACTTGCCATAAGCAGAACAAATAAGCAATCCCAAACACCCCCTAAATCATCAAAAATGCTGCAAAATACATCAACAACAACAATACCCAATCCCATCAAGGCTGCCCATGAAGAAGTAAGATGTAGACGGCCATAAACCTTCGGCAAATTTTGACAAGGTCCATTTAAAAACACAATTTTCTTTACCGGATGCATTTAAAAAAAAAATTAAAGGGGTTTTCCCTATTCAAGTTACCCGGGGAGAGCGAGTTTTTCACTTAAATGTTACACGGCCTAACCAGGGTAACCCCGTGACCGTTTCTTACACTTCCTTAGCCACCCCTAAAACTACATAAGTATCCCGTGACCCCCCGAGACCCACCTAGTTCCAATGAAACAGTAAAATAAAATAAAATACCCGAAACACCATGAGCATAGGAACAACTAGTCCCATATCGACAAGTCCCACTCGCCATCCACTTATGACACAACCTAGTCTTCCACGTCATCGGCATCTTCTTTTGCTCCCTCAACTCATCAGTACCATTGACAACATTAACAGCAACACTTGTTCTAGGTTTGAACCCATGACTGAAATGACAGTTGTCCCCATACTGACATGGCTCACCATTCAAAAACCTCCAACATGGTTTGGATGAGGGATGAATGAAGCAGCATTTCTCACCGTAGGCGCATATGCCACGTTGGAAACGTTTGCAGACTTCGGGTTTGGGTCGTTTTGGATGTTGTTGTTGTTGGTTATGAGACATTTTTGCTTAGGGTTTTTGGTTTTTTAAGGGTTTATGATTTAGAAGCAAAACCCCATTTCATTTGTTTTGTTTTGTTGGTAGTGGTGGTACTATTTTTTGATCATGGCGAGTGCAATTCGCATGACGTTCTTTTTTGTCGTATCTATGTATGGTATCCCATGTTAATTAAAAAAAAAAAAAAAAAAAAAAAAAAAACCTTTGTAATAAAATGGTTACACTAACACATGTAAGATAAACTAGCAGGGTACCCGCGCTTGTCATTCCGACATCTAAATTTGCTTTGTCACAGCTTTGTGTATCGAGTCGAGTTTTATTGAGTCGAGTCTTGCTCACAAGTTCATGTCTAGGTTAAGATGGAGGGTTGTACATTGTGTTTAAATAATTGTAATATTGGGTGTAGATGTGTTTTTAATGCTATTAATGTAGAATTCTAAGGAAAGTGGTCTGAATTTTGATTCATTCTAGTTTTTGTTGTACACAATGCTTTGGTTGTTGTAATTATGAAAATTGTTTGCTTTAAAGTGTTGTAAATCATGCATCATTTTGTGTACATCTAAATTTTTTGAGAGTGGGTCCTTCCTCCATTATATGTAGTATATAATTGTCATTTTAATTACGTTTAAAAAAAATAGCATAGTTAACTGCAAAAATAATCCTTGTGGTCTGTTAATTTGTCACTACTCATCATTTACCAATACTATTGCCAATTATCATCTTTATGAAAACAAAGTCTATCATATTACATCTCTCTTCAGCTTAAATGATTATTTTGCCTCTAAATTAACTTACCAAACACCTGAGGAACCAACTTGTGGATATAAAAATAATAAACGTAAAGAAGAACAAAACACAAAGGTTGTAAAAGTTACCATTGTTTGGTTTTATTTTTTTTTTACCAAACATAAAACTTACGGAAGTTGGGCAAGTATAGAATCGATGTCCTGGATTTTTGTCTGTCCATGAAGCTTTGATGACCGACTGACGACCGCATGCACATACCACCATTATTGAATTGTTGAGTATGTTTGGTGAAATGAACATGAGGAATTTGAATGTAGAAGTGAGTTGTGACAAACGGTAATTTTCCACTGATACTTTGATAATAAAAGGCAATTTATTATTTCAAAATATTAAACTAAGCGCGTATGAGCTTACATAACTGTATCGGATGGGTTAGCCGCACACAATAGCGTACAATAACTCACTATATTACTAAAAATTCATCAGGAAATATAAATTTCCCATTTTATGACCATTACTAATTATTACAAATTATACCGAGAAATATCTCGCATGTACTAGAGCGCGACACCGCACGCGTACCGGCACCGCTTAAATTACAGTTTAATTTTTATAAATAATTTCCGGAGTCAATAATTTTGCTTTCATGTCATTCTTATGAAAACATTTCCCGAGATATTCTTTTCACGGTTATATGAGACCGGGGTGTCACAATTACACCAGTGCTCAACGGGACACGGGGTACACAAAATATACTCATTGTCATAAAACAAGAAGGAAGGTAAAAAAAAAAAAAAAAAAAAACCTTTATCCTACCCCTGATAATCACTCCCCACATACCCCGCCCCATTTTATCGTTTTCTGCCTTTGACTTCTTCTCCAACACACTGAGACTATCCCAGGTCACCATCACTATGAACTAGGAATCTATGCAACTTTCTCTTTTTCCCAGTCTACTATCACCTCTATCTTGCCCTCTCCCCAGGAGTCAACAAGGTTATCAAAGAAAGATGTCAACCTTTAGCTTATTTTGGTTAATCCTCAATTTCCATGTCCAAAAAGTGAGGTTGAAGACCTTCTATAATGTCCCCTTTTATGGTATTCGATGTTCAACAGATCCACCCTCACTCAAACTCATTCACAATAACTTTCACAAGATTCAAGTATTCAAGGGTATTTGTCAATAATCGAAGGTGTGTGGGTTTGCTTGGAATCGAATTTGGGTCTCATTGTTCATCCCTATCAATCAATTCTCGTATTGTAAGAACCTCAAACTTCCTGGTTTCGATTCGTATACACTTCTGTGATTATTGGGTTTTTGATTGTTATAATAGTTTTGATTATGCGAATCGATTTGTTATTATTATTGTTTCGTTAAGTGATTAATGGGATTTTTGATATTGAATAAATCTAGTCCTTGTTATTAAACTTACTATTTGATTTTAGTATTACCAGACTTTTGGTCAATCGACTTAAGTTCATAAATCTGGGAATGATAAACTTTCCTAGTTGTTTATTGGTCTTGTGTGGTATGCTCCTGATATTAATGTAATGTTCCATATAATCAGTAACTTATTTGTCTTTCACCACACTTTAACTCTTATAAGCCTAGTGTATCTTTTGACTATAAACAGCCTGAGTATTGGCTTATGATGGTAGTATATATCATTTGACCTTCCTTGTCAAACTTTGAGCTTTTGGACAAAAATCAGTTTGGTTCAACTTGGGTTGTCGAGAAGTAAGCTGGGCCGAGAGAGATACCTCATAGGGTTTCGGTTTACTTACTTTACTTGATATTAAGACCAAACACTTAATCTGCTTAACCTGGTGTTGTTTGGTATGTTGGTGTCAAGATGACCTGGGTTACGAGTCAAAACCCATTGTGGTCGAGCCACAGTGGATGGGTTTTGATTGGGTTCCTTAAGTTATCGAGACCTATTCTAATGATTAATGGATCTTGCTTTGTAACTTGTTGCCCCGACCTGCTACTTCAATACTCATAAATGAATTTATAAACACGCGTTGTGGGTTGCTCACTGTGCTAAATAATACCTCGTGACTTCAAGTTTTCAAAACTCAAATTCGAACTAGCTTTTAAACCTGAAACTTGTTTGGCCCTGCTTTTGTTTCGACCATCATCACCCACATAAGGTGTCATAAATTGACTAACAACAATAGCACCAGGGGTGTTTGTTTCTGTGCACCACAGCCCCAAGTGGGTGCGTTTGGAATGGCCTTCAACCCACCACCGAGAACCCCACAAGGTTGCATTTGCTGTTTTGGATAGTATGACGAGACACCCAAGTGGCTGAGCTTGCTGGTGTGTGTCTTAGCTTATTCTTGAATGCGACTTGTGGAGCCATGAGCGTGTTTTGCTTGTTTAATTCCTTGCACAAGGGTGCGTTGGAGCTGTTCATCTCAGCCCCTAAATGGGCGTGTTTTGTTTGTTTATTTCCCTGCACCAGGGGGTGCGTTGGAGCTGCTCATCTCAGCCCCTAAATGGGCGGTTTTGCTTGTTGTTTATTTCCCTGCACCAGGGGGTGCGTTGGAGCTGCTCATCTCAGCCCCTAAATGGGCGTGTTTTGCTTGTTTATTTCCCTGCACCAGGGGGTGCGTTGGAGCTGCTCATCTCAGCCCCTAAATGGTGCATTTTCTCGTTTATTTTCTGCATAAAGGGGCTTATACGTGTTTCACTTTGGGCCAGCCCACTTCACCATGTGTTAGGGTGCGTTAACATTACCGTAAACAAGGATTTCAATTATAACAAGGCCTTTAACATAAAGCTACTGCTCTAATTAGTAAACTAATACAATATAAAGGGTATTGGTGTATCTCTTATCTGGGCTACAGCCACTCATTTCGGGTACTTAGCCATCAGTAGTTTCGACCTATCCAATGACTTATCCGAACTTGTTCTCAACCCGATTCACATCACACGACCGCGAGTTCACGACGTAATATAACGAGCTATGAAATTCACTTATAATCAAAACTATATATATATATATTCTTCAAACTTATAGAAGTAGACTAAACCAAATTGTAAGTTTTGAACTTGCTATAAATACTAATAGTTTATATCCAAATTTAATTGATGTACTCCGACTTGTAAAGACCTCTTAAGTTTTTATAAATAATATTAGACGGCTTAGTAATCTGGCATGTACTTTAGTCATGCCCATTTTTCGTTAAACTATATATATACTAGTAATTAGCTTACAATTCTTTTAACCAACAATGAGGAATTTCATTCGTAATTTACCTTTAAAAATGGGAATATTAACTAAAGTATTTACTTAACTCTATTCTAGATATTTTTCTATATATAAATATACCCAATTAGTATTATATATACTCTTCACAATAATAAATACAAAGTCCGTCAACATCTAACATCTATTAGTGATTACTTCCATGCCTCATCCTTCGGTCATTGTGTTTGTTCTTGACATTTCATCCTCTACTGATATACTTGTCACTTCCATGGGCCATCACTTCCATGGGCCAATACTTATACATATCTAGAAATTGCTTTCGAACTTTAATGCTACCACACAAGCATCAACAACGCAAGCATTCCAAAACTTTTAAACTTAGTTAAACCTTGTTGAGTCTTAAATGGGAATTGTGTACTAAACTTGTCGTACTAATTTAGGTCGCGTGTCGGTGCCGCTCATTACCACTACTTGACTTTTCACTTTCAAACTGCTTTTGCTGAGGTGAGTTTATAGCCCTACTTTACTTATACTTGCTTTACTAAAATTGGGGTGAGAAACATGCAAAACTTTTATGGACCAATACTATGCTTAAAAACTATTACGTGGAAAGCCTAAGCCTTTGATCCCATACTTATGCCCACTTTCATGAACCGTTAGTTCCTGCGGGAAACACGATTGCTATAGACAGATCTATTGGGGTGACTCCCCCGTTCGGTTGGCCATTCATAGGTCGATGCGAAACGTATATCATATCGGAATCGAGTGTATTGGGATAAACACTCGCAATGGGCCCCTTTTTAGTATGACAACATTATGCATACACCACTGTCATAGTTCGGTTGCATGAACTTAGTGCTAGCGTAATAGACTGTTTTGTATGGCATTATACTCATCGTAATGTGCATATGCTCTATATATTGGTCCAACTATACTGCTTATTTTAAACCTATGAACTCACCAGCTTTTCGCTGACTTTTAAGTATGTTTTTCTCAGGTATTTGATTCACGTGATTGAAGCAAGGTATGGGCATGGCAAGGGTCGTAGACTATTTACCGAAGTGTTTTTACACATCAATAACTTATGTTAATTGGGACCACTTAAACTATGGGCTCTATTTCCCGCAAATGAACTTATTGTAAACTTTAACTACTTGGTGTAATATATTTAAACGGAGTATGTATTCCGTTCTTTATTCCTTTGTGTTGTGATTACCAATTTAGTAGCACCCCATGACCCGAATGCTTCCGCTAAACCAGATTTGGGGGTGTTACATGAGTGATGATATATCTAGAGGACTTACCATGGGAAGTGTGAGCATTTAATAAACTAGACTAGACTGACGAACCAAACAGTGTACACAAGTGGCTAAATTGAGAAATTATGGATATACTCATCGTGTGGAAGTCACGCGGGTGGAGACTAACGAGGAAAAGTAACGAGCGTTGAGCTTTTGGATCCTCAGCGAATCAAAATCACAATGTTGGGACTACCATCGTAATTTTGTCGTTCTTGAGACTAAACCCAAGAATTTGAAATAGCTGAGGGACCAATGGTGTACTTTATTCTATTTATTTAGAGCTTTAAATGATAAGTAAAAAACGGAAAAACAAAACAAAACATCGTCAAAGTTAAGAATTGAACCCGGGTTGTTAGTTGCGAACATTTTTACTCTTTCTACCGGTGGACGGTAGTTTGTAAATTGGACCTACGCACCATTTGTAAGTTTGGAGTTTGGACCATTAGCAATTTGGGCCGATCATATTGGGCCTAGAAGAATACTGGACTTTTAACCGGGCCATTGGTTTACAATCATTTTGGCCTCATTACACTTGTCTTGTCTAGGGGTGTTCATGGGTCGGGTAATAAACCGAATAAATCGAAAAGTGAAAACTGAACCGAATCGAATCGAAAAAAAAATCGAACCGAACATATAACCGAACCGAACTTGTTAAAATCGAACCGAACCGAATTAAAAATTCTGTTTTCGGTTTCGATATGGGTTTGGCTATCTGAACCGAAAACCAAATTTATATAAATATATATATTTATATTATTTTATATATAAAAAATATCTATTAAAATTTTATACTAATATAAAAAACACTTTTTTATGCTTGAAATATTTTTTTTTCTCAAAAATATATATAATTAAATTAAAAAATATATAAATAGTGTAATTCAAGTATAAATTTCGGTTTTCGGTTTTGACCCATAACCGAACCGAACTTCGGTTCGGTTCTCGGTTTGGTTCGGTTATAGATATTTTCGGTTCGGTTCGGTTTTCGGTTATGACCCAAAAGAAATTTTTAACCGAACAACCCAAACCGAATAAACCGATTAACCGAGAACCGAACCGATGAACACCCCTAGTCACGTAATATAATCTAGAGTAACTAGAAGCTATTTTCTTGTCATTAATGTTATCATTCACCTTTTCTTTTTGGGCAAATTGGATAATGTATCAAAACAAGTAATGTCAAGACTCAAAAACATAATTATTTTGGTAGCATATATATTAAGCTTCCAAATAAAATCAAATAACTTATATAAAAGGGTCAATTCCATATTTACCCAACTTAAATATAATAATGTCATATTTACCCAAAACATGCTTTAATTGCATTGTACATCATGCATTCAAAACTTGTATTTTGGGTATATATGACATTTTCATGTTTAAATTGGGTAAATATGGAATTATCCCTATATAAAAAAGTTTAATATATATCACGATTTCTATGAGCATTATATTGCTGGTCACTTCCCACTTCCCAGGGTGTTCTTGACTGCACCAGCCGCACCCTCGGCTACGTTGGCTGCACCCGTTACAGCCCCTTGCGCTAAACCCAACACGCCACTCGCTGCTCCCCCAGCTACATCCGCTGCTCCATGTGCCATTGTCTTCACTGAATCACCCGTCTACATAATATTGAATATATTTACATTTCTAGAATTTAATCTCATTAATTTCAAATAATAACGTACTCTAATAAGTTTGACATAGATATGATACCTGTTGTACCACACCAGCATTTTGGTTGGTTGCTGCATCTTTATGCAACTGTCACCGTATTGGAAATGCATCGAAAAGAAGGTTAGGTTCGAGACTATATGTAACATATAAAGGACCAAGATCCCCTATAAAAAACAAAATATGAAAATATCATTCACACGTAGCATAGTCCAAGCCATTTAATTTCTAATTGTATTATATTTTGTTGCGACACTTACGTAAACTTGTGAAGAATATCGTATACAAATGGTAAACAATGAAGGTACTTTATGGGTATGTTTGGCGAATTAGGCTGGAGCTGGGCTGGGGCTGGGGCTGAGGCTAGAGCTGGGGCTGGGCTAGGGCTTATATTATAAAACGAAATTAAAAAATGTATTTTCATAAACTTGTTTGGCAAACGGGCTGAGGCTAGGGTTTATTATTGCAAAATTACTAAAAATGACATAATTAAATGAGTTTTTGTATATGTTAGATATTTTTGTAGGTAAATAAGTAATTTATTCTTCAAAAGCCCCGGGCTTAAGTTTTTAGCCTCTTTTATGGGTCTAAAGTTTTTAGCCGGCTTATTTTATAAGCACTTCCATAAACCCCATAACAAACGAGACTTATTTAATTAGCCGGCTTATTTTAAAAGCTCAAGCCCCCATAAGCCCCATAAAAGCCCTCCCCAAACATAGCATATATGTAGAAGAAAAAGAAAAAAAGATGTGTTACACATTTAATGCCGTGTACTAGTATGCATGACGGAATCAGGATAAAATATGACCGGGTGCATATAAATTTTTTTGTAAGTATACTAACTAAATGTATTTAGGAAAATCAATTTTTTAAAAATTAAAACTACAACGAAAAAATCTATAGGGTATCCCGGGACCCCGCGAGAACCCTGGTTCGTCCCTACTTGTATATGAAATTGCAAACATGAGAAAAATGTAAATCCTAAGAACTCGATGTGGGTAAATACCTGAGATTGACCGGTTGTGGCCTGGGCGTCCAAGGAGGCTTGATCTTGTTGGTTCATCATGTTTCTTTTCCTCGTTTGATCGATTTTCTATAGTAAAACTGAAGAGGTTTGTTTTATAGGAAAATTTTGCGAACGAAAGGCTTGGTTAACACATGTCATACTATTAAAATGCTTGGCATGCCTTAAGATAAGGCACTATTTATATAACATGTTTCGGTGTTCAAATGTTGACCAGGTTATGTATATATGTCGAATTTCCTAAGGTTTTGCATCATGTTTTTGTTTGCACACTCGTCAAAAACTAGCAAACGTGTTAAATAAAAGAGACGTCACTAAATAGCATCATACTTTCATGAGTTTCATACTTATCGTGGTTAGTGGCCGGGGAAAGAAAGCCCAAAACTGATAGAAAAACCTTAGGCCCATATGATAACCCAAGACTTTGGGCTAAGATATATGCTTACAGCCCATATAATGACTCCTTTGAATTGTTATTCAGCTGACTAATTCTACTTGTCTATGTATATGCATTATTCAATCTTTGTTGTTCCACACTTAACTGTTTAAGAAAGATGAGTCTTATAATAAAAATTGTTTCATTTAATAAATAGACCTTTCAGAATCAATTCACCTATACTATTTTTTTTAATAGCATCAATTCCACCTATATACCACATTAGAATAATTTTATTACCAGAAACGTTAACTTGCTTGTAATGTCATTTTTGTATCAGAATCACATATTATTTAGTCATGTCATCTGTATCAAAACCAGTTCTTTATGCATATTAACTTTTCAAGAAACAAAAAGCTAAATCCACTGGTTGTGGTTCAAATTCACAGATATTTGTACACAGTTGTATATATAGTAACCAACAAAATATCATTTACCATCTAAAGTCAATAGTACATTACATTCTTAATGAAATCCCAAAACTGAACTTCTCACACAAGTAATCCCCATCTAAGAACCAATAATCCCGACACCCCGAATATCTTTATTTTATAACCAACAAACATATAAAACAACGTTATAATTATATATATATGTATACCATCCAATGTCCACGCGAACCCCCTCTATAGTTCTACTTATTTCTCCCAAAATCCGTCTTACGGTTATTTTTTCTTTACCCCAATCTCATTTTCCGCCTTTGCCATATTAGTTATACTTGATCAAGTCATCTGTTTTTAGGCTGCAAGCCTTGCGTTTAGCCACTGACAAACTTCTTCCATTTCCCTAGGAATTGTATAATGACCAAGCCTGCAAATTCACAATACAATGTCATGTAACATTTCCTTTTAGATGTTTGAATTTAGTTATGTAATAAACTAATTCCAAATTCATACCCATCATAGCTTCTGAATGTAACATAACGGAAACCAGCTGAACTCATGAACTGAGAAGTCCTCTCTCCATATCTGTATGGGACTACATCATCACCTGTAATGTATCGTTTCCACGAATCAGTACAGAACTATAGATATGGTAGTTTCGTCTGCTTTACGTATGAATAAATTTATTTGGGCTATGTTCTATATCTAACGGGTCAAATGGACTAAATTGATAAGAATAGTCAAAATGGCTTTTGTACAAAACCGCTCATTTTACCAGCCTATTGAGCATTATTAGTTTATTTCATCTAGTGATGTAGAAACTAGCATCAAGTTTGTAATACGTACATTGTCCATGACAGAGCAAAATGGGCAATGAAGCCGCACGTCTTGCAGCATCATTTGATACTATTTTGCTCCTCAAGTTCCTGCATACATTCAAGTACATCACTCATCAAGCTTTTATCGTGATATTTTTCCAAAATAAAGACAAAAAAAAGTTTCTTATATACCTTGCACCAGGAAGCCATCCACTCAATCCAACTACAGCCCTTAAGTTTATCGGGTATGGATTCCCATTTCCATATTTTCCTTGAGCGAAACAAGCTGCAGAGTAAAGTGCACACGCAGCACCCATACTAAATCCTCCGATACCAAGTTTAACTGTTAAGAAAACAAAAAAATTTGAGTTAAATAACTTAACGTGTGTAATAGCTGAAAGTGAAAGTACAAAAAAAAAAAAAAAAAGTATTCAGGTACAGTGAAATTACCATCAGATGGCTCAGTTGATAACAAGTTTGCTATGTGTGCTATTGAAGCATCTAAACCTTCAACGTCATTTGGACCATCTTCTGAAAGCTCCCCTTCATCAAACCCTGTTAAGAACCCCAAAATGTTAATAAACATCATAAATTTACTTAAATTAGGAATGATTTATGCTATTCATCTTGAAATATTACATGCAGCACAAGGGAATCCCCCAAGCGCAGTCACCGGGCGAGTAGGAGCAGTTGGGCATATCCATTTAATCTGCAAAAAATACCACATTTTTATCGTCATTCTAATGAAACCAAGAACAACAGAATATTAGAATACGTTAGTCAGCTACGTGTGCTTACATTTGGAAGAGGAAGGTTGTCTAAAAGTTGAGAGCAGCTGCAGCAATAAAAGTATCAAGATTTTGTGTTAGCCATAACATAATCCAAGTTGTAATCTTCATGACATAAATATGAACTTATGCAAACATTAATAAAACATAAACTCACGTAGAACCATTATCGCCAAGACCATGCAACCAAACAATGGTAGCTTGGTGCTTCCCTTTCGGCCTCACAACATACGTCCTCCCAAATTCAACGCTTCTCCTAGCCGTTCTACTACCTGAAATTCATTCCAAGCATTCCTCAACCACTTGGTCTACAAAACAGTATAACAAATTACAAATAAGGGAGTTAGTTTAAACTAACCGGAACTCATTGAAGCGCTTGGATAGCTCATCTTAGACATGTTAACCGATATCACGTACAAACAAATGCACTAATTGTTCAAATTGAGTTGTATGCTGTCTCAATGAAATGATCTACTGAAAAATATAAGAAATAAGTTTGTTGTGGCAATGTGAATTTATAGGGAAATGAAAGGAATGAGAATAAAAACACAAGTGAATATTCAAACACTAAATGTGAGCCAGCTGCTGCACATTGTGCCTAAAATCCAAAAAGAAGCAATGGCATCCATGAAAAGAAATAAATCTTTTTCATAACAAGAATGGGAATCAAATGCAAAAAATTAAAAGTACAAAAAATAAAGAAAATCCCACATAAGGAAATGAAAATTAAGGGCTGAAAACCATTTTAGGTTTAGAGAATCAATACTTTGTGATATATAAATTAAAGAAAGGAATATAACTCAAATATGACAAGGAAAACTTTTTTTCTTTAACATTTATTATTTTCAAATGTTCAATCATTTATTTATGATACAAAGTATTTATATATTTTGTTGATGATTGATAGATACCCATTATCTTCAAAGTGAAGTTCAAGTGTGTTAAGTTTTCATCATTACTATGTGTGACTGGCTTGCATCTATTATGTATGTACACCACCAACCTGAAATCCAGGTAAAACATAGACATAGGATGTCTTTGGGGACATAGCATGTGTTTGGACTTTGGATAAGTTATTACAACATGTTTTCAAACACCTCCTAAATATTGGTTTTATGTTGTAGTTTCTAATACTCGATATAAATTGATTACTTAAACATGATAGATTATGTTGATATTGGTGTAACGAAATATCAAATATGAAGCCCTTACTAAGCTACCTCAATCTTATATAAAACAAAATTATATGTTATTCTCACAATGATAGTATAATGGTAAAAGACATGTAGCATAAAACGGATGTAACAAGTTTAACCCCCGCCTCATGTCTCTTAAATTACATGCTACATAATTTATCCATATCTAGTTAGTTAATATAACATAACATATATATGCTATTTAGGTGTAATCCCAGAAATTTTCTTAAACATCATAGTCAAAACATGTTAAAGCTGACACTTAATGTTCGATGGGAATTAAAAAGACAAATATTCGTGAAAAGTGTAAAAAATCTTGAAAAAATTTAAAGCTTTACAAAAAGTTCTGAAAGTTTTTCATAAGATAGAGGATGTTGGTGCAAAAAAAATTGTGAAGAAAATTTTATCAATTATGAGTTTTTATACTTTTTTAAATGCACAAAAACGAAATTTTAATGCATAATTTTTTTTCTTGATGCACAAAATTTTAAATTTTTTATATGTAATGCATTGAAATTTTGATGCGGATGTTGAAAGGAACTTAGATGCAAAAACAATTTTTTGATGTACAAAATATTGATTTACAAAATTTTAATGCACAAACGTTTTTTCACTTTTTTTTTTTTTTTTTTTTTTTTTTTTTGGGCATTAAAATTATATATTTTTTGAAAACTTCCTTCATGACTAGTTTTTTTTTTTTTTATCCACCAATGCCTCTTATATTGTAGAACTTTTGAAAAACTTTTAAGCATTTTTTTAAAAATTTTTTTTCCTTTCTCACAAATATTTATCTTTTATTTTAAGACTACCCGATTTTCGAATGAGCTAAATATTTATAAGTAAAATTCTGTGTTAAATAAACATGTTCGAAAAAATGACCATGCATTTTTGTCTTTTTACTAAGCAATCTTAAAACACGGCGATAATAGTATTAAAAAATAGGAAAATGAAATATACAAAGTGATTATGGTTTTTGTTTGTTTATATTAATTTACAGAATTCAAAGGCATCTTGTTTGTACCTTTTAAATTTCAAATACCTATTGATTTCACTGCCCACTGCGCCTGTTTTCGGGTACATTCCCCGTGCCCATTTTTTGGAACCACTATCTCTATTTTGTCATATTCTAAACAAGTGATTAAACTTTTATCTTGTGGTTAAATATTTATCTTATCACCTTTAGAAGAAAATACTTCAAAATCAAACCAAAAGTCAAAAGTTTAGGCGCATAGTTATCATGTGATTAAGACGATGTTGGATGTTTAGTATATTGCCTTATCGGTAAAAATCAAGCTTCGCTTGATTAGTGGTTCCCTGTCATAGGATTTTTCTATTTTCACCATGTTCGTTTTATCATAAATGAAGAATGGTATGGAGCCATAAAGAGTTGTTCATCTTTAGCCTGAAATTGTATGACAAAAATTTATTAGTCAGTGAAAAAGTTAATCTTCTTGTTAAAAACTGTAGAAATAAAAGGGAATACTAAAAATATATTAAACAGATTTAACTAATTGTGAATATTACAAGAGATTACATAGTTACTAACCTAAACAAAACCTAGTAACTAGATGGGTAAAACCCAACAGACTTGCAGACCTTTATTATCTAACATCCTCTCTCAAACTCGCAATGCTACAAGGTAAACACTGAGAGTTTGCCAAACAGAAAATAACTAAAGTTGAAAAACAAACGAAAAGCGGAGTATCCCAGAGTGTAAACTCGGTATTAAACGGAGTCTCAATCCGATGCAATCCAAACTGTAACAAGGCGACAACAATCAAGTATGAAACAGACGGACCAAAATCAGAGCAGAGCAACATAATTACAGATATGAACGAGAGTAGATTCAGATGGGCAGATGCAGACAAAGCAGATTCAGACAGACAATTACACATAGCAGATTTAGACAGACAAGTGCAGACATAGCAAATTCATGCAGACAGGTGCAGACAAAGCAGATTCAGGCAGACAGAACCAGAGTACCAGACATATATAGAATAAGGGCGGAATCAAACAAATGCGTGACCAATAGAATTAGAGCAAAACACGGCGGAACCAATAAATACAGATGCGAAACTAATCAAAACCAGATAAAATTAGACAGATTGATGCTTAACTTGTCGAACAAAACCAGAATTCAAATATACAGTCCTCATACCATTGTTTCAATATGAAACCAAAGTGAATAAGCAAAGTCCCAAACATTAAATAATAAATAACATCAATACTTTAGGAATCCTCATCCATCATGTGCACCAAATTGAATTAATATTCCAACCAACCCACCAAACAAATCATCCAATCAAATCTTGCTAATTCCAAACTGAAATTCGAACTAACCCATGAATTGCTTTCAAAGTCTAAATAAAACATGATAAGATCAAACTGAAGAAAGAAAAACATTACGTCCCCCAGGTAAATTAATTCAAGAGTCACATTATCTCCTTTTACATATATATTAACCAATCTGCACTTAGCAAGCAATCAAAGATTTCTTTTGTGGAATGAATTCAAAAACTTATGGCAAAAGATATAGCATAAGATTTAACAGAAACACCAAACTTCTGCCAACAAGAACCAATCAATAAACAAAACTTTTTTTTCATAGCTCCAATACCATATAGAAATCAGAGGGAATACTGAAAATACATTGAACAGATTCAACTAATTATGAAGATTACAAGAGATTAAATAGTTACTAACCTAAACAAAACTTAGCAACTAGATGGGACAAAACCAACGGGCTTGTAGACCTTTATTATCTAATAACAACCAAAAAAATGTTGCGATGTTAGTTATAACATACTAATAAGTCACTTAATCATTTGTCATATACCATGTATACTCTGTTACACCTCAAAACCGAAACGTTGTTGACTATTATATATTTGACTCACGTAAGTTTGAATGTAGAAGAGTATAATGTAATATGATTGGTTAGTCATTAAATATAGCATTGAAAGTTAAGCCTGAGAGTCAGATATGGAAGTCAAAGGACTAGAAATATCATGACTTATGGACTTGGAGTACAAAGTATCAAAGAAACTTGAGGGACTAAAGGTGTAAATTCATAAAAAATCAGATTTTTACTGGGAAATGGCTAGAACCTGTTACTCGATATATTATTAGTTTTGTATCCTCGGGCCAATCAACAACAAACACAACCCACGGCTATGGTTCATTCTTCACTTCCCTCGCCCTAGACTCAACCCGTCTACACTTCCACACCCACGACCCAGACATATGCCCAATTCACGGCCCCTGTTCAAGCCGCAACCACCACCTCTCAATATATCACTAGTAATTCATCAACCCGAACTCACCCCATGGTCACTCGAAATCAGGATGGAACACGTAAGACCACTCAGCATCTCAATCTTCATGTTTCTCGTATCTCTCTAGTCCCCAAATCCTCGTCTTTTGCGTTATCGGATCCGTATTGGCGGGATGCTATGTATGATAAATATAATGCATGAATTAAAAATGGTACTTAGGTTCTCGTTCCAAGACCTCCCGATGCCAATATTGTGCGGTGTTTGTGGTTATTTCGGCATAAATTTCATGCCGATGGTTCTTTGAGTCAATATAAAGCCTGAATGGTTGCCAACAAAAGTAGTCAGCAGCTTGGTACCATTCTTAGTCTTGCATTCATACCATTCTTAGTCTTGCATTGACCAGACATTTCCTGTTCATCAGCTGGATTTGCAATGTCTTAACCTTTCCCTCCCAAAGTAACACGACAACCGAAGCAATTGCATAGGGACTATTCATTTCGGTCTCTATCCCGCTTATTTAAACACACCAAACCATAAACACATTCCCCCAAAACACACATAATCCCAACGAACAAAACCACTGACGATGGCTATCTAAATTGGGTCTGAGGAAGAGGGGTGGGCAAAAGTTTTAAGCAACTATTATCTAACTGATTTAGTTCTTGATGGATTTGGCGCTAAAACAATTGATAAGTATGGTTCTTATAGGAAGATACCTAAGGAGTTGAGAAAACAGATTCCGACTTATCTAAGGAAACAAGATTACTACTATCAAGCGCTTTTGGGTATTACGGAGGAGGTGAAGCAAGAGACTGCGGATACCGGTTTACCAGAGTTTGATGATTTGGAAAATAGGATTTCACATTTTGAAGTTGTGCTTAAGTGTAACACCCCCAATTTTAAAATATTTGCAGCGGAATAAAGATTGGGTGTTACTTCACAGCTCACAGTTTTTTAGTAGAAAATGATTATTAATTTAGTCATTTTAAAACATTTATCATTCGAATTTTTATAAATATCAGAGTTTTCAAAAAGAGGTCCAAGTGGTTTCAAAATTTGTTAAATAGGTTTTCGAATGATAATAAAAATTTATAGCCTTTGAAATAAATTCGTGCTCCTCCGTCCCATCCTTGCTCGTTATAGACCTGAGATAAACATGCTAAAAATCAACAAAAGTGGAGTGATATTCATGGGTTTTAGTTTAATAGTTGAACACAAGTTATAAGTGATAATTGCACCGTCATACAATTATAGGTTAAAAAGAGTTGTTATTGCATTAAGCTCATGACACTCATCCGATTAACAGATCTCATCATAAATGATGGATTATAGTAACAGGGCCCTCGGGATAGGTTCTTGCTAGTAACCTATTAGATTTCAAATAAAGTGCGTTTGGTAGTTTTCTCCAACGCCCAAACGGGGATTGTCAATCCCTAATAGATCTATCCACAATTATTTACGTTCACCCTCTAGGTGACTAAGGCTCATGATATGAGGGACTTTTGGCAATAAGGGACTTAAGCAATAACGATATAAAGCATACCAAGAAAAATACTTGTCTCCAGTTTGTAAAAACTAGCATGTATCCCCCTCGCGAGGTTTATAAAACATTTACATAAGTAAAGGCGAGGCTATGAACTCACCTTAGTGGTATAGTGGTAAAAATATCGATACTCAGTTTGCAATAAGGGAACGGCTCCGCACACGACCTAGATAATATATGGCAAGTTTTAGTGTTTGATAGTCTTATTGGTTTAATCGCGAGTAGTTTTGAATACGTGAGTTGTTGATTTAACGATAGTAAAACTGGTGGTTTGATAAAGTATCGTAAGTTTTTAAATAAGTTATATATATATATATATATATATATATATATATATATATATATATATATATATATATATATATATATATATATATATATAATGTAAGGTTTGAAAATAATAATAATAGTGTGAAATAAATGTAAACGTCGTGACTCGAGATCGTAAAATGGAAAGTAAAGATGAAAAATATTAATTATATTATACGACCCTTGTCTTTTCCAGATTTTTACACTTTTTACCCTAACGGTGTTAGCGTTACGTTGTTAGTCCAAAGTTTAATATTTTTACGTTTTACGTCCAAAACTTTATAATTTTTACATTTTTCATCCCAAAAGTTTATAAAATCAGTTTTTCATCCTCAAGTTTGTAAAATGACAATTTTTACCTAAAGTTTATAAAAGTGACACTTTTAACCCGAAAATTATAATTTTTGCAAATTTAGTCCAAAATTCACCAAATTCGAAACTTAACATTTTTATTTCTTAATTAAGTTAAAAATAGCTTATTGAACTTTTCAAAACTGCTTATTTATCGAAAAGAGCTTATTATAGCTTAATGGGCTTTTTAACGAAAAAGACTAGGCCCGTTAAGCTTTTTAAATCCACTGGGCTTATAAGGGTTTTGGGCTTATCTTAGGACACTAAAAACATTTCGAGACAGCTTATCTCGTTTGCTTATTTTCAACGGATTGGGCCTTAAGGCCCAATCGTCGTTTATTTGTTTTCAAAAATTGTTCCAAGTCGATTTACTTAGCGTTATTTACTATATCAAGACGTAAGTATTATTACAAATGTTCTATATGAAAATGATAGTTTGCCAGGGGGTCTATTAGTTTGTGAAATAAAATAGTATGCTCGTTACGTAAGATTTCAAGATATACGTTTGTTTCATAGGTTGCATGGGTCGAATTTTTAAGTAAAAAGACTTAGAAATATTTTTAAGGATTTCACGACTAGTTGTTACACGTTAGAAAGGTATCTAAAAATCGTTTATACGTAGCTTTTAAGGTTCAAATCTTTATATAACTTGATTATTAAGGTAGTAAATATATAGACGAAAGTATAATACTTAGGTGTTGTTTATTTAGATTACGAGAGTTTTAGTGCAAGTGTTTGTGATTTATACAAAAAATATCAAATGTACGTTTAAGTAAGTATTGAAAATGAGTCGTATGAGACTTACTACACCAAGATGGTGGGGTAAAACGAGACGTAGAGTAGAGGAAAAGAGAGTACGAGAATGGAACTTGATTGTCGACTCGACCAAGGTTCACAAACAAGGATTTGTTTCTTCTAGACTCGATTTGAAAAGCTTGCTCTCTAGCCAAAGCGATTTGAACCAGGAACTAAAACTAAGACTTAGTATATTTTTGAGGTTGGTTTGTATGTATGTAGGAACGAATGCATGCATGCAAGGTGCTATATATATGGGTTTTTGAGTGTTCCAGTGACCATGAATTATGAGATTGGATGTTAACGTGTAATCAAAAGTCTTGAGAGGAAGAAAAATGGCATGGTTTTCTTGTTTGCTAGCATGTCGACATCCACAAAGATCAAAAGAAAACGTGTTGTTTTGCTTTTACAAATGAATTGTGCAATTGAGTTTGTATTTAAAAATGCATGTTGTACTTGTCTAGGGATATAAAATAAGTATTGTGTGAGCATGAAATAGGGAGGTACAATCTTTGTTTTAATAATACATGTCGACACATCTTTTGGTTAAGCAAACGATTTGTAAACTTCAGCTAGGCTCGGTGATGATTGATCAAATGAAATATTTAGACTTGAACTTGCGTTAGAAATATTTTTAGGACTTAATAGAAACAAACAGGGTTCAAAACGGTTTAGTTTTGGATTAGTTGTAATTGTTATGGAATCGATTTTTGGGCAAACACTTTGCCTAGTAAAAACGTTGTTAGACTCGTCATGGGAAGCTAAAATTTGACATCCTCAAAGTTGACTATGTGAGAAAAGAGATTGCGTAAAAATATGTGTGAGTCGTGTGTAAGATTTGGGAGTACGACGTGCGTTCTTGGCTTGGTTTAGTCGTATGTTTCAAAATAATTATAGGAGGTTGGGCTTAAATTCGTGGGCCGTGAATAGTAACAGGCCAAAAATGACGTTGGGCTTAGTATAAAATTAAGGGTCCGGTTATATATAATTAGGATTAGTGAAAATAATTAATTTGTGATTAGTGAAATGTTTAGTAAATATTTAGTGAAACGTTTACGTGAGTCCGAGAGTGAATAGTGTTTTGTAAATAGTGTTTCGTGAATAGTAAAACTTTAGAAAAACATCTCAATATCACTAACCGATTCCAAAAACAATGAATAGTGAAATGATGAATTGTGTTTGGTGAATAGTAACCGATGAATAGTAAATTTGAAAAATGTCTCGAAAATGCAGGTTCGTAACGAATAAAAGAAAATTTTAAATTTTCCTGTAAATATAGTGATTAGAAGAAATGACAAGGATTAATATATAATTGTTGGATCGTTTTAGCTCGAGGTTGTTTAGACCTCATCTAGGGATTGCACAATAATAATGAATGAACACGATACGCAGCGGAATAAACAAACATATCAT
This sequence comes from Artemisia argyi, assembly GCA_030686995.1. Classification (NCBI taxonomy): domain Eukaryota; kingdom Viridiplantae; phylum Streptophyta; class Magnoliopsida; order Asterales; family Asteraceae; genus Artemisia; species Artemisia argyi. The sequence goes on along the minus strand of CM060689.1, from coordinate 17,052,498 downwards.
TATTATTGCTAACAAGGTTTCTCGTCATCATCTCTATTCTAACATACATCAAAGCCCCAATGCTACGTGATCAAGTGTAGCACGGTTACATCCTAACAGCGATCTAAGATCGTTGAGGCTTAACCACAAATCAAAAAGTCGAGGCGTTTACAATAACTATACGCCCTAGACACACACACACACACACACTTTTTCTGGACTTTACATCTTGTACGTACAATTAAAACCAATTCCCTGTATCTCTTTATATAATAGAGATACTAGGGTTACAAAGGATATTCTAGAATAATAAAAAGATATGCAGTAATCTTTTTCTTTCTTTGCAAGTTTCTTCCTTTGTCTCCATAAGTCACTCATGTTTCACATGTTTTGTCTTATCAACTTAATTGTAATTCCCAACAATCTTCCCCTAGTTGATAATGACAAAACCAATAAGCATGAACTTCCCCTGAAATTAGTATGTCATGAAACATGTGACTTCCCCTTAAACCATGCATAGCATCAAGGATCTTCAAGCTGCAATCTTCAAAATATTCTTCTTCCCCTTTTTGTCATATCCACTAGGGGACTCAAAGTAAATGCAACTTTGATCTTCACAACTACAAATCAATATTACACGTCCAATCCATCATTCCAATGTTTCAAAGTCGCCCACCATTAAGTTTTCCGCATCTAAAAATGGACTTGAAACAATAGAAATCAAACCATCAGTAGTAATAACAACTAGCAGTAGTAAAAACCTTCACCTCGATGTAGCATATAAATGGTTAATCATTTTAACAATAAGCTTCCCCTGAAACCCATATGTTAACCATTGCTTGAATGTAGATGATGAGGCGAAAAATGATCCGTTTTTAGGGGGTCATTTAAGCCCGAATCCGAATTTATTTGATCAAATATTGCCTTAAATCGTTCCTTTTGTGATTTTAGGTGTTTGGAGAGTGAATTCTGGAAAAGAAGCCATTTTGGACGTTTTTGGAGCATAAAAGTGAAGAAAACGGCAAAGTACCAAATTTCCATGCTGAAGATACAAGGTGACGGCGTCAAGAGTAATACCTTGACGGCGTCAGACATGAAGATTAAAAGACCGTAGGTGGTGATGGCGTCAAACGCCCTCATGACGGCGTCAAAGTGGCAAGAATAAAATACCGTGGTTCATGACGGCGTCACATAGGCCGTCATAAGTAGATCAAGGCCGTCCGAGGAAGTATATGGCGGCGAGGTGACGGCGTCACATGCAACTCTTGACGCCGTCAGCCTACTTTTCCTATATATAGTTTTCTAGTTTTTTCATTAAAAAAGGGGAGAAGTTTTGGTGAAACCCTAAAGACGAATTTGGTGTATCTTTTACAGGTTTTTCAAGGGTTCCAAACCCTTGAGACCTTGCATTGTAATTGAGATAAGTGTTCTTCCAATTCAATCAATATGTCTATGTGTTGGTTGTTTATATCTTGTTCTTGTCTCAATTCTACTATGCTAGGCTAGATCTCTTTTGTGTTTGCTTAGATCTAATGAAACCTAGATGTTGATTATGTGTTGATTACTTGTCTATTCTTGTTTTGGATGAATGATATTATATGTTAGGCTTAAGAAAACTGGCAGATCTCCAAATGGTAACATGCTTGAACGTCTTAAGAAACATGAACCGAGGCGTACTAGGTCTTTATTGGTTGTATTTAATGCATGAGCCACTGTTTACAATCCCTATAGTTGTGCTGGGTCATGGTGTAGGAGGAGATAAGAGCTCATAGAGTTAGGGAGTTATGTATGCCACCCCACGAATGGTATTAAGGAATACAATCCGTCATCCATACAAGTGTAACAAGTAATTAACGTGTAAAAGATATCTAGGGAGTAGTGAAGTCTAAGTAAACACAATTTCTCCAATTACTACTCACAACCTTAGTATAATTAGTTTATTTTCATTTTTATTATTTTATTTTGATTGCATCTTAGCTTTGGGTTAGTTGAATAGCAACTAATTCCGCCCACTCTTCCAAAACCCGAGATTTTACTTGCTTTTATAAAAATATAAAAATACAAAAATAATCATCCCTCACCTTTAGAACTATTAATTAGGTTTTCTAATCCTAGCGACACTATTCCTAAGCTGAACGATCAATCCCCCGGTACTTGTCACTATACTATACTACAACGATCAGGTACACTGCCTGGTGGGGGTTGTAAGCTTCTCGAGATCCCTCGAGAGGTAAAGCAAGGTGCGATTCCCACGCATCAAGTTTTTGGCGCCGCAGCCCGGGGACTAGTTATTGTCTAGGTTAGGATTTCTTTTTATTAGGTCTACTTGCAAGATTCCTTTCTAGTAAGATTTTTATTTTTATTTTTAGGTCTTCTTTAGTCTATCTTATTTCTTCGTGCCTTTGTTCGTAACTCTTTACCATCCGACATCATGGAAGGTGGTAACATCTTTGAACCCATCATCCCACCACAACAAAACCCACCATTGGAACCCCTTAGGCCCCGAACCTTAGGAGAGTATTCCCGACCTAGCCACCAAGGCTACCGAAACACCATTGAGCTCACCGGAGACAATGTGACCCCCTTGCGATCCGACACCATCCGGTTGGTGCAAAGCGGATGTGCATTCCATGGACTTCGTTCCGAAGATCCAAACCAACATCTTAAGGACTTTCTCAAAATCGTAGATTCCATAGACCTAGGTGTTGAAACTAGAGAGACTACCCGTTTACGCCTATTCCAATTCTCTCTACGAGATCAAGCTAGTCAATGGCTTGAGCGTTTACCCGCGGGATCCATCACCACATGGGATGATCTCACCACTCGTTTCCTTGCTCAATTTTTCCCACCGGGGAGAACTACTAAGCTTAGGAATGACATCTTGATGTTCCAACAACGTCAAAATGAATCTCTTTATGAAGCATGGACTCGTTTCAAGGACTTACTTCAAAAAGTCCCTCATCATGGCATAGATCTTTGGCTCCAAGTCCAAATCTTCTATGACCATATCGACATCTCCACGAGGCGAACCATTGACCAATCGGCCGGTGGTAAGCTACGTGATCTTAGTGCGGAACAATCATGGGAACTCATAGAAGATCTTGCTCTCTATGACAATGAAAGTTGGAATGATCCCCGTGATTTGAACAAAATGGTCAAGGCAATATCTTTGCCTTCGAACAATTCAAGCACTCCCGACCGTAGGATCATGGAACTTGAGGACCAAGTCAAGTTTCTCATGAAATCTTACGAAGCTCCGAAGCCTTCAAGCCAAGTGAACAAAATCACTTCTTCATGCGAATTATGTAGTGGTCCCCATGACACTCGTGATTGTGTGGAACTCCCAGGAACAGCTTTTGCGGACTGCGCATCCACGCGTACCGACGAAGCGGGAGATAAGTGGTACACTTTCAAGCCCGAGCCAAACACATATGGTGATTTATACAACCCTTCATGGAAAAATCACCCAAACCTTAGGTGGAAACAAAATCAACCTAATTCTTCCAATCCGCCTAATCGTTACCAATCAAACGGTCCACCATCCAACCGTACCTTCAACAACAATCCTTCTAACAACTATGGTAGTACCAACAATCTTGAATGATTGATGTCAAAGTTCATGGCATCTCAAGAAGCTCGCATATCCAAGTTTGAAGCCGATTTCAAACAAAAGCAAAGCGAGATGACCACTAGAATTGATGCATTGTTGAAAGTTCTCAATGACCGAGAAATGGGAGCACTCCCAAGTGACACGATCAAGAATCCGAAACTAACCGTTAATTCCATATCATCCGTTTCGTCACACGCTTCGTGTCCACAATATTATTCGGTCAAATCAACAAGCACGTGTTTCAAACAAAACCAAGTTCCCCAAAAGGACCAATCAAATAAAACATCCACTATAGAACCGGTCAAAAGCATTGTTGAAACACCTCTTACGCAAGACCTTGACGATGAATTCAAAGAACTTCACCTAGAACGCCCCGTCATTGATGTCTTAGCGCGTGCCCCCTACTATAGCGCCCTCCTAGAAAAATATGAGAAGTGTAAGCTAGGCAAAAATGGAACCGCCTTCGTTCAAAATAAGTTACCTAAAAAGCTTGATGACCCGGGTATATTTGTTTTGCCTTGTAAGATAGGAAGATCCGAAGCTTTCGACACATTAGCCGATTTAGGGTCAAGCCTCAACTTGATTCCCTTATCCTTATTCACCACTCTTAAGCTAGGAAAGTTGGAGGAAACGGAGGTATTGATAGGTCTAGCGGATGGGAGTATTGCACACCCGGTTGGAATGATTAAGGATATAGTTGTTCACGTAGGAAAGTTAACGATATTAGCGGATTTTCACGTCCTAGACATGGTCAGTGACACTACATGCCCATTATTGGTAGGAAGAGGATTTTTAGCAACCGCTAGTGCCATGATAGATTGCAAAGAATCAAAGATAACGGTAGGTGAAGGCGATACTTGGTCGGTGTATGATGTTAAGAAGCATAGTTATGATTGTGAAGATGAACCAACACCGTATTGGGTAGAGATGAATAGGAGACCGTCTAGATATGGGCCTTGGATAGAAAGGAATTTCATAGGACCTCAATGCCCATTCTATCTAGAGAAGGACTTTGTTGAGAAAACACATTCGGTAGAACAACTCATAGCTAGAGATGAGGAGCTAGACCCCTTTGAGGATCCCTTAGTCTTTAGGAAGATGATTGAGTTATTAAGCGTAATGCCCATCAACATAGAAAGGAATAAATGGAAAAGAGAGGGAGATAAGTCTAAATGGAGGTGGGACAAGCCACCTAAAGAAGGTGACGGGTCATGGCATATTAGAATGACCTTGTATGATCCAGATGGAGAAAAGTTTGAAAGGTCATACCATACTAAGGAAACCGATAGAAAGTTGAAACCTAAGTTTGATCCCAAAGATGTCCTCAACGAGGAACTCACCCGAATCACGTAGTAACCCATGACTTTGAGTCTAGCTACAAGACTCGTAAATAAAGAAAAGCGCTTCTTGGGAGGTAACCCATGTTTTGTGTGATTTTATTTGTTTGATTGTTATTTGCTTCCGTATGCATGTTTTATTTTTATTGTTGGTTGATCATGTTTCTCAATTAAAATGTGGAAATACTTTATTATGTTGTTTGGCCTAGTCTTAACTTCAACCTAAAGGTATTTTTGCAAAAGATAAGTGTAAGGGGAAACCCCAAATATGTTTTTAAGAAACAAACCGATCATGATTCTCCACAATATTTAATGAACATGTATATTCGTATTTGTTAGAGTCAAATGCTTGTATTGAGTCATAATGAAGTTTTGCAGGATTTTCCAGGAAGTAGGACAAAGTTTTTCCAGAAATTTTCCGGAAACTTAACATAAGAATTTCTGCAGGTCCATTCTGACGGCGTCAGAGTATTGCTCTTGACGGCGTCAGGAGTTAAAATCTGGAAATTTTACCGGTTTTGTTTTTCTAACGGAGTCTTATGGTTTTTGTGAATTATTAAGTTTTATAATCTCCAGGAAATCTGCAAACTTCATTCCACAAGCATTATATCTTACTTTGTTTTCTAGGATTTAGTAACTTATATAGGATGCCGCCGATTTTACGCGAGGTTGCCTTGTCTATTGTTGTCAGGATTTACAGGTTATTTATGACAAGAAGATGATTTATATTCTGGAAGGGAAGCTTTGATTGTTCGTTTTCTTGGAGGAAGATTTAACCTGGCCAACCTATAATCCATACCGAGCGAATCAGGGGAGTATTTGATTTCATTCTCTTTACCTCTTAACTTTTACATTCTTTACTTGAACATTGGGGACAATGTCCATCCTAAGTGTAAGGGGAGGGTAAAAAGATGATACCTTACATATGCACTTTCGCTTGAGTTTGTTTTGTTTGATAGTAGATGTGTAATAAAACTATGAGAAATACTTGTTAGTGTAATTTTAGCGCCAAATTTAAAATTTTTACAACATTTAGGAGTGAAACTTTAGCCATAGCAAGCGTCTCATGGATAGGAGATTGTATGACTAGCACATAACCGTATATTCAGAAAAATTTTCCACCCAAAAATGTGAGGTTCGCCTTTAGATTTGATAGGAAAAGCATTCATTATTGGTGCTTATGAGTGTACCGGTAGCATTTAGATTCTAAAACTTGCGTTAGTGATGCATCCCGAGACCGCTAGTGAGACTACATTCGTGTGGTAGGATTTACTACATAATAAGAGGCATTAGGATCACCCTTGTGTTAAACCTGTATTATAATTACTTGACCATTTAAGTCATATTACTTGGCTAGTTAAGTCAACTAATTTTTCCCACACCTTTTGCGTTGTACTCATTTTTAGTACACGAAACCCCTAGTACACCCCTCCGAGCCTATCTTTTCGTTTCTAACTTTAAGCATTTTACTTAAAGGAAGAATTTGTTACACCCCACTTAAATGTACACCCAAATCGCCTTAGCCTTCCGTGTATGCGCTCATTTTTAGTGCATTATTGTTATTTGTTAAACCCTAAGTTAACTTTCTAATTGATTACATGGTTGCTAAGTCGAGTCATATCCTTGTACATATTGTTTTGGGACGATTGGGACTCATGGGTAAGTACTTATTTTATGGAGTAATGGGGAAGAACATAATATATTACCCCCATATGTACGTTAATCTTAAAAGTGCTCCAAGTGTTTTGATTTTCTTAATTCGAGTCACTAGAATAGTTTAATGTAAAGTATGTAAAGATTCAAGTGTAAGGGGAACGTTCATACCCCTATGATGTATTATTTTGGATGGTAGGGTAAGAGTGTATGAAGAAGAAAAAAAAAAAAAAATCGAAAAAAGCAAAAAAAAATAGAAAAAAGAAAAAAAAAAGAAAAAAAAACATACGGACTACCATCCCGTTTTTATTCTATGTTTATTTTATGTTTTTGTTATCTTTCATTTATTAGCTTAAGTCAAGTCTAGTCTTGGCTTAGCAACGCCATCTTGTACATGTAATTAATCAAGATTGTTAACTCGCCACCAGTAAAATTTCCTTTATCCAACAAAACCGTGTAATTCATATCCCTATACCTAACGTTACAACCCTTTAAAAGACCTCTTTGATAGTTTATCCTAGGTGCTTACGCCATATGGTGGAGGTTTGATCCTTTCCCAAGCCTATGGTAATCTATTTTGCTATGACAGGTAGTGAGAGATATCTTCCATTTCCATAATGTTATATTACTTTATTACACCCGAGAGATGTGAGTATCTAAACACTATTTGTGAGGTGCTAATGTATGACCTCCGTGCTTGTCTATTGGTCTTTAGTGGAACGATTATTTGTTGTAATTACTTTTATATTAGTGTTAAATGACCCCTAACTTGTCTTTCGAGTAGAATAAAAGCGCATTTGCTTGAGGACAAGCAAATCTCAAGTGTAAGGGTCTATGATGAGGCGAAAAATGATCCGTTTTTAGGGGGTCATTTAAGCCCGAATCCGAATTTATTTGATCAAATATTGCCCTAAATCGTTCCTTTTGTGATTTTAGGTGTTTGGAGAGTGAATTCTGGAAAAGAAGCCATTTTGGACGTTTTTGGAGCATAAAAGTGAAGAAAACGGCAAAGTACCAAATTTCCATGCTGAAGATACAAGGTGACGGCGTCAAGAGTAATACCTTGACGGCGTCAGACATGAAGATTAAAAGACCGTAGGTGGTGACGGCGTCAAACGCCCTCATGACGGCGTCAAAGTGGCAAGAATAAAATACCGTGGTTCATGACGGCGTCACATAGGCCGTCATAAGTAGATCAAGGCCGTCCGAGGAAGTATATGGCGGCGAGGTGACGGCGTCACATGCAACTCTTGACACCGTCAGCCTACTTTTCCTATATATAGTTTTCTAGTTTTTTCATTAAAAAAGGGGAGAAGTTTTGGTGAAACCCTAAAGACGAATTTGGTGTATCTTTTACAGGTTTTTCAAGGGTTCCAAACCCTTGAGACCTTGCATTGTAATTGAGATAAGTGTTCTTCCAATTCAATCAATATGTCTATGTGTTGGTTGTTTATATCTTGTTCTTGTCTCAATTCTACTATGCTAGGCTAGATCTCTTTTGTGTTTGCTTAGATCTAATGAAACCTAGATGTTGATTATGTGTTGATTACTTGTCTATTCTTGTTTTGGATGAATGATATTATATGTTAGGCTTAAGAAAACTGGCAGATCTCCAAATGGTAACATGCTTGAACGTCTTAAGAAACATGAACCGAGGCGTACTAGGTCTTTATTGGTTGTATTTAATGCATGAGCCACTGTTTACAATCCCTATAGTTGTGTTGGGTCATGGTGTAGGAGGAGATAAGAGCTCATAGAGTTGGGGAGTTATGTATGCCACCCCACGAATGGTATTAAGGAATACAATCCGTCATCCATACAAGTGTAACAAGTAATTAACGTGTAAAAGATATCTATGGAGTAGTGAAGTCTAAGTAAACACAATTTCTCCAATTACTGCTCACAACCTTAGTATAATTAGTTTATTTTCATTTTTATTATTTTATTTTGATTGCATCTTAGCTTTGGGTTAGTTGAATAGCAACTAATTCCGCCCACTCTTCCAAAACCCGAGATTTTACTTGCTTTTATAAAAATATAAAAATACAAAAATAATCATCACTCACCTTTAGAACTATTAATTAGGTTTTCTAATCCTAGCGACACTATTCCTAAGCTGAACGATCAATCCCCCGGTACTTGTCACTATACTATACTACAACGATCAGGTACACTGCCTGGTGTGGGTTGTAAGCTTCTCGAGATCCCTCGAGAGGTAAAGCAAGGTGCGATTCCCACGCATCAGTAGACTCTATGTAATGATCACTGTTGAAGAAAACTAAGTATAACCAACTTGATGCTGAAGTAGAACCACCCAAACTTGTGCCTTATATCTTGTACTAAAATTTTTTCGAACGTATACTTAACGTATAAGGAGATCGCAATCTCTTGAAAATAAACACTGAGCACAATAACGTAACTCCTTCAAGTGTTTGTCAATTCGTAGTCACTTGAACGCACAGAAAAGTTATCTCTAAAAGTTGTACCTCCATTTAAGATATGATAAAACACAAGCCTGTGAAACTCCACTTCATCATCAAATAAGTGATAAGAACCTTTCTTCGTAATCAATTAAAACAAATAAAAACAAGCCATAGATCTTTTACGAACCGAAACCAATATCCAAACATCAAACAATCAATCTTCATTACTTGTGTGTGTCAAACATGAACCAATCAGATTAAGAATACACCTTCATAACCTTGAACCTCGACTTCAAAAATCCTTCAATCCATCATTCTTTATTATAACAGCTCACAAACCCTAAATGTTAGGGTTTTTATATGCCCAGCAAGAAAGTAGAAACTCTAAAGATGATATCAATTAAGAATTACCAAGAGTAAAAGCACATCAGACTTGCATCAAAGTGATGAATAAGAAATAGCATAAAGTAGGCATGACCACCAACCCATGAAGAATTTAGTACGAGGTAACAAGCTTCCACATCTTTGCCCATAATGTTGCTAGGTAAACATAATAATCATTCTTTAAAATCACATGACGCAACAGAGCATGCAATTAAACATTATCCTTCCCAACTTGTCATTAAACTCCTGATCACCACTATTAATGAACAAGCAAGACTAAAATTCATATCGAGCAGTGGTAACATAGCATTGGCAGTGGAAACATCGAAACGGAATAGTGGTAACATTCTGAGTGCAGCAGTGGGAACTTGTGAGAGCAGTGGAAACTTTCGAAGCAACAGTGGTAAAATTTAACTAGCAGTGGAAACGAGATACTACAAGCAGTGGTAACGTGAAACAGAGCAGTTGTAAATATTGAACGACCAGTGGTAAATTTCTCTGAGCAAAATAAATAACTAGTAACCTTAGTTTCTTTGATGCATACCAACAGTTGTTCATCATCAGTAGCTTCACATCCAATAAGCACCAGTAATCCACGCATAGGTCTACTCCAAACAAACGTAGCATTACTCCCATAAAGCAATTGTAACAAGTAACCTCAGTCCATGTTTTTGCAAACTTCCAGTAACCTGCCCTCCATCTTCTTCAATCAAGCATCCACTTCACAATACCAACAGTTGAATCCAAGCGCATAATCATGTAGCAAGTGTAAGCGTATAATCAAATCAACAATCAACATAGTACCCTCGATGAACATATTCTAGGGTTAGGGTTTGGCAAACCCTTGATCAATAATAGCAGTAGCAAGACTGAGAATCAAATCGAACAAACCCTAAAAACTGATTTTCTTCAAAGCACCATTGTATCCCATGTAGAGTTATAAAACCCTAATAACGTTATCCTCCAAAGCTACTTCCATTCGTGAATTAAAATACTAGAGACGCCTTAAAAGTGTCACTAAAACCCTAACTTCACCAAAAATCGCCAATACACATACATAACAGCTTTCTTTCATGAACTTGAGATTCCAAACAACATATAACCAACTTCTATGATGAATTTATTCAATAGAAACCAAAATCAAAGAAGTTGATATAAAGAAAACCCTAAAATTCGAAAAATTATACCTCTCTCTGCAGCAGTATTCGACAATTTTTATCTTTTTATTAGAAGCTCAGATTGAAGATCCCTCCGGTGGAACTCTTCCTTGATATGTTGAGAAACTCCAATAAAAATTTCAGCCCGATCCAACGGTTAACGAAGGAGGTATCGCTGTTTGAAAACTGACCTGCAGTGAGTTACGAAAATTGAACCAAATTTGAAATTTTCTTGTTTTCTTCGTTCTTCGACAAACCAAACCTTGTTTAATCCCACGATCACGAGTCCCATGGCTCTGATACCACTTGTTGGATCGTTTTAGCTCGAGGTTGTTTAGACCTCATCTAGGGATTGCACAATAATAATGAATGAACACGATACGCAGCGGAATAAACAAACACATCATTATTATTGCTAACAAGGTTTCTCGTCATCATCTCTATTCTAACATACATCAAAGCCCCAATGCTACGTGATCAAGTGTAGCACGGTTACATCCTAACAGCGATCTAAGATCGTTGAGGCTTAACCACAAATCAACAAGTCTAGGCGTTTACAATAACTATACGCCCTAGACACACACACACACACTTTTTCTGGACTTTACATATTGTACGTACAATTAAAACCAATTCCCTGTATCTCTTCATATAATAGAGATACTAGGGTTACAAAGGATATTCTAGAATAATAAAAAGATATGCAGTAATCTTTTTCTTTCTTTGCAAGTTTCTTCCTTTGTCTCCATAAGTCCCTCATATTTCACATGTTTTGTCTTATCAACTTAATTGTAATTCCCAACAATAATTAACCGTTGTTAACTATATGGATTTCTGCGGGGTTTTACTGTACCCACATGTCACACTGAATTTCGTCCCGAAATTCAAGTTTAACGTGAGTCCGGGGGTTGTCGAATGTGTTTTGCTAAAATAGGTTACGTAAGTTTGTAAATGGTAAAATTTTAATATTATCGCGATTTTAGACTATAGTGGTACATGTGTGAGCATCGTTCCAAGCAAAAAGAATCATGAATATCGTAGTGATTTTCAAGTATCATAGCATATTTGATAATAAATAAATAAAAAAAAATTTGTTATTGGTAAAAACGTTATTAATTAACGAATGATATATTAGTCTTTGATTTACTTTTACTATTCATAGGAAAATTTACGGGAGTTTACATTAAGCATCTAAAGGATAAGAAGGACGGGAAAGAAAAAGAAATGAAGAAAAGGAAGAAAAAGGGTGATGCGGAAGGTAGCGGTTCTAACTTCTAAACAAGTGTGTGTTTAGATGATAGGGAAATTTGTAATGGTTGTGAACTCCTATGATCATCAATGAAATTTTGGATCTTTATGTTACTGATATGTTTTTGTTTCAATTTTGGATCTTTATGTTACTGGTCTGTTTTGTAATGGTGAATTTAATTAACTTAAGAATCAAGTATTTCCACTGAACAAACACTCCTAATGTGAATGAGTAGGTGATCTATTCACCTTTTTAACAGCCACAAGGTACAAGGCCCTCAGATACACCAAAAGAAGGAGATAATTTGGTGCAGAGTTGACCTATCTCCTTGTCCGAAACACCCCTTTAACATGTGTTGCTTGCTTTGGAAAGTCAAAATGCAATTGCTAAAAAGGAGTCCTGAGTTTTGACTACATTAGATAAAGGTGGTGTTTGGCATGATTGTATCCATGAGCATTTGCATGAATTATAGCCAAATACACACATTAGTAAATTAAATACACTACATGACAGTTGACTTTAGAATGTCAAAGTAAGCAAACATGCAGTATATGGCAGTTGACTTTAGAATGTCAATGTTTAGGTCAGTTTGGATTTTGACCCACTGTACTAAAAATACTCTTTCTAACTAATCATTTCAATTGAATTCAATGTAACAGTTTCATCCCAACTTCTCAATACATAACATGATTAAACAAAGATAGACATATAACATTGTTCAAAAGACATTAAAGACAAACATAGAGTGCAAACATATAATCCAAAAGACATGAACGTTAACAGAATTTCTATTGTTCAAAGATCAATGGATAACAACTGAACAACTTTGATTTGCAAGCTCATCAACTGACTTCTTTCTCTTTCTTGTTGGCCTGTCAACTTGGGGTTTGTGAATAGGTGGTATTATTACTGTTTTAGACTCAACTAATGGCCAGAACTCGCTACTACAACATAGGTTGATCTTGAATGAGTATGTATGTGCCCATGTTTCTAGTCTGTAAGCAACATGAACCCACTCTTCAGGTATACCAATTCCTCTTCCATTCTCATTCATGTGGTTTATTGCAGCCACAACATGTTTACATATTATTCCAGTCAGCTCCCACTTCCTACAACAACACTCCTTTCTATCCATGTTAACAACACACTGATCCTCGTAACGCACAGTTACTTGATATAAAGAACCTTCAATCTATTGAACAACGCAATCAGTAGCTTCTTTTTTTATAGAATCAAACATAGCTTTCATAGTAGGAGTAAGTTGTCCAACATTCTTTTCTATTAGTTGCTGAACTACCACAATCCTCTTCATCAAGTACTCTCTGATATATTCAAGACAAGTAATGATGGTTCCATCTCTGACATCATATACATGCCTATTGAACACCTCACATATGTTGTTTAAGAGTAGTCTACATTGGGCTCTGCCTGTTAAACAAATCACACATTATATATTACTATATGATCAATTATCAGTATGATTTTGTCCAATGCAAGTTAATGAATTACCTGAAAAATGTGATCTACTCCATTGCTCAGCTAAAATCTTCATTAACCAATCATAAGCAGCAGAATTGTAATACCTGAGATGAGCAATCTATTTGTTGAATTCAACAACAATAGTGGCTCTAGCTTCCTTGCAAAGCATGTCCTTGTAAACACCTCCTTTAAAATGTGACTTCATATCCTCATGAATATGTTTAACACATAACCTTTGTTCAGCACTTGGAAACACACTAGCAATGACTTGTATCAGTCTCTATGAACAGTTAAGGTTATGGATGGTGTTAAAACTGTACATGTTCTCATTGTGCATAAAACACATGATTATTTATAGAATAGAAATATGCACCTTTTGCCTATCAGGAATGAAAGTGAACTTGCAGTTGGTTTGTATGCCAAGACCTTCTCCTAGTAGTTTCAAAAACCAACACCAAGTTTCCTTATTTAGTGCATCAACTACAACATATGCTACTGGATGAATCCCATTGTTTACATCAATCCCAATTGCTGTTAGTAATTGACCTGTAAAAGGACCTAACATGAAGAATCCATCTAATCCTAAGAATTCTCTGCCACAAGCTTTGAAACCTTGTTTCAGAGCTCCCAAACACACATACACCCTTTTAAAAGTTCTTGTTAAACTCTCTGGATTTGGTTCTAGCTGTACATCAATCCTAACAGTTATGCCTGGATTTTGATTAACCAACTCTTGGGCATACTCTCTAAGCAGTGCATAATGTTCCGTAAAGACTGAATGATGTTTACAGTCTTTAGTGCATAGCATATCATACTTACTTACGGGAACATCTTTAAGTATATGCTAATTATCATCATCAAACACTTCATCATTATTTGGATTATAATCAAAATCCTCTTAACCACTCTTGCCACTCTCTTCTTCTGTTTTGGTATCTACCTCTACTTCTTTCACATTTCCCATAAGACCACCTACAATTATAAATTCATAACATTAACAAGAAATGTAACTTCTTTAAAAACCAAGAACAATATTGAAGTAAACATGAAAATGCATTGTGTTCTTACCGTATTTTGCAAAGGCAAGGACGATCGCTGTAATATAACTGAAACTATACATCATTGAGGATTGTATCTGATTAGGTGGTCAGGTTAATGTGGTAACGAGTTAGGGTGACTGAGCCAATGAGGATTGTATATGAAGATGAAGGGGTATATTAGTCATTTCATATGTATTTACCCTTGACTAACGGACGTTAGCAAAAAGTAGCTCTTTGTGGCTGTTTTGCATAAAATGAAACATTAATGTCATTTTTCCACAACTTTTTGTCTCGGTGTATTTTTTGCGCATTTGAACAACTTCAGGGACTAAATTTGCAATTTAACCCTTATATTAATGTGTCAAATTATAAACAATGGCATTGTTTTGACTTTTATTTTCAATAGAATCATTAGCGGATTTGACTTTGGATATACAACTATTATTAATGTTAATGCTTGGGCCATTACCTTTAATTAATATCCACTTTATGATACGTGAAGAACTTTTAAACTAAAAATATTTTCATCACTAACTTCAATATCACAAGATCGATTTGATGATGATTATAAATTTGTCCCAAGTGTATTACTTACGTAATATAGCAAGGTACTCACGCGTGTGATGGTACCCCGTGATTAAAGTACAAGCAATAACAAAATAACAATGATAAGCTAATTAACCCGAGAAAACAAAAAGAAAATGATCTCGGTCCGACTCGGTTCACCTGTTTCAACTGGTTCGGACGGCTTTTATTGGCTAACCAAACTAGTTGTGACCCTGGTTCACGGTTGAACAGGTTGAACCCATTGATCCGGTCTGGATTTTAAAACCATATACACCTTCAACTTGTTTGCATATAAATGGAGTATAAAATTTTGTGTGTTTTATTAGTTTGTAGAATATATATAATAACATGAATTTTTTATTTTATGGTTTGTCTTTTAAAATTAATATTTATTAAAAGAGTTGAAAGTCAATAGATAGTTACGGTTATAGACGGTTTTTTTTTTATTAAATTACATTGTATTTTTTTTATTTTTCTTTTAAATATGTTTATAGAAAGTATTTTAAAATGTTGTAACTAATGTTATTATAATTATAGTTATTAAAATTTGTCATATAAAGTAAGTGTTAGTTTAATATTTTAAAAAAATCCTGAATGCTTTATAATATAGTAGAAATAAATTTTTTCATATAATTTATGGTTTATATTAAGGGACAAATTATCCGAAGTGGCATTTTGCAACTGGTTTATGGAGTCACTTAGTTGATAAATTCATGGTGTTAATTAAGTGGTTTGGTGTTGCTCTCCACGGTGCTTTCAGATTAATGTGTAGGTTTCATGTTACGTCAATTTGAATTGGTTTATTCATATTCTTATGTACAAAGTACAATCTAGTTGATCCACAATCGAGCCATAAGAATGTCAATTTATACAACTATCTAACAAGTTCGTATAAATTTATAAGTGGAGTTAAACTTTATACTTATTCCAATTAAAAATCAAGTACAGTAATATGCTAACCGTAATAAACTACTAAAATTCAGAAATTATATAAACTTACATTTCATAAACCCAAATTGACTATCATACATCGCAATGTATAACAAGTAAAAGTTTTCTATATTCTTTGGAGACGATCCTAATAATATTTTTAAAATTATTTCTAATGAGATATGTCTTGAATTCACAGGATGGAGAAATTAGCATGCTTTGAATTGTGAGAATCGTGTTGATGACCCTTTGTAATATAAAGAACAACTATGCGTGTGTGAAACTAACATGGAAACAATTCGATGTGTAGGCATCAAGCAAAGTGCTCATCCACAGGGTTTTGCTATTTGTAAAGTGCTCATCGAAACTATACGTTTAAAATAAGGGTGAGCAAACGGACCGGATGGACCGGACCGACCGACAAAACCGACCGGACCGGACCGGACCGACCACATTCGGTCCGGTCCTCGGTCTAGGCTTTTTGGCTAATTCGGTCCTCGGTCCGGTCGGTCCGGTTCGGTCCGGTCTCGGTCTATGGTTTTTCCGGTTCTCGGTCTTCGGTCCGGTCCGGTCCGGTTTTTGGACCATGCTCACCCTTAGTTTAAAAGTTAAAAAGATGCGAAAATGATTGTACTTAGGGGGTGGCAATGATGATGCAAAAAAAAAAAAAAAAAATGGCCAACACATTTTTAACCAATTAAATGTCAACAACACATTTCATAATTCACCATTACTTTTCTTCATTTTTTAGTGACAATGGTGATGCAAAATTAACCAATCATATATTAAATGCCAACGTTCATTTTTTTTTTGGGTTGATGTGCATGCCGATTCGGCATATCATGACCTTCGACCATGCCGAAATGTTGATGTCGGGCTTGTGGTTTTGGAGCATGCCGAGCCTCCATGACCCTCCCATTGCCACCCCCTTAAGTCCGGTTGAGAGTAGTTACATCCAAAGGTGGGTGATTTATTATATCTATATTTATATCTATATCTAGAGTATAATGGAGAAAGCATCATCACTCCATTAAATGCAATCAAAAATCTTAAAATTAAGACATACGATATAAAGTTTTTGGTACAAATTAATTTAACACGCATCTCAAAATCTTAAAACTAAAAATACAACATTAAATACACTAATTAATGTTATTTTTAAAACACTCATATAATGAAAAATACATATTATTATACACATTGTACAATTAAATAAAACACACAAAACTTTATATAATTTATATGCGAACGAGTTGATGGTACATATGATTTTGAAAACCGAACTAGACCAACGGGTTCAACCGGAACCCGGAGTCACCATCAGTTCGGCTAGCCAATAAAAGCTGTTCAAAACCGAAACGGAGAGGAGCAGTCGGAACAGGTAAAAACGAGTGAACTAGGTTGGACTGAGATTTTTTTTTCTCCAATTAATCAGTTCGCTATTGTTAGTTTTTTTATGCTTAAACTTTAATCACATGGTATCCGCTACTATAACGCGTAAATACACCGTTAGTTAAATTAATTTCTTATACGTAGCCATATTGCAGGCTTACCTTTAGCATTTTCTTTATTTTTATATTGTAACTAAAAAAGTTTTGACGGTGCTCCTTTTCCCTCCTTTTGGGTGGAGTTTAATATATGAAAGAAAAAGATTAGAAGCTTTAAATGTTCCGCAATTGTTAGGTTAATTCTTTTTAAACACAAGACAACATATGCTGTCGCCACTAACTTCGTCAACTACCATAATAGTAGTAATATGCTTATATACTTAAATTAACAAATTATACAGATGAGATTTTTTGTGTTCAGAGAAAAATGAGTCTTTGACTTTGATATACGCAATCTATGCGTCTTGACAAATCATGAAAAGAATTGATTTGCGCACTTTATTTTTCGATATATAATTTACACAACAGCAACAATATAAACGTTGCATTAACTTGCATCATATATGTACCTACAACATTGTGTTAACTATGCTAATTATTCATCTTATGATGTCTAAATCTAAAGTACTAATTCCGTTAAAAAAAATCTAAAGTATTAATTAAAAGCAGATTATGAACAAATGAAGTAAAAACAATAAAAAATAAAAAATAAATAAAAACAAGGGGTGGTGCATGATCGAGACGTAAGAATATCAATTTGAAAGCTACTTATGTCCAACAACTTCATAAAGTTTATATTAGCTTTAGAAAGATCATACTAGCTTCTTCTTTTTATGTCATAATTTTAGGTACTAATATCGCCCTTGATCGATCAGCTCTGATAATTCGGTGAACGATCTCGTCATCTTATATGACATGAAAAACATTTAGATTTCTATAGTAGTTATTAATACACAATATGAATGGACATGAACAAATAGTGAAACTTAGATGTCAAGAATGGTATTGATAAAGATATGAGAAACCACTTCAAACAGTGGTTGTTTAAATTAGTAAGAAAATCCCCAAAGAATCTGATTCAATTTAAATTCACATTATGAATTATTTATAACTTAAAATCATAATTGGAAAAGTAAGGGAATCAACTTTAGCTACATATTAATATATAGAACTCTATCTTAGTGAATCTCATTAATTAATTAGGTAAAAACTTTTACACTATATTCTCAAGTTTGTGTTAAAAAATAAAGTGAAAGTAATGAAGAAAAACTAAAAATATGTCATGTTTTCAAGTTTTTGGAAGGAAAGAAAGCAAAGTAAATGTGAGTAAAGTGTGTGTCTTTTTAGCTAAAAACTTTTATCCCATAAGATGAAAGTTGAGTAAAGATAATAGGACAAAAATAATAATAATAATAAAGTAGATGATTTTTAATAAATGTATCATTTTCATTCACTTTAATTCATTTTTTTAAAAACTCAAGAACACAAAATAATTGTTGAACTTTCTTTCTCTTCATATTCTTTTCTCTACTTTGCTTCAACTTTCTTTCCATTCAACACATCAAAAATCTCGAGAACATAGTGTATAGGAAATGGTAACGTTACTGTAAATAAAGAGAAAACTTTTTTATTTATAACTTAAAGATTAAAAAATAATAACGTTCAATTACAAGGTAGATGATCAAATAAAAAGTTCTCCATCTTAAAAAGTCATAAAATCATGACAAGTGTCCATTTTAATAGACTTGAGTAGAGTATTAATGAACATGTCGAGTATTGATGAACATTATATAATAATTAAAACTTTTTATTGATTAACATATTTTATTGGTGAACTTTTAGACAAAGTATTGATGAACATAAAAATATTGATAAACATTTTGTATTGACAAACAATTTTATTTATAGACTTCAAGGTAGAGTATTGATTAATAAAAAAAAGTTGGATTAATGAACATAGTAATCATTTTGTTTTCTTTGATGAACACTATGTGATGAACAATTGCTAATTTAAAGATTTGTTTCCTCAACATTCTTTGACGAACATTCTTAAATGAACATTCAAACACTTACTTGATGAACATTCTTGTGATAACAACTCCACATTTGACATTTTATTCATCACAAATAAGCATAATTCATCATTCCTAAAAACCTCATTAGTCAAATATACTTTGATTTTTTTCATCAAATACTAAAGCTTTTATTAATTATTAACCATTTATATTCTAATAAACACTGTGGAAAACTAGAAGGGGGTTGAATAGTTTACCGCTTTTAAAATCTTTTTAACTTGATTATCCTTTAAAAACTTTACGTTTATTTAAAGATATAAATACAACTTTACATTCTGGATCAATTTCAACATTACTTTCAAGTCTAGACATTTTATCTTCTAACAAGATTTCCTTTTCAAAGTTATTCACAAAAGATTTTGAAGACTCGTTGTTAAAGATAGTTTTTAGGTTCATGTTACCTAAAAGTTTAGACTCATTTTCTAATTTAGAAAATTCTAAGATAAATGTGTCAAAGCAAAAATATTTGGTTTCAACATATACCTTGCTTGTTGTTTCAATAAATTGACAATCATCCACCGGATCATTGTCTTCGTCTACATCCGTTTCATTCCATGATTCGCAAGCAAGTTCATCAAGACACACGTACTCATCTTCACTTGTACCTTCATTTAAAACATTTAAACTAGTAGCACATGTATTAACTTCTACTAAGTGTCTATCTATTAGTTTTTCTAAATCTTCTAATTCATATGTAATATCAAATTGATCATCTTTGACTTGACATATTCCTTGATTAAAGTTGATTATATTTTTCCAAAAATCATTAGCCGTTTGACAAAAATGCATTATTTCATATTTGATACTTGATAAAACTTTATAAATCATTAACTTAGCTTTAATATTTTTATCAAGTTTAGAATAGTCAACTTGGTTTTCAAAACTTGTTTTCTTTGGTTTGAAATCACCAAAAGAAATAATATGCCAAGGATCTTGATCAATTGATTTTACATAGTTTTCAAAATTACTTTTCCATTCAAGGAAGTTTTCTTTTTCAAATAGCGGTGAGTTTTGAATAGGTTGCCCTTCTTTGAGATTTTCAAAATCCATGGATCGATCCAAGTTTTAAAATACATTTTATTTTAAAGATCTTGAGTAACGTAGCTCCTGATGCCAATTGTGGAAAACTAGAAAGGGGGGTTGAATAGTTTACCGCTTTTAAAATCTTTTTAACTTGATTATCCTTTAAAAACTTTACGTTTGTTTAAAGATATAAATACAACTTTACATATTCACTTCTTTGAAAAGCTTTACGTGTGAATAACAATCCTAACTTTACTTGTTTAGTTCTTTGAAAAGCTTTACGTTTGTTTAAAGATATAAACACAACTTAACTTGTTTAATTCTTTGAAAAGCTTTACGTGTGATTAGCAATTTTAACTAAAGACAATATGTAATAAGCAAGGATAAAGAAAGAAACGATCAAACCACAACACGATTGTTTATCGTGGTTCAGCTACAAGGACTCTTTTTCCTTGCCCAACATCCACGCCCCGAGTTTCCAACTCGAGAGTTATAAGCACTAATCAACAAGCTCCTTTCCCGGTGGAGAAACCATTACAACATCGCTTACACTTTTACCGACACTAAGCTAGATGTCGAGTTCTTTTACACGGGTACAACCACTCCCATCGTCGCTTACACTTTTACCGACACTAAGCTAGATGTCGAGTTCTTTACCAAGGGTACAACCACTCCCGTTAGTTCTTTTACAAGGGTACAACAACTCCCGACACACTATGTATTTTAAGGCCTAAAATCCTAACCGATCACTTCTACACACATGATACAAATGAAGTATAAACTACCAAAGCTTATACATGACAAAACTAACAAGACTTGCAACTTTAGAGTTGAAGCTTGTAACTTCTTGAATGATCTTGTGAAGTCTCTTGCTACATAAGAGGATCACACAAGTCAAATGTTACTGAGTTAGTTGAGAGAGTATATAAAAATATGTCCTAAAGTCATCACTCAAAACTAACAAATTGTTTGGTATTTATAGCAAAACCTTCTGCAGGTCTGGCGGATACGGCGGAACCCTCAGATGGGTTCCGCCCGTGTACCCCCAGGGTTCCGTCAGGGCTGCAGTTGGTTTTGCAATAAATCTTCCAAACCAAACAAGGTCACATCACATAAATACTAGTCAAACACAAGCTTGCACAAGAAAACTTATGGTTAGTCAAACACACTTTTTTTTCCATAAATGTATAATGACAAACTTACCATAAATGTGATGTGATATTTCTATTTAAAGAAATAAAAGTGATGTGACAAGACTCTTTCTAATTTAAGAAATAAAAACAATGTTTTGTTTAAAAGGAAATGTAATCCTTAGTTTAAACAAGACTTAAAAACTTAAAGTGATGATTTACTCTTAGCTAAAGTTTATACTTTGTCATTAACAAAACTTAGCAAAGATTGTAAAATAAAAATAACGTTTTTAAGCGATATTTGTATTAACAATCTCCCCCTTTTTGTTGATGACAAAACATAAACTTTATTTATAAGTAAGTCACTAGTTTTAGTGTTAAGTCTTATAAAGTTAGTATAAAAACTTGTTTTTGCTAAGATGATGTGATATGCAAAAAAAAAAAAATTTGAAATAAGTTTATATATAAGTTCTCCCCCTTTTTGTCGAAACAAAAAGAAGAGTAGCGAAGCGGAAGTATGCACTTGCTCCCCCTTGGACAATACTCCCCCTAAATGGAGTGCCAAGAGAGGAGACATGGATTTTGACCCTACAAAACAAAATGTTAGTTGCCACACAAGATAAGTCATGAAAGCATTTTATGTCTAGAACACAACTAAGAGTTGTGAATTGGAATAATGCAACACTCATGCTCCCCCTTGAATATTACTCCCCTAAATGGAGTATCAAGGAAGGAAAACATGGATAATGATCCTACAAAAAAGAAATGTTAGTTTCTAAAACACAAGATATATGTATGCTACCATATCAAGGTATAGTTCACTCATCATACCTAAATGGTAAACAAACAATGCAAACCTTGTAGTAGAATGAAATTCATTTCATGTAAAATTTTGACTCTTAGAAAGTCAAATACAAGAAATTAGGATGACATCATCCTACTTCTTAAAAATAAAGAAAAACTAAAAATAAACTAAGAACATAAAAATGCTACAAGGAAATCATCATTTTCCTTAATGAGAAACATTTTCCAAAAACAAGGCTAAGGTTGTTTAAGGATGAAAATGTGTGTTGGAGGTTGTAGCGCGCTTTATTTTGAAGGTTGAGAGGGTGACACGGGTTTTGGTTTGTTGGAAACATTTTCCAAAAGAAACGGTTATGTTTCATTTTGGAGACTCTAAGGTTGAGGTGGGTGAGACAAGGATTGTAGATGGTCTAGCATAACGGTAAGCGAACCGTTCTACTAATGATGGTTGATGGGGTTCATCATCTAATTGCTCACTAGGTTGTTGTTGGGTTTCCATTTGAGCAATGGTTTCAAAGAGTGACAAGGATGGCGGGTTTGATGATTTAGGTGATAAGTCTTCTAATGTTTCCAACTAGGGTAGTGGTGATGTTGGTGGTGTATGAAAAAGTTCCATTGGTGTAAATGGTGGCGATTGGGGTGATGGAGTTTTTGATGGTTGAGCTTGTTGAGATGGTGATGTTGAATCACTTGAAGGTCTAGTTGGTGGAGGAATGGTGGCTACGTTTGTGTTGCAATGTGTTGGAGAAGGTGTTGGTGTAGCAAGATTAAGCAAATCTTGAATGGTGATTACATTGGTATTGCAATGTGTTGAGGATGGTGTTGAGGTAGTGAGGTTAAAGAAATCTTGGATAGGTGAAGAAATGTTAAGCGAAGCATCACTTGAAGATGATGAGCTTGACTTGACGGTTTTGTTGAAGCAACAAGGTTTAACACTAATCCTAGTGGTTTTTGAGAAGGATTTTGATGACTCGGATGATGTGTTGGATTTAGTCATTTCAAAGGTGTGATTTTGATGTTTTGAGAGAAGAAATTTTTATGGTTATGGTGTGATTTGAATTGTTGCAAAACTTTTAAATTTATAAGGTTGAAAGATGTTGAAATGGGTGTTTGGATTTGATGTTCTACCATTCAAAGATTGAGGTTTCAAATGATTTTTATGACCATGTCACATCACTTGATGTCAATCCAATGGAATAGGGTGGAGTGAAAGACCAACATATGCACTCAATGCTTTGTGATCATTGGATGTGGTTTGGTTGAAAATATTTCAATGGTTTGAAGGATCATTTAAAAGGGTTCCTTGGGTTACTTATGTTTGAATTTGAATTTTTTTGAGGGAAGTAACTTCCTATGGTTTTAGACTTTTAGTGAGTGAGAGTTGTCATAATATGGTTATTGGAGTTAATGGAAGATGTTTCTCACTTAGGATAATGGTTTGACACTTTACAAGTTTTGAACTTAAGAAAAATGACAAAAATTTTCTGCAGGTGACTGGCGGAACCCTCGCGATACACAGGCGGAACCCTGTTCTGGGTTCTGTCTGGTCCGTTGGGCCATTTCTGGATTGCCCAGAAATTGCACTGGTGGAACCCAATTTAGGGTGCCGCCAGATCCGTCAGACCTGAAAAACTATACAGTCCGCGATTTTGACCCGCAAGACGATTTTCAAATTTTTCGAAAACTCCTAAAATAAAAAATATAATGCATATCTGGTTAGGAAATGCAAAAAATGAACATGTAAACACTCATATCATATGACTTTGACCGGGGGCTAGCGATATTCACTAAACTTAGTGAAATTTACCATAAGCATAAAAGTTGACAAACACCTCAAATATTGTCATTATGCATAAAAGCTCATACCAACATAATCCGACAAGCGTAATAAAGCAAGAACGTGAAAAACAATACAAATCACATAGTTTAACACATACAAGGTTCTAAAACCTTCATAAGCCAAACACTCCTTAATCACGCTTCTCACAACCGGTCTATCTTCTTATTGAGCTTGCTTAGGTACCTTCCAAAGCACTTGAAAATTCCTTTGGTTTGCTTGAACTCTTCGGATGCATTGTCAATGATGGGTAGTTCTTGAAGGTAGTCTAAAGGAGGTAACTTAGAGTTAGGAAGTTTATCGTCCTCGCTCATGTCGGATGATGATGATGATGGTGTAGGTGAGCGAGTACGTTTGCCCTTACCTTTGAAAACTCGTTTATCACTAAGAGGGACAAAGATGTGAGGAACGAAAGAATAGTCAAGGCGTATTCCCTTATCGTTAGGAGGAGTGGGTGAGATTGATCTAAAGAATCGGGTGAGAAGCATTCCATAAGGAAGAGCGGTTGTTCCAACTACGGGTATGTCGGCCATTCTTTTGGCTAGGTAGTAGGCTAAGTTAAAGGGTTGACCGGTGGAAATGCTATAGAGCATGTAGCAAAGGCATGTGTTGACATGATCTCTATTTCCTATGGTACTTATGACGTTAGATCTAAGAATTTCTTCCCACTTCTTAAATTATGGTTTAAGCTCATTGAGCTCCATACCAAAAGGATCTTTATCCACATTATTCCCCAAACGATTCTTTCTAGTGGTAGAGGTTCTAACGAAGAGATGTTCTTTAATTGTTTCCTTACTAGCAAGAGGGTTGTTGTATGGATGAAAATGCTCAATAGAATCAAGGCTTGAAATGGGCCACTTATCCGTGTAGAAACAAGTACCCATATTTGGGACACCAAGAATGATAGCTAAGTCTTTTAAATCTATGAAATTTGGTATTTGATTGGTTGTGAAGTTTAATGATATCTTACCAAAATCATTTGTGGAAAGGTTTACGGTTGCATAGAATTCTAAGATGAACCTAGGACAAATTGGCTCATCGATATCAAGGAGACAATTAAAGTTGATTGCGGCAAAGCTTTGGCGAATAGATGTTCCTTCTAGAAAGGATGGATCAATGGTTCTACCTTCGTGAACATAGCGTTTTTCTAATGCCTTAAAGGTTTCTACTTGAACTTTGTTGAGACCTTTGGTCCTATGGTGTTTGGGCAAGTACTTAAGGGTTTCCTTTTGATCGGAGTAATTTGCGGGTGGCATGTTGATTCCTAGAAAACACAAAATTATATGTTAAGGACTTTTAACAATGTGGATGTTCTAATGTGTTCCTATATGCAAACAGTGTGGAGACTTGGTTATCTTGACTCATTTTGATTCTCAAATCGTTTTGTTATGCAAGTTTTGTTATAAAACAAAAGATAACCCAAACGCTCCTAGTTCAATGTAGCTTCGTTTGAATGTACCCGAAAATACATATTAGTTGTGTATCCCCTTTAGCATTCAAGAGACAATATGCAAGTGATGTTACAATGACGTTTTTTCATTTGTTTTAACAATGTGGTGAAGAGTTATGTTCTAGTTGTGGATTGCAATTTTTTTGAAAGACAATGCACTTGGTGTGTTTGACAAATCAAAATAACAACAAAAAGGATGCAATTCTTAACTAATGGAAGACATGATTGGTTAGCAACCAAGTTTTTCATGAATCAAAAAGTTCTATGCATAAACCCTAAGATTCTAGTTAATGAATGTAAATAAGAATGTTATACTTGAATCAAAAATGCAATTATGATTAGAACACTTACAAAGTTAATTGGATTTGAAGAGGTTAGACTGGAAGCCCTAAATTTCGTATGGGTATGTGTTTTTGAGAGGGTGATGGTTGTTTGAAAAGTGAATGATTAAGTTAAGAGGGTGTTTGGTTTTGAAATTAAAAATAAAGCATCCTGCAGCTTTGGCGGACCAGGCGGAACCAAATGGAGGGTTTCGCCCGTATGGTCTGAGGGTTCCGTGGGAACTGCAGGGAAAAAATCAAAAAGAATTGTCTTGATTTTTGTGGTTTTATCCTAATGTTCAAAACTAAGGTTTTAGGTCTTATGAGTCTTTGACTAAGCCTAGGGATGATGAATGCTTCACATTCAAGAGGTTTTGTGAAAACGTTGATAGAATGGTTAACGTAGAAGACTTTCTTAGTTAAGACGTTCCTCAATGAACATTCTTACCAAGGCGATGATGATGGATCACAATATGTCGATTAAGAGCATAATGGATTGAATTGTCGCCGAAGTCGATGATTCCTTTGTTGAAGGGATAATAATGTTGATAAAATGAATTTCGTTGTTGACACGAATTTGCTTGTTCAAGCGGAGCTTGTTGATGTGCTTCTTTATCCGATACTAATTTGAGAACCTTATGCATTTTGGAGAATCATTGGGTAAGTAAGTATAAAAGTGCAAGTACCACTTGGGCTTTTCTTATCAACTTATTACCGACATAATTCCATTTGGTCATACACTATGGTTTTTATTCTCGTTCTTTTGGGATACCATAATCCTAGTTGTGTAATACCTTATGATGAATCCAAACAAACTCTTTCGAAAGAGTTGTTTTAGGATCTTCTCTAAAAACGAGCACATAGACAAACACTAAACATAATGTTGGATCTAATTGTTATGAGAACAAGTAGTCTTCCGAACATTTCTCTACGTTTAGTTTTACCTACGGATTTGCTAATCTCATTCTTGATAAGTCATCAATAACTTAACCATTGAGAACAAGAGAGTAACTAGGAATATCTTTAAGTTAAAATCCTTTGCTTTTGGGGCTTGCTTTTATTATCAAAAAGTCTTTCAAATATTGACACTTTAATCACTTGATTACTTTTGAAAAAGCTATTTTGTTTCACTAGTTGTTTTTACTCTAAATTCCAAAAACTGTTTTTTGTTGAATTTGTTTAGACACAACTATGACCTATAAATCAAGTTTCATAAATTATGTCCATTTTGCTTGATTCAATGTTTGACTCAAGGTGAGAAGACGTTATTTTGTACTTTTATCCTTAATGTTTTACACAACATACTTGTCTTGCCATCATTGGACTTTCGACTAAGTCATCATCTACCAAAGATGATATCTTAGAAGGAGGAGATCACTCGTTAAATGTTATATTCAACAACTCCTCGACTCTTTGGGTTTCCTTACTTAAGACACTATGAACTTTCTTTGTTTTGAAAAAGTCCAAGAGGTACAAACATCATAAGAGTAAGTGTCACATTTGATGTGTAAATCCTAGATATTGAAAGATCATTTTCTTCCACACATCCTAATGTGTTTTCTTTCACCTTGTGTGTTTTATGTGAAATTATTATAAAGGGGTGGTTGAAGTAAAACATAATTTAAGACCCAAAGTATGGTGTTTAAGAATGTTGTTTTACAAAGGTTTGTTTTGCAAGCATCACAAAAGTATTAGACATTTTAACACTTAGGAAATTGTTAGTTAGTTCACTTGTAAGCAAGAGTTGAGTGAGACTCACTCAAGAGTTTCTCGTGTTTATCTCTTGACGGTTAAAGAACCGAAACACCTTATATCTCCTACTAGTACTAATGACGAAATTCTTTGTCTTAGAGAATCTAATCATAGTTATTACTAATAGCAGGTAAACACTTTAGAATACCACTAATAATATACACTACAACACATAATGCTAGAAACAAGAGACAATCAAAGTCAAGTTGAAGTAATGCGTAACTTTTAAATTGTATAGAGATGCTATCAAGAGAATAAACACAAAGCGTAAAATCTTGGTTTGACGACACGCTTGGACACTCAATTACTCATGTATCCAAGAAGGTTAGATAATCATATAAAAGCATAGAGCATGATAATCTTAATCCTTTTATCAAGAGTTTCTATTAGAGATTGAATTATCTCAAAATCTCTCTTCTAGGTTTAACAAATTTTACTTGCTTTGTTTTACTAGTTGATGGTGCTTTTGAGTTAAATCCTAATCCGGTTTTATCTTCAAACAACCTTTGACTCCTCAACAATCTTTCAAGAGATTTTGAGCTTTCATCAAATTTAGCTAGCATTTTTCTTTTCTCATTTTGCTTTTTAATCTCATGTTTGTACTCTAGACATAATTTACATTCTGGATCAATTTCAACATTATTTTCAAGTCTAGACATTTTATCTTCTAACAAGATTTCCTTTTCAAAGTTATTCACAAAAGATTTTGAAGACTCGTTGTTAAAGATAGTTTTTAGGTTCATGTTACCTAAAAGTTTAGACTCATTTTCTAATTTAGAAAATTCTAAGATAAATGTGTCAAAGCAAAAATATTTGGTTTCAACATATACCTTGCTTGTTGTTTCAATAAATTGACAATCATCCACCGGATCATTGTCTTCGTCTACATCCGTTTCATTCCATGATTCGCAAGCAAGTTCATCAAGACACACGTACTCATCTTCACTTGTACCTTCATTTAAAACATTTAAACTAGTAGCACATGTATTAACTTCTACTAAGTGTCTATCTATTAGTTTTTCTAAATCTTCTAATTCATATGTAATATCAAATTGATCATCTTTGACTTGACATATTCCTTGATTAAAGTTGATTATATTTTTCCAAAAATCATTAGCCGTTTGACAAAAATGCATTATTTCATATTTGATACTTGATAAAACTTTATAAATCATTAACTTAGCTTTAGTATTTTTATCAAGTTTAGAATAGTCAACTTGGTTTTCAAAACTTGTTTTCTTTGGTTTGAAATCACCAAAAGAAATAATATGCCAAGGATCTTGATCAATTGATTTTACATAGTTTTCAAAATTACTTTTCCATTCAAGGAAGTTTTCTTTTTCAAATAGCGGTGAGTTTTGAATAGGTTGCCCTTCTTTGAGATTTTCAAAATCCATGGATCGATCCAAGTTTTAAAATACATTTTATTTTAAAGATCTTGAGTAACGTAGCTCCTGATGCCAATTGTGAAAAACTAGAAGGGGGGTTGAATAGTTTACCGCTTTTAAAATCTTTTTAACTTGATTATCCTTTAGAAACTTTACATTTGTTTAAAGATATAAATACAACTTTACATGTTCACTTCTTTGAAAAGCTTTACGCGTGAATAACAATCATAACTTTACTTGTTTAGTTCTTTGAAAAGCTTTACGTTTGTTTAAAGATATAAACACAACTTAACTTGTTTAATTCTTTGAAAAGCTTTACGTGTGATTAGCAATTCTAACTAAAGACAATATGTAATAAGCAAGGATAAAGAAAGAAACGATCAAACCACAACACGATTGTTTATCGTGGTTCGGCAACAAGGACTCTTTTTCCTTGCCCTACATCCACGCCCCGAGTTTCCAACTCGAGAGTTATAAGCACTAATCAAAAAGCTCCTTTCCCGGTGGAGAAACCTTTACAACGTCGCTTGCACTTTTACCGACACTAAGCTAGATGTCGAGTTCTTTTACACGGGTACAACCACTCCCATCGTCACTTACACTTTTACCGACACTAAGCTAGATGTCGAGTTCTTTACCAAGGGTACAACCACTCCCGTTAGTTCTTTTACAAGGGTACAACAACTCCCGACACACTATGTATTTTAAGGCCTAAAATACTAACCGATCACTTCTACACACATGATACAAATGAAGTATAAACTACCAAAGCTTATACATGACAAAGCTAACAAGACTTGCAACTTTAGAGTTGAAGCTTGTAACTTCTTGAATGATCTTGTGAAGTCCCTTGCTACATAAGAGGATCACACAAGTCAAATGTTACCGAGCTAGTTGAGAGAGTATATAAAAATATGTCCTAAAGTCATCACTCAAAACTAACAAATGGTTTGGTATTTATAGTAAAACCTTCTGCAGGTCTGGCGGATACGGCGGAACCCTCAAATGGGTTCCGCCTGTGTACCCCCAGGGTTCCGTCAGGGCTGCTGTTGGTTTTGCAATAAATCTTCCAAACCAAACAAGGTCACATCACATAAATACTAGTCAAACACAAGCTTGCACAAGAAAACTTACGGTTAGTCAAACACACTTTCTTTCCATAAATGTATAATGACAAACTTACCATAAATGTGATGTTATATTTCTATTTAAAGAAATAAATGTGATGTGACAAAACTCTTTCTAATTTAAGAAATAAAAACAGTGTTTTGTTTAAAAGGAAATGTAATCCTTAGTTTAAACAAGACTTAAACACTTAAAGTGATGATTTACTCTTAGCTAAAGTTTATACTTTGTCATTAACAAAACTTAGCAAAGATCGTAAAATATAAATAACGTTTTTAGGCGATATTTGTATTAACAAACACCTTCAAACTCTAAAATCATAAAATTACTTTATTCATACATTTCATCGAACACCGTATAGTATGGGTGTTTTACCTGAACACGTGATTTTTTTTTATAATTTAGGAGAAAATTTTAGAAAATCCAAAAATATAATAATTGATGGTAATTTAGGGTTTGTTGATTAAGAATCACAATAGATTTTTTGTTTTGACTCAAATTGAATGAAACCTTAACTTTTTCCTAAATTAGTGAACATCGAACCTGATGAAAGATTGTGATTTGTAATGATTAAACGAATATATGATGAAATTGAATAGAAATCGAAGCCTAATTTTGTGATTTTGGATGATTTTTTAAACTAAAATTAGGGCAGAGATTTGAGGAAATTGTAAAGAAAAGAAATAGAAAAATTATGGTTACTTGAGATTGAAGAAGGGAAAGGGAATGACACGTTGGGGTGTCATAAAACCCGACCCAAACCCGACCCGACTCGGGTTCGAGTATGTTTTTTTAGCCTTGACCCGACCCGAACCCGAGTTGACCCGACTAAACTAACACTTTACAATGTAAAATACTTGGGTTGACCCCAAACCCGTGCTGACCCGACCCAATTGACCTGACCCGAGTTGACACGAACCCAAATTGACCCGACCCGAGTTGACCCGAGTTCTAAATAAGGTCGGGTTCAGGTATGTTTTTTGGAGGCTTGACCCGAGTTGACCCGAACCCGACCGGGTCAACCCGAATGACAGCCCTATTTGACACGTGTTAGGCTATTGAAGGTTTTTTTTGACTTTTTAAGAAGTGATCTTTTCTCTCTAATTTGCATAGGATCATTACTCTCAATTACAAATATACAGTTGATTAAAAATGGTAACAACACCCGCTATTACATTAATAGTTTAATTTTTTTTAATGCTAAAACTTTTATCATTTTTCAGTCTTAACTCATATATCTTTTCTCGCAATAACTAGAATTGAACAATTAAGTGTTTCATTAGCGGTTATACAAGAATCACAAATTCGCAAGTATAATTATTTGCCGCTATATATTATCACCTTGTGCGGATATTCGTCTAATCAATTATTTTAATACATAAAGCTATAGAATTTGATAGTTTTGTTTTGGAAAGAAGTCAAACACTCAAACGCGTTACGAATCTGCATCCTTTTGTTATAATAGTTCTTAAGCTAAGAATATAAGGATATGTTAATTTAATACTTTGTACGTGATATTAAGTTTTATATCATATCTCAGTTTTCCATGTAAAAACATATGCGGCCGACAGGCCGTGGCGTTTTTGTCGTATATGAAACTTGACAAGTTTAACTTGAGAGGTCAAAGTGTAACGTATTTGTTTGAGGGGTCAACTTACATTTTCATTGAACATTCATACTAATAATGTGTACTATTACAAATTAAATGTAAGAGTTAAAAATGTACTTGCGGCTAAAATTTTTGAGAGGGCCATGAACCCTCTCGGTTTCTATTAAGTTCCGTTCATGCTTATAGTCTTGATCACTTTAAACACGAACATAAGTGCAGGTTTTCATAGCATACTTGCATCCAAGAAAAATATAATGTTACTGTTACCATAAGGAAACAAGTAATTCCGTTTGAAACTATGAAGTCACTTGAGAACGTTAGTTATCGTGTTCAACTCTCGTGTATATATTTAAATGTTCATATATCGGTCATGAGTTTGCACTTTGCACGGCATGTGTGGTTTTGTTTGTAATCATATTTAACGCGCTGTTTGTTTCTAAACTAAAGAAACAAACATGTAGTTTTTTTAGCTCACTCCATTTCATTTTTTAACACACATAAGGTCGAAATACTACATTTTAAAAGTATCTCAGACGATTCAGATATGTCCATTTCATCATTATCACCCGCTCAATATGCCAACTACACTTTACGTGTTTGTGGATTCTTTGTACGATCGCAGTTCCATATAAAGGTTGCATGATTGGCCACCAGCAAGAAATCGAAAGTAGCTATGGTAGCGATATGAAGGGACAGCACTCATCATTGGCGTCGCTGCCAAGTAAAGGTTAGCAAAAGGATAAATACGATGCTGCTAGCAAATTGAGTACAGATGTTTTGAAATAAGGGGTCATATTCTTTCTTCAAGGAATAAATTTTGTTTTGGCTAAATGTCGAAATATTGCGCCATGCCATGCTAATGTTACTATCAAGAATAATTTTTTTGTTGTGCACCTACACGCTTTTATGTAATTTGATGCGTATGCATGATGGTTCCATGCACGTACGTGCAGTGGCGAAGCTTGGATTTTGTAAGTGGGGGGTCGGGATCTAAATTTTTTTTTTCCTAAGGCTATATTTCAGGTATACCGAAATTTTTGGGGGGTCGAAACCGAATATACCGAAATTTTTCTACACGAAAACTATATACCCCATACATCGCAAAAAAAATTTCGGGGGGTCGGGCGCCCCCCCGGCCCCTATGAAGCTTCGCCCCTGCGTACGTGTTTTCGTGGGGTTGACACCTAACCAGATTGTGATGGGTCGATGGGAAATTGTTTTTATTCTGCACAATCAACTATCATGTCATGTACGTTCGATATGATGTTTGATTCATTATTTCGAATATATATACATTATTGCTATATAACTTTGTATATATGTGCCATACTTTAATATCAGCAAAATGAACTAGGACCTCGACCAAGGATCTTGCAATCATTTTAAAGTTTATACCATCATTCTTGAGCAAATTGCAAATTGCAATCATACGTTTAAGTATTAAATTATTTAATTTTCCTCCATATAATTAGACAAAGAGTACTTTATAATGTATTTGAGATATTTCCAAAATAAAAGACTTAATTTTAAGTAACACTTACTAATAATGGAAAATGAATTTACATCTAGAAAAATTAAGTATCTTAAATTTGTAAACTTGTAACAGTCCTGCAATAAATACCTAATAAATATTATTCTAAAACAGACTATAATGACAAATACATGTTATTTTACATATTGTAGAAACTAATAAAACACATAAAGCTTCATATAATTTATATGAAAACAAGTTGATACGGAGTAATACATATGATTTTAAAAACTCGACCGGACCAATAGGTTCAACTCGACTGGACCAATAGGTTCAACCATGAATCGTAGTCACCATCGGTTCGGCTAGCAAATAAAATTCGTCCGAAAACGAATATGAAAGGAAGTTAGAACCAGTAAAGCCGGATTAATCGGCCAGACCGGGATCATTTTCTTCTTATTTTTCTCAAGCTAATCAGCTCGTCATTGTTATTTTGTTGGTGTATGGGTTTTAATCGCATGGTACCCACAGCCGCAACACACGGTACCCGCTATTAGACAAAGATGTGTTTTAGTGTCCATATGTTCACCCAAACCAGTTTGACATGTACTAAAATGGTAGTAATTAGGTTTATATAGGGCCGCGCACTTTTACGTGTTTTGGGTATTGAAATAGGACGAACTCTTCGCAATAGTAATCTAAGTTCCTACAAGTGACAGGTTCAAAACATATACCACATTAAACTTTAGGAGAGTCAAGAGTGTACACTCAAGCTAAAGCTCGCGTATCAAGCTTGCTTATTCAGTCATGGTTGTTTCTAATGAATTTGTGCTTAAGGTCGTTAGGTGAGCTCAATTTGATATCATCTATTTTGTATCAAGAATGTGACAAAAAGGCATAAAAATGGTGATTTTTACCATTAAAAATCACGAGTACCGTTGTTCTAATAGATGAACCTACTTAAAACACTCGATGTACGTCTCAGCTTGAAGCCATATATTGAATAACTGATCGATTATTTCCTGCTGTAACTCAGTAATGGTTTATGGTTAAGAAAACCATAATTCCTAATGTCGACGCATCCAACACCCTGAAAATTCACAGTGATCTGAAAAAGGAGAATATATGCTCCATATACAGTCAAAATAGTGTCTGTTGAGTAAGACACAACCCGAGCAATTGAGCAAATGAATACAAAACACAAGACAAAAATCTCTTGGATCTTGAGGCTGCAGAATATACTCGAGACACTGTCTTGTAATGTCAACCAGATTCTTATTCCAGCACATAAAGGTAGAAGTCGCTACTATCAATGATGTTAATCTTCGTCACCATGGCCATCTGGAGGTCCCCCTAGGCCTACCACTTGCAACTGCATAACATCAACATGACATTTGCCATTTGGCCCATATGATCATCGTGCAACAACTTTTGGCTACGAGTTATCGATCTTCAGATTCATTTTACTTCCACCATAAAGGACATCATGATCATCATCCGTTTTGAAAAGAACTAAATAACTGTTAGAAATTTGGGTGTGTGTGCGTGGTAATAATCCAAATATATTCTCCAATTCGTGTAGAGATCACTTTCAGATTGAAGTAATCCGACCCTATGTGCCTCGGGTAGCACAAAATCCTCAACCGGATAATTTGGAGAATCGCACTTTGTTTCTAAGGCACGAGAGAACAAAGCAATACACAGAAAGTCGTTATGTGTGTTCTGTTCTGGAAGAGATCAATTATATCATTCAAAACTTAACCGAAAGTTAGTTAAAATCGATCGGTTAAAAACAATTGGCGGAAAGAGTCACACATGTTGATCCCCACACTTGTTGTGGCAGCATCAAGCTAGCTAGAACGAGTGTGCACTCCGCACCTCCTAACTCGACTATAAACTAAACCTGACTAAACCCTTGATCTCAAGTAAATTACAATTACACAAAGTATAAGGGGGTTGGCAACACTTGTGGCACCACACCACCATCCCTCACTCCCAACCAATCCCCTTATGCCACATCATTCACCCATTTTTTCCATCCCTCACCAATTTTTTTGTTGGCATCACTTGTGGCACCACACCACCATCCCTCACTCCATTTTTTTAAATTCCTTTTCGTCAAAAAGTGAATCAAACGTTCGAAATCTTGCTCCTTCCCGTGTGTGAAAACTTCCCGTGCGTGAAGCTCCCTGTGCGGTACCGTGGGCAAGGCGGCGGTGTTCCCGCACGGTAGCACGGTACTGTGGTACCCTTACCGTGACCATTGCCAAGCCCCTAAGTGGTGACACTAAAATCACCAACAATAACTTGTTATTTAGCTATCATATAATAAGTTTGAATAAGCATATAATGTTTAGGCAAAAATTTTGGGATTCATTATCATGAAAGGGTTATGTGGTAGAATACACTCACCGCCTTCACCACCAGGGCATCCAACGAATTTTGGTCGTAGTTCGATTTCACTACAGCAGGTACTTTCTATAGAAAAATGATTACATGAGATTACATTTTCAGTGGCAGTTTTATATGTGAAGGACAAGCTTAAAATAATTACATTGAAGTACTATAAGCATGATCTAAAATTACCCAAGAAAAGGCAATAGTCTTGATGAAAAGCAAGTTCAGAACAACCATATGTAGATGCATTTTTTTCCCAAGAATGTATGTAGAAATTAGCATCAGCCGGCCAGTTGAATTATAAACACAATGTCTCCGTAGTTTAGAGTTTTTGTGACATGGAACAGTAATCTCCAAAATCATAACTTACTCATCTCTAACAAAGTTAGTAGTACAACTGAAAATGTATAGCAAATACGATTTCACTTCTCATCTAGCCAGATCTTTTTAATCATGATATGCCAACTGGATCTAATAAGCAAAACTGTAAACTGTGGTGAGGGTGGACCATGTGAGCTAACATGACTAAAATATACGAACCGCGCCTTATTAAACCAACTTCTCTTTGAGTCTTTTGGAATGTGTCCCTTCAATTTGGTCTTCCACCAGTTTTCTCCTTAAGTTTTGCATGTCTTCATCGCTCACCATGCCGTTTGTCTTCCTGTTTAACTCATACGCTGCACCTATCTTCCTTTTACATTCTTTACTTGCAACGTCATGAGAAATTACTGAAAGCACAATGTATTGCGTGTCATTTATTGTGTCAAGGTAGATTTGAAACCGAAAAAAATTAACTAAAGTTAAAAAAATAGATGACACTCACTTGGTTTTGGATAGTCTTTTCCAATAATGCAGTTCGCTTTTGTTTGAATGCTTAATGGAGCTGTCCATGGCTCGTAAATATACTCCTTCGGCATGTCTGTACCATTAGAATGATCAATAGAGAATTTGTACTGAGGAACACTATTAAGTGGGGTGTTTGGATTTGCATATTGAAACTGATTATCTGATAATATGCAATGTGTACACGCAATAATTAGTTTTTTTTTTTTTTTTTTTTTTTTTTTTTTTTTTGTTCTTTAGATAGAATTATTTAAGGGTCAAATAATCAGCTTCATACTAGCTGCAACAAAATCGATTTTCAAGGGGTGAATAATTATATGCACAAAGTATCTCCGTTGACCTGTTTTATCAGAAGTTCAGAACTTATCATTCAAAACCGCATGACTAGCTCCCAATGCACATCCAAACACCGCTTACAAAAACTAGCAAAAGAGACAAAGACACACCTTTAAGAACAGGAAGAAAGTGTCTGATGTATGCACCACTGGGATCATATTTCTTCCCAAATGTGATTGGAGAATAGATACGATGAAACTGTCAAAAACAATAAGCATAAGCGCTTGTCAATTTTTATACTTGTAACATGTTGCTTTCAAGTTCATAAATAATGATGTAGGTGGCAGAGTAATCACCTGGTAGAAAAACGATGAACATGAGAGCCATAACCAATTTCCATTGTTTATCGCCCAATCTGAGTCTACAAGTAGTCGCTCAAAAACATCACGCCCTTTTTCCCAATGAACAAACTAAGAAAAGAGACATATGTTCAGCCTTAGAAGCAGAATAGATAACAACAATCAGGCGAGACACACTTACCAGATCTCCACGAGTTAAAAAACAAGCAACAGAATGACGTGCCAAATGGTGAATCCAACCCCATTTCCGAAGCTACAACAAGAAGAATAAACCTTAATTGTAACTTTGTGGAAGTAAACAAATGCAACCCATGTAACTATTAAGACGAAGAATGATTTATGTTTAGAAATTGTGATATAATATAAGTATTAACCTGAACCATGATGGCATCGATCCAAGGAAACCCTGTCCGGGCATCCCTCCATGCTGCAAGCAATTCATCATCATCATTCCAAGGTATCTACAAAAACATCAATTCTCCTCAATACACTTCTAATGGCCGGGTTCGACCTATTTCACCTATTTCCTTTGTAGCTTTTTTGTTTCATACTTATGTCTGTCTGACCCATTAGAGATATAGTATGAACCAAATCAGCCCATTTATAGGTATATCAGTCGAAACTGTCACCAACCCCACCACTGATAATAAGTAAGAAGTGATTACCTGTCTACAAATCGCGTTGCCCCTCATGTGATCGAAATTTGGAGTGCCAAAACCAACAGTGTAGAAAAATTCCCTCCATAACAACTGTAAAAGCCAAAACACAAGTTAAGGCACTAACTACACAACCATTTAGTACTTTTAAATAAAACATACCGACCTGCGCACGAAGGGAAACTGGTGGATCAGTATGGTTTTTGAACTCCTTTTCAATCTCTTTACAGCACTGGTAAAAGTATCTTGAAGATAAGCAACCGAACTTCCATACAATTGCAGACCAAAGTGATTAGAAACTTAAGAAGACTTTTTATGATAAATATAATAAAGAAAACTTGGTGACGGACATACTTTTAAGTAGGGAGATAACATTGTCGTTGCAGGCTTTAAAAATGCGGACGGATCACCCTTTGGTTTCTCAAATTTCGCAACCCATTCCTAATATTATGCAGCAATTAAAGATCAAGAATATACAACCAAATAATGGAAACCAATATAGTCTATCAGAAAAATAACCTTATCGCTAGTTGATTCTCTAAGCCTTCTCAGTGCTTCGGTTTCACCCCCTCTAAATATAGGAGGCTCATCCTGCAAGATATAGATTTTTTAAGTACAGATAAATGATTTTTAACAAGACTATGCACTACTATTACATTGAATCCCTTCTAGATCAGCAAGTTAAAAAAACTAAAAAAGTT
Organism: Artemisia argyi; assembly: GCA_030686995.1. Taxonomy (NCBI): domain Eukaryota; kingdom Viridiplantae; phylum Streptophyta; class Magnoliopsida; order Asterales; family Asteraceae; genus Artemisia; species Artemisia argyi. Next base: position 17,014,086 of record CM060689.1, on the reverse strand, counting down.
AATGTTGATAGGCACACACCTCTTGATTGTCTTCATACCCAAGTTGTTGAAGTGTCGGAACTTCTATAACCTCACAATTTCCAACATCCCCGATAGGTGGAATTGTATCGAGTGTAGTAGAGAGTGGAGATGATAACCATTGAGGTTCGCCAACAAGTTTCAGAATCAATTGACAATTCATTGGTGGTTTTCCTCCATTCTGTTCATCAAATGAAACCATTTATGCTAAAAAAAGTAGTCTATTTTCATGTGTAGGAAAATCCTTAACGAAAAGTACCTTTTCGATAATATGTGCAGGATTAAACAATGTATGACTCACTGGAGAGAATATTTCAATACCATTCTCCGAAGCATAGTTCTGTAGGCAAAAGTATGTGGTCAAATTCATAAGGGAACGCGTTGAAGTAAAGGTGAGTGACTAGTAAACAAACTGGAGATGATGATTAGACGATGCTTACCTTAACTCTAGCATCTAAAGCTTGATAATATGGGTCGGTGTCATACTCAAAGCACAACCTTTTTATGTTCCACTGCAAATTACATAATCATGTATCAGAGGTAACAAACTACAAAGTTAAAAGGGTAACAAAACCCACATGAAAAAAAGTAAAAGGAAGTATCAAAGCGTGAGGGCGGTAATTTCAACCCATTTTACCTACAAGCTGGTCATTTGGTTTCGGGTGTATCTCTAACGAATTCTAATTAAATGCATTATCACCTCTTTATGCCTCACCCCTCGACATATACATGACCACTTAAACAATGGAGGATACTACACTATGTGGTCTTCGGACGCGTGTTCTCAAAGTGATTATGGCAACTTAGGTACTTTTACATTTATCTGAAACACGTACCTATACTCTCTTTAGTCCCTAAATAACCTGCCGTCGAAACTCGAGAGTCACTTTGAAAGTCTTACCTAAACTCTAACTTGGAACACTTATAGCCTAAACACCTAGGTACACTTGCAATTTTACTTAATTTGACCTCTTTAGCTGTCAAGCTAAACCAAATATCTTATCATTAATTATGAAACACTAATTAAAAAATAAAAATTTATTTCAACTACTTAAAACACTGTTAAAGCTAATTACCTCTTTTAAACAACGTATCAACTCATCACCAGGTTCACCATGAAACACCAACAACTTTGAACCAAGCTTCTTCAAACTAGAATCCAAGTCAACTAAACTCTCAAGCAAGAACCTGATCCGGTTCACTCCAGCCAGCCTCGAACCGGGGGAGAACGCACTCGGGTCAGGTTTCATATAATGTGGGTCAATAACAAAAACCGGGTAAACATTGCTAGAGTTTTTCGCAGCGTACTCAAGAGCCGGGTTGTCGTGTATCCTAAGACCCTTTCTAAACCACATCAAAGAGTTGGACATGTTTGTCATATTGGTTAAACGGGTTAGACGGGTTAACGTGTGAGAATGAGTTGTTGGATAGAGTTGCATTTGTTTTAAATGCGGGTTAGATAAATGGAGGGAGATGTGATGTGACACGATTTATGTTTTTTGAACCGTTTTTTTTAGCAAGTTTGTAGTTTAAGGAACAGGTTAAGAAGTGTACCACGTTGCATGTGTGGACTTGGTTGCTATATTCGACGTGGGATGTTTGTTATCCATAAGTTTATAAATGGGCTTGAGATTCGTAATAAATACTGATACTTTGTAAGGCTTGAAAGAGTGACCCAAAAGAGGTGCAAATAGCCTAATAAAGAGAGAGTTATGCACTTATGCAAGAGATCAAATAAATGTGCTTGAAATTGTTACTTTTCGTTTTTCAAGTCTCGTAAGCTTGCTTGATGTGGTCAAATGATTTATAAGATTAGTTATACATTTGGGAAAAGCAAGTTATTTGCATTGTTTTAAGTTGTAACTATACACACATGGTGGGTTATAATCTCGTTGAAGCCAAGTAGATTGTGATATACAGAGTACAATAAGCAAATAAAGTGCTAGTGTTATAAAATTTATATTGTTTGTATCTTAACCCGTTTTACTTAAGTTTTTGGTGGCCATGTGGAGTTGTGGACCATTGCATCCTTTTAGGATAAGTTTGTATGCTCACAAGTCACGAGAGTTGGTTGCTTCTGGATGTAACATCAGGTCCTAGTCTTAGGGTATGTGTCTTTTACAATCAATTGCTGATAAAGTTTTAGACATGTTTAAGATTAAAAGAAATCATCAATACACATATCCTAGTTACAACTTTTCCAATACAAAAATTCATGTAATGTTGAGGTTTAGCTCAATGGTAACAAGATTCTACATTTTTCATGTTGTGTATTCTTTTGTGAACCTTCATTTAATCACCTATAGCTTCCGGTGTTATTTAAAAAAAACGATATTTCTTCCGTCCCAAACTAAAAATGTCTACTTTTTTTTTTTTTTTTGGTCTGATAATAAGTTTCTACTTCGATAAATTAAATTATTTCTCAAGAGTTAAAAATAACATGTGAGTGGTGCACATTTTGTAAGACATTTAATTTGGTAGAGAGATTATTTATTCAGACTTGAAAAAATATCTAAACTATCAAAAAGGAAATGGATAAATATCCAACCGTGCTCCGTCCGTGCATGCTAAACAGGCCCATCTGGGCCACCCTACCCTGGTTAGATAATTAAATCGGGCCTACCTTACCTACCACCAAACTTCAATGGCCCACACCAAAGTCACATAAGGCAGCAGCCAGCTCTATCTATCAACTACTGTATCACACATTTGGCCCTAACTAACTAAAATTCATACACTTTAATTCTTCACACATTCTGTTTGATTTACAACATCTCTATCAATTTGTAAATAACAATGCACTAAAAATATCATTTTATTTATAAAATCTGTTAAAATGTGAGAGATCCAAAGTCAACTACTGCTAGTTGAAAACAACCATGAATAATCCGTGAGATCAGGTTAAAAAGAAAATGACTAATTGCACGAAAATATATCTAACTTTTTTACTTTTTATATCTTTCTGTAGCCAACTATTTTCTTTCTAGATCTATTTAGCATATATGTGATTGTTGTGTTTATTATTTGACGATTTTCTCTTTAAATTATACACTAAAAAGTCAAATTTAACCGGAAGAGAAATAAATCGGTGAAATAATACACAAAATGGTCATGAATACACAAATAAAATTTAAAAATATGGTCTACATAGATCTAAAAAAAAAGAGAAGATATCGTCTCAAGTTGGACGTTCCGGATTTTATCCAACTTGACTCAAGTCGTTTTTATTTTTAAAACTGGAGACAATCTCCTTCCGAAAAAATATTTAGCTACATAGATATATAAAAAATGACAAATCTGTTCAATTAGCCTAAAAAGAAAATCTAGTGTATGAAATTACAAAGACAAAGCAATGGATCATATAATATATAGTGCAACAAGTCAACTAGAGTTATTTAAACAAATACATGCAGTTTTATTATTATTAGAGTCTAATTAAAAAGCTTAGATCTAACATAACGTATTCCCATTATTAAAAGTCGCCAAATTACTTCTTAATCTTAGATCCAGACAGATCCAAACAGCACCGTTACGTTACCGGCCTCCGTTACGACGAGTGACGTCAGAGGCGAGACGAGAAGCGATAGCAGAATGATACATGACGTCATGGAAGTTGGACATCTCAACCGTCTTCATCCTCAGCTGCTTCGCCTTCTCTTCAGTGAAACAACCTGGAGCAAACTTATTATTATTAGATGGATTTGCTGCTGACGTGTCAGTAGTAGTTTGGATGTAGTCTGGATCTGATGGTACACCGAACAGTGGGGTCCACCATTTGTTGTTGCTGTTGTTGGTAGCTGATGGTGGTTTGATGTGACGGTTGTTGGTGGTGGTTGTGGTGGTTATTGGGGTGAAGTAGAGTGATGATGCCATTTGAATTTGGAAGGAAATGAAATGAGATGGTATTTGTTTTTGTGAGATTGTGATAGTGAAGAGGAAATAAAAAAAGGGTAATAAAGACGTTGATGATGATGGATAAGATTAGTTTGTACACTTGGTGCCACGTCCTTTTTAGCTGACTTGTACCCCAATATTTGGGCATCGTGTTTTGAATTTGTTGGGTGTAAGAAGTTGACTTCCACGTCACATTCAATATCGTCGGTGAAAAAAAAAAGAAAAAGAAATCAATAAAAAATGGAAACCGAACAGAAAACTAAAAAAATCAAATTAAAATAATTGATCAAAAATAAAAACCGATAGTACAAGTTTTACTTTGTCAAAAACCAAAAAATACAGTTCGGTTTTGATTTTCATCAAGAAATCAAACTGAACCGGTTTTATAATATAATAATATAACATTAATAAATAACTAAATAAATCAAATTTATAAATTCATATTCATTTTATTGATAGATTTATAATATATTTATCCTAACTTTTATATGTGTGTTTACCTTGTCATGTGTTTACTTGACAATATATCAATAAATATGTGATGATGATCATACTATGTGTATGTTCAATTGCATGTGTGTATGTGTTTCATTTATATGTGTGTAATTGTAGAAATATGAGTTAAATATTATTAGGCTTAGATTGAGAAAAAGTAAAGAAGAATAACCAGTTTTCTATGTAAAACAAGTTGTTTGTTATAAATTGTTCATGCCTAAATTTAAAACGGTTAAAAACTGAAATAATCGAAAAAACGAACATAAACTGATAACAAACCGAAAAAACTAAACCGCCAAAAACCGAATGGTGTCGGTTTTGAGTTCTATGAAAACCGAATATTGCGGTTCGGTTTCGTTTTAGCCAAAAACCGACCCAAACCGAACCATGCATACCCCTACATCTCAGCGCCAGATCTTGATCTAGCTCTCATAATATTCTGATTTTACGATGCCGATAAGCAAATACAAGTCGATCTTTCATAAGATCTTAAAAGTCATAGGATCTTATGTAGCTACTCAATCTTACCATACGATCGTAAAATCTCGATCCGATTCAATCTTATTTTCATTGAATTAACTAACTAATCAAGTATGAAGGAATAGATTTTGTTAAACTAAAACACTAAAGCAAGCGTGTATAATTATAAATGTTTTATAAGAGTAAACTATATATATTTTTAGAATAAAAGATTCAGCATCATTAATTATCGATTAGTTATTTTAGCATTTTAAACCATTACGCATTGTATTTTCATATTGTTTTACTTTGAGAACTCTTTTTTCTTCGTATAATTATCTTTGAATACGAATTACTAGACATATAAGACATTTTAACAATTAAGTAGGATCTTTCGATTTCGATCTTGCAAATATAAAATGTATACACATTTAAACACATATATCCCCACGAAATACGCGCTCACACAAAACCCCACAGTGCACAACTCAATCGTCCACAAGACCGAGTTTTGCATTTTCTTGGTTGAAGAAGCGTGATCATGAGGAGGTGTAATAGGGAGTACTCTGTGTTGGGTGCCCAGGACTCTGTCTTGAGTCTCCTATTACGGATGGTCTTAGGTGGTCATAGTTACTCGTAGTTTTTTTGTAACGTTTTTTAAGAATTATGACAATATTATCATGTTTGAGCATTAGTTATTCTGAGATTAATATTCAAGGGCTAAATTTGAGACTAGCCCAGTCGCTCAAAGTGGTGGACTTTTGTGTATCTAAGTAGGTTGGTTTCTTGAAATGGCCCGAGCGACTAGCGAATTTAACATAAGTTCGACATGTGGCACCCCAAAAGTAGTGCCCAATCATAATGTGTAAGGCATACTTTTGTGCTACTTATCACATGCGACTTATCAAAAGTTCGAGCGACCTTCTATTTTGTCACTTTCCTCCAAAATAGTCAAACTTCGACAAATAATATTTTATTCGTTTTGAACCTTCCCAAAGCCCAGCGACCCAGCGAAAAGTATTAAGCGACTGACAAAATGTCACTTTTTTGTACATCACACATCAACCCTTTTTGTACCTTTTCAACAACTTTTTTTTATTAATAATTCGTTTTAAAGTATTTTTAACACCATTTTTTAATCCTAATTATCCAGCAAAATAATTAGTATAGCTGAGCGATATTCTAAAATCCGAGCGACTTTTTTCATATCCCCAACAACAAGGCCGTTGTATATTATAAATTTTATATCCCAAAAACACAAAAAACACTACTATACTCTCACAAACCAAGACCCATCTTCTTCAATTGCAAACTTGTAACCTTAAAAGAATCTTAATGTTGTTTCATATCAGGGTATGTTTACTATGTTTCGACCATTATTCTATACCTTTTGTAAATCATATTCGTATTCGTATAATGAAAATGCTTTACACTTGCATATATTGTTATACATGACATGTCTGCATATTTATTTGATTTAAATTGGTTTAATTATGTTTGTTTACCTTTGCATTCAATTTCATAGTTTAGTTTGCAACCAAATATTGTTTCACCAGATCCATTATATTCATGTGGTGGTTACTATGTTTTTTTTTTTTTTTTTTTTTTTTTTTTTTTTTTTTTTTTTTTTTGTAGGGATATCAAGCCAAACCCATTATTAGAAGTAAACCCAATTACTTTTCTCTAATAAAATCAAAATTGGATCAAAACCGTAGGAAGTTGTTTCGGGCTACTTGTTTTGGTAAATGGATCAAACCCATTATTAGAAGTAAACCCAATTACCTTTCTTATTTTGATCACGAACCACATATGATAGATTATATCTTACAAAAACAATGTTGTCCGAGTAATGCTCATTATGATATGCCAATTGTATATTATGTTGAAGAGCGTCCTATACATTTCGGCAGACCAGAATTTTGTCTTATCACAGGTTTTCGTTTTGGAAATGTAGATTTAGACTCATATAAGTCAGGACATCTCAATTTTACGAACAGGGTTTTCCCAAACCATGTAGGTAAAAAGGTCACTAGTTTAGATATCTTTGGTCTCATTGAAGATGAACATTCATTTGGTATTATATACGATGAAGATGTTGTACGTCTTTGTCTATTGTTAGCCTTGGAGGTTATCTTTATGGGCAGATTATTGGTTGAAGAAGTTGATGATACACTATTTCGATTGATTGAAAACCTTGATGACTGGGATGCTTTTCCATGGGGGGAGTATAGTTGGAGACGATTATATGATCAAATTTTGGACGTGGCTTCTAAACACAAGTATAAATTCCTTGAAGGTATTAACAAAGACCGAAAGTTTGTTCCAACATATACGCTTTCAGGCTTCGTTTGGGCTTTCAAGGTTTGTATTTTTTTTAATCAATATACTCTTTCCCACTTATTTATGGTATTTTTTTTTCAACAAATCTGAATTATTTCGTGCCATTTTATAGATATGGATACTGGAATCATTTGAAAGAAGCATTATTTGGTGGAATAAATTGCCAGAAATGGTACCCAGAGGAATATCATGGTCAAAGAACACAACATTTAAGATATCAGATTATAAGTACCTATTTGGAAAGGTAGATATCTTCATCCAAATTGTTGTATTAATGATTTATTTTATTGTTAATTAATTAAATTTATTTTTTTTATTTTTTGTGTAAGGAATCAAATGTTGTTCAAGATCTTAGGCCTACATTAGCTGAGAGGAAATGTGATTGGTATATACAGTTTATGGATTTTTTCAATGATTACATACCTAGAACTCCCCCAGTGAAAACCACACATATCGGTGATGAGTATTTAAACAAGTTGGCCACGGCACGCAAACGTGGCAAAGTAGAGCGGAAACATTTACCTATTATACGCAATAGTGAAAGCAGTTTATTAGAGATTAGCATAATTCAGGATGGTGTTATTACAGAGCTTAATGCCCGTTTGTTCAAATTAGAGGGAATTATTCAGGTTCTTGCTCGAGAAAGAAATGGGGTATTATAACCTGTTTCCTTTTTTACTTACATTCACATGCCAAGGTTAAAAATATAATTTTTCATTCGCAGGAGAAATTGGTTTTTGATGATGATCTCCGGAATCTGAGTGGAGAGTTTTGTGAGGAGCTCAATGATTGTTTTCTTGAGTTGTTTCATTCAAGCATGGATATTGCCTTCTCACAATGTGTAGAATTTGACGAATATGATGATGTTTCAAAGGTGAATTACAATTTGACTGTATATATATGTACAGTAATTTTGTACGATAATATATGATAATAATTATAAAAAGTAACTTTACTTTCACAAGAATTTATTATTCAAGAAGAATTGAGATCACGACGTGAAACATTAGAAAAATTGAGGGAAGAGCAGAAGAGGTTGATGAGGGAGGAGGATAAGATGATAAGGATGCAAGAGGAAAAGATGTTCCACGCTGAAAGTGAACGAAAGAAATGGTCAGTAGCGCTTAAGGGAACAAATCACTGGAAAAATAGTTTAGCTCGCATCGTCCCTACAAAGAAGAGTAAATGTTCCGGTGAAGCTAATGTGTATTACTGGACTAAAGCATATTCAGAAAAGGCGGTAAGGAAAGCACAATGCTTTGGCTTACTGAATCCAGATTTGACGGAACAGCTTAAGCATGTTAAGCCGTGGGTTGAGGTATTAAAACTTGTTATTTGATTGTATGAATTATTTTGTAATTTTCATTTATGATCATAAGTGTAATTGTGTCTTATAACAGGATCTCAAACGCCGACACAAAGATGTCAACAAGGTTTATTTTTCGGATCAGTACCGCCAATATCTTTGTGAAACTGGTCCGCTAAATTGTAAGTTCCCATGGTGTCAAGATGTGACTGTTGATAGAAGGTTATGGGAAAGTTTAGTTTGCTTAGACCCCAAAAGGCAAGGTTGGCTACTAGATGAGGCAAGTAATATAACATATGTAATTCACCCTACAAATAGTTTCTTTCAAACTAGCCAGATGATCAGCAGTATGATCTTTTGAACTAGCAACATGATCACCCGATTGAAATATTTTATTTAAAGTTTGTTCACACTCGTTTATGTTTCCCAATTTACAGCATATAGAGTAGTGGGTAAACTACATGTGGCATGTGAGACCCTAAACGGCTGATTGGGCTATTGTTAGTGGATACTTTATACAGCTTATACTTCAAAACTCGCTGCCTTTGTGGTACGCTAATGGGGAGAGGTACTCCATTCCATGGTCCGATGTTAAGCAGGTAATTCCTTTTTTTTTTGCTCCCGTATTTTCTTTGCTTGTCATATTATTTTGATGATTTTTGCCACACATCCACTGTAGGTTTTTATCCCTATTAATGAAACAGAAAGTCACTGGTTTCTTGCACGTTTCGAGATAGAGACGGGACTAGTTACATTTTACGACAGTGGCCAAGTTTTTGTCGATGCATTGACAGAATTTTATTTCCAAGTGATGGAATGTTTAAAGGTTCGTTTAAATATCCGTTTAATTAAGGTTTATACATTACACTGTTTGAATCCTTATTACACTTTGCCACAGACTCAACTACCTAAGGTGCTAAGTCAAGCGCAAGTATTTCAGAATAAAGGCATAGATCCTTCAACATACACCATTACCTTTTATCACCCTGACAAAATACCGAAACAGAGCGGGATATTTGGTGATTGTGGTATTTGGGTATGCATCTTTTTATATCGCTTGGCTTATGGTATGTCGTTAGATGTTGAGGATCCTGTTCAGGCTACACTTGCATACCGTGAACAAATGACTGAGTTTTTTTTTACACACAGGGTTTGTGTTTAAACATCTATCCATTATGTTGTACCATTTTTAAACAATGACTGACCCAAATACCTTTAATGGGTTAAATTTTTTGTATTTGTACTCTAGTTCTTTGTATCGAGACCATCCTTTTGGGTCAATATTAGCCTTTAAAATTTTGAGCAACTTCACTGTTAGGAAGATGTGTATAGGTTGGTCATATTAGCATCATTTAGTTTATGTTGTACTAATATTTTTCTTAGTCATTTAGTGTATATTGTATTAGCACTCTAATGTCGTCGAATCTACTTAATTAATAAGTATGTTCATGACATTTTATTTGAGCGATAAAAATGATAGTAAGAACATGTTTTCTAAGGACTTAAAGCTCAATTATAGTGGAAGATCTATGTAACGATTTTTGGTTTTGAGCTTTAATGCTTTATTTTCAGGATACCTTTTTATACAGGTTGGTGTTTGATCAAACACCAATCTGTATAAAACGGTATCCTGAAAATAAAGCATTAAAGTTCAAAACCAAAAATCGTTAGATAGATCTTCCGTTATAATTGAGACGTCTTCAATGCGAGAATGATATAGTGTGGACTGTTCATGACATGTCACACTCCTTTATTATCGCATTCAAGATGAGTGATGTTTCTTAGACTATTTTCTTTACTAAACATATGTAACTTTTCATCTCAATTTGTTAAAAAAATATAAAGTTATTGTGTAAGGGACTAAATGTTAATGCTAGTATAATGTTGTACTGATGTTGTTTCTAATTTACTTGTTTTTGGTGTCGTCAAGTTGGGGATTATGACATTTTAACAAAACTAATATTTTCCTTAGTTATTTAGTGTATATTTTATTTGCTCTCTAATGTCGTCGAATCTACTTAATTAGTAAGTATGTTCATGACATTTTATTTGAGCGATAAAAATCATAGTAAGAACATGTTTTCTAAGGACTTAAAGCTCAATTATAGCGGAAGATCTATCTAACGTTTTTGGTTTTTAGCTTTAATGTTTTAGTTTCATGATACCTTTTTATATAGGTTGGTGTTTCATCAAACAACAACCTGTATAAAACGGTATCCTGAAAATAAAACATTAAAGCTCAAAACCAAAAACGTTAGATAGATCTGCCGTTATAATTGAGACGTCTTCAATGCGAGAATGATATAGTGTGGACTGTTCATGACATGTCACACTCCTTCATTATCGCATTCAAGATGAGTGATGTTTCTTAGACTATTTTCTTTACTAAACATATGTAACGTTTCATCTCAATTTGTTAAAAAATATAAAGTTATTGTGTAAGGGACTAAATGTTAATGCTAGTATAATGTTGTACTGATCTTGTGTTGATCTAAGTATATTATTGTTACAATATGTTTAAAAGTAGTGTTTTCGGCCTATGGATTGATATTAGAACTGAAGATCATCACAACCATGTTCTGAATTTCCTTCTTTGGCATCAAAGGAATGTTACAGATTCAAGTTATGACACCCCCTTTATTTTTGACTTTGGCCAACACACAATACAGATGCCCAACTACATGAGGTCAATAACCCACAGTTTGTTTACAACATTAGTAGATACACCGTGTGCCAATGGAGTAAACATGTAACTGCTATCATGCAAACTCATATTTCGACATTGATAAAGTGAAGTGTAGAACTAAGGTTCCTACCAATACAAACAAAAAGAAGAAATTGATCACTGAAACTGATAAACTTTTGTACATTACGACATTGATAAATTATTTTACATTACATAAAATAAGTTATCATTATATGATATACAAAACAACAACTAAACATTGTTCATAAGAAACCCAAAAATGATGTGGTTTATCATTATAGTGTTGCCATGCATATTGTACTAAGACCATCATCTTTGTTCAATAAAACTGAAAAATAATTGTCCCTTTTTTGGGAATTTGCTCTTCTATCTATTGTCCAAAATAAAAATAGCATTAGGTCTATTATCCAACATGTATGAGATATAAAAAGCCCCACATATCTAGGGAACCATCACCTTAACAACCTAATAACCACACAATTTTCTTTGTCTTTTAAGTTTTTACCATAGGGATGGGATCTTTGGGATCTTTAAAATCGTCACCAACAAGATCTGGTGACATGGTGTTTGACAATTGGATGTAAGTTTGTGTATTATTATTTATATTCTAATTAAATGATTTGTTTACTAATATATGTTTCTTATAATTATTTCAACTGTTACACAGGGACTCCCATAATCTTGATGAGTTCGTCTTCGAGGTGTGGCATGGTAGTATTTTTATGGTTCTTCCCTTAAGGTACGCTGGTGGGGAAATTATAAACTTGAAGTTACCTAAGTCATTTAGGTTATCTTATTTTGAAATGTGTGACATTTTGTTGAAAAACATAAAAGAAGATATATGGGCATGGTTCTATTGTAAACCTGGATGTAGTTTAGAAGAAGGTTTGACCATTGTCGAAACTGATAGTGATGTTAAGAAAATGTTTGAGTTGGCTAACATTCATGGAGTCATTGAGGTCTTTGTCAGTGCAATTCCCCAGTCAGTCTTAGTTGACAGTTATTATAAGAACTTGCTTTTTGATGACCCTGACGTTGAGGTAACATCTCGAGTTAGATTTCATGAAAAAAGAAGAAATGATCTGGATAATATGAATTTGGAAGAAATACGTGCATGGGAACAATCAGAAGAAAATTCACCTGATATCCTGAGGACACCGTATGTTAAGGTTTGGACTGAAGCAAGTGAAGCTAGTCTTTTTAGAGGGATGGGAGAGATTCCATATAATGATGATTTTAATGATTGCCCGTCATTTTTAAGGTCTGTTAACAAACCGTACATTCCAAAGGACTGCAAGTGTGGCTGTAGGTCTCCGACTTTTTTAAGGTCCCTTGCTGAAATTGAAAGTGGGTATGGTTCTAGTCCTATAAAATGTTGCAAGGTTGTTAATGATGTTGAACATGGTCATACAGTTGGATCGTCTACTGTTGTCCAAAATGAGTCAAAGGAAATTGGTTTCAAAGCTACTCCATTCAAAAGTAGGAATCTTTTTCATGAATTTGAAGATGCTGTTGATGATGACATTCATGATGTTGCGGCTATGTCAAGTGTGGGATGGTCTACTGTTATCCAACATGTTTCTAAGGAAGCTTGTTTTAAAGTTAGTCCATTTAGATGTAAGAATCTTTTTAATGACTTTGAAGAAGCTTTAGATGATGACACTCAGGATGTTCCAGCTTTGTCAGTCGTGGGAGGGTCTAATGCCATCCCGTATGTGTCGACCAACAATAAAGTTTGTGAATCTAGTCCTTTAAATGGGAAAAGGCTTTTTAATAACCTAGATGAAGTTCCTGCATTTGGAGGCGCAACTGTTATCCAGTATGTGTCAAAGAAAAGACATTTTCAAGGTAGAACTTTAAAAGGTAGGAATCTTATTGATGAATTTGAATCTGTTGGAAGCCATGTTTCTGTTGAGTTTGAGCGTGTTACTAAGGATGAAGAAGTTGCTAAGGAGGAAGAAGTTGCTTGTCAAGATGTTGGACGTACAATGGTCAAGAAAATGTGAAACAACAATGGTTCCCTTTGTTGATCCTCTAATATTCAATAACTCGATAAGTATTTTGTTTATTTGCACTTACTAAATAGTTGTTGTTTAACCGTTGTTGTAGTAGGTTAATCTATGTCGAACTTTTTAAGTAATGTGACTTGATGTAGTTTGCAAAGCTTTTGTTTAAATTTTTCAATGTTGTAACAAAATGCTTTGCAATATTACATATATTATGTTATAAAGTTATGCATTTTGGTTATGTTTAATTATGTATGAAATTGATAAGCATAAAATGTAACACTACAAGTTGATAAACATTGACAATTCATGTAACACGGCTAAAGATACAAAGAAGTATAAATTTGATACACTTAGGTCATTTGAGCGACTTTAATATCTTCAATTCCTAACCTTTTAGCAATCAAACGACTAAATTTAAGCGACTTATCAACATGTCACCCCTTGGTACTTTACACACCAACCTTTTCAACACTTTTTCCTTTTTGTACTTACACATCATCTTTTTAAGTACTTTTACACAAAGGTACCAACTTCATTAAATACTATAAAAAATACTTGTTTAGCGACTTTATAAAAAATTTGAGCATCGTACTATTATTCAAGCGAAATTTAATATTTCCCCAAGTAAGTGGTCCCCTTTGAATTTCAAAGATTTTGTTCATTTTTTTAATCACAAACCATGATCTTTTTCGAATAGGCTTTGTAAATAATCAACTAAATTTGAGCGACTTAGCAACATGTCAACCCTTGGTACTTTACACTTTTACCTTTTTGTACTTTTCACATCAACTTTTTACATACTTTTGCATAAAGGTATCAACTTCATTAAATACTCTTAGAAATACGTGTTTAGCGATTTTATAATAAATTCGAGCGCGTAATTTTATTTAAGCAAAATTTTATATTTCCCCAAGTATGAATGCTATTTGATATATTTGCATGGGAAAATAAACCATCTCTGCAAATTAATTGCTCACTTAAATTTAGTAATCATGAATCATGACTATTGGTATCAATCTTTAGCCCTATATAATTACCATTCATCTCAACTTTTTTTATACTTAACTTTTCACCCAAATTAATAATTTGTACCCTAATCATTTGTTCAATGGCTGCTGATGATCAAACTCCCCTTCTTACCGAACTTAAAAATGTTTCTGGATTTCAAGAACTACACAAAGCTTTCAAGTTTGTGTATGGTCATGAGCATGTTGAAGACGAAGTTTTCATAAGGTTTTTTGGAGAAAGACGCGATGAACTACAATCAACAATCCAACAAAAAACAGCTAGGTTGGCAGAGTTATGGTCTTTGAATCATGATGAAGAAGAGTCTGCTGGGGATGTGTATCATTGTGAACATAAGTCTCTGGTCAGGCTGCGTAACAGGTTGGAGGTGGTCACTGCTCTGTTGATGGAACTTCATCAAGGGTTGACTGAGAAAGAGGGTCACATCTCTATTCTCGAAGTTTATGATTAGTTCTTTGTTGGAACTTTGTCGAGGGTTTCTTTTGGTAATCTTTTGCTTTTAAGTTGTTTTAAATGGTAATGCTTTAATGAAAATGATGTAATCGTTTAAGCTCTTTATCTTAATGAAAATGGTTATTTAAGTTTATTTTTATTTGTGTATTTATTTTTTTTTTCTTTAATTACTTTATACAAAAAATGTGTATCTGTATGAATTGGGTTGATGAATGCTTGGAGATCCACAGTTGTTAGATTACTTTTTACATTTTTACTTTTGTTTTGAATCGTTGTAATTATAAACTCATTTAATTTTGTTTTAGCGACTTTATAAAAGATTTGAGCGTCATACTATTGTTAATTGATTTGTTACTTTTGGTTTATTTTTGTGTTTTTATTGGTTTGCTAGCAAAAATGGGTACACAGCCAAGTAAGGGGTCCTCTTTTTTATGTACTTTGTATAGTTGGTTTGGTGGCAAAATTTTCCATTGGGAATAGGAAATTACTCTTGGTCAATGCCATTGTACACAACCAAGTAAGCGACCTTTTAGTTGAACAAAAAAGCGACTTTTTAAAATCCAACTTTTTTTCCATGCCATTGTACACAGCCAAGTAAGCAAAATTTTATGTACTTTGTACACAACCAAGTAAGCGACCTTTTAGTTGAACAAAACAGCAACTTTTTTAAATCCAACTTTTTTTCTTTGCACGTGGCCTGCACCTTTTAGTCCAACTCTTGGTCAATGCCATTAAGTGACTTGACATGTTAGGTTGCACGTGGCATGCACCTATGTGACTTGTAATTATGATTATGCATTTTTTGTTTCAGCGACTTTTTTTTCATAGTTTAACTATTGAAACCAAACAACTGTTGATATTGGACATTGGTTATGAGAATCTTGTGAGATGTGTAGTTGATATATTAGTTTTGTGATCCAATTTTGTTTTTCCATGCCACAGATCTTAAATTCACTCACATTATTTTTGCCAAAGTCGTATGCCAGCTGTTGAAAAGTCTTTATATTTGGTTAACATTATGATGAGAGTGGTAACATATGTACTAATGCCGGTTTGGAGCGACTTAAGACGTAGTTTTATTTTCATTCTTTACCTTATTTTAGCCATTGATATTAAGCAAAATAGCCAAGGTTTAAACTACTTACGGCTAAAAAGATTAAGCGACTAATTTGTGTTTCCCAAAATAAAATACATTTAAACAAAAAGATAGGCTTGTTAACTACTCGCATTAAATAATGTCATAAGCATAAGATGATTTTTCCGACTTATGCTACCCCCCTCGACGGTTGGCTCCGGCAATATGATGATGATACCACCTGAAAATAGGGAGAGAAATATATAACTATTTGCTCATTATTTTACAAGCCAGTATTTACTGCAGGTACAAATTTTACCTGATATGTTTTTGGGCCCTTTTTAAGTAAATAGCCAGCAATGTTTAGATTTTCCACAAATGTATCAATATCTGGAACTCTTAACCAGATCTTATCAGCCAAACTGTAGATTTCCTGAAAATATTATAAGGAGGTTAGTTCCCCATTATAACGGATAGTAATCACCACGCAGAAATGCTTATGATAACAATACGAAATTGGTGTTTACCGATATAGAAAAGCAGTCTTTCTGTGTCAACTCTGATTCCTTGTTTAGAGTACTTAAGAATCGCTTTGTTTCCTTCGGATGACTCATCCCACTACTCTGAGAAAAATCCACAAGTCCATGCTCGTCAACATACTTGTCAAACAAGGATTCCTTCATTATCTCAACAACATCCTTTTGGATACATATATTGAGCCAACAAACCATTAAGATATTGTGGAATATAAACATGTATCAGTATATAAGAATGTGGCATTGCAGTTGTACTAAATGAACTTACCATAGCATCTTGAACGGTTATTTCTTCTCTCAACTCAATCCTAGCCCATGCTTCTGCCAACCTTACTAGACTTTCTAACTGCCTTGCTGTTATCGGTGTGCCATCAGCAGACATGTTGCGGTCTCTGAGTTTTAGGTAGAACTCCTGCAGGATTTTTGCTGCTTGTCTTGTCATCCTTTATAGAAAAATAAAAATAATGTCATGAAAAAAGTTGAAGAATGGATGTTGCATCATGAATGGTTTTTTATTTCACCTTGGAAATATAATTTTTTTTGCATAGGCGATATATTTACGAAGAAGAGGACCAGGCAATGGAACAAAATCACGGTCGTGCCTCGAATCAATTCTCAACCTTTTAACTAATGAACCATTCTTTCCATTCAAGTATGTGAAGTTATCACTTGGATATTCTGCAGCATACATATAAAGAGCCCTCTCATTCAAACACCCAATGGGATAAATAAATCTACTGGGATAAGTACACACCTTTTAGTTTTTTCAAAGCTTGTGATGTATCCACATGCCCAGCATGCAGCTGCAAGAAAAAAAAAACCATTACAATGTGATTGTCGCTCGCGGCACAAGCTATAAGATAAAACGACCAAATAGGTGACATAATGTATTCTCAAAAGAGGTAATCCACTACAACGGAAGGACTTGGCATATAGTGACTTACTGACATAATGTGTTCCGAAACTCGTTTGTCAAGTAGCTCATCAGGCTTGTCAAGTAATATGAAAACCAAATCAAACCGTGATAGGAGAGGAGCATTGATTTTCAAATTTTCATTCACAGTTTTCGCCCGGCTACAACCAAAATATGCAATTAGTAAAATGAAAGCAATTTGAAAAAAAATGTTTATTGATAATTAATAAATAAAATCGAAAACAATATGTACTTGTAATGACCACCAACAGGGTTTGCTGCTGCTAAAACAGTTGTTTGAGCCGATAAACTTGCTACTAGTCCTGCCTTGGCAACTGATACACGTTGTTGCTCCATAGCTTCCAGTAGAGACTGGTGCTTATAAATGTCAATAGATACTTCTATATATAGCATTTGTTTAATATACTTTTTTAAGCTATGTGAGATATTAATTGAAGACTAACCTGGTGTTGTGCAGACATTTTATCAAATTCATCAATACAGCACAATCCCTTGTCTGCCAGTACCATGGCACCTGTTGAAAAACACAACATATCCGATCAATGTAGTCAATTTAAAAAATAATAATAATAATAAAAAAATTAAAAAAATGTACCAGCCTCAAAGGCATAGTCACCGGTCATTGAATCCTTCACCACAGCAACCGTGAGTCCAGCATTTGTTGTGGCATTCCCGCAAACATATATACCTCGTGGTGAAACTGAAGCAGCTACTTTCAGTAGCTGACTCTTTCCTAGACCAGGATCGCCTAATATGGGACATATGGTGGTCACAGGTCAGTCTACAAATATTGATTTGCGAATACACACAAATACAAAAATAAAAGGCATGATTTAAATTATTTCGTACCAACAATGATTACGTGAATGTCTCCTTTGACAGGAACTTTATTCTGATCCATTGAATGCTTTCTTACTCC
Organism: Artemisia argyi; assembly: GCA_030686995.1. Lineage (NCBI taxonomy): Eukaryota > Viridiplantae > Streptophyta > Magnoliopsida > Asterales > Asteraceae > Artemisia > Artemisia argyi. Next base: position 16,995,915 of record CM060689.1, on the reverse strand, counting down.
TCCAAATAGTGCCAATGTGATTCCAGCTGTTTAACGAAAACATACATACTTTCTTATACCTTAATATTTTACCAAGGGTACACGTGAAAAAAACTTGTTTATGTGTTTATCTAAAAAGTTGAAAAATATAATGAACGGTTAATCAGCAACAATAAGTGGAAAAATAATTTCGTATAGCATTTTACGGACCTTTAACAAGTTCATGCCCATAGATAGAGGGGCAAACTGATTGCTGTACTTGACGAAAGACGTCTGAACCATGCTCTGAAGAAAATCTGGCAACAAATTCTAAATCCCGTTCACTGAAAGAATCCTGATCCAGCAACTCCGTAGCTACAGCCACAGGCTCTGTATCTTGTAAAGTCTCGGACACATATTGAGACTTGGAATTTTTGACTGAAATTCCTTCTATATACAAGTAATACAATCCTTGATTCTTGCCCTTAACTAAAACACGCATAAACCAATTTATAGGAATATAATAATTTGATGTAACTAGAATATGAAATAATTCGTCAGAAATTATGGAATGATAACGTGATGGAAAATACCTCCTCCTATATCCATGTAATTGTTAATCACCCTTGGTATACCGGTAATGGTCACAACATCTCCAGGGATGCACAAATCTACAAGATCTTCAACCAACTCACATTCAACAGTTCGTGGTACACGGCCTTCTTCGTGATGTTCAGCTTTCAACATCTCTTGAATTCTAAAAGAGTAAATACATAGTTAAAGATTATAATATAAATTCATAAAAAAATATGAAGCATTTTATGTAAGTGCACCTTATTTTCTGAAAGTCTATTGGTCGTGCACTTGATCTAATTGGGTTAAAAGATATGCTTTTGCATCCGTTAATTACACAAGCAGAAGGAGGTGAAAACTTCCCATCAGGGAAGTCACGGTGAATTTCCGTTCCACATTTGCTACAAGTAAAACTCATTTGTACCACCAAAGGCTTAACAGTGCTAACCTTTACCACAGTACCACGCACAGAAACTAGCCTTTCTGTACAATTACATTTATATATTGAACTGGTAAACGATACTAATCCGTCATAACATAGATTATAAATTATAATTTAGAATTCAGAAATAAATATACCAATGTAAGCTGCCTTCAAATTCTTCAAAGCAATCATAGATTCAGGGTAGTTGTGCAAACGAATGTTTACCTTTGCACTCTCATGCCATTTTTCATCATTTGAATTGGAGCAAAGGACCTATTTAAATCAAAACTTCATAGTCAAACGCCATAGGAATCGACTAAACAAACATCTCTTACTCACATATTCTTACCTTGTGTACTGCAGCGCTCATGCATAGAAGTGCTTCTTTGGGTTTTCTTTCGAACGCATCATAAAATTCTTGGATCACACACACTTCCTGAAAATGTTGGAAATCAAGTGGCAAAATGTACAAGATGTCTTCTTTCTGTACCTATTAATAAAATATTGTAAAAAACAACTATATTCTCATAAACTCATAAATATGATAATTAAAATGATAAGTAAGATGAAGAGATGTGTATATATACGTGTGACAGGAAGACTAATCCGTAATCAGTTGCGAAAAACTCATCGTGGAGCTTGGAAGTGATGTGGAGGAGTTTTTTCCCGTCGCTGTTAGTGTAGTCGATTTGGGGGAAATATTTGGGTAATATTTGTGTCATTTGATTTTTTGGACCGGATCTAGTCATCGTTTGCTTGTTTTCACCACCGCTGCTGGTGGTTTATTACTTTTAATTTTTAAGCGACTAAAATATGTACGGCTAAAAATTTTAAGCTATTAATATGTGTTACTCAAAGTCTCAAATACACTTTTGAAGTACCTAAATTCAAATTGACAAATATGGGCGGGATTTTTTGTTGGTTTGAAATTCTAATTTTTTAAAGTAGCCTATAAAAACACATTCAAGGCATACACTCATCTAATTCAATCAACACATACACAAATCATACACTCAACTCTCAAGCTGATTTTCATAAAATGTCAAAAAAAGATTTCTCTCAGCAATTCCCAAGTCCACCACAAAATGAACAGGTTTATTACACTTCACCGGAACATACCTTCCCTGTATTCCCAAATGAAAATGAGACGCTAAACGAAGATGAACCGGCAAACATTATACCTGAAGATCTTTTGCATATGCTCCCACTTGAGAATGATCCACCTCTGGAATACGAACCCAATCCCCTTGGTTTAAGTGACGAACAACTCCGGAAACTTGAACAAGATGAAGAAGTATTAAGGGAGTTTGAAGAAGCCGAAGCACGTGCTGCAGCCGCTCGCAGGGAGCAGGAACAAGAGGATTTACTTCACCAATGGGAAATGGGGCTTTTCAATGAGCAACTAGAAACTTCAAGTGATGAGGAGGGCTGGGTATCGGATGATTCGTTTTACTAATGTGTTGTTTTATTTAGATACCATTGGTGAATGTCATTATCTAAAGTGAATTATTCCTATATGTAAAACTTGATTTGAACGTATCCTAATAATATTATTTATTCCAGCGACTTTGTTTCAGAAAGTACATCAATAGTTTTAAAGGTTTAGTTACGGATTTAAAAAACACGAACAACAAAAAAAGGTAAGTATACATAGTTGCGGAGTTAAAAAAACACAAACCAGACCCACTAAAAAGGGGCATTATGTCAACAACATCCAACATATCCCAATAAGTTACAATCCATGAAATTTTTAGTTCGGAAATTAAAAAAACACAACTTAGTCATGCGCATATCATATGACAATAGTTAAAATAAACTAGAAATCGTCCAAATGAATACGTTGACGTTGACCGGATGACCCTGGTTGTGATTGAGAAATAGATGATTCATAGTTCCATATAAAAGGGGTGCTTGACTCTCTCCGATCGACAGCTGAACGTGTTATTTGACTGACCCTTCTGTTCTGCCCTTGTTGTTCCTGTGTTTGAGATGCAGGGGAGCTCGATTATGTTGTTCCTTTACGTTTTTGAGATGTAACGTAATTTTCAAAAACTATGCTACTAAAAAATAAACATAAAAATATGTAATTTAAACTAAATATAAAGAAATACCTTTGTTGTTACCAATGGTACATAACATGACTCTCTTGTGTGTCCTGTTTTGTCACACCTTGTACATTTTGTGCTTTTCGGTTCCTCCCCTTGTGAACGGATATGGTCTCTCTCTTTTGGTCTACCTGCTTGTCGCTTAACAAGAACCGGTGGTTTTACAATTTGCATGTCAGCAGGAGTACGCCACTATTTACTGTCTTTTAAAGGATACACCTTTTCTTGGTACGTATTTTTTAGTTCTATTTTCGTAAACCATTTTAACGCCCAACTGCTATTGTTATTCAAAGATTCAGCTCTAGATACTGCACACACATGGCCACAGGGTAAACCTGATAATTGCCATTTATAGCAAGTGCATTCTCGTTTTTTAAAGTCAACAACATGAACCAGTCGTGAATCAGTAACTTGGTACAATTTGAACATCTCAATCCCTTTAACAACCTAAGTGGCGCTCTTGACCATTCTATCATTTACTTTTGCGGCTGCCCAATCAGTAAGTTCATCCTTTGGTGCATCTAAAATTAAAAAATTACAATATGCTTAAATATATGAAACGGTCAACAAAACAAAATATACATTATTATGAATTACCTTTATATCTTTCTCGGCGGTCACGATACCATTGTTGTAGAAGCCCTCTGTATTACTCCATTAGCATGGTTATTGGAACTTTCCGAACTCTTGCTGTCAAGGAATTTACTGATTCTGCAGAATTTGATGTCAAATAGTTGTACCTGTTTGCAGGGCAATATGCTCGTGACCACCTTCCTCATCCAGCATCCTCTAACTTTTTATAAACCAGTGGTTTTGAGGCTCGAATCTCAGAAATTGAATCATCAAACTCACGCTCCGTGTAAAGTTTGCAAGTCCTCCAATAAATGACGACAACAATACCCATGAAAAGCATTAGGAAAAACCGTACTACATGCATGTGCAATTGCCAGATGCCGGTCAGATATGATGGACAAACCTTTAACCTCACCAATGCATTCTTTCAATTTACTCATAAACCAAGACCATGTTTCGTTGCTCTCACCTTGACAAACACCAGTGGCAATTGGTAGGATCTGGTTGTTTCCGTCCATTCCAACAGCAACCATATTCGTTCCAAGGTATCTCCCTTTAAGATGTGCGGCATCAATTATTATCAATGGCCGCAAATGACGCAAGAAGCTCCGAATCTATTTAAATAAAGCACATCTTCAATATCCAATACAATGTAACTAATAATATATGTACAATTTAAGAAAATATAATTTAATAGGCACTTACAGCAACACCGAACCCTATGAAGCACATCTTAAATCGATCATCATCATCATCTGTCTCAATGTGTGTTACCGTCCCCTCGTTCTCCAACTTTAAGTTGTAGCAATAATACGGTAACTGCTCAAAAGATTCCTTAGGGCAACCGTTTATCAACTGTAATGCGATGTTTTTCCCACCCCAAGCTCTTTTATAAGAAACATCAATTTTCCACTCAACATTCAAATCCTTTTGTATGTCCTTACCTGTATAGATCCTTCTGCTATCTTTTAGTTTCTCCATAAGTATGCGAGCAAGTATTTGTTGTGTAGCGTTTCGATGATTAGGATTTATTTTTGTTCTCGAAAATGTATGCACGTCGTTAATGCCGGAAACATAGAATTTACAAGTAACAATACTTTTTCTTGTGTGAACGCTCCAGTTGCAACCCATTTGCATACAATTTACATCGTACCTAGTCGGACTAGACTTGATTACTTTATACTCAAACCGTTCAACTATAGCTTTTATTCCTATTGAAAAAATGCACAAATCCTTATCATCAAACCTATTACCCAACTTTACTTTAGATATTATATTTTGTTTCAGGTTATTAACTACTTTAATTATAGGATCGGGTGAATGGGGTGGGATAGGCATATTTTTAAATGAACATTTCTCCCAACGAGGCTGAACATCCTCAATCACGCGTTCAGTATTATCAGGTTCAGCTGTTGGTGCTGGGAGATCAAACTCATCGGGGAACAAAGAAACATTTAGATCTATATCAAGATGCTTAGAAGAAGATGACGGGGTTACCTCCGAAGTGTGCTCTATAACATCGATAAAAAGTGTCTGAACAATGTCTTGCTTACAACAAATTTCTTTAACAAAGAATGATACATCACCATCGTCACGTAGAGTAATATTCTTGGATCCGGATATGTAGTGTAAATTGACGCTCTTGTCTGTAATATCGTATTTCTTCTTGACATACTTTACCAAGTTGCGGTAATTAACGTCAAGTGGAAGCAAAACTCCACGAATTTTTTTTTGATAATCCAATAAAAGTTTTAATTTTAAGGAATTTGATGAACTCATTTTTTATATTATTTTTTTTTTTTTTTTTTTTTTTTTTTTTTTTTTTTTCTCTGGACTGTGAAGAAACCCAGTACCAATCAATTAAGATTGGTCTATGTGGTCGCTCAATTAAGATGTCGCTTAAAAATATACCTCCAAAATTTCATTTTCCCTCGGTCTATGTGGTCGCTCAATTAAGATGTCGCTTAAAAATATACCTCCAAAATTTCATTTTCCCTCTCATTTCCAGTCTACATTTCCCTCAAAAAATTCATTTCCCTCCCTAGGTATGTGTGATTTTACTATTCACTTTCTATCTATATATTCTTGTCAAAGAATAGGCCAAATAACACAAACAATGACTTCCTCTTCTTCCAATTCTAGGTCAAATATAAAGACCAACGAATACTACATCAATGCGAGTCATTGCGAATGTACAATACCATTGTCGGTCGAAGTTCAAACTTCTTGGACACGAAAACATCCTGGTAGAAGGTTTAAGGCTTGTCCCATATGGGTAAGATTATTATACCTACAAAAAAGTACTTAATTATATTGTTACTTTTCATCAATAATTGTTAACAGCGTGACTTGTTTAGGACAAGGAGACGAAATGCGGATTTTTTGGGTTCATAGACCCGGAGCTACCAAGTGAGTACTACAAAGATTTGCTTTACAAAGAACATGAGAAAAATATGTTAAACAAGAAGAAGGGGGAAAATATTGTTTCTAGTCAAGCTGTTGCTGTCTCACAAGATGAAATGCTGATGAACATGAAGAATGAGTTGGCTACCATCAAGTCAAAAGTTAAAGTGCATGACAAATGTTTATTTGTTTTCGGTTTGCTGGTTGTACTCTTCGTTGCTCTTGTTTTAGCTCCAAGTATTAATTAGTAGGTTGTAATAAACTCGTTTATGGTTGTTGTCAGTAGTAATGAATGTTTCCAATGTAATTCAAAAGCATTCACATATGAAGGCACTATATATTTAAAATCAAACAACATAAACCTACGATATCCTTCAACATACATGGTACAATGACTAAACCATACACAAAAGGTGGTGGCAACATTAGCATAACAAACACAAAATAAAATAAAACAAAACCCACCTACCAAATAACTAGAAATCATATAAACATAGTCTATTCAGTGTTTTTACCACAAGCCACCTTATAGTTCCAAAAGTATCTAACCATGTGCTCTCGATAGGCTAACGCAACCTGAAGAGGATCATCAACCTTCATACTTAGATTGTTAGACAACCGGTACAAAAAAATGCATACCCTTACTCCACAGTCGCCATATAGATTAGCTTGTACAGGGACATTATCAGCCACTCAAAAAGATATCTTATAATTGGAAACAGATATGGATTTGGTTTCAAAAACTTTACATTTCTCTAGATACTTTGGAAGAATTACCTCAAAACTGGCCCTCATTTTTAAATGATCCGGTCTCGTTTCTGGATTTGGCGTAGGAAGTGAATCGTAAAAAGTTACAACGCCGGTACTAAAAACTAATTCTGCAAGCAACCAGTGGTCCGATGTTACGTTCAAAGGAAAGTAGACCTAAATTTTAACAAAATAATATTAGATGTTAACATAACCATTATGATTAAGAAAACTAAAACTAATAATAATAATAATAATAATAATAATAATAATAATAATAATAATAATAATAATAATAATAATAATAATAATAATAATAATAATAATAATAATAATAATAATAATAATAATAATAATAATTAAGAAGTGGCGTTGAATTGTACCAACCTTGTCAACACTAGACCATGGCACATGATACCTTTCTCCGTTGCCATAATAAAAAGGCAATGATCCCTTAAGAAGGGTAGACGATAAAAAAGAACTGGCCATCGCCCAATCTGCATTGGCGGGTCTAAAGTGCCACATTAAGTCTATCCAAACATCAAAATGCTGAAAAGTATTTATAAAAATGGGATTGTTAAACTATCAACATATAAATGTAATGTTTTCTATTTAAAACGAATACACCAACTGGTAAATTAAGTACCTTATCGTTGAGCCATCCTCTTCTGTTACCCCGGCCAACTCCCAGCAAAGCTAGCCAAAATTGCCGATTAACAACAACGTCGGAACCCCAAGGAAACTTATGCGACGACTTTTTACCTTTTGTCATGAAACAATTCATACTTTCTGGCTTACTTATTTTGTTACCTAACTTCTTGTTCTTAAGGAAACCAACCGGACGCTTCAGATTCTGTAATATATATATTTTTTTTAAAGAAAAAATGTTAAGGCATCATCTATTAATATGTATGGAGATATATACAAGGGGTGTTTAAAAATAAATAGTCACAAACCTCTACCCAAGGTTCCAGCGGAAATTGTTCAACATTGTTTCCGAGGGCACAGGGTACACCAATCACTTCACTAAGTCTCTTGGACCGCCTTTTGGGCAATTGTGGAGTTGTAGCCGGTAGCTCCACAAAGGGGTCCTTCAAAGACTTGCCAACCTGTTTTGTCCTCTTTGGTTGAACATCAGGAGTCTTCTCTTTTGTCACACTCTTCTCTTTTGGTACATATTTCTTGCGACGTTTCTTCTTAAGTGGTTGACTTGGTTTGGGTTGTTGTGGAGACTTACCCGGTTTCCTCTTCCTTTGAAGACGCATGAAAATGTCCTGTAAGCACAGTTCATTATTGATATTAGTATCGCTATTACAAATGGTATTTAAAGTAAGTTAACAACGTACTCATATGGTAAAGTACCTCGGAAGCGTCATTCAAAGGATTATTTACTTGTCCTTTTTTAGAAAGGTCCAGTTCAGTATTTTTGTCGTAATCACAAAAAGTGACCTTTCTTGCTTTTTCAGCTTCCTTGTCGATCTTGTCCAAAATCGACTTGGTTATTCTGTCATTTACTTTTTCGATAACTTTAGTATTTCCATTATCAACTTTCTCATAGGAACCTGACTCCATTACTTCATGACCATCAACACCTTTTCCTTCAGTGGCCAAATGCGCATCGACTAATTTCACACAATCTTTATCAGTTGTCCTAACACAATCTTCATCACGAACTTTTAATACCTCACCACCAAAATTATCAGTTGTGACACAAACATGTCCATGACAACCTTCAACATCCATATCAACATTCTCATCAGAAACAGACTCCATTACTTCATCACCGTCCACACACTTGTCTTTGGTGGCCAACTGCGCATCGACTAATTTCACACAATCTTTATCGTTTACCCTAACACAATCTTCATCACCCTTGTAGTCATCAACCCTCGTATCTTCCACATGTAAGACACCATCACACTTGTTCTCGTCAACATCCATGTCATCTGTCACATCATCTTTACCACATGTATCTGTAACATGGCCCACACCAACATGCCCATGGCCCATATTCTCTTCAACATTACCATCACGACTTCCCGCATCTGTACCACATGTATCTGTAACATGGCCCACACCAACATGCCCATCGCCCATGTTCTCTTCAACATTACCATCAGAACCATGCTTGCTTACTGTCTCAACGACAATACCATCTGTATTAGTAACATGCTTGCTTACTGATACGTCCTCGTTTTGATAATGATTATCAGTAACATTCAGATCTGCATTGTTGTCTTTATTGTCACAAACATGGGCATCACCGTCGGTGTCGTAAGCAGTTACGGAATGCGATGGCGAATCTACCAAATCAGCAAAATCATCTTTATAGATCCCCTGTTCATAAAAAAACATAAATTGAATAAGTAACTGAATATTAGCAAACAACCATTAAGTGAGATTTCTTATGCTAGTTTATAGTTACATGAATAACAAATTCAGAAAAGCGTACATTTAAATTAGTTAGGTTATCAAGTTGGATGTGATCAACTGCCGTAAAAGGAGAATTCGGATGACATAGATTCTCAAGTTGTGACATGTAGGATGGGTATGCGGCAGGGTCAAGATAATTAAGCTTTCCATCATCGCCATTAACAGAGGAAGGGCATGTTGATTTGTCGCATGATACATCATAAACTGGGCAGGTCTGTAATTAAAAACTTATTAGTAGCTGGGTTAAAAAGTAAATATAAAAAAAAATGAATTATTACGCGGAATATTACCTGTTCAATATCATTGTTTACCGTGTTCTCATTTTCAGCGTTAACACGACTACAAAAGGGGCTTTGAATAGGTGTTAAAGCCTGAAATAAAAGAAAAATGGTGTTTGAAGGATGATTTTAACAAAAAATTTAAAAATGAACAAACAGAATAAGCACAATCTGATCCAGAAGAAAAGTAGTGGTGCAAATTACTTAAGCTACTCAAATTAAACTCAGAATCATACACTAAACACAGATACAAGCTCATATGCACAATTGCAGGCTTCAAATGCAAAAACAAACCCCTGTCTCAAACAGGCCAATGTACAGAAGCTATAAGCTATCAGTTTAAACCTGAATTGACCAGCTTATGGGGGCAAACTATGGATTGAACTACTAAGAACTCAGAACCCAAGTACAGAATCCATAAGGTATCAGTTTAAACCTTAATTGACCATCTTATGGGGGCTAACTATTGATTGAACTGAGAAATGATAACTGTTTTTGACTTTTGATTTTAACTACAACTTTGACCAAAATGAAACAATATCTGATCTAAATGACTACTGTAATTATGATAAGCAATTATTAAAATGTTTATGCAACCTAACAATTACTAACAGTTAAACTTTTGATGCTCCAAAATATGTTTTGACCTTTTTATATTGAACTAGTAATTTTTATGCAAGCTAGTAAAGACTTAATAATACCCTAAGTAATGTATCTAAGCAAATAACAAACTCTGAAACATTGTCCACTACAACAGACTACTCAAATCCAAACACCCTTTAAGTAACTGTGATTACACTAGGTTTCAGATTACATGGCTTAATATACTACAACTGATGCTCAAATTTTAACACTTATCAATCCTAAAAGATAATAGATGCAGTGAAAATGAATCAAAGTAATAGGAACACAGAATCGGATGACACAGACACAATACAAAACAAAACCAAACACTCCCTTATCTGTCCATATTCACTACACTAGAATGAGACAGATATTACCATGGCATCTTTGGAATGAAAATCTTCATTCGCAGTTTCTTCTGGCTCTGGATTGGCATGAAAAATATTTGAGCTTTGAATACATGTCGAATCCTGAAATAAAAGAAAAATGGTGTTTGAATGATGATTTTTTTTAAAAATTTAAAAATGATTAATAAACTAAAAAAATTATTATCAATAAACGATTATAAAGTGTGTATAGGATATTACCATGGCATCTTTGGAATGCAAATCTTCATTACCAGTTTGTTGTGGCTCTGAATTGGCATGAATAACATTTGAGCTCTGAATATGTGTCGAATCCTGAAATGAAAGAAAAATGATGTTTCAAGGATAATTTTTAAAAAATATTTAAAAATGATTAATAAAATAATAAAATAATTATAAATAAACGATTATAAAGTGTGTATAGGATACTACCATGGCATCTTTGGAATGCAAATCTTCATTGCCAGTTTGTTGTGGCTCTGGATTGGCATGAATAATATTTGAGGTCTGTATTGGTGTCGAAGCCTGAAATTAAAAAGACATTTATATACGCTTTTATGGTGACCTAAGATTGTTATTATCAAATTGTGGTATAGATTAAAAAATAAAATTAAACCGCTGACCTCTGGATGATGTATGTTCAAAGCTTTCTCAACAATGGCAAGCCTTTTTTTTAACATCATTGAATACTTCAACATTCGATCCTGAGTTACCAATCAAATGAACTATTGTCTTCAAGGCCTCAACCTCAGCAACTAATTTAGGTACTTCGGTAATTGATTCTGCTGCGGCTGTTGGAAGCCCTCCACCTGTTGCATCGTTGAGCTCTTCCGCTGCATCATTGAGCTCTTCTGCTGCATCGTTGAGCTCTTCTGCTTGTACCTAAGTAACAAATAATTTTAAAAGATTTAGGAGATGTACATTAATAATTTATATCTTATAGGCCTTAAGGGTCAAACATAATGTTTTCAAAGTTAACAATGTACCTCAAAAGGAACTTCTGATAGTTGAGGAATGGCATCATCTGAATCATCAACGACATTTGCTACATGTCCAAAATATGCAGTACTACGCACAAAGCGTGGGTTCAACTTTTCATCATTAGTCATAACAAGTTCCACAGGATCCGAACCCTGTGTAACAAATTTATTATAAAAGGTCAAAACCAAATTTATATATAAGTCCTAAATTAGTAAACAAATAACAAAGAATAATGACAACGAATACCTGACCAAACAGTATAGAATAATCACGTTTTCGGAATGTTTTAATCTTTAACCAAGAAAGACGACGTGGGATCCTATTAGGGTCTTTTTTAAACCATTGTTGACTATTGGGATAACTCTCAAGAATCCATATCTAAAATTAAATAAAACGATGAATCTAAAGTTATTTTTGGTACAAGAAAACAATCACAAAAAATTATACAATTTGATGTAAAAAAATCATACCTTAAAAGACCAAATAAATCCACAAATATTATATGTGGCAGTTTTATCTGGGGTTACTGCCTGCTTCTTCTTGTAATACCTTTGATAATGCTTAGGAACCAAATTGGCTAGACTGGCGCACAAATGTCTCCACAAGTACTCTCCCCATGGATAAGCATTCCAAGCATTAAAATCCTCAACGAGCTGCAAAAATTCATTAGGTACATTGTACCATGGCCCACGACCGGTAAATATGACCTCAACACATATCAAAAAACAAACCCTGACAGCATCCTCAGTTGGCAAAGCATCAAATACTTTATCGTTGTTCAAAATATGTAAAAGCTCATTCCCTTTTACGGTAACCTTTCTATCAAACTGCTTATGAGGGAAGATTCGCAAGGCAAACGGGCTACGATCAACTACTACGTGGTCAGGAAAAGGGCCGAAAACAAAACCCGTCACCAAAAGAAACTCCTCACGGCCAAACCGCAACAAATTATCCCCAATTCTATATGTAATGGGTGGACAAGTATCAAGTAATTTAGGAATATATACCTGATGCTGTAAAACGAAGTTTAGGAGATGGTTATCATTTGAATGACAAGGGGGAATATCCAACCATTGCGCGAATACACTTTCCCGGAACAGGCTAATTCGATTTTGATTCTTCCCCAACTTACTTTTAATCTTTTCCAGCAACTCTAAATTGGAACGAATCGTTACCTTTGCATGAAAGTATCCGTCAATATTTTCCATTTGCATTGACTGATTAATAATTTGGGGTTCGAAATGTGTATACACAAATTAAGGGTTAGGGTTCTAACGTTTGATTTTGATTTGAATTTTTAGTGGGAGTAGGTGTGGAAAGGAAGTTGTGAGTTTCTTGGTATTTGAAAATTTAGAATATACAAAACGGTTCATTAGGTTGGGGATATAAAAAAAGTCGCTCGGATTTTAGAATATCGCTCAGCTATACTAATTATTTCGCTGGATAATTAGGATTAAAAAATGGTGTTAAAAATACTTTAAAACGAATTATTAATAAAAAAATGTTGTTGAAAAGGTACAAAAAGGGTTGATGTGTGATGTACAAAAAAGTGACATTTTGTCAGTCGCTTAATACTTTTCGCTGGGTCGCTGGGCTTTGGGAAGGTTCAAAACGAATAAAATATTATTTGACGAAGTTTGACTATTTTGGAGGAAAGTGACAAAATAGAAGGTCGCTCGATCTTTTGATAAGTCGCATGTGATAAGTAGCACAAAAGTATGCCTTACACATTATGATTGGGCACTACTTTTGGGGTGGCACATGTCGAACTTGAGTTAAATTCGCAAGTCGCTCGGGCCATTTCAAGAAACAAACCTACTTAGGTACACAAAAGTCCAACACTTTGAGCGACTGGTCCATTTGTAGAATTGACCCAATATTCAATCATATTTTACTAGCACTGATAACACTAAAAATTGAAACCCACACGAAACACATACCGCAAGCAACATTACTAGGATGACAATGTCTCTTGCTCCTATAATGACTTCGAGAGTACATGCAGTGTCATCAAATATCAATGAGAATGACACTCATGTGCTCACAAAATTGTTATTAAATTGTGTTTGTTTTCAAATTTGAGATGAATGAATGAATAAACTTCTTTGGTGTAAATTTGGTATGAATTCTGCAAAGAACTCTCGAAAGTGTTTATTAATTATTGCGGAAAGAATAATCATAGATGCAAAATATTTAAAAGGATAAATATATATATAAGAATGTAGGAATCAAGATAATATAGTTTCATATAGATTGTTCAAAAGTTCATCGGTAGAAACTTGGCATATACTGAGACACACTTGTTCAAAATTTCAGTATCTCATATTTTACTTTGTACCCTAAAATACAAATTTGATAGATTGTTTGCCTATTGGTATTGCTGAATGTTAAATTTATTGAGCACAAATAATTCTAGAACTAAATAGTAACAGGATGATATGGTAGTTTCATCCTGTGGTTTCTTCTCCATGGACTTCGTGATAGGTGACAGGTCTGTTCTTGAATGTGGGTTGGTAAATATTTATGTGAGATATATAAGGAGTTTTGGGTGTTTGGCACAGTGGGACAACAATTGCTATTTGGCTGCAACTGTGCAGGCCTTGGGCGTTTGGCACAGCAGTTATGAATTAGCATCTAGATATGTTGGGATGGCACTTCCATATTAATTCTTAAATGGGCTGTTTGGTATTAATGATAGTGGGTCTAAAAGTGAAGTTTGAGAGTGGAATGAAATGGTCTTGCATATGGTGGCCAGGTGCTATTTTTCTTATTTTGTGCATGTTTTCGTTGATAGTTTTGCACTTTTGCTGTCAGTTTTTCTTTTCATTTGTTTCTTTGTTTTTTCCATGGATCCTCAATACTTAACCAACTTGTTAATATTGTGGATGCCTTTGTCTGTAATTTGTTTTGGTTTGGTTGAAATATATTGCCTTTCAAAAAAAAAAATATATATATATATAGTAACAAACCAAAACTTTGAACTATGTGGTTAGCATGTCAAAAGTCGGTGTTTACCGAACATGCATTTAGTGTTCTTATGTCTTCCAAATAAAATGTTCCGAAATTTCGGTTGCACACAACCTAGTAAAATATAAAAAGATCCATTGCCAATTTGCCAGAAATAAGAAAACTTACAGTTGTGATAAAGGTTCACTTTGCTAAAATTGTGTCCAAACAGCTTGGTCAGTTGGTCAAATGTCAAGTGCCAAAAAAAACAAACTTTTGGGCTTAAAAAACCCAATGGGCTAGTCTTTATTTGCAATGTTAAGTTAGGCCTTTGGACCAACTTTTAGTACTATTCAATTCCATGCTACCTTTACTGATGCATTTACAGGAAACTAACACATGGTCTACTTGTGCACACACCAAATGCAGACTCTACACAGAAAGTAACAAAGACCTTACGGATATCGTCATCATCTTGCATCTACTATTGGTATCGATGCTTCAGTTATATCTATCACTCAGGCTGCACATAACCTTGCTGTAAAAGTACAAAAAATACATCACAATAAGCTCTAGTGTACAGTTTTTAACAAATGTAACCAACATAAGTTATTAAGTTTGAAGGCTGAATTACAAAAAACTAGTTGTTACCTGTGTGCGTTTATCTTCTTTGAAGCTCAGATTTCTAACCTTCAGCTCGCCTCTACTTGTAGTCAATTCATCTAATATTTCAGCATCGCATATTGACACGTCACCTTCATCGTCCCCACGAATAGCATTATCCATTTCCTGAGTTTTCATAACAAGTTAATGATGATTCAAAACGACAAGGCTTATTGTGAATGAGGACAGTGGAGTATTACCCTGAGATTGAAGCTTGGAGCACGTGATGGACTACCCGCAATTTCTTCATACTCAGCTGCATCTAGTTCCCTCAAATGGTGAAGTTGGAACAACTTTGGTAGAGCGTGTTGTCGTATGCTGATTAGAAGGAAGAAAGGTACTGGGAAGAGAATGCCGGCCACTGGAATCCAAGTCACACCAAAGCATAGCAGGAAATAAACTATCTGGATGATTGTGAACATAACTATGCTTCTAAATGGTACGGACTCAACAAAAGAAGCATGAACTTTCTCAAGAACCCTGCCATATTTCAACAAAAACAATCATGAACATACAAAGTTTAACAAGAAACTGAACCTGTCATGTCAACCCATTTTGACCCGTTACCCTACCAACCCATCATGTCACCTTCAAATGGAATGATTAAAGTACTCACTTGTATCTCCTCCCGGAGGGGACAAACAGAAGCAAGATCCTTTCCCAAAACTGGTTTCCGGGGAGGCTGTCAATGGCCATGTAAGCAAAATACCCCCATAGAACGGATGTTGGGATTAACTTTATAAGTGGCATGGCACATATAGTTGCTGCTAAAAGAAGTGACTGCAGTAGATTGCTGACCCTTTGCTCGTTAACTCTTACAGGTAAGTGGGCATCAATGTGCTCATCAGGATTAAACGTCCCGTTTGTGTTTTCTTTTCCATTTTCTACTTTCATGACTGCATCCTGCAAGTCTTTTAGTTCTTTCACAATAGCAGTTGTCTGAAACAGATGAACACCAGGTTAAAGATGCAACAGAAAGCGGAATCGGATTATTTTATATTAAACTAAGTTTGTTAAAGTTCATGGTAAGCTGATATACGATTGGAGAGCTGTCGATTTCTATAAACACTGTTTCCATCTTGTTGTAGATTTCAGAATTGCTAGCTTTCCGCTTTATGCTTTCCTTGGCACTCTCAACCAGCTTCTTTCTTATAAACTGATAAGACAGTTACATTTATTGATCAGAACACAGCACGTTAACCAAGTGGTTATACCTCATAAAACTTCTGTTTGTTTTCATTTTTTATAGGGCTTACTTGTTTTTTAAGAACAGCTAGGCTTTTCGTGTGCATGGGTGACTGAGGCAAAACACCATTTGAAGGAGGTAGTCCTAACAATCCGCAAAGCAACGTCTGTGAGAACAATAAAAAAACATACAAAATTAGTTTCCTGATGGCTGACAAGTTCATGTTAATAGAGAAAAATACTATGGTTACCATGAATCCAAGCAAAAGAATGTCATAATGGTAGGCTGAAGGGTTCTTGAGATTGAACTCTTTCTGCTGAGCCAACTGTGAAGCAACGCTATGATCGAAGAAGTAAAGTCCAGCTATCATAAGAGCTGGAATGATGGCTGCAAAGATGTACGCTGGAGGAACCTTGCCCATATCCTGTAATTCAAATTAAGGAGGTGTCAGAATGTTCATAATTCTTATTTTTGTTACCAATGAAGGGATTTTTTGAAAAATGTGTACTTTGATAACGGTCCAATGGTATGCAGATTCAGATTCCCATAAGAGTGGACTAAAGAGCCTTCTCGGAACTCCAGAAGGAATGTTACTTGGTACAGTGAACGAGAGTGCAGTCCACGCTACAACCATCAATGGAACCCCATAGTCTGCTATGAAACTTCTTAGTTTACCTATATTGAATACAGACATAATATGAAATTAGTTTTTAGAAACGTATTAAAAAATGTGGAAATTATATACTTTTTACTCCATTCACCTGTTCCATACCACCATGTTCTTGCTTTTCTGCTTTTTAATGCAGTGTATAGAAGACCAAATGAGAACACAATCGCCAACAGACCATTAGTGTAAAGCCATTGAAATTGATACTTCTCCCTATTTGGGTCCTCATTTTTAGGAACTTTGAATTCACTGACCAGTCCCTATGCAACAAAATCATAACTGAATCTTATAAAACTTGAAACAATAGTAAAAAAAAACTTTATGATTCACATCTTTCTCCTGCATGAATGATTACCTTGATGGCTTCTTGAATGAAAAGAACAGCAATTAACATCCCAAAAGTTTCCCCTGCAATTCTCGTAAACCTATTGATAATAACACAGGCGTTGAATATTGCCAGAAGAAACAGCATCAGCGCTGTCCAAAAACATACCCTGCAAAAGTTATGTCGATAGTCAAATACTAATTTGCTCAAAGTAAGGTCTTCGGATACAAAAATATACTCTAAAAAACAGTATAATTAATTACCATCCGGCCCAAGCTAAGAACAACTTTTGCCCCAAATCATCTTTTCCTTTAGCAAAGTTATACAAGTAAGTGTACATTATAACAGTAGGTTCCGCAACTCCTAATATCAGAAGAGGTTGTCCACCAAGTATCGAGTGTATGATACCACATATTGCAGTAGAAACTAAAGTTTCAACAGTGCTCAAGCTTCCATCTACAAACAGAACACATATTTAACTTGCAAAATCATTTCTTATATCCGATCATCGACTATCTTAAATCTTCGCTTATAAATAGCATACCTGTATCTCTGTTAAGCTGCTCTCCAAATGCAATGACAGGTAGTGCAGAAGCGAAAAAGATGTATGTAGTTGGAGCCAGTATCCTACAAACACATTTATATTATTCAATAATGATGATTTTCATCTCGACACATATACTACGAAAACCACGAAACGAGTGAAACGAAAAACATTACCCAATTCCGGAGCTGATACCGGCTTTCCAATCTTGTTTATAGCACAATGCTCTTCCTCTAACATCGTTTGCAATTCCTCTGAATGGAGATTTAAAATGCTCCATTCCTGAGATTATAATCAAACAGTAAAATCAGATAAATAACTATCCGAGTTGTTAAAACTTCATTCAGAATGCAAATTTCACGCATACCAACTATTCACCCTAAAATCATGATCCACAAACATAGCTTTTGTATGAAACCATATAAAATCATGATATTCCATTAGACTCACATGCGATTCAACATTTTCGTTTGGTTTAGTACAGTTAAATTCAGAACAAACATATACAGAGCGAAATAATTTACAGGACAATCAGTTTAAACTTATAACCATATTATATTTATTCATTCAGAAAAGAAATCATTCATGCAGATCAACTACTGTTTCAGTCAACTACTGTATTAACATGCCAACAATTTAAGTTAAACATTTATTTAAAAAATCTATATCATTCACATAAATAAACTATTTAGACCTAAATACATGATTCATTATAAAATATTACTGG
Source organism: Artemisia argyi (assembly GCA_030686995.1). NCBI lineage: Eukaryota > Viridiplantae > Streptophyta > Magnoliopsida > Asterales > Asteraceae > Artemisia > Artemisia argyi. Next base: position 16,977,393 of record CM060689.1, on the reverse strand, counting down.
AATAAACTATTCACCTAACATGCAAACAATCGATAATAAGCTAAAACTGATATTCAATCAAAACAAAAAACGTCATCTAAATCAACTAGTTTGACCTAAAATCATGATTCATAAACACATTTATGTATTTAGAATCAACTAATATACAATAAATCGATAATCAGCTCAAACTCGTACACTTATTCGTAACGAACATAATTTTAAAAAATCACCAAGTTCGACCTAAAACCGTTATTCAAAAAGATATAGAAACCTACTGTAATTGTTTATACAAATACAGTACGTCAACTAACTAATATGCAGTATACTCAATAATCAGTTATCACACAATTTGACTGTTCCGACCTAAAATAAGGATCCGCAAACACATTTTTGTAGAAGATCAATCAACTATTCACCTAACATGCAGACAATCAGCTTAAAACTTATACATGATATAGGATAAAATATAAATTTATTCATAATTCACAAACACATTTTTGTATAAATTCTTCTAAAAAAAACTAGGCAATTTTCAGTCAACTAAAATAGATCACGACTCACAAACACATGTTATACAGCCACAAATACACAATTTAAATCAACTAATTAACATACAATGAATTGAAGTCATCATAATATGCTTATATAGATCACACAAACATCTGATTTGCCCAAAAATAACAATTCACAAACACATTAATTATCATCCATTCGTAACAATATTTATACACGAAAATCAGCTAGTTTGACCTAAAAACACAAATTTTAATCAGTTAACATGCAATGAAAGACGATTATTTATCGACTCAACAAAAACGGTGGCATTAAGCTTTTTATGTAACACAAAAATATTTATAAATAAAAAATAAAAGGAAAAACCTGAGGAAGAATTGAAGAGTGAATTAATGAAGGAAAGTAATGCAGTGGTGAGTGAAGTCAGTAGTATATATTTATATAGCAAAACCCCGCGCTAATGGGCTGGGATACTCTACATGACTCCCTATTTTTTGCTTATTATGCTACTACGGGCCCACTCAGTGTAGAATAAATCTATTTATAATGACTTTAAGAGAGTTAGGTTTGGTAAATTCAAATAACGTGTTATTCGTACGTCACATCAGCGCTAACTCATCACTTTCTCAAAATACGTCAATGACTAAAACACTTTCTTTAACAAAAAACCAATAATACTTATTAGGTCGTACAAAATAACACGCAAAAAATACCTACTCATTCAAAAAAAAAAAAAAAAAAAAAAAAAAAAAAAAAAAAACCCCGATAAAAAGAAAGAAAAAAAAAAAGATGAATATCATCAGCCATTCCGCCCACTATTTTACCTATGGTGACGAATGGCGGGTGTCTCGGTGTGAGAATGGCGCTATTGTTAGAGCTCGAAGGGACAAACAACAACACGTTCTTCGGTTACCATACCAAGCACTCTAATACGGAGTATTACTATTGCTTATGCTAGTGTAGAATCTATTTATAACGACTTTAATAGGGATCAAACACCTATCCTCTTATATACATACCCTTTTATGCATAGCGTTGTTATATTGTGTGCATCACTGGTTGTAATTTAGAGGTGTGTACATAGGATTTTTTGTAGTGTCAGGGTGTGTGTATAGCAACATCCCTTTAATAGGGAGTTACTTATTTGGCATTGTTTTACTGAGGGACACGCTTCATTGTTTATTTGGTAAATGTAAAATCTGATCACAATCGGTTTGTATTTTTGTTAGGCTTTTGTGGTTTCAGCTTTTTGGTTGTCTTGCTCTTTTATGTTAACTTTATAAAAAGATTAACAATGACTAAGCTATGTATATTGAAATATGACTTGGCCTATGTTTGCCAAAGCTATTAATGTTTTAAAGCATTTAAGAGCGGCTAGCATAGGCGTATAAGACTTGTTTATTTTCTTTTCTAGGTACACATTTAAGAGCGGCTAGCATAGGCGTATAAGACTTGTTGTTTATTTTCTTTTCTAGGTACGTCTTGGTGAGTTTTATCTTTAGAGGAGGTGTTTTAGTTGCTATAATTTTAAGCTTAAAAAAAAGCTAGCATGTAAAAATGAAACTTTATTTGACATTGAAAGTGTAGTATTTTGTCTTTTATAAAAATGATATTTGAATAGTGTTTAGCATTTTAACATTTAGCTTTTACGTTATTTCAAATTTTATATTTATTGATATAGTTGTGTTATCAAATACTTATATAAAGACAAATAATAAAACTGTTTGATACCTCCTTTTAGTAATTTTGTGATGTGCACAAATATGTAAGGGTTGAGGTATGAATTTTTTTTACAGGTTTACATATCTTACTTCGACGGGATTGAGTATGTTGGTGGTGGTTGGTGGTTGTGGTGGTTAAATCTGACATATAAAAAAAATGAAAGGTTTGTTGAAAGTCATGTGCGTGATTGGTTACTTAAATCTCTTTTGATTTTTTTACAACCTTGTATAATAAAGTTATGAGGTAAATTACTTAAAATCTCTATTGAGATTTTTTAACTTTGTGCAATGTAAAGCCATGCATGTGTGTGATATTTTAGAGATGTTTAATAGTCAACATAGAGTTACGTTATTTGAACTGGAACTGAGCACGTGAGTTGAACTATATCGACTTTTAGAATCAAAGGTCGTTTTTTGTCGAATACTTAAATGTGATTTCACATCAAGCATGACTATTACATGCATATGGTTAGAAAATTCTTAAACCTCTAAACGAATAAATGCATGCACTAGACCAAGATCACTTGAAACTTGAAAGTTGACTGTAGTTTCACATCAAGCATGACTATTACACGTAGGCCTAAACATGCATGTCATTATTTGATTGGTTTGTGAGACAGTGGAGCCTTTGCTTAGCACAAATAAAAGATTTACATGTAGTTTAGGCATCCTAATCATTCCTCTTACATGTATACTGTTAGAAAATTCTTAAACCTTTAAACGAATAAATACATGTATATAGGGTGTGTTTGTTAAAAGTAGCTGTGAGCAGTAGTCATAACTCACCGCTCACCACTTCTAACCATTGTATAATTAGCCTTCAGAAAAAATAGTTAGTTACAACTCACCGCTCCTTTGCTAAACAACCACGTAGTGAATTTATAAGAGGACAAAATGGCCAATGATAAGTTTAATCCAACTTTCTACGTTTTACTCCTGCGATCGAGTATATGTGAGATTGAAAAGATTTTCAATTATACAAGCATACAATTCACATCGATACAAGCATACAATCATACAACGCTATTAGCTTAAACTTACATGGCTTGTTAAGGATTTAATGATACTACAAATCAATCACGTATATACATACACAATAACACAAAACACATTATGTAGATAAAACTTTATGGCATATACGTCTATATATACTCATCTAACTAGCAAATAAGTCAATATATAATCGATGAATTTAGAAAACGGAAATGATCAAAGTACGTGCTTGCATTTAAACTAAAGAAGCTAGCACACAAAGATTTTCACAGAAATAGGCAGGAAAATAGAAGTTGAGGAGAAAGGAAAACCTGCTGAGGAGGAAGATGGAATAAGGATGATATAATGATGAAATAGAAACAGACATGAGAAAGTTTAAAATAAAATGAAGGTTTTTAAGTGAAAAAAAGTTGTTTCTTCCACAAATGGTGATTTAGTCCACGTGCTGCCAACATTTGCATGTCATTCAACCGGACCCACACAAATACCTCATTTTTTGGTAAACCTAATCACATTTAAAAATAAAAAATATAAAAAATAAAAAATAAAAAAATCTTTATTCATTTGTTAGCTTGAAACTAATAACGAGTTGAATACAAGTTAGTTAAACTTGATTGGCTCTCTTATTTAGTTTTAGAAGCTGTATATAACTATATATATATATACCCAAGTTTGTCTCATAAATTTCGGTGGACTCGTTCTATCACCACAAATAAGCCCTTAAACATACACACAAAATACACATGTATCAGTAATATATGAACTAATTAAACTCAAGCTCTATATAATGAGTATATCGTCAAGCGATAACTCTGTGCAATAACACCGCTTGCATTTATTTAAATCGCAGCCGGATACGATGAGCACCTATTCTTTGAGTGTACCTACTCGACTCAAGTCTGGAATCGGGTTATGAACATGGCTGGTATTAATCTCGTTTCTTCAAAATGGAGTGATATAGTAGCGTGGTTACTTCCTATCGCCAAGTACAACAAGGTAACCACTATTGTTGGCCGTCTTGTTGTGGCTGCATCAGCTTATTATGTTTGGAAAGAGCGAAATAATCGTCTCCATGGGAAGGGAGATCAGCCTCCTGATCATGTAGCCAAGGTAATTATAGATGTGGTTCGTTTGAAACTGGTTTTAGTTCGGTTCAGGAAGACTGCTCGTGTGGATCATATGAGGAAACTTTAGAAGATTGATAGAGTTATCATGGACACTAGATGATTGGTTCTTAAAAGCTAGAGGCTATGCGTTTTCTTGTGTTTTATATTTTAGTAGTCTCCTTAGCTTTATATAGCTGAGTGTGGTTGTTATGTTTTGAGCGTTTTCAAAACATATAGGCGTTAGATTTATGGTGGCTCATTACCACCCTCTCATTTTCCTAAATTCTTTTTTCTTTTTGATATATTCACCCGGTATCAACCCTTTATATATAAAAAAAAAAAAAAAAAAAAAAAAAAAAAAAAAAAAAAAAAACGCTTGCATTCTTCTAAAAAGAGCCTTGTATATCCCCCACAACATAGCACATGATGTGATAACATAGAAAATGCTCTCACATCAACATAACAGTGATAAACACTTCAATTTTACTCGTGAAAGTATCATTGATACACAACCACGTAATGTCATTCAAAAAACTTTGACCGATTACTTCCAAAAACAACATTGAAGCCGGCAGTAACTTCCAAGTTACTGGGACATAATATTGATAAAGTTACACTTTTACTATAAAACTAACATGCTTCACGACACCATAGACTTATTTCTTACATGGTTGTTTTGCCTTGTTTATGTATGTTTTTGTACTTTTATGATATTATATATGCTTCTGACGTCTACATTTGCTTTTGATTTATTTTTCTCATATGTTGTCTTTGTATAATTTGGACTTACATGTTCTAGAGGTTTTCTATAAGCAATCATTTTATTTTTAGGTAAGAGTGTGACCGTTTGCATCTTACTTCTTCAACTCTCGCGAAGTTGAGCATGTTGTTGTTGTAGTATAGCACTTTTCATCAATCTTCCCTTAATATCAATTTGCAAACAAAATATTATTTATTACACTATTCAGTATTCACCTCAAGTTTTCACTTTTTACCTTATACTTTACACTCTTTTAAATTTCAACTATTTATTTATGTGAGTTCTATCTATTACTAAACAAGATTTCAAATCCATATCAAGATTTATAACTCATGTTATTGTCGTACAAATCTGTTTTAGTTCCATTGCAACGCGCGGGAAAGCAAAACCTTGTTAGAGGCATTTTCTACATAAATAAATCTCTTATTAATCACACTTAGACAAGAGATTCCATATATATTTATTTAAAGAATTGATCAAACGCACAACCTAATGAAAAAAATATATAATAAATGTGCAACCGCTTATAGCACAATTTAAAATGTGCAAATCACGTGTGGGTTTTTTAGGTTCGATCACTCGTGTAGTCAGTGGCGAAGCTAGAAAATTTTCAGTGGGGGGTCGGGATCTAAATTTTTTTTTCTTAACGCTATTTTTCGGGTAATTTGTTCGGGTCGGGTCAAAAATTAAATACTATTATTATTAAAAAAAAAAAAAAAAAGTTTCAATCACTAAAAAACTAAGCATTTGTCCAAGACAACTAAACATTAAAAAGGAGACAAACAGTTGGTACCTGGTTCGATTCATTGAAGAAATTAGAGTTCAGCCTTTCGACCTTTAAGATCCTTAAATTATTCAATTATGGACTCCGCATCAAACTTGTTAGCAATTTCTTTTTCTATGTAAATCACCATACTGTTTGCTAGATTCTGAGGGTAGAAGAGGGAGGGTTTGGGATTTGGTTAATTGGTTTGTTAATTGTTAGGGATTGTTCTTTTTTTTTTTTTTTTTTTTTTTTTTTTTTTTTTTTTTAATGGGCTAAGTAATGGATTTTAGTTTGGGATTTGGTTTGTTAATGGATTTTAGTTTGGGGAGATGGGCTTATGTAAAATGTAATGGATCAATTTTATTGCTTAATGTATATAAAAAAAATTCACAATTAAAATGGGGGGTCGAAACCGAATATACCGAAATTTTTCTACACGAAAACTATATACCCCTACATCGCAAAAAAAAATTCGGATGATCGGGCGCCCCTCCCCGCCCCTAAATAGCTACGCCAATGCGTGTAGTTATGTAATTGTGTTTATAAAACTCAACATGCAAAGCCCCTTAGATAATAGAAAAACCATAAATACTCGAGGTTGCATGTGATATCCTGTCTAAGTGCTGTTTCATAAATTGTTTAATAAAACCATTTGTTTAATATTAGAAAAACCATTTGTTTAATAAAATGTTTTTTTAAGTACTGTTTCATATATGAAGAATCATTAGAGCACTCCCATTTATAATACGGGTTATTCAAGAGTAATAGCATGTGGTACGTACATATATAAGCAACAAATTAACTAATCCATGACATTATCAGTGACGTTCCTGATTTTGTTTCTCTTTGATTATTTATTACACTCTCATCAATAAAAACATTTCCATAGAAACAAAATAGAAAAGATTACGAATCCAAATTAATATAATTTATAGACAGTCAAAAGTTTATATAAAATCTTATCAGGGAAACGTCTAGTTCACAAAAAAAAAAACAATTGTATTTTTTGTTTTTTGTTTTTTTTTTTTTTTTTTTTTTTGTAATTTTATTGTTGTAGCATACACAAATGATGTTTCCAGCTCGATCGGTCGTGTTATTCGGTCAGAGTATCGAGTATGAATATCGTGAAGGATCACATGATGATTCCATAAGTTTTGTTACTTGAAGTAAAAGCATTCTAATGTTATTCAAAATAGATTACTAATTTAGGGTGGTGGCAATGATGCGGTATGGGCTTCGGTTTGCAGCCATGCCGAGCGGCCACACCCCGCCACTGCTGCGGCATGGCTGCGGTTTGGAGGGTTGCTGGAATTATTGCCGAAACGGTATAGAGCATTGAAGGAGGAAAAAGACGTTGGGCATTAAATGGGGAGTTGGCAATATAGCCGTTTGGAGCGGGTTTCAAAAAAAAAGAAAAAAAAAATCCTTCTATATATACTAGACAAAACATATATAAAAAATCACTTCCAATCAAACTTACCTCTACCTTCTATATAACATATTTTTTAAAAAAAATTGTAACATGGAACCTAGGAAAGTAAAAGGAGTTTCAACATCAACAAGAGGTCGTGGACGGGGCTGTCGATCACAACTCTTTCGTCCATCGATGAATCGACAATACCATCCACACCAAATGACTCTTCAATCGGCCTACTATCCCCAACCTCCGCCGATGAATCCACAATATCATCAACACTATTTTACCAAACCTCCACCGATGAATCCTAGCCAATACAATAAATTAATGACAAGTGAGTTCGACCCGTTCACCGACTACCGTGAAGGTCCTTCGCGTCGTGAACCAAGTGTTGAACGACAACTACCACTATATGATGACGAGGATGATGATGTTGAGTTTGTTCCCGAAACGCAACCACAAACTCAAATCGGTATTAATTTATAATTTATCCGATACACTTGCTATAATTTATTTGTTATACTAGTGATAATTTATTTGTTATATTATTATTCGATATACTTGTCAAAAATTTATATGTTATAATTTATTTGTTATATTATTATTCAATATATTTGTTATAATTTATTTATTTGTTATATTATTATTTGATATACAAGATGATGAAGAAGTTCAAGGGAAAAAGAAAACTAAAGCGGATAAAAAACCTTGGACGGCGGCCGAACAGGTGGCTTTGGCAAAAGCGTGGGTTCATGTCTCGACATGTCGAAAAGTCGGGAATGAACAAAATAGAGATAGTTTTTGGGGTAGAATTCTAGAGCATTTCAAGGATACCGTTAAAGATACAAAACGAACTCATCATAGCTTGAACACAAAGTGGTCAAATATGAATATCGCCATGGGTGTCTTTAACGGGCTATTCATCCAACAAGTAATTTTTAAACTATATACTTGCGTTAATTTATATGATTACATTTATTTATATACTCTTACTTTTATAATCGTAGAGTCGTATTCGTGAGAGTGGGTGTGACGATGTTAACGTCATGACTAATGCCATGGCCGATTATGATAAGAAAAATAAGGGCAAGGCTTTTACTCATATTGAAGCACGGGAGGTTGTTAGGGGAGAAGCCAAATGGTTGGAACAACCATGTTTTGTTCAAGCATCTTCGGCATCACATTCCGACAAACGAAGAAAGTCGTCGGAATCTAGCTACTACGAGTCCGGAAGCAATGACAATGTTGAGACTGTTATTCCGGATCTAAATGACGACACAACTCCTACATGGAAAAGAAAAGAGAAAAAGGCCGATAGCGAGGCGTCGACAAAAAATAGTGTTGTTGAGAACTTCGAGAGCTACACGGCAAAAAAAGCACAAATGTTGGAGGAGGCGATGGAAAAAAAACCGTGCAAAGGATGAATTGGCCGAAAAGTTGATGGCGGCACAACTCGCTAATGCTGAAGAAAATGCTATAATTCGGGCGATGAAGTTCTATAACGAGCCGCACGAGCACATAACCAATTCGGTTATGCGAGAAATCGCTCTTAAGAAAAAACGTGAGTACGCGGCGAAATATGAATGGCCTACCGATTTTTAAAAATAATTTTGTTTTTTTCCCAAGTATTATGTAATGTTCTTTTAATTATTAATGAAATATTTATGTTTTTATTACATTGTTTATTATAATTTATGAATATAAAAAATAAAAAAATAAAATTATGTGAGGTATGAGAGAATCATGGTTACCACTAAAAAAAATATGGTGAGGTATGGTTGAGGTATGAGATGAGATGAAATGATATTATTGGTGGGTTGAGAGGTATGAGAGAGATATGGAGGCATGATTGCCACCACCCTTAGTTGTACTAAACTTTTAGAACTTAATAGTTTCAAATATAAACTAAGCTCTCATTAATACAACTGGCAGGGTACCCGCGCGATGCAGCTGCGGGCACCCTGTAATTTAATTTTTTCGGCTAATAATTTATTTTATTTGTAATTTTTTGGCAATAGTTTTACTGATTAGTTTTTTATGGCAAAAGTTTGATTAAATTTTGCTTAGTTTATATTATTATTATTATTATTATTATTATTATTATTATTATTATTATTATTATTATTATTATTATTATTATTATTATTATTATTATTATTATTATTATTATTATTATTATTATAACCGTCACTTTTCATTGAAACCAAGGAAATTACATGAAATTGGAGGGGAGTCTAGACACAATCTGCGCTCCCACTCCTTTTTGAATACACAAACTAACTCGATGAAAAATAAAAGCACCGCTCTTAACGTTGTTAGAGTGGCTGCTGGCAATAGTCCCGATACGCGTAAGTGTATTCAAAGCTTCCACATCAAGTTCCCCAAACGTGGAAAAAGCGAAAGGGACGAACTTGTATCCATTGTCTTCACACTTGGACGCATACTTCTTCCTTTTCCTTTCCACATCATTACTTAACGCAGCCCCAGGGGCCCATGACGTTACTCCAGTCCCAGCAAACGGAGAGACCCCAGTCACATCCATACATGCATCCTTACCTTGGAACCAGTTAAATAATAGCACATCTGCAGGACGTAATTCTATCCCTTCCTCCGAAAGAAATCCCAATGGAGCCTCTTTACGCACCATTATCCCAGCTTTGGAACATATATCAACAAGGATATCACGCACCAAATTATGCCTGAACTTAACACCCACTTCGCTAGCGCAGTGGACCGCGTGATCCCCCCACTGGTCCATACGGTGTACATTGCAACTCGGGCATAAACTGCCTTCAGAGAACATAGGAACCGCGAGCCTGTAGCATAACACCGATCGAAATTGGCGAGGATTCATCCTTTGTCTGAGACCGTCAATAGGGATGGCGAATAGGAAGTCCTGCGCATGTGGGGCGCGGATACTACTAAGTATAGCCACCTGCCTTGGACTTAGTGAGTACTTGGAAACAAGGTCTTTCTCAATGACACCGAAATAACACTTTGCCAAGGTTTTCATCATTTGGGGGGCAGAAGCGCCCCCGGCGACAGTGAGGAAGTCGGTGTTACAAGTAGCGTTGAATATGTCCAAAGCATGCTGGAATGAAGGGCCATGTGTGACAATACCCGTTTTGGTGAGTATTTTATCCTGCAAGTCGTTCGTTTGCATCCGAGAAGCGAGGAAAGCATATTGGATGATATCCCCTGCTGAAAGGATGCCAAGACCACCGAGTTTTATTGGAAGTGTGGCAAGCCTCCACTGCCAATCACCAAACCTTGGACCCGAAGCAGTAACAATTTTCTCCAAAGAGGCACGTAACGTCTGATCGAACTGAGAGTGGGCCTCTGACAAGTGCAAGGGGGAGCATGTTCTCAAAGCATAAGACAATTTCGAAACTCCTGCACAATTTCGCAAAAGGAGAAGCTCACATTGCGGATCATTGAGTTTGTTAATTGCCTCGATTAAATGTATGGTTTTGGAGACCCTTTTGGATGCCAAATCCCGACAGAAACCTTCGTCCAAACTAACTGAACCACCGAGAAGTTTGACACCATTGAGCGGGCGAGCGATATTTTTAGGAAACACGCCCTCCACTCTGCTTCTAGGGTCTTCGGCAGGCCAGAAGAGTTCAGTCTTGTCAACATTTAAAAACAACCCACGAGCGGGACCCTCCGTCCTAATGATGTCAAGTGCCTTGGCGACCATGAGCGTATCTCCAACAATAGTATCATCATCGAGGTACCACGCCTGAAGGGTAAGTTCACATGACTGATTGATAGCATGAATCAAAGGGTGCAAAGCTAGGGCAAACAACAAAGGGCCCAACGGATCACCTTGTTGGACACCCTGACATGACCGAAGGATGGAGTCCTCATAATAGAGCCTGGCAGGGCGCGCATAACAGAACTCAACCCACGGGGCAATAGAAGGGCAACGCTCTCTAGCTTCCTGAAGCAAGACACTCCTGTTAACAAGATTAAAAGCATTCTTAAAGTCCACTAAAAGCATGGAAAGTCCAACTTCACGCCCCTTAGACTCAATGAGCCTATTTACAGAGTGGAGGACAGCCTCGCACCCTCCAGGGACACCAACCCCGAATTGAAAATCCTGCAAGTAAGAGTTCATGGAATCACCGACCGAAGAGGAGGCAACCTTTGACACAAGCCTACGCCAAACAGTGCCAACAACAATAGGTCGTATACCGCCGCCAGGCTTGACTAAGGGAGTCAAGGGGGCGCTAGCGATATATTCCCCCAGTTGACTAGGGCACTTTCCACTAAGGAACAGATTAACAACTCCAGTAATGGACCCAAGCAAGTCATCAGCAATAGCAGACGCCGCCCCTCCCAAAATATCCATCAGATGTTGTGCCCGTAGCCCATCACGACCACAAGACGTCCCCTTGGGGAAGCTGCGGATCCTGTTGAGTACTAAGTCCTTGTCGACAGAGAGGGCGTCCTCGTCAAGTGAAAAAGAGGACGGGGTCGGCAGGGGGCATAAGGGTGTTTGGCCTCGAGCTCCAATAGAGTTTGCTTTATTATTATTATTATTATTATTATTATTATTATTATTATTATTATTATTATTATTATTATTATTATTATTATTATTATTATTATTATTATTATTTTAGTAGTTTGCTTTATTTGAACAATATGTGAACACATTTTAGTTTACTATGTTCTTTTTGACAATAAATTTACGGATATCAAAAATTTCGTTTAGCTCGTGTCCGTTCGGGCTCGAGCCTGTTGGCTCATGTCCGTTCGGGCTCGAGCCCATTGCCCGTTTGGGCTTGAATATTTGTATAATATGCTTTATTATTTGTATTAGTGACATTTAATGAAAGAATTGTGTTTAAGTTGGTTGCACAATATGCTTGATAATTTGTATTTCTTATGTAAAGAGTGTTTTAATAAGTGCATTAATTGTATTTATTGACTAGTTAATTAATTGTATTTAATATACATAATGATTTATTTATTGTATTTAATGTTAGTATTAATTGTATGTTGGAATTAAATATTAGGGGAATTTCTATAAGTATCATTTGTGTTTGAATCACTTGTAGTTTAAGCTTATTAACTTGTAAGGCTTAATTTTAAGTATTCTAATATTAGAAGGTCTTCCTGCATTATAATATAGTATGATAACAATACTCGATCCTGACAGATAAAGATATGAAGAAAGTAAGATGTAGATAGTGACATCCTTATGACCTTATCAGAAGTTAAAAATAATGCTTTAATAAAAACCTCCTATTGTATAGGTATATAAATGGATTATTCGGAAGACACAATCACATGAAAGTTTTAGAAGCTTTGATAGAGCCAAAAGTGTCATGACAAGCTTCACCTTTTCATTTGGGGCCCACGGATGCCACATCACCCCAACACTTCTTCACAACTAACCCGTTCTCACTCAAAACTAACTTAAACTTACTCATTTGAGACCCATCACTTACAACTTTATTTTTTATTCAAATTTTCAAATAAACTAAATTAATTTCATTAAAAATCAAAATACATTACATTCAAATTAATACAAATAATAATAATAATAAAAAAAAAAAAAAAAAAGATACAAATTTAACCGAATATCTACTTGGGCCAATTAAACACACAATGTTGACCATACCCCACATAGTCCATACCAGATTAAAAATAAAATAAAATAAAAATATATATCTCCCTTCTACACACACCACACACACTTAAACCCAAAAACATATATTGATTAAAAGAATTACAAAAGAAAAGGAAAAAAGAAAAAGAAAAAAGGACGAGATGTCAGATCCACAAGCTCGTCGTCTGCACGAGCAACTGACCTACAACGAGCTATGGCGAGGGGTTTGTGGTACCATGGCGAGGGACGGCGAGCAAAATGAAGCTCCACGTAGGAGTGGCGAGGGGCTACAACGAACGGTACCCTAGGCTCTTACTTGTAGAAATTGCATCCTCATTTGATTCGAAATGTATTAGTCAATTACATTAACTAAATATTAAAAAATTTGATACCATCAATTATAATTCAAGGTTGACTTAGGTGATATTTGAGTTTGACTTAATTGATTTAAAGTTAATAATAATAATAAAAATGAATTTTGAAAGTCATACAAAAATTATTTATTTATGACTAAATAAAAAAATATGACTAAAAATATAAAATAATACGTAAACTGACGATATTTCTATTAAGTTATCAATTATTTAAACACGACTTAATACAAAATTAACGAACTATATAGAATATGTTCGAACGTTCTGAGTATTATATTTAGTTTATGACATCAGAAATGAACCGGAAAATGACCCGTGTACTTTGTACCAACTAAATCAAACCTGGCCAATGAGCATCAATTTAGTATTTGAGTGGCTCTAGGAATTTTGGATTTATATATCTTATCTTCCAATTAAGAAAAACTAATTCGACGTTTGACTAGAAAATGAAACATTTTCTAGAATCACATTTTTGATTATTTGGAATTTGGCTTTGGTTTATAGCGGGCTCATGATGTCACAAATCTGAATTTTGATATATATTCTTGAGTGTAACCTCATAATTAGGAAGCTTATAAGCTTTTTATCATATGTTAGGATTAGCTTATCATTACAAGTTTATAAGCTATAAGTGTTTGGATTAACGTTAAGTTGGTAAACTCTTCCAAATAAGCCACAAGAAAAGTAAAACAATAAGCTCATAAGCCTAAGCTTATTCAAACACAACAATTGGCTTATTTTTACAAAACAAGCTACTAAACTCACACTATACATTTCAATTGTTTTAAATTTTCAGAAGCAATAACGAAACAAACTTCACAATTCAAGTCGACAAAAACAAAACAAACCTGATAACTTATAGTTGGGACTCGGCAAAAATGATTAGAAAAAACCGATTAACACTTGCAGAATGCAATTAGGATGACTTTCCCAATCCTTCTCTAGCTGTACGATGCCCGCCGCTTAAAGTTTTTCACAAACTCTTGAATGAAAATTTGCAAGAAAAAAACTACACAATCACAAGATATTTGTTATAAAAGTTGGTCCAAGTGACATAAATCTTAGGTATAAACTAGATACAGATAGCGACATTTACACCCCAATATTACCATATAAATTACTAGAAACGTATTAATCAGCATACCACAATAATTCAAACAAGCGAAAAGGCAGAATCCAAAAGTTGTGTCTATTTATTCCAAAAGATTGAAGTGACAACATAGGCTAACACAAAAAATAGAACAAACATATATGTATTGTTTTCTAGTTATCGACCTCTATTCCCTTCCAACTTTCAAATCCTCCAACTTTGTGCCGATTTCTTCAGCTGTTATGGGCTTAACCTCTTTGCTTGGCCCGTTTGGAACAGGGTTTTCTTTCTCCTTTGGAATTGAAGGTACTGTCTGCCATATCTTATGGTTCCATCTTCAGACCTAGATGCATATGATTCACCTCCAGATGAGAACCTCACACAATGAACTGGACCATGGTGACCCTCGTTGCACCCTGCAACAACATTCACACATAAATGAGCCGATTTGAATTATGTTTTACTAAAAAATTTAAACATCCAATAAAAACTTTCATATATCTCTTAATGGAAAAAAAAGGTTTGATGTTTCAGTAGTACTGTTTTCTAATATCATGAACATTAAATGTGCTCAAGTTTACACAACATGCCCATTTTCCCCATACATAATTGAGTATACACACAGGGACTGACCTAGATAATTTACAGAGTAGCTTCAAACAGATGTACAAAAGATAAAATATGAAGATTCTGAATTTGGTGTATAATAGAAACAGTAATATGTAACTAAGCGAACACACGATAAAGGGTAAAGCATTGTATATAACAGAAGCGGCAAAATGAGATAAGGGTAAAACGGGCAGAAATCAACTGTAATGCATAAAATCTCTTGTATAGCATTGTAACGTCAGTGTATACAAGAAAAGCAGCTGAATGAAAGGAGTCAGACACGCACAAAGTCTTGTATTTTTAGTTCAAAAGGTCTTTTTATTTAAAAAACTACTACCTTATTTAATAAAACTAGCAGAATCCGTCACCACCGTCGCCGGAATAATTTTTCCGGAGAGACCTTTTTCCCTCCCAATCGATAGATCAACCTATACCATCCACGCGCCACCACCGCCACTACAGTCCGTACACCACCACCGCCGCACCTCCCCTCGCCACTTCTCTCTCCGTTTTGGTAACCCACGCGCCTTATTCTTTCCCCTTTACACCATTTTTAGCAAGCCCTAATTTTTACTTTTTAATAAAATCCGATTTATAATAATTTCTTTTGATAAAACCTTTAACTAAATGTTTTTAAACATGAAAAACCGTGTGGATCTTGTTTTTCTGTCGCGACTCGGTCAACTCGGAAGAACCACCGAGTCGACTCAATGACTCGGTGTGGATTATAGTTTGATTGATTTCTTCTTTTCTTTTCTTATTATTTCTTGTTTTGGATTCGGGTTTGTTTGGATGTGACTCGGACTGTTCGAACCGAGTGGGGTTAAGCCGCGACTCACGGCGAGGCAAGCTGAAGGGATATGCATAGGGTTTGTCTAGGATTCGGATTTGTGTGGTTATGGTTGTATCTGATTTGATTTGGATGTGGATTTGAATGTGGATTTTGGAGGGAAAAGTTTGCATTTATAGCTGGGAATTATATAAAGGGTTGTACATTACGTTTAAATAATTGTAATATTAGGTGTACGGTGTTTTTAATGCTATTTAATGTATAATTGTAATATTTTAAGGCCATTAATGGGAAAGACAAAGTGGTGTATATGTAGCTACTAAACTTGTACATGTCTAATTCTACAGAGTTTAATGTATTAAATGTCTAATTGTGTTGAATTACTTGTACTTTTAGCATTGGAATGTGTAATGCTTAATTTTAAGAATTTTTTTTAGAAGGGCAAAATGTATTATAAGATAGTAAGATAACATAATTTCAAAATCATATTTGACACACTAACTATTTAGAAGTAGATTCAATATTTCAAAAAAGTGTCATGGTTACCCTGCCAAGATACGGGAATGCGTTCATGAGACCCATGAAATAGTAACACGCAGAAATTTCTTTACCGCCTTTTGCAACCAGAATTGGAAGCAACAGTTTCAATAGTATCAGGACAGGTCTCATATTACATATTGCACGTGGCAGCTATGCCTTTTGGACAAGTAAACGCTCAGTATTCGACCGAGAAAAAGGATCATAGCACATCAGCAGTTAGTGCAACTTTTTTACGCCAAATACCACCCAACATATTTGTCCAGCTGATGAGGCGAAAAGTGTTACTCTTTTAGGGGGTCATTTAAGCCCTAAGTCGTGATTATTTGATCAAATATTGCCTCAAATCGTTCTTTTTGTCATTTTAGGTACTTTGCAGAAGAAATTTAGAAAATGAAGCATTTTGAACGTTTTTGTAGCGAAAAGTGAAGAAAACGAGAAAGTCTCCAAAATCAAGCTGGAAACAGTCCCTGACGGCGTCACGTTCTATAGGTGACAGCGTCACGTGTTGGCAAGGAGGTGGATATAAAGTTTACACGAGACGCGCCAGAAGGTTTTTTGGATTTAAAGAGTGACGGCGTCACCCTTTGTGACGCCTAGGCCGTCACGTACATTCTATAAGGTGACGGCCAGTGAAGAATAAAAGGGGACGGTGTCAGATCTGGATCTAGGCAATCCGAGGAAAGTATTGGCGACGAGTTGACGGCGTCACATGTATAACGTGACGCTGTTAGAATGTAATCTCTATATATAATTTTCTAATTTTCATTCATTAAGGAGAGAACTTTTGAAGGAACTTTGATGAGGCGAAAAATGATCCATTTTTAGGGGGTCATTTAAGCCCGAATCCGAATTTATTTGATCAAATATTGCCCTAAATCGTTCCTTTTGTGATTTTAGGTACTTGGAGAGTGAATTCTGGAAAAGAAGCCATTTTGGACGTTTTTGGAGCATAAAAGTGAAGAAAACGGTAAAGTCTCAATTTTCCATGCTGGGAACAGTAGGTGACGGCGTCAAGAGTAATTTCTTGACGGCGTCAAACCTCAATAATAAAATCCGAGAGTTCATGAAGGCGTCAAGAGTTTTCCTGACGGCGTCAAAACCCCAAGAATAAAAATCCGTAGTTGATGACGGCGTCACACACAGGGCGTCAAGAGTAATTTGTGTGACGGCCTAGGCCTTGACGGCGTCAGAAGTAGATCAAGGCCGTCCGAGGAAGTATTTGGCGGCAAGATGACGGCGTCACACCTTTGTTCTTGACGCCGTCATCCCTATTTTCCTATATATAGTTTTCTAGTTTTTCACATTTAAAGAGAGAAGTTTTGGGAGAAACCCTAGAGACGATTTTGGTGTAACTTTACAGGTTTTTCAAAGGTTCCAACCCCTTGATACCTTGCATGATTAATTAAGATAAGTGTTCTTCTAATTCAATCAATATGTCTATGTGTTGGTTGTCTATATCTTGTTCTTATCTTAATTCTATCATGCTAGGCTAGATCTCTTTTGTGTTTACTTAGATCTAATGAAACCTAGATATTGATTATGTGTTGATTACTTGTTTATTCTTGTTGTGGATGAATGATTTATATGTTAGGCTTAAGAAAACTGGCAGATCTCCAAATGGTAACATGCTTGAACGTCTTAAGAAACATGAACCGAGGCGTACTAGGTCTTTATTGGTTGTATTTAATGCATGAGTCACTGTTTACAATCCCTATAGTTGTACTGGGCATGGTGTAGGAGGAGATAAGAGCTCATAGAATTGGGGAGTTATGTATGCCACCCCATGAATGGTATTAAGGAATACGATCCGTCATCCATGCAATTATAACAAGTAATTAACGTGTAAAAGATATCTAGGGAGTAGTGAAATCTAAGTAAACACATTTTCTCCAATTACTGCTCACAACTTTAGTATAATTTAGCTTATTTTCATTTTTAGTATTTAATTTTGATTGCATCTTAGTTTTGGGTTAGTATAATTTACCATACTAAGGAAACCGATAGAAAGTTGAAACCTAAGTTTGATCCCAAAGATGTCCTCAACGAGGAACTCACCCGAATCACGTAGTAACCCATGACTTTGAGTCTAGCTACAAGACTCGTAAATAAAGAAAAGCGCTTCTTGGGAGGCAACCCATGTTTTGTGTGATTGTTATTTGCTTCCGTATGCATGTTTAGTTTTTATTGTTGGTAGATCATGTTTCTCAATTAAAACGTGGAAATACTTTACTTTGTTGTTTTGGCCTACTCTTAACTCCACCTAAAAGTATTTTTGCAAAAGATAAGTGTAAGGGGAAACCCCAAATATGTTTTTAAGAAACAAACCGATCATGATTCTCTACAATATTAAATGAGCATGTATATTCGTATTTGTTAGAGTCAAATGCTTGTATTTAGTCATAATGAAGTTTTGCAGGATTTTCCAGGAAGTAGGACCAAGTTTTTCCAGAAATTTTCCGGAAACTTAACATAAGAATTTCTGCAGGTCCATTCTGACGGCGTCAGAGGTTTACTCTTGACGGCGTCAGGAGTTAAAATCTGGAAATTTTACCGGTTTTGTTTTTCTAACGGAGTCTTATGGTTTTTGTGAATTATTAAGTTTTATAATCTCTAGGAGATCTGCAAACTTCATTCCACAAGCATTATATCTTATCTTGTTTTCTAGGATTTAGTAACTTATATAGGATGCCGCCGATTTTACGCGAGGTTGTCTTGTCTATTTTTGTCAGGATTTACAGGTCATGTATGACAAGGAGATGATTTATATTCTGGAAGGGAAGCTTTGATTGTTCATTTTCTTGGAGGAAGATCTAATCTGGCCAACCTATAATCCATACCGAGCGAATCAGGGGAGTATTTGATTTCATTCTTTTTAACTTTTTCACTTTTACATTCTTTACTTGAACATTGGGGACAATGTTCATCCTAAGTGTAAGGGGAGGGTAAAAAGATGATACCTTACATATGCACTTTCGCTTGAGTTTGTTTTGTTTAATGGTAGATGTGTAATAAAACTATGAGAAATACTTGTTAGTGCAATTTTAGCGCCAAATTTAAAAATTTTTACAACATTTAGGAGTGAAACTTTAGCCATAGCAAGCGTCTCATGGATAGGAGATTGTATGACTAGCACATAACCGTATATTCAAAAAAAATTTCCACCCAAATATGTGAGGTTCGCCTTTAGATTTGATAGGAAAAACATTCACTATTAGTGCTTATGAGTGTACCGGTAGCATTTAGATTCTAGAACTTGCGTTAGTGATGCATCCCGAGACCGCTAGTGAGACTACATTCGTGTGGTAGGATTTACTACATGATAAGAGGCATTAGGATCACCCTTGTGTTAAACCCGTATCATAATTACTTGACCATTTAAGTCATATTACTTGGCTAGTTAAGTCAACTAATTTTTCCCACACCCTTAGCGTTGTACTCATTTTTAGTACACGAAACCCCTAGTACACCCCTCCGAGCCTATCTTTTCGTTTCTAACTTTAAGCATTTTACTTAAAGGAAGAATTTGTTACACCCCACTTAAATGTACACCCAAATCGCCTTAGCCTTCCGTGTATGCGCTCATTTTTAGTGCATTATTGTTATTTGTTAAACCCTAAGTTAACTATCTAATTGATTACATGGTTGCTAAGTCGAGTCATATCCTTGTACATATTGTTTTGGGACGATTGGGACTCATGGGTAAGTACTTATTTATGGAGTAATGGGGAAGAACATAATATTATTACCCTCATATGTACGTTAATCTTAAAAGTGCTCCAAGTGTTTTGATTTTCTTAATTCGAGTCATTAGAATAGTTGAATGTAAAGTATGTAAAGATTCAAGTGTAAGGGGAATTCTCATCCCCTATGATGTATTATTTTGGATGGTAGGGTAAGAGTGTATGCAAAAAAAAAAAAAAAAAAAAAAAAAAAAAAAAAAAAAAAAATCGAAAAAATAAGAAAAAGAAAAAAAAAATATAGAAAAAGGAAAAAGAGAAAAAACATACGGACTACCATCCCTTTTTATTCTATGTTCATTTTATGTTTTTGTTATTTTTCATTTATTCGCTTAAGTCGAGTCTAGTCTTGGCTTAGCAACGCCATATTGTACATGTAATTAACCAAGATTGTTAACTCGCCACCAGTAAAACTTCCTTTATCCAACAAAACCGTGTAATTCATATCCCTATACATAACGTTACAACCCTTTGAAAGACCGCTTTGATAGTTTATCCTAGGTGCTTACGCCATGTGGTGGAGGTTTGATCCTTTCCCAAGCCTATGGTAATCTATTTTGCTATGACAGGTAGTGAGAGATATCTTCCGTTTCCATATTGTAATTTACACTTTATTATACCCGAGAGATGTGAGTATCTAAACACTATTTGTGAGGTGCTTGTATATGACCTCCGTGCTTGTCTATTGGTCTTTAGTGGAACGATTATTTGTTGTAATTACTTTTATATTAGTGTTAAATGACCCCTAACTTGTCTTTTGAGTAGAATAAAAGCGCATTTGCTTGAGGACAAGCAAATCTCAAGTGTAAGGGTATATGATGAGGCGAAAAATGATCCGTTTTTAGGGGGTCATTTAAGCCCGAATCCGAATTTATTTGATCAAATATTGCCCTAAATCGTTCCTTTTGTGATTTTAGGTACTTGGAGAGTGAATTCTGGAAAAGAAGCCATTTTGGACGTTTTTGGAGCATAAAAGTGAAGAAAACGGCAAAGTCTCAATTTTCCATGCTGGGAACAGTAGGTGACGGCGTCAAGAGTAATTTCTTGACGGCGTCAAACCTCAATAATAAAATCCGAGAGTTCATGAAGGCGTCAAGAGTTTTCCTGACGGCGTCAAAACCCCAAGAATAAAAATCCGCAGTTGATGACGGCGTCACACACAGGGCGTCAAGAGTAATTTGTGTGACGGCCTAGGCCTTGACGGCGTCAGAAGTAGATCAAGGCCGTCCGAGATGACGGCGTCATACCTTTGTTCTTGACGCCGTCATCCCTATTTTCCTATATATAGTTTTCTAGTTTTTCACATTTAAAGAGAGAAGTTTTGGGAGAAACCCTAGAGACGATTTTGGTGTAACTTTACAGGTTTTTCAAGGGTTCCAACCCCTTGATACCTTGCATGATTAATTAAGATAAGTGTTCTTCTAATTCAATCAATATGTCTATGTGTTGGTTGTCTATATCTTGTTCTTATCTTAATTCTATCATGCTAGGCTAGATCTCTTTTGTGTTTGCTTAGATCTTATGAAACCTAGATATTGATTATGTGTTGATTACTTGTTTATTCTTGTTGTGGATGAATGATTTATATGTTAGGCTTAAGAAAACTGGCAGATCTCCAAATGGTAACATGCTTGAACGTCTTAAGAAACATGAACCGAGGCGTACTAGGTCTTTATTGGTTGTATTTAATGCATGAGCCACTGTTTACAATCCCTATAGTTGTGCTGGGCATGGTGTAGGAGGAGATAAGAGCTCATAGAATTGGGGAGTTATGTATGCCACCCCATGAATGGTATTAAGGAATACGATCCGTCATCCATGCAATTATAACAAGTAATTAACGTGTAAAAGATATCTAGGGAGTAGTGAAATCTAAGTAAACATATTTTCTCCAATTACTGCTCACAACTTTAGTATAATTTAGCTTATTTTCATTTTTAGTATTTAATTTTGATTGCATCTTAGTTTTGGGTTAGTTGAATAGCAACTAATTCCGCCCACTCTTTCAAAACCCGAGATTTTAACTTGCTTTCCATAAAATATAAAAACACAAAAATAATCATCCCTCACTTTTAGAACTAGTATTTAGGCTTTCTAATCCTAGCGACACTATTCCTAAGCTGAACGATCAATCCCCCGGTACTTGTCACTATACTATACTACAACGATCAGGTACACTGCCTGGTGGGGGTTGTAAGCTTCTCGAGATCCCTCGAGAGGTAAAGCCTGTTGCGATTCCCACGCATCAAACTTCACCATAAACCCTAGGACGAATTTTAGCCTTTTTGTAAGGGTTTCAAACCCTTCTTTCATCCATGATTAATTAAAGATAAGTCTTCCAATAATCATTCAATATGTCTATGTGTTGTTTGATTCTATCTTATGCTTGTCTTTACATTAACATGCTAGGCTAGGTTTATTTGTGTTTGCTTAGATGTAATGAAACCTAGCTATTGATTATTGATTGATTGTTTGTTATTTATTGTTGTTAGATGAATGATTTTGATATTAGGCTTAAGAAAACTGGTTAATCTCCAATTGGTAACATGCTTGAACGTCTTAAGAAACATGAATCGGATGTGTACTACGATTTTAATGGTTATATTTAATGCATAAGTGACTACTAAGGAGGCCATGTTAGGAGCTAGTTGTCGGCTCGACATAGGAAGAGGTAGAAGCTTATAGAGTTGGGGAAGATCGTACACGGCCCCACAAATGGTATTAAGGAATATAACCCGTCATCCACGCAATTGTAACAAACTAATCAATTAATGAAAGATAACTAGGGAGTAGTGAAATCTAAGTAAACACGTTTCTCTCCATATAAGGTTTTTCTCATATTTTAATTTATTGTTATTTTATTTTGGGTTTTTCTATCTTGTGCCCTAGGGCACAAGATAAGAAGGACAAAAAGCACAAAAAAAGTACTAAAAGACCAAAAAAAAAAAATACATATTTTATGGATCCCGAAGTCTATTTTGTGGGTCCTTAGTACTTTTTGTGTACTTTTTGTTCTTCTTATCTTGTGTCTTAGAGCACAAAAAGCACAAAAAAGTACTAAAAGACCAAAAAAAAATACATATTTTATGGATCCCGAAGTCTATTTTGTGGGTCCTTAGTACTTTTTGTGTACTTTTTGTTCTTCTTATCTTGTGTCTTAGAGCACAAGATAGAAAAACCCTTTTATTTTTATTGCATTTGTAGTTTTTTGGGTTAGTTGACTAGCAAATAATTCCGCCCACTCTTCCAATACCCGAGATTTTTACTAGCTTTCCATAAAATATAAAAATACAAAAAGAATCATCCTTCACATCTAGACCTAGTTAGATTAAGTTTCAATCATAACAAACACTATTCCCCAAGTAGAACGATCAATCCCCCGGTACTTGCCACTACAGTATACTACATCGGTCAGGTACACTGTCTGGTGAGGATTGCAAGCTTCTCAAGATCTCTCGAGAGGTAAAATCTTTTGCAAGGTTGCAAAACCACGCATCACCAGCACAATGTAGCCTAAAACAGAAAACGGCATCAACTGCAAAAGCAAACAAAAGCAAAATTCTTTACTAATTCATTTAAACAGCAAAAAATCGTATACCATTTAAAAAGAGGCTCATATATGTACTTCATAGAAGTAACGACGTAATGGCATAGAAAGGCGAGTACCAGCCATGGCTCAGGATGATCAACCCTGACGCGCCTGCAAAATCATCACAGGCAACATCACCTTTATGGCGTAAAGCCAATTGGGATACCAAATCATAAACCTGTGGGTAAATTATTGATGCGTGGAAATTGCACCAGGCTTTACCTCTCAAGGGATCTCGAGAAGCTTACAACCCCCACCAGGCAGTGTACCTGATCGTTGTTGTATAGTATAGTGACAAGTACCGAGGGATTGATCGTTCAACTCAGGAATAGTGTCGCTAGTATTAAAAAGCCTAAAAATCAACTCAGGATTGATCGTTCAACTCAGGATGATTCTTTTTGTATTTTTATATTTTTATAAAAGCAATTAAAATCTCGGGTTTTGGAAGAGTGGGCAGAATTAGTTGCTAATCAACTAACCCAATAACTAAAGATGCAATCAAAATAAAATAACAAAAATGAAAATAAAGCTAATTAAACTAGTGGTGTGAACAATAAATGGGAAAATTGTGTTTACTTAGATTTCATTACTCCCTAGATATCTTTTACAGGTTGATAGTTTGTTACAGTTGCGTGGATGACGGGTTATATTCCTTAATACCATTCGTGGGGTGGTGTACGTACTTCCCCAACTCTATAAGCTCCTACTTCACTCCTATGTCGAGCCTGCAAGAAGCTCCTAACATGGGATCATTAGAATTTGCTCATGCATTAAATACAACCATAAAAACCTAGTACGCATTGGTTCATGTTTCTTAAGACGTTCAAGCATGTTACCCTATGGAAGTCTGCCAGTTTTCTTAAGCCTAACATCGAAATCATTCAACCGTAACAACTATAAACAATCAACCAACCCATAATCAACATCTAGGTTTCACTACATCTAAGCAAACACACAAGAGATCTAGCCTAGCATGTTAAAATCAAGACAAGCGTAAGATATATTCAAACAACACATAGACATATTGAATGAATTGAAAAGATACTTATCTTAATTGAACATGAAAGGTTTCAAAGGGTAAAAACCATTGAAAGTACAGTAAAAATTGTGCTAGGGTTTCTCCAAGTTATCCTTCCAATTGTCCTCTCTTAATGAATGAAAATTACAAAACTATATATAGATTTTCCATCGTGACGGCGTCAAGAAGAAAAATCTGACGCCGTCAACTCGTCGCCCAGAGTAATATCGGATTGCCTAGATCCAGATCTGACGCCGTCAAGTGCAACTTTTCTCTGCACCGTCACGTGTAATGGGACCATGACGGCCTATGGTGACGCTGTCATGCCCCTAGTGTAAAAACTCTCTCGATCGTCACGGACTCTATCCACTTCACCTCTTGTTTTACTCTTGACGCCGTCATGAAGAACTTTGTGACGCCGTCAGGTACTGTTCACAGCAAGGAAAATTAAGACTTTGTCGTTTTCTTCACTTTTATGCTCCAAAAACGTCCAAAATGCTTCCTTTTCCAGAATTCACTCCAAAAGTACCTAAAATCACAAAAAGGAACGATTTAGGGCAATATTTGATCAAATAAATTCAATTCCGGGCTTAAATGACCCCCTAAAAACGGATCATTTTTCGCCTCATCATATACCCTTATGTTGACATAAATAATGTCTTAAAACATTGTTAGCGTATTAACAATCTCTCTATGTTTTGATAATTACAAAGCATAAACTCATTAATCTAAAACTTATGACGTAAACAAGTTTTTAGTGCTTAATATTTGTCTTTGCTTTCATATCACTTAAGGTATGAATAAGCAAAGAGTTTATTACATTTCATGATCAAAGGAAATTTTTCTAATCACTAGAATTTTTATAAAATGTATTAAACATCTTATATCTTTTACAAAATTACTTTTGGAATTAAAAGAATATGTTTAATTCATTATAAATATATGATTTCAAATTTCCAACCAAAAATGGCAAATTCTATCCAGAAAAATATTCCCCACTAAAAGACAAGAAAAACCAACGTTCTGAAATGGGCGGCCCCCTTAATAATTAAGGGGACCGGCCACTAATTAAGGGGACCGGCCACGCTCCAGAACAGTGTTTTTCTTCCCTTTAAATACTGGATCAGTTCACACTTTTTCCTTACTTTTTGCACTCCTAAACTTTCTGATCCAGATCTATTTCTCTATTCTCTCATCCTTTGATCATAAGTGTATATATTCTTTGTTTCAAAGTGATCCAATTTCTATCCTCTCAAGTGCAAGAGAAGAATACTTCTATCTTCCTAGACAAGAAGTATTACAACTTGTTGTGATCTCCACATCCAAGTTGTTGGTGTATCATCAAGATCATTTACATATTCTTTGTGAAGATTGTTGTGAATATTTGCTAGTAGATAGTTGTGTTAGATATAGATGGTGTGATTAGTAGATAGCTTGGTGTGAAGAAGAAAAGCTAGGATATCTATTGGTGTGAAGAAGATAGAGTTGAAGTAGTTAGTTGTGAAGTTGATTGATTTGAAGAAGGCGTGTAGAAGGTGTGACTTAGGTGTGAAGGTGTTGTGGTGTGATTATTGGTGTGTAAATTGGTGTGTACATTGGTGTGTACCTTGGTGTGTAAGGTTTTCTCCGCCATAAGGGAGCTTGTTGATATAGTGAAGAAAACTCTCGAGTTAGGTGCTCGGGGAGTGGAGTAGGGCAAGGAAGGTGTCCTTGTAGCCGAACCACTATAAATCTCTTGTCTCGCGGTTCGATCTTTCCATCTCTTACTCATTTCATTACTTATCATTGTTATATATTTCATATTGATATTTGTTTGTATTGTACAACACTTGAGATCACATATTATCGAATCTAAGTTTTAAAAATTAAGTAAACACTAAAACTCTTTTTACAACTAATTAAAAAGATGTAAAACTATTCAACCCCCCTTCTAGTTTTCCACAATTGGTATCAAGAGCCACGTCTAGCAAGAATTTTAAAATATATTGTATTTTAAAACTTGTAACGATCTATGGAATCTGAAAAATATTTAGAAGGGCAATCTATGCAAAGACCACCACTATTTGAAAGTGATGGATTTTTATATTGGAAAAATAGATTCGAAACCTATGTGAAATCAAAAGATCTTGATCTTTGGCATATTATTACCTTTGGTGATTTTCCTCCTATTCAATATAATGTTGAAACTAAAATGGATGAAATTGTAGATTTTGAAAAACAAAATGATGATTTGAAAAAGAAACTAGCAAAAAATAATGAGGCTAAAATGGTTATTTATAATGCGTTACCACGCGAAGAATATGAAAGAATTTTTATGTGTAAAACCGCAAAAGAAATTTGGGATTCTTTAGTAATCACTCACCAAGGTAATAGTCAAGTTAAAGATAACAAAATAGATCTTCTTGTACATCAATATGAACAATTTACGATTCCGGAAGAGGAATCAATTGATAATGCTTTTGCTAAATTTAACACCATCATCACAAGTTTAAAAGCACTTGATGAGACATTTTCTAGTAAAAATTGTGTTAGGAAATTTCTTAGGGCATTGCATCCGAAATGGCGAGCTAAAGTCACGGCTATTGAAGAATCAAAGAATTTGATGACATTGTCACTAGATGAGCTTATTGGCAACTTGAAGGTCCATGAAGAAATTATAAGAAAAGATTTGGAAACGGTTAAAGTCAAGAAAGAACAAGTCAAATCCGTTGCTCTAAAAGCCAAAAAGGAACTTTGTGATGATAGTGACTCAAGTGACGAAAGTGAAGATGAAGAATATGCAATGGCCGTAAGAGAATTCAAGAAATTCTTCAAGAGACGAGGAAGATTCACTAGATCATCACATGACGATAGAAAATCATTCCAAAGAAATAGAAGTGACAATTACGTGAAAAGAAAATGCTTTAGATGTGGAAGTCCAAATCATCTCGTTGGTGAATGTCTAAAGCCGCCGAGTTATGATAATCAAGGTGCATTTGTTAGTAGAACATGGAGTGATAGTGACAAAGAAGAAGTGGAAAAACCAAGAGAAGAAAAGTGTTTCATGGCAAAAGCAATCGACGAAATATGCCTTGGAATTGACTTGGAGCCTGACGAATGGATCAAGGATAGTGGATGCTCGAGGCACATGACAGGGAACCGAAAACTATTCTCTACATATAAGGCATACAACGGAGGTAACGTTATTTTTGGTAGTGACTTGCGTGGAAAAATTATTGGCAAAGGTACGATTTCTCAATACTCACTTACTATTGAAAATGTTGAACATGTAAATAATTTAACATATAACTTACTTAGTGTAGGCCAAATATGCGATAATAAATGTAGAGTTATCTTTTCTGAAGAAGATAGCGAAATAGTTAAGAATGGAAAAATTATAGGTAGAGGTATTAGGAAAGGAGGTGTATATGTTATGAAACTAGGAAACAAACCTGAAGATAGAATATGCCTAACAACCCTAGACGAAAACTCCACATTGTGGCATAGGAGATTAGGACATGCTAACATGCAACAAATACAATCTTTGGCCTCTAAGGAATTAGTTAGAAACTTGCCCAATCTAAAATATGACAAACATTTTTGTGATGCATGTAAAATTGGAAAACAAGCTCATGCTAGTCACAAAGCTAAGAATATAGTATCCACTACTAGGTGCCTAGAATTATTACATATGGATCTTTTTGGTCCATCCGCTGTGCGGAGCTATGGAGGAAACAAATATACCTTAGTAATAGTAGATGACTACTCACGATACACGTGGACTAGGTTTTTAAGTGACAAAACCCAAGCCTTTGAAAAATTCGAAATATTTAGTAAAATGATTCAAAATAAGTTAGGATGCTCAATAGTTGCCATTAGGACGGACCATGGTAGGGAATTTGATAACGAAGTACAATTCGGAAAATATTGTGAGTTAAATGGAATATCTCACAATTTCTCCGCTCCTCGTACTCTTCAATCAAATGGGGTAGTAGAAAGAAAAAATAGGTCACTACAAGAAATGAGTAGAACTATGTTAAATGAACAATCCATTCCACAAAAATTTTGGTGTCACGCCGTAGATACATCGACTTATATTTTAAATAGGGTATCAATTAGAAGAATTCTAGGAAAAACTCCTTATGAGTTATTAAGAAATAGAAAACCTAACTTAAGCTACTTTAGGGTATTTGGAAGTAAATGCTATATCTTAAACACTAAGGACTACCTCACTAAGTTTGATCCAAAATCATATGAAGGAATATTTTTAGGATACTCACAAAATAGTAAAGCATATATAATACTTAACAAACACTCAATGAAAGTAGAGGAATCACTAAATGTAACATTTGATGAAACACCACCACCTCCTAAAACGCTACCTTTAGAAGATGATGATTTAGTCGAAGATGAAGCCATTGAGGTTAGTAAAACAAAACCCATAGGAAATGATAATGAAGACATTCACTTAGAAAATAACGAAACCGTTAATATTAAAGAATCTAGATCACATCTATTAGATAATATAATAGGACATCTTAACCAAAGAACCCTTAGGTCACAAGCCCAAGATAAAAACAACTTCTTTTGTTTCCTCTCGGCAATAGAACCTAAGAATATTAGCGAGGCTTTAAATAATGAAAGTTGGATTATAGCTATGCAAGAAGAATTAAATCAATTTAAGGCAAATGATGTTTGGGAACTAGTCCCAAATCCAAAGGATATGACTATCATAGGAACCAAATGGGTATATAGGAACAAGTTAGACGAGAATGGAATAGTTACTAGGAATAAAACTAGGTTAGTTGCCCAAGGTTATAATCAACAAGAAGGAATTGATTATGATGAAACTTATGCCCCCGTAGCTAGACTAGAATCAATAAGGATATTACTTGCCTATGCTTGCGCCCTAGATTTTAAGTTATTCCAAATGGATGTGAAAAGTGCATTCCTTAACGGTTTTATCAATGAGGAGGTATATGTGGCACAACCTCCAGGATTCATTGACTTCGCAAAACCTGATTATGTTTATAAGTTAAAGAAAGCTTTGTATGGACTCAAACAAGCTCCCAAAGCTTGGTATGATCGATTAAAAGCTTTTCTTATTAAACATGATTATTCCATGGGAATGGTAGATAACACTCTTTTCACTAAAAGGAAAGACCCTAATCTCATCATTGTTCAAATATATGTTGATGACATTATATTTGGATCGACTTGTCAAGACATGTGTGATGAATTTGCCAAAATCATGCATGATGAGTTTGAGATGAGTATGATGGGTGAACTTAACTTCTTCCTAGGATTACAAATAAAACAATTAGAAGATGGAATATTCTTTAACCAATCTAAGTATATTAAGGAAATGCTTAAGAAATTTGGCCTAGAAGACTCAAAACCCATAAAAATACCCATGTCTACGGAGGTAAAGCTCATAAAGGACGATGAAGGTGAGTCCGTAGATAACACCAAGTATAGAGGAATGATAGGTAGTTTACTATACTTGACGGCAAGTAGACCCGATATCATGTTTAGTGTCTGCCTTTGTGCCCGTTTTCAAGAGGATCCCAAAACCTCTCACCTAGAAGCGGTTAAGCGTATCTTCCGATATGTTAAAGGCACTATACACTTAGGATTATGGTATCCTAAGGAATCCGGCATAGAAACCATTGTCTATGCGGATTCGGATCATGCGGGAGACTACGTAGATAGAAAGAGCACTAGCGGTATTTGCACGTTTATGGGATGTTGTCTAACGTCTTGGTTTTCGAAGAAGCAAACCGCTCTTGCTATTTCTACAACCGAAGCCGAATATGTAAGCGCCGGAAAGGCATGTCAACAAGCACTATGGATGAAACAAGCTCTCGTAGACTATGGCATTAGGTTAGAAAATGTCCCCATTATGTGCGATAACAAAGGTGCAATAGATTTAAGTAAAAATCCGGTGCAACACTCTAGGACTAAACACATAGAAATACGTCACCATTTTCTTAGGGATAATGTACAAAAAGGAAATATATCTATAGAAAAAGTTGCATCGGAAGACAACATTGCGGATATATTCACAAAACCCCTTAAGCGTGAATTATTCAACCACTTGCGTTTAGGATTAGGAATGATGGGACAAGTTGACTAAGTTATATTGAATTAATTCAAATTTATACTTGCATGAAATTTATTTTTGTTTCATTTCACCTTTTCTGAATCTAGGAATCTATTTCGCACAAAATTAAAGATTGAGAAGATTCATTTTCTTTGCATAAACCTTCTTGTAAAACTCAATCAATTCTTTCTAAAAATTATTCTCACAATCTAGGAATCACATGAAGATCATTTTCCTTGCATTGTTGACAAAGTGTAAAAAATATTGTCTTTCAAAATCATGCATAAACTCGCACATAAATTGTCAAGGTATATAATCTAATATATGTCTTTGACATTCATGATCGAGCAAAAATTGAATCAAGGAGATCATTTGGATTGTTTCTTAGGATCGTTATTTCGTTGTGCATCTAGGAGTCGAAACAATCACAACTCCACATTTGTTGCATATAGACACTCACTAGGACAAATTCCTTAATAATGATGTCATCTTGATCCATCACTAGATTTTCACTCACTAATTGCCTTTGCCTTTTATCTAAGATAGGTGCCTTAGGTAACTTAAGTGTGCTTGCCTTTTCTTACCTCCTATTGCTTGTTATGTGTTGATTATGTGTCTTCTTGCATGCATGCCATATCTTAATTAGATTAGATTCTATATTGCCTAAGAGAATTGAACTTGCTTGAACTCTAATCCAAACACATAACCTTTCTGAAAATTTTCTGCCAAAAACCCAATTTTGGCAACCTGGAAATCACCAGATGGGCGGCCCCCTTAATTATGTAAGGCGGCCCCCTTAATTATTAAGGGGACTGCCCCCTAATTAAGGGGACCGGCCATCTGATGGTCGGGTTTACAGAATCTTTTCTGCTTTTTAGCCCATTTCAACCTATATTTCCCAATTTTAACCAACACACTTTGTCCCAATATTCCAAACAAACCTTATCCATCCTTAAACACACAAATCTTACACTATAAATATCCACAATCCTCAAAACTATCAATTCATCCCATCATGAACTCTCCAAACAAACCAAAATCAAAAGCCTCAAGGCTAGCAAGGATGACGGAAAAACCCGTTTGGCGAAGAAAAAGCCCTCGAAACAAATCCATCATAACCAATGAGATTGGAAGTCATTCAACACCTCCAACTTCTTACTTCCCAAACTTTACCTCAAACCCACAAGGTCATTCATTTGATCCCCTCTACAAACCATACAACATTGGCCAACCATCTTCCTACAATTCCAACTACACAAATCCAACACATCCATACCAAACCTATGATCCTCTTCACATTGCCACGGAAAAGCAAAAGTTCCGTGATGAAATAAACCAAATCCATGATCTTAGTGATCTCCTTGCTATGCATCTTGCACAACGCAACAAAGGGCAACCTCCATCATCACCCTATGCAAATTGCCTTCCCCACTCTCTCAATTTGGATCAAGTTACCAACCACACTCACTTTTGCCCTTGTTGTATATTCCTTCAAAAACAAATCCTCTACTTGAGTGAAGATATTTCTTGGATTGAATATCTTCTCACTCGCAATCATCCAATACCACCCTTAACACGATACAACATCGTGAGATCCACCTCTTCCGCTCCATACTCCACCTCATATCCCTCTCAATCTAACATCTAAGCCTTATGCTTATGTTTCCATTCAAGTAAATAACACAATCATCTATGAGTTGCAAGCAAGTCCAAGTGCTTCTTCAGGCTATATAGGACTATGTTCTTCCTTTTATTTTATTATGATTAATATGCCTTAAGCATATTAAATATTGTAATGTCTTCTATGATGCTTGAATGAATCTATTTTTATAACTATTGCTTTGCATATATATATGTGCCTTGTTCTTTTCTAATATTTTGTGTAGCCAAGACTTCCATAGCTCATTCCTTTGATGCTCTCAAATGAGGGGGAGTTTACATCAAGGGGGAGCATTTACCTTTTTGATTTTACAAAAAGGGGGAGAAGAGAAAACTCTAAATTCTTGTCTAAAAAATTATGTTTTTAGACCTAATGAGTTTAAGGTTTTGTAATCATCAAAAAGGGGGAGATTGTTGACATAAATAATGTCTTAAAACATTGTTAGCATATTAACAATGTCTCTATGTTTTGATAATTACAAAGCATAAACTCATTAATCTAAAACTTATGACGTAAACAAGTTTTTAGTGCTTAATATTTGTCTTTGCTTCCATATCACTTAAGGTATGAATAAGCAAAGAGTTTATTACATTTCATGATCAAAGGAAATTTTTCTAATCACTAGAATTTTTATAAAATGTATTAAACATCTTATATCTTTTACAAAATTACTTTTGGAATTAAAAGAATATGTTTAATTCATTATAAATATATGATTTCAAATTTCCAACCAAAAATGGCAAATTCTATCCAGAAAAATATTCCCCACTAAAAGACAAGAAAAACCAACGTTCTGAAATGGGCGGCCCCCTTAATAATTAAGGGGACCGGCCACTAATTAAGGGGACCGGCCACGCTCCAGAACAGTGTTTTTCTTCCCTTTAAATACTGGATCAGTTCACACTTTTTCCTTACCTTTTGCACTCCTAAACTTTCTGATCCAGATCTATTTCTCTATTCTCTCATCCTTTGATCATAAGTGTATATATTCTTTGTTTCAAAGTGATCCAATTTCTATCCTCTCAAGTGCAAGAGAAGAATACTTCTATCTTCCTAGACAAGAAGTATTACAACTTGTTGTGATCTCCACATCCAAGTTGTTGGTGTATCATCAAGATCATTTACATATTCTTTGTGAAGATTGTTGTGAATATTTGCTAGTAGATAGGTGTGTTAGATATAGATGGTGTGATTAGTAGATAGCTTGGTGTGAAGAAGAAAAGCTAGGATATCTATTGGTGTGAAGAAGATAGAGTTGAAGTAGTTAGTTGTGAAGTTGATTGATTTGAAGAAGGCGTGTAGAAGGTGTGACTTAGGTGTGAAGGTGTTGTGGTGTGATTATTGGTGTGTAAATTGGTGTGTACATTGGTGTGTACCTTGGTGTGTAAGGTTTTCTCCGCCATAAGGGAGCTTGTTGATATAGTGAAGAAAACTCTCGAGTTAGGTGCTCGGGGAGTGGAGTAGGGCAAGGAAGGTGTCCTTGTAGCCGAACCACTATAAATCTCTTGTCTCGCGGTTCGATCTTTCCATCTCTTACTCATTTCATTACTTATCATTGTTATATATTTCATATTGATATTTGTTTGTATTGTACAACACTTGAGATCACATATTATCGAATCTAAGTTTTAAAAATTAAGTAAACACTAAAACTC
The DNA here is from genome assembly GCA_030686995.1 of Artemisia argyi. Lineage (NCBI taxonomy): Eukaryota > Viridiplantae > Streptophyta > Magnoliopsida > Asterales > Asteraceae > Artemisia > Artemisia argyi. Next base: position 16,943,371 of record CM060689.1, on the reverse strand, counting down.
TTTTTACAACTAATTAAAAAGACGTAAAACTATTCAACCCCCCTTCTCGTTTTCCACACCTTACACTTGAGATTTGCTTGTCCTCAAGCAAATGCGCTTTTATTCTAATCAAAATACAAGTTAGGGGTCATTTAACACTAATATAAAAGTGATGACAACAAATAATCGTTCCACTAAAGACCAAAGACAAGCACGGAGGTCATACACTAGCACCTCACAAATAGTGTTTAGATACTCACATCTCTCGGGTGTAATAAAGTATATATCACAATATGGAAATGGAAAACATCTCTCACTACCTGTCATAGCAAAATAGATTACCATAGGCTTGGGAAAGGATAAAACTTACACCACATGGCGTAAGCACCTAGGATAAACTATCAAAGAGGTCTTTCAAAGGGTTATAACGTTAGGTGTAGGGATATGGAATACACGGTTTTGTTGGATAAAGGCAATCTTTACTGGTGGCGAGTTAATCATCTTGGTTAATTACATGTACAATATGGCGTTGCTAAGCCAAGACTAGACTCGACTTAAGCTAATATATCAAAAATAACAAAAACATAAAACAAACATAGAATGAAACGGGATGGTAGTCCGTATGTTCTTTCTCCTTTTTTTTCTTTTTCTTTTTTTTTCTTTTTCTATATTTTTTTTTTCTTTTTCTTGATTTTTCGATTTTTTTTTCATACACTCTTACCCTACCATCCAAAATAATACATCATAGGGAATGAACATTCCCCTTACACTTGAATTTTTACATACTTTACAACAAACTAATCTAATGACTCGAATCAAGATAATCAAAACACTTAGAGTACTTTTAAAATTAACGCACATATGGGGGTAATAATATGATGTTCTTCCTCATTACTCCATAACATAAGTACTTTACCCATGAGTCCCAATCGTCCCAAAAAAATATGTACAAGGATATGACTCGACTTAGCAACCATGTAATCAATTAGATAATTAACTAAGGGTTTAAACATGTAACAATAATGCACTAAAGATGAGTGCATATACGGAAGGCTAAGGCGATTTGGGTGTACATTTAAGTGGGTTGTAACAAATTCTTTCTTTAAGTAGAATGCTTAAAGTTAGAAACGAAAAGATAGGCTCAGAGGGGGTGTACTAGGGGTTTCGTGTACTAAAAATGAGTACAACGCTAAGGTGTGGGAAAATTAGTTGACATTACTAGCCAAGTAATATGACTTAAATGGTCAAGTAATTATGATACGGGTTTAACACAAGGGTGATCCTAATGCCTCTTATCATGTAGTAAATCCTACTACACGAATGTAGTCTCACTAGCGGTCTCGGGATGCATCACTAACGCAAGTTCTAGAATTTAAATGCTACCGGTACACTCATAAGCACTAATAGTAAATGCTTTTCCTATCAAATCTAAAGGCGAACGTCACATATTTGGGCGGAAAATTTTTCTGAATAGTACGGTTTTGTGCTAGTCATACAATCTCCTATCCATGAGACGCTTGCTAAGGCTAAAGTTTCACTCCTAAATGTTGTAAAAAAATTTAAATTTGGCGCTAAAATTACACTAACAAGTATTTCTCATAGTTTTATTACACACCTACCATCAAACAAATAAACTCAAGTACAATTGTATCCTATAAGGTATTATCATTTACCCTCCCCTTACACTTAGGATGAACATTGTCCCCAATGTTCAATTAAAGAATGTAAAAGTGAAATAGGTAAAAGAATGAAAGCAAATACTCCCCTGATTCGTTCGGTGTGGATAGTGCAGTAACAAGGTTAGATCTTCCTCCAAGAAAATGAACAATCAAAGCTTCCCTTTCAGATATATAAATCATCTTCTTGTCATATGTAACCTGTTAAACCTGAGAAAACAAACAAGGCAACCTCGCGTAAAATCGGCGGCAATCTATATATACTAACAAATCCTAGAAAATAAATTAAGATATAATGCCTGTGGAATGAATGTTTGCAAATCTCCTGGAGTTTATAAAACTAAAGAATTAACAAAAACTTTAAGACTCCGTTAGAAAAACAAAACTAGCAAAATTTCCAGAATTTTACACATGACGCTGTCAGGAATTAATTCCTGATGCCGTCAGAAGTGATCTGCAGAAATCTTTACGTTAAGTTTCCGGAAAATTTCTGGAAAAACTTATGTCCTACTTCCTGGAAAATCCTACAAAACATCATTTTGACTCGATACAAGCATTTGACTCTAACAAATACGAGTATACATGTCCATTTAATATTGTGGAAAATCATGATCGATTTTTGTTTCTTAAAAACATATTTGGGGTTTCCCCTTACACTTATCTTTTGCGAAATACCTTTGGATGAAGTTAAGACGAAGTCAAACGACAAAATAAAGTATTTTCACAATTTTATTTTGAAACATGATCTACCAACAATAAAAATAAAGTATGCATACGGAAGCAAATAACAATCAAACAAATAAAAATCACACAAAGCATGGGCAATTACGTGACCTCATTGTTGGTCTCACTTTCTAGGTCATCTCCTATATTAGTTTTGTATTCCGGACCTAGTTGCAAGCATTCTTTGTAGAAACCAAGTATTCTATTCATAACATACTCTACTCCTCTACGTCTATCCTAATCATTCCTATAGTAAACCGCTTGTTTGTGTTCCTTTTCTATGTTTGATAGGAGGCGGTATTGTTCAATCTTATAGGGCATTTGGTAAGCAATCTCATCATTCTCTTCCTTGAATCTAATTATTCCTAGAGTCGGATCATAACTCATCTTAGAGACCTCAACGAACTGTTTTTCGAACACTACTTGACTTAGGGAATCATCTATCACCGGACGAGTATCCCCCACTATCACAAAGTCGGTCTCATAAGTGAAGTTTCCAACAATCACATGCAATCCTTCCACTCTTCCTACAAAATTACTTATCAAATTCTTGTTGGGCATCATCCTATAACCAAGTTGCTTTTTCATTACCCAATTATAATAAGTCCTAGTCATGATGTTTATAGGAGACCTAGGATCGATATAAGCTTTCCATACATGCATATGCCCAATGTTGCATGGTATGTTGATTTTAGAGGGATCACCTACTTTAATAAGGGGTGAACCAAGGATATATGGTGTCTCGGGATCATTGAATAAATCCTTGTGATATTCCCGTTCTTCCTTGGTGGGCAACTTATCAAAGTACTCTTCTACGTTTTCTACTTCCTCTAACTTTTCTCCTTTATTAATCTCAACTTCCTTAATTTCATCCCTAGTCTCGGTTTTTATTCCAACTTCATCATTGTCACTTTCTTCTATATCCTTGTCTTTTGGCTTAATAGTGACAACATTGACAAAGTGGACGTGTTTGGAAGACGAGGGGTCCTTAATTTGGATTCCGCTATTTGCGTCCCTAGTGTCCTTCCTAGGTGTAGTTAGCGCTTGGTTGTTGAGGGCTTTCAACAAGTTGTCAATCTTATTGGTCATCTCCGTTTGTTGTTGATTGAATTCGGTTTCAAACTTAGCTATGCGAGCTTCTTGAGATGCCATAAACTTGGACATCAATCCTTCAAGATTATTGGTACTACCATAGTTATTAGAAGGATTGTTGTTGAAAGTGCGGTTGGAGGGTGGACTGATGAGTGCTCAAACACTCATCGTTTTTGTCGTATTTAAACTGCCAAAACATCCAAAAACGCTCAAATATGCATCAAAATACAGAAAATATCCCAGGGATTGTATTTTATACGTTTCAGATGCAAAATGAGTAAAAACAATGAAAAAACGAACAAAGTTTGCATAATTGGCAGTTTCAGTCCTCCAACTCTTAAAAATTTACAAAACTAGTCCCTAAGCATGTGTTTTGAAAGAAAAGTCAACCTAAGGCATTTAGAAGTCAAAATTATCAAATTTAATCCTTAGGTGAAAACTTTGGAAAAATTACACTTTTGGTCCCTATACTTTGCAAATTGACAAAATCAGTCCCTGGGAATTTTGAGGTGTAAAATATCTTTTGTGGCCTTTGTGTTATTGTAATTTGGAAAAAGTGACCCTGGGAATAACTTTGGATGGATGGCAATATTGGTCCTTCAAATTCAGCATATATACAAAATTGGTCCTTATGTTGTTATCACTACAAATCCAAACGGATCCCTTGCTATTATCCCATAAATCCAAAATCCAAAATCCAAACCCAACCAAACCAATCCAAAACCTGATCCACCTAACACTCCCCCAAGCCCAATACCCAAAAGCCCACCCCATCCCACTTTTAATAATAAAAATAGGGTCAAAATGTCAACCCCTGTTCCCCCATCCCTTTTCTTCTTCCTTTTTGCCGTCAAGACAGAACCAACACCATTGTACCCCCAAACATTTATGTCTCCCCCCTCCTCTTCCCAATACCATCTCAGCCACCCTACCACCCCTAAATGTCAACCCCATGTGTGAAATACCCTTTTCACACATCCAAGCTGGCAATCCTACAAACACCTTGGTGCTATAATACACATCAAGGGTTAAGATGTTGCAAGATGTAATCCAACGATTGGGATTTGCTCAAAGAAGCACAAGGATGCATGTTGCACTGTATTTACTCAGAAAAGAAGCACAAGTGGAAAGAAGAAACCCTAGTTTATTTTAGTATAAATAGGAATCATTGTAAGCCTTCAAGGCATGTCTTACTTTAAGTAGTTCTTAGTTTTTAGTTAATATAATCTTGTAATGTTTTCTCAGTTTTAATATAAAAGTCAGTTTCATTTCAAAAGCTTGTTTAATTTTCAGTTTTATTTTCATTCAAGTCTTATAGTTAATTTCCTTGCTCCAAATCTTTTCATAAGCTAACATTGATTCTATAAACATAAAAGAAACCATAAAAGATGTGAGACAGGATCAAAGGATCACAAAAATTACCCTTGCTAGAAAAATGTGGAAAGCTTTTGGAAGTTCCCCGAAATGGATAGGGAAGATGGACATTACCAGCTTATTCTCTGAATAAGCTGGAGCTTGTAGCTGTGTAGAGAAACCTTGGTTAAGCCAGGGCTCAAGGTTCCCAAGTTTCCAATTTCTTTTTGTTATTCCTTTCAATTTTTAAGTAAGGCTTGCACTGTTTATGATTATTAGTTATAACTGTAATTTGTTATGTTTGTTTATGCTTAATTTAGCTTCTCATAGCTTAAGGGATAGGTTCTAGTTTATATGTCACAGTTGTGACACCATTTTAATCAATTCCCATATAAACTGCTAAGAAATGGCATTGTGGAGGTTTGTGGTCAAATGTTCTCAGCCTGTGTATTTTTATGCTTAAAAGAAGTTGCCTAATCATAAATTTACCTCAGGAATTGGTATTGTAGGCTACATAAGTGAGACCCTTTGGAAAAGTTTAAATTACTACTTTTAAGGGAGTGTTTGGAATTGCTCAGTTGAGTGTTGTCATGTGAGTTTCTGTAGGTGTCATTGACTTAGACACACTCCCTTGGGTGTCATTAGACCTTATCAGCCTTTAAACACTTGGGATTTTCAGCAAAAAGTCAACTTTCACTTCAATCCCCCATATTTTCAAATCTGTTAGGATTATTGTTGCATAATCATGATCATAGGTGTATAATTAGTTAATATAACTAGAATAGGTTTCATTTTAGCTTAATAGAGTATATATAATCAAATAGGAGTAATTAAAGTTCATTAGAGTCAACTGTGGTACAAAATCAAAGAAGTCAATTTTACCCATTTGGCAGAAACCCAAATTTTGGGTGAATTTCTGTGATTTTTGTGTTAAGATTGAGGACTTTAGCTTTTTACATGTGGTAGTCTACCAGTTAAGCTTTGATATCCCACTATTTTCTTATTTTCCAGATTTTGTTTGGTAGCTTTTGTGAGGGCTTAAACTGACCTGCAGGGGAAGAACCTCCCCTGCACTACCACATCTGTTTGACCTGACCTAGTTCAAAGAGTCTCACAGGTTGCATCAGTGGCCCCCATGTTGTGTTCTTTGGCATTTTAGAAAGCTTAGGTGACTGGCTTGCCACTTCCAAGCTCATCTTGAGCTAAAAAACCTTTGCTCCTAGCTGAAATAAGCCCTGCTACCCTGCCAGTTGAACCTGCTTGTTTTGTGTTTCTAGTAATAGGCTTATTTGGTTGTTTGAGCTCATCAGTGCATCTAATTGTGTCTTTTAGCTTATTTCCATATTCCTTAAGTTGTTGGTAGTTTATTTTACTAGTTTGTGTGAACTGTGGAGCTTATTGTGAGCTTATGGAAGCTTAAAACATCAAACTAAGCTAGTTATGCTCACTGTTGAGCTTATTTGAGTTCATTGAGCTTATTTATGAATTCCAAGACAAGTTCCTTCACAAAAAGTTCATAATTTTAGTAGTTTATTAGATTTGTAAAAGAAAAATTGGAAAAAGACAAAAAAATAAAAAGTGGTAGCTTCTATTTAAGCCCTTTTGGCTTATTTTCTGCTTATTTATAAGCAACATCTGTTTTTAAATTTTTCCTAGGCTTCTGTAATCATAATAGATTTTTAGTAATTTTTTCAGATTTTTCCTTAATCATTTAGTATTTTTTATAATTTAGTTTAATTTAAATCAATTAAATAATTAGTTTTAAATTAGTAATAATTAATTAAAAGTTAGGAAAAATAGTTTTTCTGTTTCAAAATTAGTTTTATAATATTTTAGATTTTTCTAAATTTAATTTTCATTTTTCTAGTTTAATTTCATAATTATTTGTAATTTAGGACAATTTAGTTAATTAAAAAGTAATTAATAATTAGTAATTAATTAAATAGTGGTAAAAATAATTTTAATTTTCCAAAAATTTTCTTATAACATTAGGATTGTAAAAATATAATTTTCACATTTGTAGGACTTTATTTGCTCACGTTTCACTTTTTATCTTGCGCACTCGCGTTTTAATTAAGTTAACTTTTACGTTTTTAATTCTAGCTTACGTTTTAAGGTTCCCTAAATTCCTATTATGTTTCCCATAGTATCTTAGGTAGTTTTTAAGGGTTAATTTTCATTTCCATTTTAAATTCACACTTAGGTTACGTATTCGTTCGTTAATTCGTGATTTTCGTTAATTTAACGTACCACAATACCAAATAACCTTTCTCAACCAAGCATACAAGATTTTAATCTCGATCTTTTCACGAAACTTTCCATTCACACCTCGTTGGGGTACGACTCGGGAAATCACTTCTCGGTCTCACAATTTTAATATCACTTTCACAAGTTTTACGAGATAATCGTTTTCCTAAAATGTTTACTCGTATTACTTCACGTCTATTTGTCTCACGATAAATTAGACCTCACGTTTGTTGATATTTTGATAAATTGTTTTTGCACACACCAAAACACAAAGAATCATGGACCGTTTGGTTGGTAACGATTAGGCGGATTGGAAGAATTGTTTTGGTTTTGTTTCCACCTAAGGTTCGGGTGATTTTTCCAAGAAGGGTTGTAGGAATCACCGTAAGGGTTTGGCTCGAGTTTAAAAGTGTACCACTTGTCTCCCGCTTCGTCGGTATGATCTTTGTCATAGAGAGCAAGATCTTCTATGAGTTCCCATGATTCTTCCGCACTTAGATCACGTAGCTTACCACCGGCCGATTGGTCAATGGTCCGCCTTGTGGAGAGATCGATATGGTCATAGAAGATTTGAACTTGGAGCCAAAGATCTATGCCATAATGAGGGACTTTTTGGAGTAAGTCCTTGAAACGAGTCCATGCTTCATATAGAGTTTCACCTTGACGTTATTGGAACATCAAGATATCATTTCTAAGCTTGGTAGTTCTCCCCGGTGGGAAAAATTGAGCAAGGAAACGAGTGGTGAGATCATCCCATGAGGTGATGGATCCCGCGGGTAAATGTTCAAGCCATTGACTAGCTTGATCACGTAAAGAGAATTAGAATAGGCATAATCGGGTCGACTCTCTAGTTGTAACATCAAGGTCTATAGAATATACGATTTTAAGGAAGTCCTTGAGATGTTGGTTAGGATCTTCGGAACGAAGTCCATGGAATGCACATCCGCTTTGCACCAACCGGATGGTGTCGAATCGCAAGGGGGACACATTGGCTCATTGAGTGAGCTCAATAGTGTTTCGATAGCCTTGGTGGCTAGGACGGGAATACTCTCCTAGGGTTCGGGGCCTAAGAGGTTGGTTTGCTAGTGGTGGGCTTTGTGGGTGGTTTTGTTGTGGTGGGTTGATGGGTTCAAAGATGTTACCACCTTCCATGATGTCAGATGGTAAAGATTACGAACAAAGACACGAAGAAATAAGATAGACTAAAGAAAACCTAAAAATAAAATAAAATCTTACTAGAAAGAAATCTAGCAAGTAGACCTAATAAAAAGAAATCCTAACCTAGACAATAACTATTCCCCGGGCTGCGGCGCCAAAAACTTGATGCGTGGGAATTGCACCAGGCTTTACCTCTCAAAGGATCTCGAGAAGCTTACAACCCCCACCAGGCAGTGTACCTGATCGTTGTAGTATAGTATGTTAATACAAATATCGCCTAAAAACGTTATTTATATTTTACGATCTTTGCTAAGTTTTGTTAACGAAAAAATGTAAACTTTAGTTTCTATGTAAATTATAATCTTAGTTTTAAAAGACTTGCATAACTAAACATTTGCTACATTTTACATTTCATAAAACACAACACTTTTTATTTCTTTAAATAGAAATGTTACATCACATTTATGGCAAGTTTTGTCAATATACATTTATGGAAAGAAAGTGTGTTTGACTAACCATATGTTTGCTTGAACAAGTTTTGTGTTTGACTAGGTGTAATGAGATGTGACATTGTTTGGTTTGCAAGATTTATTGCAAAACCAACTGCAAGCCTGGCGGAACCTTGGGGGTACACGGGCGGAACCCATCTGAGGGTTCCGCCGTATCCGCCAGACCTGTAGAAGGTTTTGCTATAAATACTAAGCCACAAGTTTGAATTTTGGCTTATCACTCTACATCATATTTTCACACACATTCATTCATTCTTTCATCTAACCCTTTAACCTCTCATATGTGAAGTTTCTTTTTGTAGCAAAGAGGTTCACGAGTTCATAAAAAGTTACAAGTATTCAACACAACGTTGCAAGACTTGTTAGCTTAGCATTGTGTAGACTTGTGTAGTTTACACTTCTTTTGATTGTGTATTTTCAGTAGTGATCGGTTAGTATTTTAGTCCTCAAAATACAAAGTGTGACGGGAGTTGTTGTACCCTTGTAAAAGAACTAACAGGAGTGGTTGTACCCTTGTAAAAGAACTCGACATCTAGCTTAGTGTCGGTAAACGTGTATAAGCGACGTGTAAGGTTTTCTCCGCCGGTGAAAGGAGCTTGTTGACTAGTGAAAGAAACTCTCGAGTTGGATACTAGGGGCGTGGACGTAGGGCAAGGAAAAAGAGTCCTTGTAGCCGAACCACGATAAATACTCGTGTTGTGGTTTGATCGTTTCTTTCTTTTTACTTGCATGTTATATATTGTGTTTGTGTATATATCTTTGATCAAACGGAAAGTTTCAAAAGATAATTAAACAAGTTAAAAGATTTTAAACGGTAAACTATTCAACCCCCTTCTAGTTTTCCACAATTGGTATCAGAGCTACATTACTCAAGCTTTTAAAATATATTGTGTTTTAAAACTTGAAACGATCCATGGATTTTGAAAATTACAAAGAAGGGCAATCTATGCAAAAACAACCACTTTTTGAAGCAAATGGTTTTATATATTGGAAAAACCGTTTTAAAACTTACGTGAAATCTAAAGATATAGATTTGTGGTATATAATCATTGCTGGTGATAATATAGCTTCTAATACTAAAGATGATGATCAAAAGAAATTGATTGCTAAAAATAATGAAGCTAAAATGATGTTTTACAATGCTTTACCTAAGAAAGAATATGAAAGAGTCTTTATGTGTAAAACTGCCAAAGATATTTGGCAATCGTTAATAGTCACTCATCAAGGAAACTCACAAGTCAAGGATAACAAAATTGATCTTCTTGTTCAACAATATGAACAATTTGTTATTCCCGAAGATGAGATTATTGATAATGCATTTGCTAGGTTTAACACTATTATTACTTCACTTAAAGGACTTGATGAATCTTTTTGTAGTAAGAATTTTGTCAGGAAATTCCTTAGAGCACTCCATCCGAAGTGGAGAGCAAAAGTGACGGCAATTGAAGAATCCAAAGATCTTTCAAGCATGTCACTTGACGAGCTAATTGGAAACCTCAAAGTTCATGAAATGGTAATGGAAAAAGATTCGGAATTAGTTAGAGGCAAGAAAGAAAAAGTTAAGTCCATTGCCTTGAAAGCTAGAGTCCAATCAAGTGATGATGAAGAATCTACTTCGGATAGTGATGATGAGGAGTATGCTATGGCCGTTAGAGACTTCAAGAAGTTCTTTCGTAGACGAGGGAAGTTTGTAAGGCAACCTAAAGATGATAAGAAAACCTTTCGAAAAGATCGTGATGATAGGAAAGGAAATGCTATAGGTGTGGAGACACAAGTCATCTAGTAGGAGAATGTCCAAAACCACCCAAGAGAAAGCCTCAACAAGCTTTTGTGGGTGGTGCTTGGAGTGACTATGAAGGAGATGACGATGAGCCAAAGAATGATGATATTGCTCTCATGGCTCACAATTCAAATGAGGTGTGCTTCAAAGTTTGTTTGGAACCGGATGAATGGATTAAAGATAGCGGTTGTTCAAGGCACATGACGGGTAACAAAAGCCTCTTCACTACTTATCACAAATGTGATGGAGGTAATGTTACGTTTGGTAGTAAAGTTAAGAGCAAAATCATCGGGAAAGGTACAATCTCTCATGACTCCCTTTTTATAGATGATGTAGCTCATGTTGATAACTTAGGTTTTAATCTTCTTAGTATAAGTCAACTTTTTCGTAATAAGTATAATGTCCTTTTTAGTAAAAATGGAAGTAAAATACATAAAGATGGTAACTTTGTCTTACTTCATTAGAAGAATCTTCAACTTTATGGCATAGACGTTTAGGACACGCTAACATGAGACTAATTCAAAACCTCTCATCCAAAGACTTAGTTCGAAACCTACCTAAGTTGAAATATGACCAACACTTTTATGATGCTTGCAAAGTCGGTAAACAAGTCCATAGTAGCCATAAGGCTAAAAACTTGGTTTCTACATCTAGGTGTCTAGAACTTTTGCATATGGATTTATTTTGTCCATCCGCTATACAAAGTTATGGAGGTAACTTCTACACTTTGGTCATAGTCGATGATTACTCAAGATATACTTGGACAAAATTTTTGAAAAGTAAAAATGAAGCTTTTGATAAATTTGAGATTCTAAGTAAGAAAATTCAAAATCAAGTAGGGTCTAATATTGTGTCTATTAGAACGGATCACGGTCGTGAATTTGATAATGAATTTCAATTTGGAAACTTTTGTGATATTAATGGCATTACTCATAACTTTTCGGCTCCACGTACCCCTCAATCTAATGGTGTAGTAGAACGTAAAAATCGGACATTGCAAGAGATGAGTAGAACAATGCTTAATGAACAAAACATTCCACAAAAGTTTTGGTGTAATGTCGTTGACACATCAACGTACATTTTAAATCGAGTCTTAATTAGACCATTTTTGAATAAAACTCCTTATGAACTATATAAAGGTAAAAAGCCTACATTAGGATACTTTATAGTGTTTGGGAGTAAATGTTTCATTCTTAACACCAAGGAGTATCTCACCAAATTTGACCCAAAGTCTTATGAAGGTGTATTTCTTGGATATTCACAAAATAGTAAAGCTTACATTGTTTTGAACAAAGAAACCTTAAGAGTCGAGGAATCATTGAACGTAACATTTGATGAGAGTCCACCTCCCTCTAAGACATCACCTTTGGTATATGATGACTTAGTTGAAAGCCAAGCAATAGAAAGTCAAGAGATCTTAGGTAATGACAAGGAAGATGAACTATTAAACAAAGAACTTATCAATGTCAAAGAATCGAAAAGTCATCCATTAGATGGTGTCATAGGCAAAATTAACGAAAGAACTCTAAGATCAAAAGTTCAAAATGAAAGCAACTACTTTTGTTTCGTGTCACCATTGAACCGAAAAACATTAATGAAGCCATTAAAGATGAGTCTTGGGTAATTGCAATGCAAGAAGAGTTAAACCAATTTGTTAGGAATGATGTATGGACATTAGTTCCTCAACCAAAGAGTCAAACTATAATTGGAACAAAATGGGTCTTTCGTAATAAAATGGATGAAAATGGAATTGTGTCAAGAAACAAAGCTAGGCTAGTTGCACAAGGATAGAATCAACAAGAAGGCATTGACTACGATGAAACTTTTGCTCCGGTTGCTAGGCTCGAGTCAATTAGAATCTTACTTGCATATGCATGTGCACACAATTTTAAACTCTTTCAAATGGATGTCAAAAGTGCATTTCTAAACGGAGTCATAAATGAAGAAGTGTATGTTGCTCAACCACCGGGCTTCATAGATTTTGAAAAACCAAATCATGTTTACAAACTTAAAAAGGCTCTTTACGGACTTAAGCAAGCTCCAAAAGCATGGTATGATCAACTTAAAACCTTCCTAGTTGACCATAAGTATACCATGGGCTTAGTTGATAATACTCTCTTCACTAAGAAGAAAGATTCACATATTATCATAGTCCAAATCTATGTTGATGACATTATATTCGGATCAACTTGTCAAGAATTATGTGTGGATTTCTCAAAAATCATGCATGACGAGTTTGAAATGAGTATGATGGGAGAACTCAACTTTTTCCTAAGACTCCAAATTAAACAACTAGAAGATGGTATCTTCTTTAACCAATCTAAATATATTAAGGACATGCTTAAGAAATTTGGATTAGAAGATTCGAAACCAATCAAAACACCCATGTCCACAGAAACTAAACTCACAAAGGATGAGGAAAGTGAATCCATAGACAGCACTAAGTATAGAGGTATGATTGGAAGTCTACTTTACCTAACGGCTAGTAGACCCGACATTATGTTTAGTGTTTGTCTATGTGCTCGTTTTCAAGAAGATCCTAAGACAACTCATCTCGAAGCCATTAAAAGGATTTTTAGGTATATTAAGGGCACTACACATTTAGGTTTATGGTATCCCAAAGGAACGGGAATAGACACCATAGTGTATGCTGACTCGGATCATGCCGGTGACTATGTTGATAGAAAAAGTACAAGTGGTATTTGTACTTTTGTTGGACATTGTCTCACCTCATGGTTCTCTAAGAAGCAAACGGCTCTTGCTATCTCAACAACGGAAGCCGAGTACGTTTCGGCCGGAAAGGCATGTCAACAAGCTCTTTAGATGAAGCAAGCTCTTGTCGACTACGAAATTCAACTAAACGACATTACCATTCTTTGTGACAACAAAGGAGCTATTGATCTTAGCAAAAACCCGGTTCAACATGCTCGTACCAAACATATTGAAATCCGTCATCATTTCCTTTGTGACAACGTTTAAAAAGGAAATATCTCAATTGAGAAAGTTTCCTCCGAAGAAAACATAGCCGACATTCTCACAAAATCTCTTAAACGTGAACCCTTTAATCTTCTTAGGCTAGGCTTAGGACTCATGGAACCTACATTGTAGTTCTAGACATTAGACAAAAATCACCAAAAATTAAAACAAATCCAAAACCCTTTTTCTCAGCAGAGTCGGCGGAACCCTCAAACACAACGGACGGTACCCAATTTAAGGGTCTGCCGTATCCGCCGACTTGCAGAACCAATTTCTTTGTTTATATTAAACCAAACACCCATTATCTCATACCACCACTTCTAAACTGTTACTATTCACTTTACCATCCATCCATACCTGCGATTTCTTGGTCTTTCTTTCACTCACATTGCAAAACAATCATCATTGTAAGTATTCTAAACTTGATTACAATCCTGTTCTGAGTCTAGGAATTCTATTTTTTGCACAAAAACAAAAACTTGGGGTTATGCATTAACTTGAGAAACTCATGCATGAAATTAGGTGTTTAACAAAACTAACCATGTTCCCCATAGTTAGGAATTGCATTCTTACTAAGTGTAAACATGTTTACTAAAACACCCCATGTCAAATTCTTCCAAAAATTTCTCACAAATAGGACAAATATTTTTTCGTTTCACATTGAGAATACAAAATCAAAACGTTATGTTTAAAACATCACTTGCATAATGTCTCTTGAATGCTAAAGGGAATACATAACCAATATGTATTTTCGGGTACATTCAAATGAAGCTACATTGAACTAGGAGCGCTTGGGTTATCTTTTGTTTTATAACAAAACTTGCATTATATAAAACGTTTTTGAAGCATCAAAATGAGTCAAGATAACCGCACCTCCACATTGTTTTCATATAGGCACACACTAGAACAACCATATTACAATAGTCGTTTACTTAGACTAAAATATGAAATTTTGTTTTTCTAGGAATCATCATGCCTCCTCTAACCCACTACGACCACAAGGACACCATTAAGTACTTACCCAAACACCACAAAACCAAATGCCTTACCCCAAATCAAGTCGATGTTTTCAAAGCCTTAGAAAAACATTATGTCCATGAGGGTAGAACCATTGACCCATCCTTCCTAGAAGGCACAAACCTCTACACCGAATTTGCCACAATCAACTTTGAGTGTCTTTTAGAAATCGACGAGCCTATTTGTCCTAGGTTCATTCTAGAATTCTATGCGTCCGTCACTCTCTCCACGGATGAGTATGGTCACATGTCTATCAACTTTAGGGCTAGTGGTCATCAATACTCCTTCACTCTTGAGGAGTTTGCTCAAATCATAGGTGTCCCAAACCGTGGTACTTGCATCTACTCCGACTTGCACTCCCTCTCAACTCTTGACACACTCTTTGACCGCATCCATCCCTATGACACCCCTCTTGTGTCCAAAGATGAACTTCGTAACCACCTCTTTGTTAGGACAACCAACACTAGGAGAACCCGTTCGGGAAATGAGGTTGATAAGGACCCGTATGGAATGGAACTTAATGAACTCAAGCCCCAATTCAAGAAATGGGAGGAAGTACTTAGAGCCAATGTCATTAGCACAATAGGAAACCGAGATCATATAATTCTTTGTCTTCGCTACATGCTCTACTCCTTGTCCGTTAGGCAACCGTTCAACCTTGCCTACTACATGGCCAAGAGAATGGTCGACATTCCCATGCATGGCACAACGGCTATGCCGTATGGAATGCTCTTGACCCGTCTCCTTAGGTTCATCTCTCCCATTCCACCAACTCCAAACGGTCTTCGTCTTGACTACTCTCTCATTCCACACACCTTTGTTCCACTTAGTGATAAGAGAGTTTACAAAGCCCAAGGAAAACGTCCTCATCCTTCTACCTCCTCATCATCTTCCTCAATGAGTGAAGATGACACTTTGCCCAACTCTAGGCTCCCACCTCTAGAATACCTTTCACAACTTCCGAATATTCCAAATGAGTCGGCGGAGTTCAAGCAAACAAAGGGGATGTTTAAGAATCTTGGAAGATTCCTTGGAAAGCTCAAGAACAAGATTGACCGTCAATGAGCGCGGGTGTGTAGGAGTGTTTGGCACAAGGTGCTAATTGAATAATTTGGTCGTTTAAACAATGTTTGTGATGTATTTGTGGGTTGGTACAATTTGTGATACTACTTGGAACATGTATTAACTTACTATGATGCAGGTGGACAACGTTTGCCACGTTGTCAAATTTTCATGATTATGAATTTTTCACTAAGTATAGTGAAATTCGCTAGCCCACGGTCAAAGTCTTATGGTATGCGTGTTTACATGTCCATTTTTTTATTTTAGGAGTTTTCGAAAAATTTGAAAATCATCTCGCGGGTCAAAATCGCAGACTGTATAGTTTTTCAGGTCTGGCGGATCTGGCGGCACTCTAAAATGGGTTCCGCCAGTGTAATTTCTAGGCAACCCAGAAATGACCCAACGGACCGGACGGAACCCTCATATGGGTTCCGCCTGTGTATTCTGAAGGTTCCGCCAGATTTCCTGCAGATTTTTTTTTTAGTTTTCAACATTTCAACATCCAATCAACAAAATACCATCCTTTTAGATAGAAACCAATTTCCTGCAATCTGTTAAGCACAATAGGGTAGTTCTCATTCCTCATAACTCAAAGAAAACCATTTCCCGCCAAATTTCAAAAATACCCATAACTACCTCAAGGAACCTTCACACATAAAGGAAGGAACCCTTCCAAAGGTTCCTTGAAATCCTTGAGACATATCCTTCAACAAATTTGCCAAAACCACTAAGCATTTAGTGCAAATCTTGTCTTCTCACTTCACCATTTTCATTGGATTGACTTCCATGATATGACAACCCACAATTAGTCTTCCAAATCATTAGGAACCTCCATTTTTGTATGACCTAACATCAAATCCAAACACTCCTTCCCACACTCCTTCATCACTATAAATTGAACCATCCTAAAACACTATCAAATCACACCTTCCCCATCACAATCTCTGATCTTTAAACCAT
The DNA here is from genome assembly GCA_030686995.1 of Artemisia argyi. NCBI lineage: Eukaryota > Viridiplantae > Streptophyta > Magnoliopsida > Asterales > Asteraceae > Artemisia > Artemisia argyi. The sequence goes on along the minus strand of CM060689.1, from coordinate 16,926,839 downwards.
TTTTAACCATGACTAAGTCAACTATCACCTCTCAACCATCAAGACCCGTTCGGAAAACCGCCCGAATAAGCAAACCACTTTGGTCTAACCAATCCATCAACCTAAGCTCCTCATCCTCGGATGAATTCACCTCACCTATCAAAAATGAACATTTTCTAAACCTTGCATCTCCATCTCCATCACCAAATGAACCCAATGACCTTACTCCACCACCAACAAAGTCACCCATTGACCCAACTCCACCAAGTGCTCCAACCCAACCATCCAAAACTCCATCACCATCACCATTACCCAAACTTGAACCTATGGAGTTATTTGGGTCTCCTCCAACATCACCACACCCTTTTATCCAAGATCTCAATAATCTTCCACCAAGACCAACACAACGACCACCTTTTGCAAATGAAACACTAAGGTCAATTCTTGACCAAAATGAGCATTTTAACCACAACCAACAACCACAACAAGAATACCACCAACCAAAACCATTGTTGTTTCACCCTATCTACCATGACATCCATGGTCCTCTTTATGGAGAACCAAATTTTGAAAACCATGATCACCCAACTCCACCACATTCTCAAGCCCAAACCTTTGAGTCTTTCTTTCCTTCCTATGAGGAAATCTAAAACATGGTCGAGAATCACCTCCATCAAGCAATGGAATTTCAAACCACCTTGCTTGACTCTATACCAAACCAATCCAACAACCAAGAACCAAAAACCAACCAACCCTTAAACGAAGAAACCAAAACCAACCCATTTCCACCCACTCATCCCCATGTTTGCTCACATTGTGAGCAAATGGGTGAAAGCATCAAATTGTTGCTTCACCAATTTCAAGACGAAACACGTTTTGCATTCCAACACGTCATAGAACGTTTGGATGCTCTTTCCCACCCAAACAAATCCTAGACAACCTTTGGAGGCCTTTTGCCCCATTTAGGAAAGTAGGATTTGATTTTTTATATTTCTTGGTTATTTTTCATTTTAGAAGTAGTAGGATCTTTTTCATTTCTTGTCTTTGACTTTTACAAGTCAAATTTTACTTGGAATGATATCGTTTTCTACTTACTTACTTGCATTGTTGGTTGATCATTTTTGAGTTGTCATTGTGGTTGCAATGTGTGTGGTAACTACAAGCTTGATTATATATATCACCAACTAACCAATTTTTTTGTAGGATCAAAATCCATGTTTCCCATCTTGGCACTCCTTTTAGGGGGAGTAACAACCAAGGGGGAGCACGTGCATTATTCCGCTTCGCTACTCTACTTTTTGTTTCGACAAAAAGGGGGAGAAATATATTAAACCTTTAAACTTAACATGATTTTCATCACTTAAGTAAAACAAGTTTAATATAATTTTTTTTAAGTCTTAAACACTAAGATTTTGTGAGTTACTTAAAAACAAAGTTTATGTTTTGTCATCAACAAAAAGAGGGAGATTGTTAATACAAATATCGCCTAAAAACGTTATTTATATTTTACGATCTTTGCTAAGTTTTGTTAACGACAAAATGTAAACTTTAGTTTCTAAGTAAATCATAATCTTAGTTTTAAAAGACTTGCATAACTAAACATTTGCTACATTTTACATTTCATAAAACACAACACTTTTTATTTCTTTAAATAGAAATGTCACATCACATTTATGGCAAGTTTTGTCAATATACATTTATGGAAAGAAAGTGTGTTTGACTAACCATATGTTTGCTTGAACAAGTTTTGTGTTTGACTAGGTGTAATGAGATGTGACATTGTTTGGTTTGCAAGATTTATTGCAAAACGAACTGCAAGCCTGGCAGAACCCTGGGGGTACACGGGCGGAACCCATCTGAGGGTTCCGCCGTATCCGCCAGACCTGCAGAAGGTTTTGCTATAAATACTAAGCCACAAGTTTGAATTTTGGCTTATCACTCTACATCATATTTTCACACACATTCATTCATTCTTTCATCTAACCCTTTACCCTCTCATATGTGAAGTTTCTTTTTGTAGCAAAGAGGTTCACAAGTTCATAAAAAGTTACAAGTATTCAACACAACGTTGAAAGACTTGTTAGCTTAGCATTGTGTAGACTTGTGTAGTTTACACTTCTTTTGATTGTGTATTTTCAGTAGTGATCGGTTAGTATTTTAGTCCTCAAAATACAAAGTGTGACGGGAGTTGTTGTACCCTTGTAAAAGAACTAACAGGAGTGGTTGTATCCTTGTAAAAGAACTCGACATCTAGCTTAGTGTCGGTAAACGTGTATAAGCGACGTGTAAGGTTTTCTCCGCTGGTGAAAGGAGCTTGTTGACTAGTGAAAGAAACTCTCGAGTTGGATACTCGGGGCGTGGACGTAGGGCAAGGAAAAAGAGTCCTTGTAGCCGAACCACGATAAATACTCGTGTTGTGGTTTGATCGTTTCTTTCTTTTTACTTGCATGTTATATATTGTGTTTGTGTATATATCTTTGATCAAACGGAAAGTTTCAAAAGATAATTAAACAAGTTAAAAAGATTTTAAACAGTAAACTATTCAACCCTCCTTCTAGTTTTCCACATAGTATAGTGACAAGTACCGGAGGATTGATCGTTCAACTCAGGAATAGTGTCGCTAGGATTAGAAAGCTTAAAAATTAAATCTAGAGGTGAGGGATGATTCTTTTTGTATTTTTATATTTTTATAAAAGCAATTAAAATCTCGGGTTTTGGAAGAGTGGGCGGAATTAGTTGTTAATCAACTAACCCAATAACTAAAGATGCAATAAAAATAAAATAACAAAAATGAAAATAAAGCTAATTAAACTAGTGGTGTGAACAATAAATGGGAAAATTGTGTTTACTTAGATTTCATTACTCCTTATATATCTTTTACAGGTTGATAGTTTGTTACAGTTGCGTGGATGACGGGTTATATTCCTTAATACCATTCGTGGGGTGGCGTACGTACTTCCCCAACTCTATATGTTCCTACTTCACTCCTATGTCGAGTCTGCAAGAAGCTCCTAACATGGGATCATTAGAATTCGCTCATGCATTAAATACAACCATAAAAACCTAGTACGCATTGGTTCATGTTTCTTAAGACGTTCAAGCATGTTACCCTATGGAAGTCTGCCAGTTTTCTTAAGCCTAACATCGAAATCATTCAACCGTAACAACTATAAACAAGCAACCAACCCATAATCAACATCTAGGTTTCACTACATCTAAGCAAACACACAAGAGATCTAGCCTAGCATGTTAAAATCAAGACAAGCGTAAGATATATTCAAACAACACATAGACATATTGAATGAATTGAAAGGATACTTATCTTAATTGAACATGAAAGGTTTCAAAGGGTAAAAACCCTTGAAAGTACAGTAAAAATTGTGCTAGGGTTTCTCCAAGTTATCCCTCCAATTGTCCTCTCTTAATGAATGAAAATTACAAAACTATATATATATTTTCCATCGTGACGGCGTCAAGAAGAAAAATCTGACGCCGTCAACTCGCCGCCCATAGTAATATCGGATTGCCTAGATCCAGATCTGACGCCGTCAAGTGCAACTTTTCTCTGGGCTGTCACGTGTAATGGGACCATGACGGCCTATGGTGACGCCGTCATGCCCCTAGTGTAAAAACTCTCTGGATCGTCACGGACTCTATCCACTTCACCTCTTGTTTTACTCTTGACGCCGTCATGAAGAACTTTGTGACGCCGTCAGATATTGTTCCCAGCAAGGAAAATTAAGACTTTGCCCTTTTTTTCACTTTTATGCTCCAAAAACGTCCAAAATGCTTCATTTTCCAGAATTCACTCCAAAAGTACCTAAAATCACAAAAGGAACGATTTAGGGCAATATTTGATCAAATAAATTCAATTCCGGGCTTAAATAACCCCCTAAAAACGGATCATTTTTCGCCTCATCAATTATTCTCGCCAAATTAAATTTCAAAATACATGTTGGATAATACGCAAGCGACTAACAGATATGAAAAGGCAACATTACTATACAACATACTCCATAACTATGCACATATAAGAGCTATCTTACATTTTAATGAAACAACAAAATAAAGAACATATAGGCGAAGCTACCATGCACGAAGCCCTTTTTTTTAGACAAACTAACGTCGTTGAAAGTTGTTCCTTTAATGCCATTCTATGGTCACAAAACATCTAAATACAGACATTCATTCTCATCTCCTTACCAAATAAATGATATCAATTTTAACAAAGCACATTCAAAACAACATCTAGTAGAGTGCATTTAAAACTACATCCGCCAGAGTACCCACCACAGAATAATCATCATCACCATATAAAGAAGCCCAAAGTAAAATATAATTTTCAACTAAGAACGATATTCAAATTAGCCCAAAGTAAAATATATTTTTTTAATACTATGTATATGTTGCGAAAGGAGCATAGGCACACGTATACCTTAAAAACAGTAGGACATCAGGACTGGAAGCACGAACGAAAATACCGGTACACATACCAAAGGATTATTCAACCAAAACAATGTGGAGCTAAAAATGACCGTTTCATTGTTAAACAGGATGCACTCATAAGGTACTCTTATATAGCGAGAGATGAGAAAGAAAAATAGGATATGGCAAAATGCATTTACACCAAATATACTTGCATGACATCCTCTTTTTCTTTCCCACCTCTCGATATTAAGAAAACTTTATGAACGATGTTGTCATTTAAAAGGGTAAGAGTCCAAATTAAGTGGTATTGCATATAGGTAGATTCATGAAAAGTAGTAATTACGAAGGTACACATACCAAATGATTATTCAACTAAAACAATGAGGGTCGTACCTTATAATATATTTCGGGGCAAGCAATTAAGGTTTCATTTTCATCCCTAACATCATATTCAACACTCCGGTAGGACCACCTGCCCCTATTATAGAAGAAGGTTTCATCGAAAGCCTCCTATTAGTAGAGACAACAGATCCTACGGGAACGTTAGAACATGACATTACAGAAGGATGGGTGTCTTGTTTAGCAAGAGCCTTTTCAGGAGTTGATCCTGCACATCGGGATGTTTTAGATTCTTTTTTATCTTAGATGATTCTTGTGGAATATGAAAGCTCCGTTGCCACAAAAAAATATAAGATGACTCGGCTAGCATAGTGGATTAAGCCTGTAAATTTAAGAACGCATAATTATAAATATACAAACATAAAAGCTGGATTTACAAATATGGTATTAAAAATTCAAATAACACTTATCTGCTTTCTGTTAGAGCGGTGTAGTAACATGTCAAATGAACTAAAACATAGCCACACATAAGGTTTGAGAACTCGGAATACGGTAGATGAACATCCGAACCACTATTCATATAGAAAATAACAAAGCATTAATGATGGATGAACAGACACCAAAGCAACTTAGTATTGCTCAGCTCTGTTCGTTCACAAAGCAACGTAGTTTTACTTAGCTCTGGTCTCTGACTCTCTGTTCACCTATCATTGCTGTTTCATCATTTTTTGATACTTGAATTACGGTCGTTCTCCTAAATAGGCAACGAACCTAAACTAATAAACTCATACGCAGTAAAAAGTAACCATATTGATTTTCCCAATCTTGATAAGCCAATAAACCCAACCCCTAAACCAGTACGCCACTGGACAAAATTGCATAAATCATTGTGCGTCACACAAATCCCAACGAAGTTCATCTAGATGCAAATACGGGTTTTTAGTGAAGAACATTTACTGAATCATGTATCAACTACAACATCACACTTTTAACAGCAGAACAAATAGGCCGTAACAAACTTACCGATACAATGATCCCTAAGTTCTCCCAACTTAAACCATAAAAGTAAAATCAATACACCAACAATTCACAAAAGCATTTTAATTAAGTTTACAATTTAGAAAAGTAAAATCAATATTTTAATTAAGTTACATAAACTTACGTAGTAACATATAACCCCTTGTCATGGCTGCAAGGACAAATCCGACGTGACCATCTCGCCAATATACGGGAGCTGGCCACCCCGCCATGGGTGCAACTAGGGATGAGCATTTCGAACCGAATCCCGGAACCGAACCGGTACCGTACCGGTACCGTACCGAAACGGTACCGATTCCTGATATACGGTACGGTACCGGGACTGCGAAATAAGGTGAAAAAAAAATCGGCACCAATAATTCGGTACAGGACCGGTACCAAGTCGGGAAATTCCCGAAAAAAAAAGGGAAAAACCCGATTTCCCGGTACCGGTACCGATATCCGAATCCCGTTCGGTACGGTACCGGTACCACTAATTTTGCTCGGGAAAAAATCGGTACCACTAATTCGGTACGAGATCGGTACGGGACCGGTACCGTGCTCATCTCTAGGTGCAACAAACTCGACGTGGATACCCCGGTCGACCAGTGCTAACATTTAGCATCGCACACTATTTTAAATCTAGGGTTTATTACAGTAGCAGATCTAAGATTTCACATAGTAGATATGATACTTCGTTGACCATCGGTTAACTAATAGCGTTTTTTTTTTTTGGGATCACCTTGGACACGAAATTGGGCCATGCAAACCACGCAAAGAGACTTACACATTGGGCCGCAATTTTGGCGAGAAAACGCAACACAAAACTACGTCTTTTTCTATGTGATTTAATCATATGTATAATTTGAGATGAATGAATAAACTTCTATATTGTAAATTTGGTATGAATTCTGGAAAGAACTCTCGAAACATTTTATTAATGGGTCAATCCCATATTTACCAAACTTGTATTATTCCTATATAGTTAGTTGCGGAAAGAAGAACCATAGATGCGAAATATTAAAGTGAAAAATTAATAAAATTATATATACGGAAATGGAAACCATAAACTTTTATTATTATTTTCATTATAACCCATAACTCATATTATTTTCATTCGGTTTAAATCGTGCTTAATCTTAAAATTCTTAAACTTTTATTATTTTTCGTTTATAACCCATAAACTTTTTTTATCATTACAACTATTTGACGCTATAAAATCCCGTTGTTATACACGAGTACCCATCTAGCATATATCGGTAGAAACGTGGCATATACTAGATACACTTGTTCAAAAATTTCAGTATCTCGTATTTTCTTTAATTTGGACCCTAAAATATACATTCGATGGATTGTACATCCATAATAATACTATCGTTGATCGTATATATTTGTCTATTTGTATTTCTGAATTGAGCACAAATAATTCTAGCACTAAATAGTACCAAACCAAAACTTTGAACTACGTGGTTAGCATGTCAAAAGTTGGTGCTCAACAAACATGCAGTTAGTATTCTTATGTCTTCCAAGTAAAACGCTCTGAAATTTCGGTTGCACACAACCTAGTAAGATATAAGACCAATTGCTAGAAATAAGAAAACTTTTACTTGAGATAAAGGTTCACTTTGCTAAAAATTGTGCCCAAACTCCAAACAACTTGGTCAGTTGGTCAAGTCAAGCGCCAAAAAAACCAAGTATTTGGGCTTATAAAACCCAATGGCCTATTCTTTATTTGCAAAGTTAAGTTGGGACTTTGGTCCAACTTTTAGTATTCAACTCCATGCTTATTGCTAACCTTTATTGATGCATTTACAGTTACAGGAAACTAACACATGGTCTACTTGTGCACACACCAAATGCAGACTCTACACATAAACTAACAAAGACCTTACAGATATCATCATCATACTTGCATCTTCTTTTGGTATCGATACTTCGGTTCTATCTTTCACTCAGGCTGCACATAACTTTGCTGTAAAAAGTACAAAAAATAAATCACAATAAGCTCTAGTGTACATTTTTTAACAAATGTAGCCAGCATAAGTTATTAAGTTTGAAGGCTGCATTACAAAAACTAGTTGTTACCTGTGCGCGTTTATCTTCTTTGAAGCTAAGATTTCGAACCTTCAGCTCGCCTCTACTTGTAGTCAATTCATCTAATATTTCAGCATCACATATTGACACATCACCTTCATCGTTCCCACGAATAGCATTATCCATTTCCTGAATTTTCATAACAAGTTAATGATGATTCAAAATGACAAGGCTTATTGTGATTGAGGACAGTGGAGTGTTACCCTGAAGCTTGAAGCACGTGATGGACTACCCGCAATTTCTTCATACTCCGCTGCATCTAGTTCCCTCAAATGGTGAAGTTGGAACAACTTTGGTAGAGCGTGTTGTCGTATGCTGATGAGAAGGAAGAAAGGTACAGGGAAGAGAATGCCGGCCACTGGAATCCAAGTCACACCAAAGCATAGCAGGACATAAACGATCTGGATGATTGTGAATATAACTATGCTTCTAAATGGTACAGATTCAACAAAAGAAGCATGCACTTTCTCAAGAACCCTGCGAAAATTTCCAAAAAAAAAATGAATATACATAGTATACCAAGAAACTTGAATAAACCATAAAAGTGCGTGTCTCAGTTCGACTTTCGACACATTTACTTTTTGCTAATGGGTACGACACAGATTGTATTTTATAACACGGGTCAAGGATTCAAAGACATGAAGTAGTAATAGGGGAGAGGATTTTCTTCAAAGAACTATATTATTATCGTATATATATTATTACCATTTTTATAATAGTTAATGTGCTAACCAGCTTTATAGAAATTGAGAAAATGAACAAACAAGTGTTTGTTTGTCAATTCAACCTGTTGTGCCAACCCATTTTGACCCGTTACCCAACCCACCCATCTTGTCACCATTAAATGAAATGATTAAAGAGCTCACTTGTATCTCCTTCCAGAGGGGACAAAAAGAAGCAAGATCCTTTCCCAAAACTGGTTTCCGGGGAGGCTGTCAATCGCCATGTAAGCAAAATAGCCCCATAGAACAGAAGTTGGGATTAACTTTATAAGTGGCATAGCACATATAGTTCCTGCTAAAAGAAGCGACTGCAGCAAATTGCTGACCCTTTGCTCGTTAACTCTTACTGGTAAGTGGGCATCAATGTGCTCATCAGGATTAAAAGTCCCGTTTGTGTTTTCTTTTCCATTTTCTACTTTCATGACTGCATCCTGCAAGTCTTTTAGTTCTTTCACAATAGCAGTTGTCTGAAACAGATGAATGCCGAATTAAAGATGTTACAGAAATCAGAATCAGATTATTTTATATTAAACAAAGTCTGTTAAAGTTCATAGTAAGCAGATATACAATTGGAGAGCTGTCGATTTCTATAAACGCGGTTTCCATCTTGTTGTAGATTTCAGAATTGCTAGCTTTCCGCTTTATGCTTTCCTTAGCACTCTCAACCAGCTTCTTTCTTATAAACTGATAAGACAGTTACATTTATTAATCAGAACACATCACGTTAACCAAGTGGTTATACCTCAGAAAACTTCTGTTTGTTTTCATTTTTTTGAGGACTTACTTGTTTTTTAAGAACAGCTAGGCTTTTCGTGTGCATAGGTGATTGAGGCAAGACACCATTTGAAGGAGGTAGTCCTAACAATCCGCAAAGTAACGTCTGTGGGGACAATTAACAATATATAAAATTAGCTTCTGATAGCTAACAGGTTCATACTTCATACTAATAGAGAAAAATAGTATGTATACCATGAATCCAAGCAAAAGAATGTCATAATGGTAGGCTGAAGGGTTCTTAAGATTGAACTCTTTCTGCTGAGCCAACTGTGAAGCAACGCTATGATCGAAGAAGTAAAGTCCAGCTATCATAAGAGCTGGAATGATGGCTGCAAAGATGTACGCTGGAGGAACCTTGCCCATATCCTGTAATTCAAATTAAGGTGGACAGAATGTTCATAATTCTTATTTTCGTTACTATTTAAGGGATTTTTTGAAAGATGTGTACTTTGATAACGGTCCAATGGTATGCAGATTCAGATTCCCATAAGAGTGGACTAAAGAGCCTTCTCGGAACTCCAGAAGGAATGTTACTTGGTACAGTGAACGAGAGTGCAGTCCACGCTACAACCATCAATGGAACCCCATAGTCTGCTATGAAACTTCTTAGTTTACCTATATTCAATACACCAGTTACATGTAAAGACATAATATGATCATATTCCTAAGAAACGTTTAAGAAAACCTGAAAATCACATAAAATTTACCTGTTCCGTACCACCATGATCTTGCTTTTCTGCTTTTTAATGCAGGGTATAGAAGACCAAATGAGAACACAATCGCCAGCAGACCATTGGTGTAAAGCCATTGAAACTGATACTTCACCCTATTTGGGTCCTCATTTTTAGGAACTTTGAACTCGCTGACCAGTCCCTATGCAACAAAATCGTAACCGAGTGTTACAAAACTTAATAATAACAAACGATAATATTCACAACTTTCTCCTGCATGGTTGATTACCTTGATGGCTTCTTGAATGAAAAGAACAGCAATTAACATCCCAAAAGTTTCCCCTGCAATTCTCGTAAACCTATTGATAATAACACAGGCGTTGAATATTGCCAGAAGAAACAGCATCATAGCTGTCCAAAAACATATCCTGCAAAAGTTATGTCGATAGTCAAATACTAATTTGCTCAAAGTAATATCTTCGGACAAAAATGTACTCTAAAAAACAGTATATAATTAATTACCATCCGGCCCAAGCTAAGAACAGCTTTTGCCCCAAATCATCTTTTCCTTTAGCGAAGTTATACAAGTAAGTGTACATTATAACAGTAGGTTCCGCAACTCCTAATATCAGAAGAGGTTGTCCACCAAATATCGAGTGTATGATACCACATATTGCAGTAGAAACTAAAGTCTCAACAGTGCTCAAGCTTCCATCTACAAACAGAACACATATTTAACTTGCAAAATCATTTCTTATATCCTATCATCAACTATCTTAAATCTTCGCTTATTAATAGCATACCTGTATCTCTGTTAAGTTGCTCTCCAAATGCAATAACAGGTAGTGCAGAAGCGAAAAAGATGTAGGTAGTTGGCGCCAATATCCTACAAACACAATTTATATTATTCGATAATGATGATTTTCATCTCGAACACATATAAATATAGGAATGTTTGAATGCATACATATTCGGATCATTCAAGTAAACGAGTGAAACGAAGAAAATTACCCAATTCCGGAGCTGATACCGGCTTTCCAATCTTGTTTATAGCACAATGCTCTTCCTCTAACATCGTTAGCAATTCCTCTAAATGGAGATTTTATATGCTCCATCCTGAAATTATATCAAACAGTAAAATCAGATTATACCTATATCCGAGTAGTTGTTACAACTTCATTACACTAACATGCAGTTCACCCTAAAATCATGATCCACAAACACAGTTTTTATATGAAACCATATAAAATCATGATATTCCATTAGACTAACATGCAGTTCAACATATCCGTTCGATTTAGTACAGAAAGCGAAATTATTTACAGCACCATCAGTTTAAACTTATAACTATATTATATCTGTTCATTCAGAGCAAAAATCATTCATGCAGATCAATTAAATCCGCTACAAGAAAGCAAATAGAATCATACTGTTTCAGTCAACTAATGTACTAATATGCCAATTGCCAACAATTTAACTTAAACATTTATTTAAAAAATCTATATCATTCACATAAATAAACTATTTAGACCTAAGTAGTACACGATTCACAAGCAGAAATATAAAATATTACTGGTACTATAATAAACTATTCACCTAACATGCAAACAAAACAATCGATAATAAGCTAAATCAACTAGTTTGACCTAAAATCAAGATTCATAAACACATTTTATATATAAATCATCCAAACAAATAAACTAACTTGACCAAAAAAATCTGATTCACAAACACATTTATGCATTTACAATCAACTAATATACAATACATTCGATAAACAGGTCAAACTCGTACAATTTGTTACAGATTCATTCATGACGGATATATTTCACAAAAATCAACAAGTTCGGCCTAAAACACATTTTTTTAGAAGATCATCTATACTTATACATTTTCATTCATTCATAACGATAATAATACACGTAAATTGACCTAAAATGCATGATACAATTCACAAACAAATGATGGTATCAAAATCAAACAGAATGATAGAACATCAATCAACTATTCACCTAACATGCAACCAATCAGCTTAAAACTTAATAAAAATTTATTCATAATTCACAAACACATTTAAACCTGAAAAAAACTAAACAGTTACAGTAAGAGCATTGGGCGTCTTAACACCGAGTTAAAACGTAACTCAGTGTCACGTCAGCGTTATATTAGCTTTAACTTTTCACATTAACTCGATATTTTGGAGGGCGGTGTGTTAACATTTTTGAATTAAAGCTTAACTCAACATTTTGAGCCCACTGTTATCATAATTAAAAAATAAAAATAAAAAAATAAAAAATAACTTAACTTGAAGAGCGGTGTGTTAACATTTTTGAGTTAAAGCTTAACTCATAAAAAAACCTCACCCTTAATGCTACGTTAAGTAGCTAACGTGGGGAGCCAAAGCTTAACTCACTAGAGGGGGGGGGGGGGGGGGGGGGGGGGGGTTAACTTGGGGCTTAACTAAAAAATGTGAAGCTTTAACTCACCTCATACGTTAACACACCCATTGCTCTAATGGTTTAGGGAAAAAAAAATTAAAAGCAGCTACGGAAATACTGGTTAGGCCCCGTACATCAACTTTGACTCAATCTCTAGTTTTAGGCTTTAAGCTTTTTTCGACAATGGTTAAAGACCATCACTCCTCAATAGTAGAGTAACTTTTTTTTTTTTTTTTTTTTTTTTTTTTTTTTTTTTTTTTTTTTTTTTTATGTATATAAAAAGAGGTTTATGGGGTTAACGCATTAAAAAAAAAAAAAAAAAAAAAAAAAAGGTTTTATCAGAAAAGATGGGGTAAAAGTTAGTTGGCTAAATCAAAGTATCAAACATATAGAAAGAGTTATATTATTGTTAAACAAAATGCAAACGAAAGATCCAATGAGCTAATTTGTAAATTACTTTAATTTTTTATAAAGCCATATGGCGGATTAGAGATGTTTAAGAGCCAAACATAAAAGTAGAATTTTTTTCAAATAAATATATTTCAAAAAGCAAAAAAATATACCGTTACAACGAGCATTTAATTATCTTTCTATAGATATGCACTTTGACATATTTTCGACAAATTTTTTTTCATGGCCAAAAAAATCACATGTAATATTACACTAATATCACATGTGATATTACATATCATATGTGATATATCACAAGTGATTTTTTCAGCTACGAAAAAAAACGTGAAAAAAACGATTTTTTTTTTTGTTTAAAGTATATCAAAGTGTCCGTCTATAGAAAGATAATTAAATGCTCGTCGTGATAGTGTAATTATTTTCGCTTAACGATTAACGGTTTAAGAGATATTTAAATTATAAAAAATGAGTGAAATATTAAAATATTTTTAATCTCAACTATTGATTTCTTTTTAGATGAATGGTGGGGATGAGTTCCTTGTTATGTAAGAAAATTTTGGTATTTAATACACTACGACACAAAAAACTGATTAGGTACGGTTTTTAAGGCCATTTAGTACGGTTCTGAAACCGTGGCAGATGCTAGCGTACCAAAAATCATTTTCTGGTACGGTTCTGAACCGTAGAAAAAAATGATAATCTGCCCTTAAACTTGATTGACTTTTCAAACCAAACATTAATTGTTTCTGTTGAATAATTAAAGCCCTTAAATATGGTGGCAAAAGCATGAATTTTATGTGGTTTAGACAATCTTAAACTATATCGACTTTTAAAAATCAAACGTTGTTTTTTGTCGAATACTTAAATGTGGTTTCACATCAAGCATGACTATTGTACTTGCATATGGTTAGAAAATTCTTAAACCTTTAAACGAATACATGCATGCATGCACTAGACCAAAATCACTTGAAAGTTGACTCCAGATTTCTTTTCTTAAAAAGTTATATATAGGCACGCATATATAGTGAATTTATAAGAGGACGAAAATGGCCAATGATAAGTTTAATCCAACTTTCTACTTTTTACTCCTGTGAGTATATGTGAGATTGAAACGATTATTGTTTAGACATATTCTATATCATCATATAAAGATTTTCAATTAACATCGATGCAATCATACAATGATACAACGCATGCACTTAGCTTAAACTTATATGGTTTGTTAAGGATTTAAGGATACTACAAATCACAGTATGTAGATAAATTTATGGCATTATACGTCTATACTCATCTAACAAGCTAGCAATAAGTAAATAATCGACGAATTTAGAAAACGGAAATGATCAAAGTGCTTGCATTTAAACTAAAGAAGCAAACAAAGATTTTCACAGAAAAATTGAAGTTGAGGAGAAAGGAAAACCTGGTGAGGAGGAAGATTGAATAAGGATGATTTAATGATGAAATAGAAATAGACATGAGAAAGTTTAAAATAAAGGAAAATGTTATTTCCTCCCTGACAAGTGTCAGAATTAACGGTTTGAATACAGAAAAAGAATGAGTGAAAAATATATATATAATATTGTTGAAAAATTTTCCAAAATTTTTCGAAAATTTACAAAAAAATTTCATTTTTTTCCCAAAAATTTTGAAAATTTTTTTCCCGAAATTTTTTTCTAAAATTTTGAAAAAAAAAATTGAAAATTTTTGAAAAGTTTTGAAAACTTTAAAAAAAATTTGAAAAAATTTGAAAATTTTTTTCGAAATTTTTTTTTTCACGAATTTTTTTTCATATGTGACGAAAAAATTGTTTCACATGTGACAAATTTTTTTCTTCAAATGTGATGAATATTAGCTATTAGAATAAAGCTAAAGAAGGATAAAATAAGTGGTTAGAATTAGTTATCGTGTTCTCACAAAAATTAGATTTTTCGAATGACCCAAAATTAGATTACATATAGTTTATGACATAAGAAATGAACTGGAACATGACTCGTGTATTTTGCACCTACTAAATCAAACCTGATCAATTGAGAATCAATTTAGTATTTGAGTGGCTCCAGGAGTTTTGGATTATATATCTTATCTTCAAATTAAAGAAGGGAAAATAGCAGGAAAATGCATCATACTTATCACTTTTTGTCATTGTATGTAGCGTCCTTTTTTTTTTTGAATTTGGCACTAACCTTTTTAAATCGTGTCATTGTATGTACTTTGCGACTTTTTCAGCCGTGAAATGACTATTTTACCCCTAAAATATTTGAAAAAAGTAGGGGTAAAATGATCACAAAGTACACACAATAGCACGATTTAAAAAGGTGAGTACACACAATGACACGATTCAAAAAGGTTAGTGCCAAATTTATGGCATTCGACATTTGACTAACAACACAAACATTTTCTAGAATCAAATTGTTTATTTGGAAATTGGTTTCGGCTTAGCGGGCTGATGATCACTGACGGAGCCAATAGGGGGGGTTGGAGGGTGCTCGGCCCCCCCTAACCGTCTCAACTGCCTTAGATATATGTGAGAGGAGTCACCTTGGATTAGTTTCATTTAAATGAAAAAGTAAATAAGGAAAAAATATTTATAAATTCCGGCCATAATGACGGAGAAGATGATAGTAATTTGCAGATGAGAGAAAGTGAAAACTGATAAAACCTTGCATTGTTAGTTGCAAAAGTCAAAGGTAATAAGTAGTAGTAATACTTTTTATTATCTCTATTATATTGTAACTATAGCGTTTAATTCGACATAATCTTACGCCCTTTTTCTAACTATTCGTGATAGCCTTGACCCAACTCGATAAAGCCGTTTATCAATTGACATGTTCACCGGTCGATTTTGTCTCGTCGAATAAGTTGAAGAACCTTCAAATAAGTAGCCGTCTGTTACTACCGAAAAAAATTATTGGACCTGTATGTCGAACGATTCAAGCTTGGATCCATCTGAAACAACGATTGTATGTTTTTAACAAAAAAAAGTCGAGCCCCCCTTAATACAAATTCCTGACTTCGTCCCTGCTGATGATGTCACAACTTTGAAGTTTGAAATAAATTTCTTCCCCATCTTTAGTGTAAGCTTATGATCAGGAAGCTCATAAGCTTTTGTTGCATGTTAAAATTAGCTTATCATATAAGCTAAAGTGTTTGGATTTACTTAAGTTGGTAAAATGACAAAAACAAAAACAAAAACAAAAAAAAAATAAAAAAAATAAAATTGTAAACTCTTCCAAATAAGCCACAAGAAAAGTGCTGTAACACAATAAGCTCATAAGCATAAGCTTATCCAAACACAACAATCGGCTTATTTCTACTAAACAAGCTACTAAACCCAAAAACTAATCTAGTCAACACACGTATACTGCCAAAAACTATACCTTTCATTTGTTGAGTTGAGATCAATATAGATCCCATATTTGTCATACATCCAATAAATCAATCTTATCCGTCTTTTTTTTTTTTTTTTTTTTTTTTTTTTTTTTTTTTTTATCAAAATTAATAAAAACTTATTTTAATTAAAAAAAATAAAAATAATAAAAAATAAAAACATATCTTCCAAACGGTAAATTTTCAAGTTACAAAAAATACATTATCGCAACGAGAATTAAATTATATATCTATAGTTATACACTTCTCTAAACTTTCGATGGACTTTTTTTTTTTTTTTTTTTTTTCCCAAAAATTCCGCCGAGAAAATCACATGTGTAATTTTTACAAATCACGTGTATTTTTTTGGGCGGAAATTTTGTAAAAAAAAGTTTGTTGAAAGTATATATAGAAGTGCATATCTATAGAAAGATTATTTAATTCTCGTTGCGATGATATGATTTTTTTCGCGTAACGATTAACGGTTTACGATGATATGATTTTTTTCGCGTAACGATTAACGGTTTACGAGATATTTAATTTTAAAAAAGAAAGGTGAGTTTTTTTATTTTTTATTAGTGTTATTTTTTTTAATCAATAAAATGAATAGTCAAAATTTGTTTATTAGATATATATGACAAATATGAGATTTGTATTAAAATTTTGCCTTCATTTGTGAAGTGAAGTGTTCCCTTGTGTCTGACACTTGTTTTAAATTTTCAGAAGCAATAACGAAACAGACTTCACAATTTAAGTCGACAAAAACAAAACAAACCTGAACTTATAGTCAGGACTTTCAGCAAAACATGATTAGAAAAAAGCGATTAACACTTACAGAATACAATTAAGATGACTATCCCAATCCTTATCTGAGTTGTCTGATACACCAACTGCTCCAGTGAAAATTTGCAAAGTAAAAACTACGCAGACATGCGATATTTGTTATAAAAGTTTGTAACATGTACCTACCTTAGGTACAAACTAGATATTGATTACGACATCTAAACCCCAATATTACCATATATGTTACCAGAAACGTATTTGTTCAGCAAAGGCAAAGGCAAAATCCAAAAGTAACATATATGTTACCACAATAATTCAAACAAGCAAAAGCAAAATCCAAAAGTAGTGTCTATTTATTCAAAAGTTAAGTGACAACATAAGAGTTACACAAAAGTAGAACAGACATATATGTATTGTTTTCTAGTTATCGACCTCTATTCCCTTCCAACTTTCAAATCCTCCAACTTTGTGCCGATCTCTTCGGCTGTTATGGGCTTAACTTCTTTGCTTGGCCCGTTTGGAACAGGGCTTTCTTTATCCTTTGGATTTGAAGGTACTGTCTGCCATATTCTTATGGTTCCATCTTCGGACCCAGATGCGTATGATTCACCTCCAGGTGAGAACCTCACGCAATGAACTGGACCATGGTGACCCTTGTTGCACCCTGCAACAACATTCACACATAAATGAGCCAATTTGAATCATGTTTTATCCCAATGTTTTACTAAAAAATCCAACAAAAACTTTCATATAACGCTTAATGGAAAAAAAAGGTTTGATGTTTTCTGTAGTATTGTTTTCTAATAACATGAACATTAAATGTGCTCAAGTTTACACAACATGCCCATTTTTCCCCATACATAATTGAGTATACACACAGGGACTGACCTAGATAATTTACAGAGTAGCTTCAAACAGATGTACAAAAGATAAAATATGAAGATTCAGAATTTGTAATTCTAATGCATCTTATACAAAGTGTTTCTGAGACTGTATATTTTGATTGGAAATCTTTGGATCGGTGTGACTGACAGCAATGCATATTTGGTGTATAATAGAAACAGTAATATGTAAGTATGTAACTGAGCGAACACGCAATAAGTCCTTCAAAGGGTAAAGCATTGTATATAACAGAAGCAGCAAAATGAGATAAGGGTAAAACAGGCAGAAATCAACTGTAATGCATAAATCTCTTGTATTGCATTGGAACGTCATAGTGTATACAAGAAAAGCAGCTGAATGAAAGGAGTCAGACATGCACAAAGTCTTTTATTTTTAGTTCAGTCTTTTTATTTAAAAAAAAAAAAAAAAAAAAAAAAAAAAAAAAAAAAAAAAAAAAAACACTACTACCTTATTATTAAAATTATGAAATTTCAAAATCATACTTGACACACTAATTATTTAGAAATAGATTCAAGAGCCCAGACAAAAAAGTGTTTCAGGTCAACCTGCTCTGTACCAAATAATTATCCTTTCTTACCCCCACCCATTTTCTCCCATTATTATGTTAAAGAACACATTACAAAAAGCGTACCAATTTCTTCACCAGTGTTGAAATCAAATAGGCGAATCCACATGTCTTCTCCTCCAGCAATAAACTTATCACCAAGCTTTGGTTCCAATGAGGCTGACTCCACATTGCAAGGCATCTCATAACTTTTCACCAATCCAAAACTATAAAACAGAAATAAAATTGTAGTTCGAATTATAAGCAAAATAAATAATGATGCAACAGTCATGCCCATGATGATGATTTGGGTAGAAAACATACTGGTTTGCATCCCAGAACTTGACGGAAGATCCATCCGCAGTGGTTATATAACGACCATCCTTACTGACTTCAGCACTGGTCACAGGTGATTTTGTTTCAAGAGTATGGGCAATCTTTCCACTTCTCACATCCCATAGTCTGCCAATATAGTTGGAAGAGCATTAAATATGTAACTTTTTGTTACAACTTCAAGAAACAAATGATTTTAACGATAACTATGAAAAAGTTGGGTAATCACATACCTTACTCCTCCAGAATCAGAGCAGGAACTTAGGATTGTTTGGTCACTGTGAAGGTAGGCAACAGTTCTGACAGAACCTGGAGAATGCTCAATTTCTATAGGAGGTGCCTCCGGTCGATTCAGATCAAATATGCGAAGCAACTTTTCAAAACCACCAGTCAGCAGAGAACGTGTATCCTGCATAATTATACAAAATTTAAATCCATCCATTAACAAGGGACGAAAGATATTATAAAAACAAAATTCACCCATAGGTAAATAATCTGATGTTGTCTAATTATATGCATAAGCCTAGTCAATAAGTATAAGCTGAGAAAACACCAACAAGAATGTGCAACCAATTTGATATGAAATCCTTGTAACGAGTAGGATCAAAGGTTTTCGAAAGTTGAAAAATTTTGGGCAAAACTAATCCAAACTGAAAGAAAGGTTAGTTGCGCAATGCAGTTCAGTTTCAGCTAGAGGAAAGTAAGCAATACTCGTTATGTGGTTTGATTCAGATTTTGTAGAAGATAAAAAGGCGATTACTAAAACAGAGATGCTCACTAAGTATTTATGTGTGCCCTAGCCATCACTTAACAATCATACGCAGAATCCCTTCTATGCTCGACTATATGTTCAAGCACTAACTTACATACACTCATACAGATGACTTCAGATCATTCGTAAATATTTTTCAAATTGTCATGGAATCAATAATAATGCAAAAGTTCTTTTATTTTGTGTAAGGGGCTAACGCTAAGTCGCTAAGCAAACTAAAGGGTAACAATAAAAAATGTCAAGCCTAGCTACCGACTTTCAGTGCATTTACATTTGAGGTTCTGTTCGAAGTTTCTTCAAACTCCAGAGGTTAACTTAACCGCAAAAACTCTTAGAAAAAAGTAAGCACGTACACGGAATTTCTCACAACGCTATACATTATATATTTTAAGTACGAAGGCATCCCTATGCATCTAAGGTTCCCTTCTCTATTTGACATATTCAACAGTATAGTAACTTTGCTTTTTTTGCAGAAAAGGAATTTAAAGAGAATAAATCTCAGAAACGAGAAAGATGAACCCACCTCAGAGAAGGAACATGCTCGAACGATATGTTTGTGATCAAAAGAGTGCAAGACATCGCCAGTTAACGCATCCCACAATTTCCTGCAAATAAAATGGCCATCAGAACATTCAAGTATTTAACAAGATACAGAAAAGAAAAGCTCTTGATATAACAGAAATAAAGTAACACAAAAAAGTGAAGTAATCCCATGATAAGAACCAATAACGAATAAAAACTTCACCACATACGCTGAGAAATCAGCAGATGCTGATGCAGCACGCAGAGCATTAGTATCTAAGCAGCAACTCCAGACGGCACCTTTATGCCCCTCAAAGGTACCTATCCAGTCTCCAGTTTCACCATTTCTAAGCATAGGGGTGGAATCTATACAGCAAAATTTTCAGCGTAAGTAACAGACTCATGTAGATCCATCTAGTCACTAAAATAACACATTCATATAGCATTCAACAATTCTTATTGCGATAAGACTATATATCTTCCTAAGACTAATATGCATTTAGGATTTGTTATGGGGATACAAGTACACATAGTTTAATTCGTCAACTGCAGTAAAAAATGACATACATTCACCTTTTTCTTGTTCTATATATCTCGCATAACTTTCTTTCATTTTTATGCAATTGTATATTTATCTGTACAAAATGCAGCATACATTAGTTAAAATATTTTCCATCATATGCAAGCTTAGTTAACTTTTTTTTTTTTTTTTTTTTTTTTAAATTCTATATAAGCCGTATCATACTTGAATCTTATGCGCTATTTAAACTATACATCTTCCTAACAACCAATATGCATTAAGAATCTGTAAAGGCCATATGAACGGACATACTTTAATATGCTAATTGCACAAAAATGTGACATACATTCACCTTTTCCTTGTCCTACGCATCTTACAAAACATTCTTATATATTCGCACAATTGCATATTTGTATGCACAGTTATTGCACCAAAAGGAAACAAACTTTGATATTTTCTTAAAGCGCATACTTTAGCAGGCTAATCGCATCAAAATGCAACATATCCTATCGTATAAATCTTAGTTCACTTTTTACGATTCTATAATACTTAAAATTTCATGCAATATATGAGGTAGCCACCCAACCATTACCGAATAGCCTAGTGGTATGGTTCCTCACAAGATGCTAGGGTTCAAAACTCACTAGGTAAACATTTGGGCTTGGCTGAGGGAAAAGGGTTGGAAATGGCCATGGGGATACCCTGGTTAGGCCGTGTACATCTAGGTAAGGGAAAACTCATCCGCTTTTATATAAACTAACTGCCCCAAATTGCAACACACACACTTTCACGTTTCTATTATCGGGGGTGTTTGTTTCAGCTTATATAGCGGGCTTATGGCTTATTTGATTTTGGGCTTATGTTTTCATAAGCTCATTTTTTGTGGTTTATTTTGAAACTTTTCCGCTTATATAAGTTTATTATGTCATAATAAACTTATACAAGTTTCAAAATAAGCCACAAAAAAGCGAGCTTACGAAACATAAGACCAAAACCAAATAAGCCATAAGCCGGCTACATAAGCCGAAACAAACACCCCCTTAACATATAACATAACATTACATACAATCGCACACAAATTATCTATACATAACCAAATATTCCAACATTCAGATCAAACTACCATACAAAAACTTAAATCAAATAATAAAAACTCTCAACCGAAAAACGCCAAAAACGCAAACGCACCTTTGCTGGCACTAATAAGAAATAAACCATCAGGAACAAGAGGACTATAATGCAAATCAACAACAGGCCTGGAATGACCATGACACACCAACGGCACACTCATCTTCTTCTTATCCATTTTTACCAAATCACAATCACAAACCCTAATTTTACAAATCAAAACTTACAAATCCACAATTGATCCCCAAAAAAAAAAATACGAAAATTGCTGATTTGATTATTATATAAATGAAAAATAATGGCGGCAAATAACACAGGTGTGAAACCCTAGATGAATGAATCAACACCTCCTAACCCCAATGATAATAACACAGATTGTTTATTATTTATAACTAAAAATTTTATAAAAAAAATAGATAGATATATAGATATTTATTATTTTTATATGATAGAAAAAGACGACGGACAGACACAGGGCTAGGCGCAAAGCTGCCGTTGATGGGTTGGATTCATTTTATAGCTCCGATTGGTTGCTCTTTCTAGATGGTGGTCCTTTGTTTTTTGTGGTTTCGCTGTTTTGGTCCCTGATGTTCCGGAATATTCGGATGGATGCCCTGTTTTGTAACTTTTTCTTATTTGTAAATAAGTCCTTGTAAGTTGTGAATTCCACACGTCAACGCGAAGCAAGATATGTGGAGGTAGGCTTATCATGGTCCGAAAACCAGACCGGACTAACCAGGACCGGACAGGAACAAGAACTGATTTGGTCCAGAGTCCGAAAGACCGGACCGAGGACCGGACTGAAATGTTCGGTCCAGGTCTGGGTCGGCCCAGTCTGGTTCGTCGGTCCGATCCAGTCCAACAAAAAATAATAGTCGGTTTTGCGTAAGACCAAACCGGACCAAGGACAGAATGAGGACTGGCCAAAATATGTTCGGTCCAGTCTAATCTGCAGTCTTATAATGCTCAGCCAGAGGTAAGAATATAGACAATCATACTTTTACTTGAAGATCAATAGAGTGTTGTTGAAAGACATTAGCAAGACATGGTATGGCACCATCAATGTGATTTACCTGTGCATTTTTTGTCGTGAGACTTATTGGTAGGGCTGCCAAAAGTCCTTCTACATCACCGTATAATGTTTTTGTTTTGATCAACACCTCAATTTGGTGTGAACTTTACAATGTGGGTTGAATTAGTTATAGTATGTCTAAGTTTTGATTTGCCAACTCGAATTCAATAATTTTCTTTTATGTTTGTTCAAATCGATCTAAATTAGTACCGGGACCATGAACAAAGCCCCTTATAATTTGCTTTGTGAACACGAGGATGTATTCTTCGTCCTACCTTCACTATTGAGAAATTACCCCATTATTTGAAAGTAATACCTCAATGTTTAGGTGAACATAGGTACTTGTTTTTTTGTGTTCCTGCCATTAGAACAAACTAGCACCATGGGCTTTCAATCCTTCTTTTTGTGGTGTTTTATAGCTACCGGGCTCAGAAAATATACCACCAGGTCGAGTTAGTTTCACTCCTTTATTCCTGTCGTGGTACTTATTGCCCTTTCTGGACCAGGGACTAGTTCATGGAGCGAGACACAGAGCAAGCTTACAGGAACTGTGTTTTCTGTGTCTTTAACATGAGATGTATTAAAAGTCAAAATAACCAATTTAAGTGTGAAGTAAAAAATAGTATGAGAATGGTCATTCATTCTGTATACCTATTGGTGAGCATTGAATTACCATACACACCAAACAGTTTTTGTTCATTCCAAAAGAATAATACCATTCCATTCTTTATCTTATTCCAACATACCAAACGCTACAACAAATTACATAAACATTATTTGTCATAAATCTGAAAACCTTATAGCTACATACGGTTCACAAAAGTGTTTTGAATTTAAACAAAAAATAACATAACAAAACAACATGGGAGACATATAAGCAGCAGAAACAAAAATAATGAAGGATTCTTCATACAAGATCTCACGCCTTAGTAGGCCATGTTGCTTGAGCAGACATTATGATCCCCACGATAACTCCAAACAGCCCAAGTGCACTTCCAAAGATTTCTATTACGAGGATCTTTACAAAAAGCGTCGAGTTTTGGGCGTCTGATAAAGCACAGCTGCTTCCAATGATTCCAACACATAAACTGTGAACCAGAAATTCAAATACAGGAAACATTATTTCACAGTTGTAAATCAGAAACAACTTAATAACTAAGATTCACCCTGTTAAAAACTGAACAAAATCAGTCAACGGACACCCACGAGACGTCCTTAGGTAAAAGGTGGCAATTTCGTCAAGTTTATTGCGTATGAACTGAGTTGATTGAGTTTTGCTTTATCTCAAACTGCTCATATTATTTAAATAATAATAATAATAATAATAATAAAATTAGAAAAACAGGGGTAAAAGGGATCGGGTAATATAGGTTGAACAGGTTAAAAGCTGCCAAAATCAATTGCAAATGCAAACAACCTCTTAATGCGTTGTATTCAATGATTAAAGCTTTTATTGCGACAATGTTCTTGTTGTAATTATAATTAACGAGCTAAAGATTTATAAAATATTTAAAGAAAGTGTTAGCACATTAATCCAACCCGAGGGAACCTTTTGACCTGTACCCTGTTTAACCTGCCTCTTGCCCCGTCTATTATTAGATGAATGTTTCAGGTTTGAGGAGTATAGTGCTATACTGCTATACATCTTACAATTTTCGAAAATCATATGGATGTTGGGGGTAAAGTACTATATAGAAGTACATGTTCAGCAAACATAATTGAGATAAACATGTAGATTATGTTGTATTGTAGCCCAATATAAAGGTAGATAAGTAAAAGGCACATACCCACAAACAAGGTTCGCAAAGCCCACAATTATGCCTGATGCAAATATGGCATATCCTGCTCTCATGGATTCTGCTGCATATATCTGTGATGACGGGACAGCCTCGAGTTTTGTTTGGAGAATGATAGCCACAATAACTCCATATATAGCAACAGCCTCGCAGAAAATTACACTGAAATGTATAGTGTGGAGTAGCGGTTAAACAAATGTGAAAGGAACATAATACCATATTCATATCTGGAAATGTAATAAGATGGTTATTCTTTCAATGCCGTAGATAAAGTTGCATAATAAAGTGTTGATGACTCAAAGAGTTACAGTTACAGACATACAGTTACTAAAAGGTGAAATATGGCAAAATCAAGTACGATTAAAAATTGGTAGGATCTATCTACGTTATACCTCCCCCATACCCTGCCCCGGCGGGATTGGGTTTGTTGTTGTTGTTGTTGTAAGTATGATTAAAAATTGAATCACAAAAAAGGAGTTTTGCGATCATACTAAAAAGTATGACTTGAAATTTAGAGATTTGTCTTTGAGTTTGAGCACCAGAGCAACACAATTTTGAATTATCATGCAAGAAATTTATTCATACCCCACGTTAACAAACTTGGGATATTTAGTTACCTTTTAAGGCAACTTTCCCGATAACTTATAGGTAATAAATTATAATTACAATTATCATTTAATTTGAGTTCTATACTTTCAAATGGACCCAAATGGCAGTTCGATCCTAGTAACCAGGAGCTTGACATTAGCCACCTTGTAACCGCGTTATTGGAAAGATAAAAAAGAACATATAATATGTGGCTTTGTCAACTAGAGAAATAGACTCTTTTGTAATGAAAATCATTGAAATAGACTCTTTTGTAATGAAAATCATTTGTCATGGGACCTTTCAAAGTTTCAAGTAAATATAGAGAGAAAAAGAATTTTCCTCTTATGATTATCAAAACGTTCATGCTGGTGGCAAAAGTTACAGGAACATTTATTCTACAAAATCCCTAGGACTATACCGTATAAAAGCCCCTAAAGAGTTGAGTAAGGTATCGACCAAATATACATGCTTGAGAAGCTCCTAAACTTGAAGGAAAATGAGGTGGCGGCCATGACCAAGCATGGCTTCACATTAACATATGCATATCTTCATGGTCAGCATAAGCCTTTAATGGTTCCATCTCTTTTAGATTTGGATCCAGTCATGATGTTATCGCCTGTTCACACATTAGCGATGAGATGTATTTCACACTAGGATACATTTTTCACGTCATCATTGTACAGTATGTGGTATATTCATGTACAAGTACATGAGCTTGCAAACTTTGTGGCTTACATATTTATTGCATATATATGTTGTTCTCGACTAAATAGAGTTCTTCAATGGAAATGACATAATTTATGATGACACGAACCAAACACAGGAATCACCCGCCCAAGCTCCTGAATATTAAGTTACACAACCGGACCCAATATACCCAACCATTTCACAATCCGGACTCTCTGAATACCTATATTTGGGTTTGGACCCAAGATAGTGAACCATTACAGACCCATAGAAACATATTGAGACTTAAGCCAAATTTCCATTTATATGCGCTTTTTTAAGATTTTAGGCCAACTTAAATGATTCTAAAAAATACTTGAATAAATATCTCGTATTATGAATTGGAGTTTCGAGATTATTATAGATTTTCACACTTTTGTTGTGAATGTTGCTAGATTAGGTTACACTACAAAATTACTAGAGTTTTTTTGTTTGCGTGTGTGTAAAAAACTATGGTTTTTATTTCAATTTCGAATCCAAAATGAATCTCTAGGTATGATCCATTGAGCCTATAAATAAAGGTTGCGAGATTCTCTAGTTTGGATCTTTAACTACGAAAAATTAGTCTAAATCTAAAAAAAACTTATACATGAATCTCAAATGGTTTGTGATTTAAGGTCCAAACCAGATACACTCATTCAAGACGCCGGCTTCCGATGTGGATGGGTATATATGGTCCAAATGTGTGTTTTTCCCTAATTTCAATGAATTTGTAAATACGACATTTAAGTGTATAGCTTTTGTTGCAAAATATATGAATGAAGCAAGGATGTTTCAAATGAAATGTCCTTATTTCATATATAACTTAAATGTCAGTTCCACAACGAAAACTACCAACTTAAATTTTATCTTTACAAGAAAACATATTAATAATATATAAATTTTTGAAGCTTCGTTGAGTGACTCCTCTTATTGATCCCGCTACATTTTAAACTATATGACTTCTGTTGAATGAATTTACGTGGTCAAGAACATGAGATATGTGCAATAATTGTGTAAGACACAAGGTTTGGCAAACCCGTACAATTGTACATAAAAATACAAGATACAATGATGTCACGACAAAGATACCATACTTAATAATCTAGGAAAGAGAGCATTTTTTATGAACTAATGAGCATCAAAACAAGCCTTGGGATCATATTAGGCCAAAAGAATAAGTAATCTAGTCAAACATTGATGTACATGGTATCTAAAAGGTGTAATTGATATAAATTCATATATTTTAGTATTCTCCCATGCCCCTATTTCGGAAATTTCCTAGCTCTACCATTGTTTGCTAAGCAATGGCGTATTCAGCACATGAAAATCTACGGTATGATTGAAAACACGGCAGATGCTATTAAGATGAAAGCCCCTAAATGTGAGCAAGTCAGTGTCAAACAAATCAAGTTCACATATGAATCCTTAAACGATGTATCTTAAATTGGAATCATAGTGCTAGTAAAATGTATTAGTTACGAAGCAATCTTCCATTCAATAGCACTTATCAACAGTTCATAAAACACCTTATATAAACCACCACCAAATGGCCTAGTGGTAAGGTCCTTGGCTTTCAAATAAGAGGCCAAGGGTTCAAACCTCGCTAGATGTGTACATTTGGGGTGGCCAGGGAAGGGTCAGAAACGGTCCAGGGATTAACCCATTGAGGCCACGTACATCTGAGTCAAAAAGACTCGCCCTCCCCGGGTAACCTGAATAGTAAATCCTAACCTATCTCAATGCTCTCAAATTCCATAAATTGAACGAGGTTTTCCCTATACCGGGTTAGGGCGAGTCTTTGACTCACAGTTTCCGAACCCTTAGTGATGGTTGCTCTCTAATTCTATTATACAATTTAAATTTTGCGAACTAAACATAACCACATAACTAAATTCAAATAAAAAAAAAATAGAGTTATTAAAAAAAAAAAAAAAAGAACCTGATGAGGTTTTTGGAAGTGATCCTAGGGGCTTTAATAGCAGCACCAATTAAACTACTTCCAGTTATATAAATCCCCCTGCGGCAACAACATAACCAAATCAATATTTACATTTTTTTTATAAAAAAAATTATATTATATAAAATGAAGAGATATTTTATAAAAAAAAAAAAAACAGACCAAGCAGCGCCGAGAACAGAGACACCGATGGAGAGAGCGATACCGATGGCGGAGAAAGTGTAAGGAGAGATGTGAACTAAGGCTCGTGCCCATGAACTTGATGCTCCGATCACGATTGCTCCTGTCCCTGACATTTTTTGTTTTTAGATTTGGAAAGATCGTGAGGAGGAGGAAAATATTATTGATTAGTTATGCTTCACATGTTTTGATGTAAACGGGTCGGGTCGGGTTGAGGGATTTTGTGGCTGTGTTTTGTACTTTTGTAGTATGAAAGATGGGCCATGTGTGGTTAGTTTGGGCTTGACGGTAGCCCATTTAGTGTTTTTTCATATTTTATGCTGACAAAGTTTTGTAAGTTAAAATGTTGCCTACTGTATATTAGGGTGTTCGTCGGTTCGGTTACTGTGTTGTTTGTTATTCTGTTCGGTTAGTTTAGTTTAATTTCTTTTGGGTAAAACCAAAAACCAAGCCGGATCAAATTCAAATCGGATTAAACCGAACCGAAAACTTTCAGGTTAACCCGAATTGCATAGTTTATATTACTTTGTAAAAGTAAAATGTTATAAGTTTTGTGGTCAAGAAAGGGATTTGATGAGAAAATTAATCAGAATAAGAAAAATGAGAAATATTTTTAACCAAACATTTCAAATGAAAAAACAGAAATTAAAAAGAAATGCATGTGCTTTTATAAATGCATCCGAAATATGTGATTAGGCTTTTTTTATTTATTTATTTATTTTATTTTTATCACATTCTTCTTGTTTAATTTCACTTCACATTTCATCCTAACTCTTGTGATCAATATATACTTAACCGTTTTAAAAAATATATATATATATATCAATGTAACTGGAAGGGGGTGCAACGAACCGTATGTATTATTTGTTTGGATATTTAGAAAGAAGTGTGTTTGATGTGATTATGTCAACGTTTAAAAGATTAAAATACAAGATCATCCATCCCAATAAGTTATTCAAAAACCATGGAATGGATGTACATTGAGGCCTAAATGCATTCACTATCATGAATTTTTTTCTTCTAAAAACCTGTTAACGTGTCCTGGTATCCTTCCTATATCAAATAATTTATTGGTTCATATAGTTGCTCAGAAGAAAAACAAACCACAGAAATAAGAGGTGTGCTACACCCACCTAAACTTTACAAAATTTTTCCCACACGCTGACGTGGCGGAATGTTGATTGGTTGGTTTTCTGTGGGCCACAGAAAACCAACCAATCAACACTCCGCCACGTCAGCGTGTGGGAAAATTTTTGTAAAATGTAGGTGGATCTAGTATTTTTCCAGAAATAATTGAATGACCAGGGCAGTCGTGGTAAATGCTCCAGCGTCAAAATAGAAAAAGTGACAACACACTCGTCTCGTGCATCTCCATGACCCAACGTTTAATGCACTTTTTGGCCATGTGATATTTTATACTCCACCGTCCACACATTTTAGTTAAGTCAATTCTGCCTTTTTTTTTTTTTTTTTTTTTTTTTTTCCTTATTCTGTTAACATCAACCAAGTAAAAATCTAAAAATAAGAACGCAATTTGGCCAAATAAAAAACAAACAAAATGAGTTTCAAGCTACTATACTATAAATAAGTTTGGTACAACAAGCAACATGCAAATTTCGTAGTTTTCCTTCAAATACACTTCTCGATCGTTTGAATTATACAAGATACACAAAGCAAAATCACAACCATCTTCTTTATTATTATTGTCATTTTGCATATATACGAACCTACACAACAACTAGAGTATATATGTAGTTCACCGTTATTGTTTTATTCAACTAGCTTACCACGTTTTTCAAATCTATTACAGTTATGACAATGTATTGTTGAATTGAATTTTATAAATCTATTACCATTCTTGGTTAAGTTTTTCCTGATTTAAATATATTTATAAAATATTATGTAATAAAACCAATTTGACTATAATGAAAATTAACGTTCTGCATAGATTTTGGATATTTCTTTTTCAGTGAGAAGCAAAGTAAAAGTTAGCAAATTGACTATTATTTCTGTACTTTAAGAAAATTGTCAAATTAATAAATATTCGCTATTTAACTTCTTAACTTGTAGCATAAAAAATAATGGCGGCGATTAGCATGTGCAAGTGGTGCAACCGCATCGGGCCCCCTTTATAAAGGGCCTCCAATTTAGTATACATCAATTAATATTTATAGTTTCATACATAAACCTTTTGAATTTTAGTGTCTTTGTTAAATATTATCAAAGTTGAACCGGGCCACATACAAAAAATAGAAGACAAACTTTAGACCATATACAAAAAGAGTGAAAAACTTGGATTAAAAAGAGTGAAAGACTTGACTTTTGTTAATGTTTTGCGTAATGTCAAAGAACTTTTTATTTTCAATAACAGTTAAACGTTTCGTGATTTATGAGTGTCTCATTTGTGATTTCGCACTGGGCCCCCCAAATCAGTGAGACGGCCTGATAAAGTGATATGTGTATAAAAGAAAATTGTAAAACATGATTATTTACAAACTTTGCATTGATTTTTTTTTTTTTTTTTTTTTTTTTTTTTTTTTTTTTCTGAAATAAAAACTTTGCATTGATAACCAAACAATATTTTGGGTTAAATAATATTGCATTTTTATTAAAAAAAAAAAAAAAAAAAAAAAAAAAAAAAAAAAAAAAAAATAGCTTAGTGCCGAAAGGTTTGTAAGTTGTGACTAATACAGTGTAAATAGAGGGGCTCAAAAGATATGCAACATCTCGTCGTACAGGGTCTTAAAAAGGGTCATATTTTTCTTAGTATTGTACATAAATACATTAGATATTAAACATAGATGATGCATGTAATTTATGTTTACATGCAATTTCTTTTAATTTACAAGTGTAATGGAATATTATTGTTATTATTAGCTAGAGTCACCGAAAACCACAAAATGGCTATGATGTGAGGTTACATGTTTAATCCTTTCAGGGCGCAAACATCTCTGAAGTAAAAACGACAATCTCTTAAAAATAAAAGACTTCTACCAGTTTAAATATGTGTAACGCTGAGTTAAAACAACTTATGTGGTGTTTGGTTGGGGCAATTTCAAAGAATCTGATAGGATTTAAAACTAAAATTGCTTGAATTTGCTTGTTTGGTTCAAAATAAGATGTGAGCCTAGAAAATTATAAATACATGAATGGAGCCTTTTATATTTCTTTCGGGAGTGAGGAATTTATAATTTTAAGACCAACTAGTTTTATTTGCTATAAAAAAGACAAAAATAACCCACTAGTTTTATTTGTGATGGTGTAAAAGAAAAAGGGTAATTGTGTCATTTGTTATTTAAATTGCTATGACATGTTGTTTGTGTCCAAACACATAACGAGATTTGAGAATCTAAAATATGATATTTCTAGCTTTAGATTTTTAGCAATTTTAATTTTCTGTATATTAAATTCACGAACCAAACGCTCATTAGAGTATTCGCAAAAAAGTCAGAAACATAAGAAAAAGTTAATAGAGAAAACTTGAAAATTAATACTGTTCACAACTTTTATAAAGAAAAAAGAAATGAAAACGAGAGGTGGCAGGTTACCAACTTTGATGCGATTTCTGGGGATCGAGTTCCACTACGTAAGCCCCAATAAATATCTTCGAGGTTAAATATGTCATTTCAAGTCAACCCACCTTCTTCCAGTCACATGATTCTTTTGCACTTTTTTGATTCTTTAATTTTCAATTTTGGTTTTTCAAGATAAAATTCCAATTTTGGTGCAAGATTTTACATTAATACATATTCTAAATAGTTTTAAACCTTTTTAACATTAGATATATAAAAGTTTTACACTGAAGCGACAAGTAAGCGGGCAATAAGCTGCGCTGCTAGCCCTTTTTGAATAACGAAACTTAATCTTTCAAAAACTACATTCAAAGACCTTGGGGTCGTAACATTGTCATGCATAACCCGTTGGACTCTTTTGAGCAGCTCCACAGCCTCCGATGCAAGGAAACCAAAAGTATCAAATGCAAAAGGTATAAACGCGTGTTGGTTATCAAGGCACGCTTTCTCGTGTTTGGTTACTTTGCATGAAGCGGCTTTCAAAGCAGCCTGACCTGCCGTAAAAGCATGATTCCCCAATCCCACAAGTGGAGAAACCCCCATTAGATCCACACAAGCATGTTTCCCCCCTATCCATCCAAAAACCAAAATGTCAGCTGGTCTAAGTGTCGATCTTCCTTCCATCGGGTCGGTCAAGAAATTCACAGGTGCTTCTTTCTTAACTGAAATCCCAGCACGCCTGAATATGTCAAAAAGAACATCCCTAACCAAATCGTGACGGTATTTGAACCCCGGAAGCTCTCTACAATGAACTGTATGCTCTCCGAATGAGTCCAAACAAGCTTTGTGACAAACCGGGCAAATTTCATCAACCGGAAAAATTGGGATCATGAGGCGATATTTAAGGATGGTGCGATACTCAATCGGCGACATATGTTGACCGAGGCCGTCTATAGGGATGGCAAGAAGAAATTCTTGAGCATGTGGTGCACGCAGACACTCAAAACCGCTTTTTGTCTAACGGTCATCTCAAAGTAAACTTCCATGTCCTGGACAATCTTGCTAAAAAGAGCACTCGCCAATGTGTGTTGGGCTTTAGTGGGGACGGTGTTCTTTTTAGCGAAACCGCCACAGTCAAAGTTTGGAATCATATCACGAAGACAAGTCAAAGCACAATCATAATCATAATCCATATCGCATACGCCACTATTGCGTAAGATGTGGTCCTGAAGCGCCCAAGATTGGGCCCTCGAGGCCACAAAGGCATAAGATGAAGCCTCTACCGCCGAATATAGCCCCAAACCACCAAACCTAATAGGTAAAGAAGCAAGTCGCCACTGGAGATCCCCAAAGAAGGGACCTCCACAAACCACCATATCCTCAACCGCCTCGCGCAATCCTTTGTCAAAAAGTAGAGCAGCCTCCTCCACATATACGGGTTGACACGTCCTCAAGCCAAAAAAGAGTTTAGCAATACCCATGCAAGATCGAAGCAAGAGAAGCTCACTCTGCGGGTCTCCTAGCTGGGGAAGAAGACGCGTCATATCAACAGCCCTAGTAGCTCTCTTCTTTGCCAACCCACTAATAAACCCAGCATCTCTACTAACTGCCCCCCCAAGAAGCTTCACCCCCAACGATGGCCTACCGATGTCGTTTGGGAATAAACCCTCACGAAGCTTCCTACCATCACACGAAGGCCAAAAAAGCTCAGTTTTCTTGATATTCAATTCAAGACCCAAAACAGGACCCGTCGCCCTAATGATGTCCAGAGCCCTAGCCACCTCCTTAGTGTCACCAATGACAGTCCCATCATCAAGATACCACGCATGAAGAAGAATCTTGCAATTGTTTCTGATTTGGTGCACGAGGGGATGCAGCACAAGAGCGAAAAGAAGTGGTCCTAACGGGTCACCTTGCTGAACGCCAGTGGTGGACCATATATGATTATCTCCAAGATACAATCTGGCTAGCTGCCTATATAAAAATTCTATCCATAAAGAAATAGAAGGGCACCTCAACCTGACTTCATGAAGTAAAGCTGTTCTATCCACCAAGTTAAAAGCGTTAGAAAAATCCACTGTAAGCATCGCAAGAGACCCGTCAGCGTGACGATCACTTAACAACCTGTTAACGCTATGTAATATGGCCTCTGCTCCACTCGACACACCGACCCCAAACTGAAAATCATTAAGGTACTTGGTCATTTCTTTTCCAACACCCTTCATAGCCACCTTGGAAACCAGCCGCCTCCATATAGTACCCACTGCAATAGGTCGAATCCCGTTGTCGGGTTTCAAAAGCGGCGTAAGAGGAGCAGACGCAACAAACTCTGCAAGAACCGACGGACATCTCCCCCTAACCACAAATTAACCACTGCAGTGATAGCACATAATAAACCAGTAGCAACAGCAGACCCATCTCCACATAAAGCATCCAAAATGTGTTGTGACCGCAAGCCGTCCCTCCCACAAGAAGTCCCTTTAGGGAAGGATTTAATACAACCAATGACGTTATCGACCTCCACAACAAGGGCAGGCTCAGCATATATAGTGCTCGGTATAGACGGAGGTGGTTTGTGCGGATGTTTAGCCTCCAAGGCCATCACAGTATCACCATTATGCGGAGCAACCCCTGATGAGCATAACACCTTCACCGCTGCAGTAAAGTGACCATCAGCAACCTTTCGAAGGCACGCTTTGATGTTGGTGTTACGAGCATTTTTCTCCTTTTGGATATCAACGCTTCCCTGGTTAAGAGGCACGGGACCCGAGCCATCTAATATATTATTAACTAAAATGGCAACACCATCCTCTTTCCCCCATGTGGTTAGCGAGCTCAGTATTGAACGATTTTGCAAGGCCTTTCGATTCCCAGATCTGCTTTCTTGTCTATTTGTGGGTTTAAACACTTGCAAAGTGCAACGAGGAAGAAGTAACAACTTAACCCACGCTCCAATAGATCCCGGTTGAGCTACTACTTCGTATAGAGTTGTTTTCAACGCCTGTGAGAAAGCCATACGACAACCATGTGGGATGCTTTTGACAGTAACGATAGGTGCTTTGAAAACACGATCAAGGAGTACAACATCCAACACAAACGGGTCATGATCATTGGTCTTAGGCACAATGATAGAAGGTTTCACAATCCCAATAATGTGTCCACTATCACTATCAGTAAAACGACCAAGGCCGTCCGGGTGATGACATGCCCGACTAATTGCATGTAATTGCATACACCTCCCACACATCCATTGACCAAAAACCTTCAATGTTTCCTCCATAGCCATGTACAACCCCTGATCTGTAGATATAGCCTCACGCAACACATCTCTACGTTCGTCTAAGGAAAGATGCAATCTTTTGATATGAGAAATCAGCCGAGGAGTCCCTTTATGCCCCACCTCCCCATCTGAGCAACAATGAAAATTCCGAAAAGGACATGGCCATGTGCCATCCGAGGATGAAGAAGAAGCCATAAACTAAATAAAAAGAATCACGCCTCGAGATGAGAACGTGAAAAAATGAACAATATATCCTAAAACAATAGGTGACATTTCAACAAACAGTTGGCGTGCACCACCCCCCAACGTTCATGTGGGCATTATTACATGCCCATCAAAATCGTACCCCAAAATCCATCATCATTCACTGATTCATCTCTAATATCCTCGCAACTCACATAGAAAGTCATAAACCAAAACCCCTCGATCCAAAACCTGATGAAATCGAATGGTGTTATTTGAAAATTTGAGTTAGGGGAAGTAACGGATTGGTTATTTTGGATGAGGGATTTGAAGGAATTGAAGTTTAGTGAATTGGAATTGGGTTAATTTTGGTCACGGTGTTCGTATGGGTGAGGGTTTTACTGTAGCAGGGAAGGTGTAAAGGATGACATTACCTGAGTATATATATATATATATATATATATATATATATATATATATATATATATATATATATATATATATATATATATATATATATATATATATATATATATATATATTATACCTGACTTAAAAACAGTTACTACCTCCGTCCCAAAATTATAGTCCCCTTTTGACTTTTTCGGTCTTTCTTTCTTAACTTTGACTTTAAATATTTTTGTTTGTGTTATACAATAGTTGATGAAAATTATACCAATGAAAAATACATTTAAAACTTAATCCATTCATATATTTTACATCAAATATTATGTAATATAAGCAAAAATATTTAAGGTCAAAGTTGAGAAAGAAAAACCGAAAAAGTCAAAAGGGGACTATAATTTTGGGACGGAGGGAGTAATAATTAACTGAACTGATGATCGATTACTAGAGATTGATTGGATGACATAGTACCTGATTGATCGGAAGATGAAAACGACATGGCTTACCTCACGCTCTCTCTTTTGCTGGGCTATCAGGCTATGAAGTTGGTTGTTATAAAAAACTCTGCCTTATAGATGGAGTTTACAGAGAATGAGTTATGAAAGAAAAAAAAAAGAAAAAAAAAAAAATGGAGAAGGCTTGGCGTGTACACACTGAAAAAAATGGAGAAGGCTCTCTCTTTTGCTGGGCTATCAGGCTATGAAGTTGGTTGTTATAAAAAACTCTGCCTTAAACTATTTTTTTTTTTTTTTTTGTCAGAAGACAATTATTTAAGACGAAGAAACTATCAATTAAACCGTTAGCACACTCATAACCTTGTCGTTTACATACATAAACAATATATCAAACTTGTTTATCCAAGTGAGTTTGTAATATGGGTCAAACAAGCTAAATCGGTTAGAATGTCAATCCATCTAACCTGTAAAATTAAATATAATTAGAATTCTTAGTTAAATGAAAAGAAGCTAAAACGGATTGATATTTAGACCCGCCAACTTTACTCTATTCTAACAAAAAATGCTCTCTACGACGGATCCAAAACATGTATAAGTGGTGGACTTAGACACGACCCGACACCTGTTTACACCTAACTTTAACCATGCATGTATTATTTACATATTGGTTTTAAATCATGTTTTATGTCTTGTTAAGAATTAAGACTAGTTTTTATG
Organism: Artemisia argyi; assembly: GCA_030686995.1. NCBI lineage: Eukaryota > Viridiplantae > Streptophyta > Magnoliopsida > Asterales > Asteraceae > Artemisia > Artemisia argyi. Next base: position 16,890,242 of record CM060689.1, on the reverse strand, counting down.
GTTAGAACTATCATCACCTCCACGTCAACGTCATATCATCATTCAAACACATCATAACTATCATTATTTTTTATCTTTTATGATTATCACAAAACTAAAAATATAAAAATATCCGCTTTATACAAACATATCTTACAATATACCACACGCGCTAAAAAAAAAAAAAAATAGAAAAGTGGTGCAGACTATGCAAAAATAAAGGTGATAACGATGTATTTTATTGTGATCGCGCTAAAAACCAGTCATACAACCCCGCTTTTTATCTAGTGTCTTTAAAAAAGGTTAAAGACTAATAAATACTTAAAAAGTTGTTCTAAGTTCTAACTAAACAAACTAGTTTACAGTTTTGTCCCAACACTCGAGGGTTTTTGCTTCTTTGACGCAAAACCTTCCTCTTAAAGCAAGCAACACTTGTAGTTAGCTGCAACTTCAATCCACTCACCTTATCTCCCCAATCTTAAACTCACAGATTTCACGTTCTTTAAGTTCATGACATACTAGAAAAAAAGCTCCAAGAAAATGGAAAGAATCATACAAACAAAAGGCCTTTTACCATTCCCACCAAACCCGAAAACCAAGTTTTTAACAAACCCATCACACCAATCTCTTAGACAAAGATTTCATCTTGCAAGTACATTAAAACCCAAGTCCCATAATGGGTTGTTAAGATTTTCCTTAAATCATGATGGGTTAAAAAAATTTCATGCAAAAAAAGTTTTTGTTAAAGCTTCTTCTGCGTCAGCTGGCTCTGTCGCCGTACCAGACGGAGATGGGAGCCAGCTGTCACAGAAGTTTATGGGTGTTGAAGTTGTGACACTTAAAAAAATTGTACCTCTAGGATTAATGTTTTTTTGTATACTTTTTAACTATACTATACTTAGGGATACTAAAGATGTGCTAGTTGTGACTGCAAAAGGTTCTAGTGCTGAAATTATACCATTTTTAAAGACTTGGGTTAATTTGCCTATGGCTATTGGGTTTATGCTTTTATATACAAAGTTGGCTAATGTGTTATCTAAGAAGGCGCTTTTTTATACTGTGATTCTTCCGTTTATCGCGTTTTTTGGGGCGTTTGGGTTTGTGTTTTATCCGCTTAGTAGCTATATTCATCCAACAGCTTTGACTGATAGGCTTCTTGAAATGTTGGGTCCTCGGTTTCTTGGACCGCTTGCGATTTTGAGGATATGGAGTTTCTGTTTGTTTTATGTTATGGCTGAGCTTTGGGGGAGTGTGGTTGTTTCTGTTCTGTTTTGGGGGTTTGCCAATCAGGTAATTTAAGGCTGTTGCTTAATCAAGTGTTGTTGTTGTTGTTAAGTTGTGTTTATGTTATTAGTCATTAGATATTTAGATGTGATAATTTACTTGATTGCAAATGTATTGTGTTTGAGTAGGAGGTTATTTTTTGCAGATTTGACTAATAAAAATTAAAAATCATATTCATTTACTATGATATCTAAATTTATCTATGATAACAGATTTCATGTGATTTTTATTAGAAGTTGATAGCTTTTATAGTTTTATACTTTGATGTGCTGGTCAAAACAGTCTTAACACTGTTTTGCTCAATTTTTTCTGCAAAAATTCTATAAACAAAAACATAAAGTGAAATGCTAGACTCTTTTGTAAATAGAGATGTACGAGTAATGTATTAAGTTTGATTATGAGATTTATTAGACCATGACATAATCTTTTTTTAAGTAAATAAATTTAGGACATCATACGTTAAGCACACTATAGGCGACTTTTGACCCTTTTAACCCGTTTCACTTGTATTTGTTTTAGTTTTACCTGCTTAGTATTTACAATCTTGTGTCACTGGAGGAATCCCGGATTTCATTTGATTTATATGCAAGTTATGCATCTTTTGACCCGTTCGACCCATTTCATTTCTGGAATACTACTCGACAATTTAGGACTTTAGGCCTTTTAAATGCAAGTTATGCGTCTTTTGACCCGTTCCACTCATTTCAAATGTTTTCTTTTGGTAGTATTTCTAAAAATATTTTACCCGTTCCACCCATTCACAATACAATACACCGCAAATTACCCCGTTTTCATAGAAACATGCTGAAATTGTTATCCTTGTGTTTACACGCCAAGATCATACCTGATACTTAAAACCATAAATTCAACACTAAAATCATGATAACAAATTAACAATGTGACCAGCTTACATGAATACGTGTTTTCCTCTATCACGAGGCTGACACATTTGTTTTATGACGTTTTTACTGTCATAAATGCAGATAACAACTGTAGACGAAGCCAAGAAATTTTATCCTTTATTTGGACTAGGAGCAAATGTGGCTTTGATCTTCTCGGGTCGCACAGTGAAGTACTTTTCAAACATGAGAAAACATTTGGGACCCGGAGTCGATGGATGGGCCATTTCTTTGAAATATATGATGAGCATTGTTGTGATTATGGGGTTTGCTATTTGTGGTCTTTATTGGTGGGTGAATACTTATGTTCCACTTCCTACCCGTAGTAAGAAGAAGAAGGTAACGCCTCGAAATGGATTTAAATGATGTTGATTTCTGATATAAGCTGTTGATGGTGTTTCTTTTTTACTCGTAGGAAAAACCAAACATGACTACAATGGAGAGTTTGAAGTTCTTGGCATCGTCACCTTACATTAGGGATCTGGCAACATTGGTGGTAGCATATGGTATCAGCATTAATCTTGTTGAGGTTACGTGGAAATCAAAGCTCAAAGCCCAGGTAAAACATTCGAAGTTTAAACAACTGCTTCAAGAGCGTTTTTGGTTACAAAATAAGTAAATAACAAATACAGTATTGATTTGAAAATGAGCATTAGACTTTGGGATTGCTGTGTATAAAAGTCATTGGGGATGCATACGAGCTGAAATTGAGCCTAGTTGATCAAGTGATTAGCTAGTTTGCATCACTAGCTATAGATGCACAATCAGTCTTGGGCATGAGATTAGCTCGTTTGCATCACCAGAGTTATATACTTTCAAAAATTTACTCGTAACACCTGTTTTGTTATCTCAGTTTCCCAGCCCGAACGAATACTCTGCATTCATGGGTGATTTCTCTACTGCAACTGGAATAACAACCTTCACAATGATGCTGTTAAGTCAATGGATCTTCAATAAATACGGGTGGGGCGTTGCAGCCAAAATCACACCCACAGTTCTGCTTCTAACCGGGATCGGGTTCTTTTCCTTGATTTTGTTTGGGGATCCACTTGGACCAGGTCTCATGAAGTTTGGCATCACTCCACTTTTAGCAGCCGTTTATGTTGGTGCAATGCAAAATATATTTAGCAAAAGTGCCAAATACAGTCTGTTTGATCCCTGCAAGGAAATGGCTTACATTCCTTTGGATGAAGACACCAAGGTTCGATACTTCAAGTTTATAATATCTTCTTAACACTCAATATCTGAACTAGATAGTACAACGGGTATGTCTAACGAGGTCAAAATAGTTTAATATTGAAACGGGTTGTTTTTGGTATTGGTTGAAACGGGTTGGGTTAGGATGGCCACAAAACTGTGCTTGTTCATAAATATTTAGTGTGTTAAAAATGATTAAAAACACTAATTTATTACTACGTATAACGTTAATTTAATATCTAAAACTACAATTTTGAGGCTTTATTACAACTTTCATCTGTTCATTTCCTTTTACCAAAGTATTTTTTATCTGACCCATCTACAACCCCAACTGACCCATTTAGCTATCTGCAAGTACATGGGTCAAATTGCCACCTCTTACTGTTTCATTTTAGGAGCTAGAGGTGGAAAGATGGTCAAGTCGGGTGGGTTGTGGAACTGGCCAAAACACATTTGGGTTGAAACTGGTTGTTTTTTAGTGCGGCTCGGGATGGGTTGACCCACAAACATATTATGTCTGCGTTTTAAAGATCTTAATGGGCTAATAACCTATGAAGAGGTTGTAAACATTAGCATACTTCTTGGGCAAATTTCATAATATTTCCCTGTTAGCTAAACTTTTTTAGTCGGCTTATTTTTGTTGGGTAAAAGGCTTATGTTTTTTAGTCGGCTTATTGACCACCTTACAACCCAAATCGATCCATTTATAAGTTATCGAGTTTGCAACCTCTTTCATGAATTTTCTAACAACTCTTGGAATCTCTATCAGGTTAAAGGCAAGGCAGCCATCGATGTGGTGTGCAACCCATTAGGGAAATCTGGGGGTGCTTTGATCCAACAATTCATGATCTTGACCTTTGGTTCACTTGCAAACTCGACACCATATCTTGGTGGAATACTACTAGTGATCGTTTTAGCATGGTTAGGGGCAGCAAGGTCGCTAGACACGCAGTTCACAGCTTTGAGACGAGAGGAAGAGATCGAGAAGGAAATGGAGAGGACAGATGTCAAAATCCCATTGGTGTCTTCAACCGAGGATGATAATAAATCTGTCGACATTTCAGCAGAAACATCTGATCTTCACGAATCATGAAAAACAAAACATTAGAAGGCGTGGGCATTATTATTGTTATAGATTCTAATCTTCTTCATGGTCCATAGATATGATGTTTACTACATTATTTTATTAGTTTTATTCATCCAAATCTGTGTTGTAACAGCAATTTGATACAGTATCAGTTATTGTTTACCATTATTGCTTCACATATAAATTTATGTTAGGAACATGTACAGACTTATCGGGTGCTAGAACAATGAAATCTTCATCTTTCATCTTTGTTTTGGCTTGATTGGTTTTAGCCTTTTAGGCTTATTTTGGCTTAATATACACAATATATGATAAATGGTCAAAGATGGGCCTTGGGGCTCTAGTTGAAATTCTGGATTTATTTTTATACATCCAGATTAGGTTTTTCATTGTGACGTTTAACCAAAGCGATGCAATGTTTAATTTTTTACAGTTATACCATATAACATATTTTGAAGAGTTGCAATGGTTGCTGATACTCTTTCATGCACTATTTATATGACTCCAAAATCCATCATGAAGACCGATTCAAATTCGTCAGATTCAAGTTTTTATTCTTCTGTGTTATACACTTTGTAAATTCCTAACAATTTATTACTATTACTAATATATACATTTCCCGTCCCTTTGATGAAGTAACCCGGGTTACTATTCTTTCTACAGTAACTGGCCTTGGGCCTTTTTTTTTTTTTTTTTTTGGTTTGGGTGGGCATGCATACTAAGTCCAGCCCGTTTCATTTGTGGCCCCTTTTTTGAAATTACTCGGACCCGGGTGAGCATGCATACCTTAATATTGAAACATCCCGCGACAACGTGCGGGTTTAAAACCTTGTTGTCAACAAGTAATGCATAAGGTATCACATATCTATGGCCTTATAAATAAGTGTAGATGCCCAAAGCCTGAAGGGCCCAAGTATGAGGCCTCAAAACTCTCAAAGCTAGATCCATCTAGCATCATAAGTTCATAACCAAACATTTCTCAAAGATTTATTGATAAAACCGTTTTAGACGTTGTAACTTGTTAGCATAGGTTTTTCTTTATAATTCTTCGACTGTTCGACTTATTTGATTGCCCTTTGTTAGCATGATATTGATTTTTTTTCCTTTAGAAAGAGGCGTTTATATCAAAGATAAATTACATTTAAGATCGACGTGTTGAACTGTTGATTAATACGATGAAGTACAAACTCTTCTTGACAATTTTTCTCCCTGGTTCAATTTTGAATCGGATTTTTTAATTCAAATTTGATTTCGTTTTTCAAACAAGATCGACATGACACATTCATGTCATTAAACAAAACAAACGTTGCAGTGTACGCAGTCTCATTATTCGGAGAATATAATGCATGAAAACATATTTTCATAAATGCATAAAAAAAACACTAAGATAAGGAAGGGGACCCCACCATTTTTAACCTTACACCAACTCTCTCTCTCTCTCTCTTCTATGGAGACCCCCACCATTTTTCAGTTTTCAACCTAATAACTGTATCTCAACCGTTTTCCACTATTAATTCTTAAATCTAAACCATTCAAACTTCTCAGTTTTTCATTCCCGATCATCACTATTACATTTGTAGGGTGTTATTTTCGGTTTTAATTAGGGTTTTTCTGATTTGAAGTTCTTGGTGCCAAAATTGTATCTCATTTCAGTTGGGTTATGTCTTTCTCTGCTCATTTTCAGTGTATTTCTTAGCAATTGGCACATATTTTGATTCAATTTGAGTTTTAATTCATTTGAATTCATCAAATTGAATTTTCCCCAAATTTTGTAAACCCTAATCATGAGAGATAAAAGGATGACTAAAGTACCTAGGAGTTTTGATAATTATGTCATAGATACTACTAGTAGGAAGAAGAATAAACAGAAAACTGAATCAAAAAATAGTGAAGAAATGAATAAGAACAATCAAGATGGGGGCTGTAAATGGGGAAAAGGATCTTGTGTGTAATGTTGAGGAAATGTAGGGAAGGTGGTTTTGAATGAAGGTTGTAGTACTGAGTCTGAGATGGAAGGAGATGTATTGTAGGATAAGGGGGTTACTTGTGATAATGGAGTGCAGAGTAATGATGTGTAGGATAGTGGCGTGAATAGAGGAGGTAGGGAACAGGAAGAAGTGCATAGTGCTTTGGGAAGTGGTAATAATCAGAATTTGGGTGATAAGGGAGAGAAGTCAGTAGAGCAGATGCTAAACAAAGGTGATATGAATGGTGCTAAGACATATGCTATAGCTACAACAGGTAATCTTACTGATTTAAGTAAGAAACTGTTTGCAGTACCTACTGAAATTGATGAGAATGGGAAGGAATATGTAATTTTTGATGATATAATGATTGATGAAGGGTGTAAGAAATGGGGCCTAACATTGTGTGGGTATTTTGTTGGGCATAATATGTCTGTTAATGAGCTAAGATACAATTTAAGAAGAATGTGGGGAAGGATGGGATTTAAGGATGTGGTTGATGTTAATAATGGGGTATATTACATGAAGTTCTATAATGAAGAAGGCTTTGATACAGTTGTTAATAGTGGGCCCTGGATGGTAAGTAATAAGCCATTTTTTGTTCAGAAGTGAGACATTCATGTATGTTTGGATAAGAGAGAACCTGATGTGTTACCTATTTGGATCAAGCTTTGTAATGTTCCTTTAGAGGCCTGGACAACACATGGGATTAGTGCACTAGCTAGCAGACTTGGGAACCCTCTTGTAATGGATAATGTAACTGCTGATATGTATAGGTTAGGGGTTGGCAGAATAGGTTATGCTAGGGTGTTGGTTGAGGTGTTTGCAAAGAAATGTTTACCTGAGTTAATTGAGGTTGTGTACAAAGATAGAGATATGGCAGAGGTATGTAGAAAGATTGTTAAGGTGGAGACAAAATGGGTACCACCTAGATGTTCAGAATGTTGTGTGTGTGGACATTCAGACAAGAGTTGTGGAAAGTTTGAGAATAATGAGAAACCTGTTGATATGGAGAAGGATAAAAAGAGCCAGTGAAAGGTAAAGATAAGTTGAATGAAGGGTTTGAAGAAATAAGGAATAAGAGATATTATGGGGGTTGGAATAAAAATAGACCACAAAATACTAAGCCAAACACCCAGTATTAGAGGAAAGGGGAGTTTATGAACAACAGTAAGGCTACTGCTCAGGTTATGTATCAAAAGAAGAACAAGGAAGGACAACAAGAAAATGTAAGTAAAGTTCAGTCACCAGTGAAGGAGAAAACTCTAGTTAAGGAAGCTACTAGACCTACTAGTCATGAAGAGAGGAATCAGACTTCAAAGGGGAGCAGTAATAATAAGGGAGCATAGAATTTGAGAGGTGAAATTTTGGAAGCATTTAAAAGGTCTGCAAATAAGTACTCTTTAATAGATATTGATGGAAATGATAATGTGACAACAAGTGGTACTGTAGAGACAAAAGAAATTAGTACTAGTGAAGATAATGATGTATATAAGGATGAGAATGGTAATTGCTAAGTGTATGGATGAGGATGATATTGAGGGAAGGGATAAAGGGGTACTGACATAGTTATTAACATGGAGTTTAAAATTGGTTGTTGGAATATTAGAGGTATATGTACCTCTGATAAGCAAAAAGAAGTGAGGAATTTCATTGATGGTGAAAAATTGGGTATTTGTGCTATTATTGAAACTCAGCTTAAAATGAAGAAACTTATTAAGATTGGTGATAGTATTTTCAGGAATTGGGATTGGGTGCATAATATGAATTACTGTGATAAAGGTTGTAGAATTATGATAGGGTGTAATGGAGATCTGGTGAATGTGAATATAATTCATTACTGCAAGCAATCTGTTATTTGTAAAATTGAGGCTATTAAAGGTTCTTTGAACATGTTTTGTACCTTTATATATGCTGCAAATGGAGGTAATGAAAGGAAGGAGTTATGGAAAGATTTAAGTATGTACAAGATGATTGTGGGAGATATTCCTTGGGTGATACTAGGTGATTTCAATGTTACTCTTGACCCAAGTGAGCATTCTACAGGGAGTTCTAATATGACTAAGGATATGTGTGAGTTCAAAGACTGCATTAATGAGATTAAAATAGAGGATATTGCAAGTTCTGGGCTGTTTTTTACATGGACTAAGAATTTGTAAAAAGCCAAAACAGGTGATCAAACTGGTGTACTTAAGAAGTTGGACAGAGTGATGGGCACTGAAGATTTAGTAAGCATCCTCAAGCTCATGCTATGTTTCTTCCTTATATTATTTCAGATCACTGTCCTGTTGTTTTGGCTATGCCTAACATAATGCAGGTTAGGAGAAAAGCTTTTAAATTTGCAAACTTCGTGGCTGAGAAAAAGGAGTTTAAGGAGGTGATAAAAGATAATTGGGGCACTCGGGTGCCAGGTTGTCAAATGTTCTCTCTTGTTAAAAAGTTAAAGATGCTATAAAAACCTTTGAAGAAAGTGGCTTGGAAAGATGGTGATGTTTTTGATAATGTGAAAAGGCTTAGAGAGGATTTGGAAGATATTCAAAGTAAGATAGATAAGAATCCAGCTGATAAGATGTTAAGAGAAGAGGAGAGTAATATTTTGTTGAGGTATAGTGAAGCTATGCAGACTGAGGAACAGGTGTTGTATCAAAAAGCAAAAATCAAGTGGCTGAGTTTGGGGGATAAGAATAATGCCTTTTTCCACAGAACTTTGAAGAGCAGAAATCATAGGAAAAGGATAAGTGCAGTACATGATGAATTGGGTAATAGATTTGAAGGTGAGGAAGTGGCTACTCAGTTTGTGAAACACTTTCAGCAGTTTTTGGGCAACAACACTAATGTTACTAACTTACCTGATACTGAATCTTTGTTCATCAATAAACTAAGTGAAAATGAGGCAGGGTATATGGTTAGGGCAGTGAGTGATGTAGAGATCAAGAATGCAATGTTTCTCATTGATGATAATAGGGCTTCTGGTCCAGATGGGTTCTCTTCATTGTTCTACAAAAAAGCTTGGGATGTGATTGGTAATGATGTGTGATCAGCTGTAAGGGAGTTCTTTAATACATTGCAGATTCTAAGTGAGATTAATTCCACTCTAATTGCACTAGTTCCTAAAATACAAACAGCAGCTAAAGTGTCTGATTATAGACCAATAGCTTGCTGTAATGTAATATACAAGCGCATAAGCAAGGTTAGTACTAAGATAATGAAGCAGAGTCTTGGTAAGTTGGTTAGTAATAATCAAAGTGCCTTTATTCCAAGTAGACAGATTCAAGATAACATACTGATCTCCCAAGAATTATTGAAATGGTATGGGAGAAAGGATGGTCCAAAGAGGGTTGCCATGAAAATTGACTTGCAAAAAGCTTATGATACTGGGAATTGGTGTTTTTTAAGAAATATTTTGAAAGGGTTTGGGTTTCTATGAGAATGATTACATGTGTTATGAATTGTGTGACTACTACATCCTTTTCTATATGTGTCAATGGAGAAAGTTGTGGATATTTTAAAGGTGGAAGAGGGCTCAGACAAGGAGATCCTATGTCTCCTTATCTATTTACAATAGTTATGGAAATTCTCAACTTACTCATGATTAAGAATATAGAGGGCAACAACTTGTTTCAGTATCATTTTAGGTGTAAGAAGTTGAAAATCACTCAAGTTTGCTTTGCTGATGACCTACTTATGTTTTATCATGGAGATAGGCAGTCTGTTCAAGTAATTAAGGAAGTCATTGAAGAGTTTGGTGCTATTTCAGGGTTGCTTCCTAATTACAGTAAGAGTACTGTTATATTTGGTAGTGTTAAAATAGAAGAGCAGCAAGAGTTGTTGAGTGTGGTGCCTTTTAGAGTGGAAAAGTTACCAGTGAAATATCTTGGTGTGCCATTAGTTACAAAAAGAATTGGTATAAAAGAGTGTAAAAGTTTAATTGATAAGGTGAGGAGTAGGGTGTTGAATTAGAAGAACAAATGTTTGTCATATGGAGGGAGATTACAACTTGTGGCCTTTGTTTTAGAATCAATTCATGTGTACTGGGCTACTGTTTTTCTATTACCTCAGGCTGTGATTGATGATATTAATAGCCTTCTAAAAGGTTTATTATGGAATCAAAGTGAAAAGGCTAATGGTAGAGCTAGGGTAGCCTGGAAAAAATTATGCAAACCAAAAACTCAGGGTGGATTGGGGTTGAAAAACTTGAGTGTAAAGGCTAATGGTAGAGCTAGGGTAGCCTGGAAAAAATTATGCAAACCAAAAACTCAGGGTGGATTAGGGTTGAAAAACTTGAGTGTGTGGAACAGGGCAATGATTGTTAAACATCTGTGGCATGTGGCAGTGGACAAGGATTCACATCTGTGGCATGTGGCAGGGCAATGATTGTTAAACATCTGTGGCATGTGGCAGTGGACAAGGATTCCTTAAAGGCAGAAGTGTGTAGGAAATAAATGAAGAAGGTAATGACAGTTGCGTTTGGAAGAATATTATTATAATGAGACATAAGATGAGGAAACATATGATTTTAAGTTTTCTATAACCTCAAGTTCTTAGGGTAAGCCTATTCCTAATATGAGATACTTAACCTAATAAGACTTAATATAGACAGACTATAACTTTTATTCCTATATCTTACAGGGTGAAAACTTAACGACTACTATCTAACTAAGTTATATTTTTAAAGCTAAACCTATAACCTTACTAGTTTGACCCTTTACTATTCTTAAGTTCCTGGATTGCTTTTAAAAGATCTCTTATATCTGACCTATGATTATTTTTAATATCCTCGATGATCATTTCTAGTGTGGAAAGCTTAACATGAGCTGTGACTACTTCATCAGAATAACCTTCATACCTTATTTGTAACTTAGAAATTTGATTACAGGTTTTCCTAAGTTCAGTTTCTAACCTATCACAGTCTTTTTGTATTATAACCCTACCTTTTCCTAGATCACTAATCTTATTTTCTACTTCCTCAATACGTCCTAGGGACAACTTATCTAGGTGATTAAGTATATCCTCAATTTGTTCCTCGTGTCTTTCTATAGGTGTTTTATAAGAACTATTTCCTATTTCATACTTAGGGGGAGGTGTAGGTGGTATAATACATAATTTCTTACGGGGAGGAGAAAATACTTTGGGAACATAGAAATCTTGGGTTTTAAATTGAGGTATAGATGGAGTAGGGGTTAGAGTAGGCACTATAGGAATATCACCACCATATGCTTGCATATAGTTATTATATGAATGCATATAGGGATCATTCGGGGAGGGTTCTATAGCTAAGGCAACTAAGACATTCTGAGCTAATTCTTCCGGTGAGTTAGAATAAGAGAATGAATGACTAGGAGTAGCCGGAGCATACTCATAACTATCTAGAGAATTATCCTCATCATCGGTTTCCGACACGATGATAGGATGATTAAGGGAAGACATGCCTAACTGTAATACCCGGGAAAAGTATCTTAACATTCTTCTATCTTATGCTATATCCTAAAGGCAAGTTAGGGAACACAATAGGGAATCTATCTTAAAGGCAATAGGAAATCTATCCTAGAGGCATTAGGGAATCTATCCTAAAGGCATTAGGGAATCTATCCTAAAGGCAGTTCGGGGATTCTGGTGGCTCTGAGGACGACCTTTTTAGAAAAAGACTGGTTATAGTTTTTAGGAAAAAATCCTTTTGTTCTCTATAACCAAGGCTCTGATGCCAATCTGTAACACCCTCATTTTTGGCAGATCACAGCGGAATATAGATCTGGGGTATTACATTTTGGAACAAAGACATGATATAGAAAACGACTCCAAAAGAGACGTTTTTGAAAAAGGAGTTATCATTCATTTATTTTATCAGAGTTTTACAGTAAAAGTTATACTTTTACCAAAAGAGAGGTCCCTAAGATGCGTTTTGTTTAAGTTATTATTAGGTGAATGATAACTAGTCTGGACGTCCTCATGTCTAGTGCCACTCCGTGCCATGGGTTCCTAAAGGGTTTATATACCTAGGATAACATGCTTAAAGGTCAACACTAAGGTTGAGTGAGAGTCATAGGTTTAAGTAGAGATAGAGTGAATACAAGCTCCACAGGGTTCAGCTTAAACCCAGTAGAAAGAGTTATGAAAGAGAAGGGTTTGTTGCACTAAGCTCATGAAACCGCACGTTAACAGTCCGGGTCATAGGGTCTGCAGACCAAACCATGAGGGGACAAGAAGGATAACTTGCCGAAGTTAATCCTTAGAGGTTTCAAGTATAGTACTTATTGGTGGCCTGGCTGGGGCAAACCGACGGGAGTTGTCAAACTCCAATAGATCTATCAACTATACTCGCGTTCACTCGCAAGTGATTATGGTTCATGAATATTAGTTATATAATGGTGGCAGAAAGTAACACTCGTGCAAACTCCAATAGATTTACTCCCCTCACAGGGTTTGTAAAGCATTTAAAAGTGAGGCTATGAAAACTCACCTGGGTCTAAGGCAAGTGATATAGGGGTTTAGACGGCTGACTCACGTATCCTGGGGGTAGTGTAGGTGTGTGTATGTCAAGTCCTTAGTTTCTAGGTTTTCAAGTAATTACACTTAGGGTTTCTTGATTTAGTTATAACATAACACCGTTCAGGTCATTGTAATCCAGAAGTATAACTCCTCACATGAATCTCCCTACTATTGTATTATGCTGCCAACATAATACCGTTCAGGCCATCATAATTCAGAAGTATATAACTCCTCACACAAAGCTCCCTACTATTGAGTTATGTTGTTATTATCATTTAGGTATACATAACACCATTCATGCCATCATAATCCAGAGGTTATGTAATAAACGTTTGAGGAGCCAGGGCACTTTAATTCGTAAACCCAGCAAACTCGTCAAAACGATTACCCAAATAAAACCACTCACATGAAGCTCCCTAGTATTGTGTTATGTTTTAAGTAAAACTAGGTTTTTATTATTTGTATGAAAATAGTCCGTTTATACCCTTCAAGTTTCACATATTTACAATTTCTACCTTAAACTTATATATTAAGTATTTAACTATCTATACTTCACATAACTAGTCCTTATAATTATATATTTTAAAGAAATGGCAGAAATAGTCCCTAAACTATACTAACTTTCTATATTTACCATTTATACCCTTAACTTAATAGTATTTGCAAAAATAGTCCTATAAGTTTCTAACTTGTTTTACTTTTTATCTTAGGGTTCTAGAACTTTGCAAAAAGGGTCCTTATACTTTATACTTCTAAGTTATGTCAAAAATAGTCCTTAGACTTAGTATTTTCATAAAGTTGCTGATTGTGCAATAATTTGCACGACTAGGCCTTCGATGATGATCAAAGGATATAGGGGATGTTGTGGTTGAGCCAAGCTTGTGTCTAACCTGAAAATAAGAAATACAAAGACACTATGTAAGTGATTGCGCAGGGGTTGGACTCTGCGACCCACCTCTGGCGTGTGAATAAGTATTTGGTATGATAATATAGGTGAAATGTAGTAAAGTCGAGTAGTTGAGATTGCATACCAGAACTGAAACTCGTCCAATACTATTTATAGGGGAAGAAAACAGCCTTGGGGAGTGTTTCCACATTTGTAGGAGATCATGGGGGCGTCCCATGATTTTATAGTTAACTGCTAGGGCTTAATGTCCACTCTTCCTGAATTGGCGGGTCAGTCAAGGAGGAAGGGAGAACATGGATAAGATGGGGGACGTGGGTAAGACTTGGTCTTGCCCTCTTTCCATCTTATGTTCATTGAAGTGTACCCCGGAGGGCTTATACCTTCGTTTGGCGAATTCCCATCTGGTAACTAGATCATAAGAGATTAGTTTTACGCCCAAGAAGGATTTAGGAGGCTAGATAGAGCCTGCGATTATGTAGGTTTCGAGCAGACTCGAAGGGGAGTCCTTCGAGCTAACCGGAGGGTACATCATCAAGCCCCCCATTCGAAAGTGATGTACATGGACAAAGGTGCGTTGCTTTCGACTCTAATCGTCAAAACTATATTCAAAACAATAATATTAACAAAAAACGCAATAAACTCGTACTTAACACAACTAATTGCGCATTAAATGCAATATTATTATTGCCCCAACCCACTTGTAACCAAAGCCTAAAAGCAAAAATATTGGTTTTCGTAAAAGTCTTATCAAAAACGTAAAACTCTTTTGAAATCCGGATAGATGCACAAATATAAAAACATGTGTATGACGCATATCTAAAGAAGCAGTGGTATAAAAGGTTTTCACCCTCAAACCCTAGATCGTTATCGCCCAAAATTACATACAGTCACTTTTTTAGATAACTTCTTTGATCAAAAGTACGACCCTGCTTCACTTACATCCTTCGTTTTAAAGGTAAAGTTTTATCTTAATTGTTTTTGAACGCTACTGTCGATTTAACAATATGAGTATGAATGCAAAATTTATAATCAAAGAACAAAAATGTAATTTAACCAAAGAAGCATTGCAAAACTTTCTCAAGGATTACCCCATTCCCAAAAAGTATAAGATTATGCTCCCCAGTAAGCACCAAAATGTTTTTGATGCCCCAGAGGGCATTGTAGGGCTTTATACTCATGCGTTTACTCTGTCGAATCTAAGGATACCGATTCATCCCTTGATTTTAGAGTTTATGCAATATTACAAGGTGCATATTTCTAGGTTTAACCCTTTTGGCTTAGCCAAACTCACCACATACATTGTAATGTGTAAAGCCTATGGCTATGAGCCATCACTGAATGTACTAAGGGGTTTTATGAACCTTTATCCGGCTGGAAATTGGCTAACCTTGGCCAAGAGGGCAGAAGCTGATGTGCCCCTTTTGCTGTTAAAACCAATCACAAATATATCTGATTGGAAAGGAAGTTTCTTTTTCATTCAAGATACAATCATACCTCTAGACTACCCCGCGTTGTTGGATGAAGCGTATAGATTTGATAAGAGACGCTTTAATGATGAGCTTCCTTATACCGTCCGAAGGAATCCAATGTACCAAAGACTTGCTCGCCATCCAGTAAATGTGCAAATATTCCCTGAGCCTATCTTGTATATGGCCGGGATAGTTGATCGTTGGGAGTATTCTCCACAGGAGCCTGAAATTATTTGTGATGGAGAAAGTATGTACATTCTTATTTCAATAATTTAAAATGACTTATCTGATGATATTTATTCTTTTCTTCCTTTTTTGCAGAGATGGCCTTCAGGAGCTTTGTTGTAGTCGGTGGAGCAAGAGAAACAAGTTTTCTACCAAAAGATCCCCAATAGGTTAGCTATGGAGTAGGCTCTCCATCTGTTTCTGTGAACAACAATGATATTGATGCCCTTAATGTGGAACCCCTTGCCTCTGCAAAGCCCCCCAAGCCTGAAAAACAATTGGCCCTTGAGGAAGCAACACAACTTGTGGAAAATGTCGCAGACTCGGACGACCCACCCTCCGATGAGGAGCCGGTGACGATCGTAGGGTCATCTGGCATAGCTGATAGGGTAAGGAGCAGGAAGGGAAAGGAGGCGAATGCCCTCAAGGCAAATCCAAAAAGGAAACTTAAGGGCAAGGCTATTCAGATTGAGGTTCTTGATGAAGACATTCATGGTAAGTATAAGTCGTATATCTGAAATAAATGTAACTGTTCATGCGACTAACAAATCCTCTCTCCTTATAGGTTTGTCCAACACGAAGGAGCTTCCGAGTGCCCTTGCTTGCCATCAACTAGTTGAGAAGGTTACCCCTCCTAACTGGAGAGAAGTTCTGGGTAACATGTCTGTGGAGGATCTGTGTGACTTACATGACAAGAGCTATACAAGGCAGGTAGTTTTGGACAATCACATGAATGATCGTACCAGGGATTTGGTCCGCACTCTGCAAAGAGCTCGTGAAAAAATGGATACCATTCTTGCTAAGAAGAAGAAAAAGGATCAGGAGTTTGCGGATC
Organism: Artemisia argyi; assembly: GCA_030686995.1. Lineage (NCBI taxonomy): Eukaryota > Viridiplantae > Streptophyta > Magnoliopsida > Asterales > Asteraceae > Artemisia > Artemisia argyi. The sequence continues at coordinate 16,873,910 of CM060689.1, read as the reverse complement.
TGCAAGCTAAGTGTGAGGAGGCCTTGGAGGACGTGGAGAAAAATCCCATGGTAGTGGATCTTTGAAAAGATGTCCGAAGCCTTGAAAAGAAGCTCAAGGATGTTCAGTCCGAATGCAAGAAGCTGCGTGCAGAGGAAGCAAAGGTTGGTAAGTATAAGGAGGAAATTGTTGCTTTGGAGTCCAAATGTGAGGAATTGGAATCCGAGAGAGTGGAACTACAGGGGAAAGAGATCAAGCTTCGAGAGGAGTTGGATGGTCTGAAGCGTCAGCAAAAGGCTCTGAAGAAAGATAGGGTTGCGGTTGTATCTAAGGTGGTTCCGTATATTGCTATGGAATCGTATCATAGCGACGAGGTTGGGAGAATGATAGCAGGTTTGATTAACGCTGCAATGTATCATGGGAAATGCATCACTCTTGAGGAAATTACTGCAACTGGTAAGCCAGTCGATCTATCAAAATTTCCTTACTACCGCTCTACTCATGAGAGGGAGTATGATGAGGCCAGCAATGCCGTAGCGATAGCAGAGTACCCCTTCCTTCGTGAGGCCACCAAAGATCACATGCCTTCTGTTGACACCCTCCTTTCTATGAAGCCCCGTAGGGTGAAGCCACCATCTTCAAGCAGAAGGGACACTCCTAAGAAAGCTTCCTCCCCGAAGGTTACTCTTGAGAAGGCGTTGTCCCCTGAAGCAACTCCCGAGAAGCTCCCATCTCCCCTTGACAAGGATTCCTGTGTGAAACCCTCCAAGGCAGAGCCTGAGAAGCCCCAGCTTGAGACAAGTCCCGAAGGTCCTGCCCCAATCAAACAAGAAAGTCCCCATGCTGCTGGTAAGTGAAGGCTGCTATGTTGGCAGTAATTTGGTTCCAAGGGTAGCATGTACCCTCTTGACATTATGGATTTATGTCTTTAAACAATTTGTATGTTATGTTTATGTGGCCCTGGGCCTAGACAATGTTCCTTATCTATTTAGTAGCAACTATATATGTTGCGTACTATATATGCACAAGGGAGTATGTTCCCGCTTTTGATGTGATATATTTCCTTTCTCTATCTGTTATTGATAGATATGTTAGGGTTATAGTGATTACCCTTTAAATGTTCGACCAAGAGTTTTTAGGCGGTCGTATAATTTGACTGCCGACGGAGGGTTGCGACCCGCTCCGACTTTATCCTTTCAGTGCAGAGGGCTTCAAATACCCTAAGACCCTTAGGAAAGTTAATGTGAATTGTATGTAATGCTTTTCAAGATAAGGTTATCTTGGTACATTCTTCGAACATTGAACTTTAAATACTTGGTTTGATAAAATCTTTGTTGTATTGAACCAGACAAGAGATTTCGAGGGAATTCATAATGTCATTAATCGGGTATGGAGAATTACATCATTTTAAGAAATGAAGACTAAGACATCTACCCTTAATGCTTCTTTCCCTTTGTTAGAATACATAAATGAAAAATCATATAATAGCAAATCTTGCTTTTAAAACTTACGAAAGATGTGGCAGTTCATTCGTATGCTGGGGGAGGGTTGCTGACGCGTGAACATTGCTACTTTGGCCTGTTCCATACATCTTTTCTCGAATCAGATGTAAGAAGGGTCCATCGTTTATTATGCTTGAAACTCTAAACGGGTAGCATATTGCTCCGAGCTTTGTTTCTCGGAGAGTAAAAGATGTGCTACTCCTTGTCACTTTGTCGAAGCCTGATGCTCCGTCCCAGAATCGAAACCAAGTTCGAAGAGTTATTCGCTTTGTTTCTGAATGTGTGAGGCTATATGCGTCTTTGAATCGCCTAAGTGGTGCCCTCTTTCTTGTTTAGCCTGGAGAAGTTCTTTGTTGGAAGACATATTTGATCACATTTTTCCGGAGGCTCATCATTCTGATCTGCAAAGAGATTGCCATCCCCATATTCTATGTCATATTCTTCCAATTCCCTAGTCCACTTGTCGGTTCTTCGTGATCTACCAGGGTTTAGGAGTATCCTTTCCATTGGCTTATTTGTGAGTACTTTGACGGGGTGATCTTTGAAATATCTTCGGAGACGTCTTGTGGCATGAACTAGGGCCAAGATTAACTTTTCCGACCCTGCGTAGCTTTGTTCTATGTATGGTAGAGTCCTGCTAACAAAATATATTGGTATATGTAGGCCTCCTCTATCTACGAATAGCATTGCGCCAATTTCGTCAGAGGAGACTGCTATATGTAGGAGCAAAACTTCGCCTCTGGTTGGCGGCATAACCATTGGTAAGATCTCCATGCAATTTTTCCATCGTTGGAAGGACGTTTCGGATTCCATGTTCCATTGATAAGATATGTTGCCAATGACTTCATTGCGGATTCTATAGAGAGATGAAGACTTGTTGACACCCTTCGACAAAAAATGCCTTTAGTATTTCCAACTTATCTTGTAGACCGTTAACCCTCCCTGGTGATCCCCAAGCTTGTTTCTTTGGGGGGATCCTTTCTTTGTCTAGGTCCGCCTGGATCCTTCGCTTTACGAATGAGCGTTCATTTGACTCTTTCTTTTCAATACCGAAGGAGCACATCTTGGGATTTAGCTTTAGGTTTATCTTCCTTAACCGTACAAGGGTTTCTTCGACATCATAGAGGAGATCCTCCTTTGTTTTGCTCTGCGTAACCAGATATCCTTCACAAACTTTTAGGTTTCTCCCTATCTGTTTTTCGAAGACCTTTCCTATCAGTTTATTGTAAGTTGCTTCAGCATTCATTAAATCGAAAGGCATTCTTCTGAAGCAGTAAGTGCTCCTACCTACTTGGAAGGCTGTTTTTTCTTCGTCTTCTTTTGCCATCTGTATTTGATGGCATCCCTTGTTTGTACTAAGGAAACATTCCCACCGAATTTCAGACAATGGCTGTTGTTTTTCCATTAACAGGTAGCTTTCTTTTTGACAAGCTTTATTGATGTCTTCGAAGTTAACTTGTATTTTCCATTCTCCATCTCTTCGTTGGATTGCTATTGGATTAGTAACCCATAGTGGGCTTTCGACTTTTCTGAGTATTCCTGCCTCTGCGAGCTTGTCGACTTCCTTATGGATTGCCATGTTTCTCTCAGATGTCATCCTACGGAGCTTTTGCTTAACCGGTTTGGCGTATTTGGGTTCGTTGAGCTTGTGTTCCGTACTGAAGGGTTTGCCATTGGTTGTGAGGAACCTCGAAACTCCTGTCATGTCTGAGTATTTTCCTACGAATACGTCTTCATAGGCTTTCAGCAGCTTCTCCAGCCTTTCCTTGAAAGTGGTGGGAAGCTGCTTCCCGATTTCCACCCTTCGCATGGGGTGAGATTCATCTAATGCCACATATTCTTTGGAATCTGGGCCTTCTCGGGGGTCCATCGCTTGATTTTGACTTTCATTCATCTTTTGGGCTTCCTTGTCCTTTCCTTCGTAGTAACTAGAGAATATAGTTCCAACGCCATTCGCAGTTTGGAATTTAACCGTTGCGTGTACCGTAGAGACCACAATACCCATTTTTTGCATAGCAGTGCATCCAATTAACATATTGTAGGGAGATTTGGATTTCACTATGACAAAATTGAGGACTTCGGTCCTTGTGAGATTTCCTTTTCCAAGCGTTACTTTCAGGGGTAGTTCTCCTAAAGGCCATGATCGCTCCCCTGAGAAGCCTACCAGAGGCATCTTTGACTCTCTTCGTTTGGACCTGATTTTAGAACTAAGCTTCATAAAGCAATGCTCATAGATCACCTCGCAGGAGCTTCCACTGTCCATGTAGACTTTGTTAATTTCTACGTTTGAGACCACGACCTTAATGATCACTGGGTCCTTCGAAGGGGACTCTCCTATCTCGGATGGAAATGTTATCTCCTTCGCGTCGTATGTTTCCCTTTCGGGGGCCTTTCTTTTTAATTGGGAGGAATCACATCGAACCATTAGAATGGGGGCTTCCTGAGGGGTATTATCTTTTTCCTGTTGCGTATCAGTAACTTTCTCTTTACCCTTCCTTATTCCTTTTACAAGGTGCGTTAATTGCCTGAACTTCACTGCCTCTTCTATCTGCTTTCTTAGCTCTCGACAGCTGTTTGTGTCGCGGCCGAAGTCTTCATGGAAGTGGCAATACTTAGTAGTATCCCTGTTCTTGCTTTTACTCGCGATTCGAGGGGGTGGTTCGAAGGCTTTGGCGACCTTCTCTGCTGCTAATATTTCCCTCGGAGACTTTGTGAGGCTCCCCAACAAACCGTGGTTTGGTCCCTTGTTGTAGGGGGTAAACCTATTACGGTTCTTGTGTTTGTTCTTCTATCCATCCCATGGGGATTGCTTTGCTCCTTTGTTGTTCTCGATTGGAGCTCCATTGGTAGACACATCTTTGGCCTCTATCCAAGTGTATGTTTTTTCCATCAGTCCTTTTTAAGTTGCCGGAAGGTCTGTGGACAAGAATTCCACAAGGTTCCGGTTGCGTAGGCCATGGACGAAGCCAGAAATGTGTTGCTCTTCATGTAAGCCTAGAATCTGCAGAGTTTCGTCAGTGTATCTAGTGACGAAGCTTCTTGTGCTCTCGTTCTCTTTCTGGTTAATGTTGTGCACCGCGAGGTGTGTTCTTGTGAACTTCTTCTGTTGGCTGAAGTGAGATCTAAACTTAGCCTTCAGATCATCAAGATTAATGATACTTCCCGGTTTTTGCCCATTCCACCAGATACGTGCAGAATCTCGGAGGGTGTAGGTAAACATGTGACAGGCTACGGGCATAACCCACTTTTGCATCTTTATAGCTCCTTCGAACAAGTGCAGGAAATTATCAGGATCCCCTTTCCCATCATAGGTGCCTATGTGTGAAGGCATCTTTAAACCGTCTGGTAGAGGATAATCCTCAATCCATCTTACAAAAGGTGTCGTAGGGCCCGTAGATTCAGGGTACGAGTAGGTGTAAGGCGGCATATTCATGGGGACATTGCTGTACGGATTATGAGGAGGGGGTATCCCTGAAGAAGGTTGATTAGGATAAAAAGGATGAGGCGTGCTCGTGTTCGGAGGGTAAATATTATACATGGTATACGGAGGGTATATCATGGGATGGTTATATGGTACGGCAGTTTGTGAGGGATATTGATTGCTAGATTGCCCATTCATGGGGGGATAAAGGTTTGGAGGATAACATTGAGCTGGAAACTGGGGGTATATACCGACGGGAGGAAGAATTCCTCCTGTGTTGTATGAACCTGGGTTACCTCCTACACCGGATGCATGCGAGGGCTGTAGTGGAATCCCTGCTTCGGTCCTTCCCAAATGTGCAGCTAACAGTGGAGGTAGGTTTGCCTCCGTATTTCCCCTCTGTTGGCTCCTCCCATTGGAGCCTTCAACAATCGTTCCCTCTCTTCTTGTGGGAGTCCTTTCGGGGACTCCCTCGAAGCCTACATTCCTTCCATTGGTCCTTCTACTAGCAGGAGACCCAATACGTAAGACTGGGTGATTAGCTCTGGAAGCCAAAGGCCTCGGCTCCATCTCGATCTCCTCATCATATTCATCGCTGGAATATTATAACTCCCTTCGCATTTCCGTGTTCCTTACTTGCCTCCTTCGAGCCCTTAGCAGGGACTCTAGCTCTTCGTAATTAGCGTCAACGAAGGTAGGGCTAATGATAGGTTCTGGGTTAGCTGACGTAGATGAACGAAGGTTTGGCGTTATTTCAGGGTGAGATCGTGTGGTAAAAGTGAAGGCCGTGATTGGCGGAAGACTGTTGGTGTCAGTTACGGGTATTGGGGTTAAAGTCGAGAAACCCGGTGGGGGTGTAACTTCTTTTTCTGGATTCATGCCGGAATAATAGTGAGTGTATTTGACTGGTTATTTTACTTGGAAATAACGGGACTAATTGTAGCGAGTCCCACGGATGGTGCCACTGATTGTGCAATAATTTGCATGACCAGGCCTTCGATGATGATCAAAGGATATATGGGATGTTGTGGTTGAGCCAAGCTTGTGTCTAACCTGAAAATAAGAAATACAAAGACACTACGTTAAGTGATTGCGCAGGGGTTGGACCTTGCGAACCACCTCCGGCGTGTAAATAAGTATTTGGTATGATAATGTAGGTGAAATGTAGTAAAGTAGAGTAGTTGAGATTGCATACCAGAACTGAAACTCGTCCAAGACTATTTATAGGGGAAGAAAACAGCCTTGGGGAGTGTTTCCACGTTTGTATGAGATCATGGGGGCGTCCCATGATTTTATGGTTAACCGTTAGGGCTTAACGTCCACTCTTCCTGAATTGGCGGGTCAGTCAAGGAGGAAGGGAGAACATGGATAAGACGGGGGACGTGGGAAAGACTTGGTCTTGCCCTCTTTCCATCTTATGTTCATTGAAGTGTACCCCGGAGGGCTTATACCTTCGTTTGGCGAATTCCCATCTGGTAACTAGATCATAAGAGATTAGTTTTACGCCCAAGAAGGATTTAGGAGGCTAGCTAGAGCCTGCGATTATGTAGGTTTCGAGCAGACTCGAAGGGGAGTCCTTCGAGCTAACCGGAGGGTACATCATCAGTTACCATATATACCCCTATGCATGAAAACTATTGCAAAACTAGTCCTAATTTCATGTAAACTATATTTTTATGAAACAACAAAGTTTCCTAGCCTATGTTTAACTAATATATGCTTATTAAAGTCATCTAATTCAGATTATAGCACATGTTAAGGCAATTTAGCATATAAACACGTATTTTTCTAAAATTAGGGTTTCTAAATGAAAACTTCAAAATGAAAATGATCAAGGCTCATGTAAGGGTTCTAATGCATCCTATGTCTATCCTAGGTCAGTACTAAGACTATTAGGATCAAAGTTTAGGCTTACCTAGGTCGTGGGAGGCTTAACGCGGGATCTAGGGTTTGTTCGACTAAGTTTTCACTTCGACAAGGTTCTAGGGCCATTGTACTCGACTCCTATGGGTTCTAGGGGCTTAGTACTATAGAATATAAGTGATAGAGAAGAGAGGAGATAGGTGAAGTGAAAAGGTGTGGTTGAGAAGAGAGGAGAGGGATGAAGTGAAATGGTGTGGTTTGGTGGGAATTTATAGGGTCTATTTGGTTTAGCGAGTAAGAAAGGGAAGCAAGAGGTGGCGAGGAGGGGGGTGAGTAAGCTGAGCTAGGGGTGACTAAGGAGGCCTAAAGGGGTGACAAGGAGAGGCTATGGGTAGCTAGGGGGCTACCTAGGCCGGTTGTGGTGGTGGTGAGTCTAACGAGCAAGGTGGTGACAAGGAGGTGGATCACCTCCTTGTGTGCTTGCTTAGGGAGGTTCTAGGGTACTATCTTGAGGTGCTTAAGCTACTAGGGTGTAGGTTGAGGAGCTTGAGGTGCTTTGTTTAAGTTTTAACTAGTTTTGTTTTAGTTTAGACCTAGTTTTGGTTAGTGAAAGATTTGGGTCTAGCCTAAGGTTTATTTAGGGTCCTATGAGTGTTTATTGAATAAGATTAAGTCCTAGGAGGCTTATACTAAGTGGTAGATTAAGTCCTAGGAGGCTTATACTAAGTGGTGGTAGCTTGTGGGAAAGTTTTGGGAAGGTTTGACCTAGTTTCGGGACTTATAAACCCTAGTTATGGTTTTGTACTTAAAGGACTTGTACCTAAGTTCTAGGGAGTTGTACTATGGTCTAGGGAGTCTAAGATATCCTAAAGTTATTATAGTAACTTATACCTAAGCCTTAAACACTTTCAAACTAGTTCAGATAAGCAATTCGGGTTTTAAAGATAACCGTAAACACATAGGGTGCAATTAGGGTTTTGTTAGGGTTTCTAATAGATATAGTATCATAGAGTGATATATTACTTAGTGTATTAGTGATTATAACCTAGACTTGACATACATGGATGTTTACAGGAGGTAAACATAGTGGTGTTGTGGATAGGTGGATACGTGAGCAGGTCTAAGAGTCATATGGGTAATAGAGATGTAATAAAGCAAAAATTTTACTCGGGAAAATGATATAGGCATTTCTAATCCTAGAGGGTGCTTAGTGAGGGCCTAAGTTAAGTTAGTAAGGAATAGCTAACCTAGGGGAGGCTTAGTGGGGAAGTTAGTGGGTTATTACACTTCGATCCGTTTTAATAACACTATAATAATTCCTAGACTTCTTCCTCGGATCCAAATTGTTCCATGTAAGTTTGGCTTCAAGCCCCTTGTTCCAAGCCCATAAGAGCATGCGGTACGTTAGCCATGAACCCACGTTAAACCTTCACTTTCTTGTGTTAAGGTTCGCGTTAACACACCGTTGGGCTGCGTTAAGGGTGCGTTAACGACTCACGTTAACCCCTTAACGCGGCGTTAGAGGAGAAAAGGCCAAAAAAAACTTACCCCACAACCCTTCAACGGCTATTTTCATTTGCAATTCAAAAGAAATAAATAAAAAAAAATAATAATAAATAACGGCTCCCTGCACCTTAACGAAAGAATTATACATCATAGATTAGGAAAGTTTCAGACTCAAACTCATCTCTTTTAATATTCGAAAGTTGAAAGAAAAGACAATAACAATAGTAGTTATCATCCCTCGTGTGGTGTTTAATCTTCAAACGAAATGAGAGAAAAGAGGGTGGGAGGCAGATGAGATCTGTTTGTTTGAGATTAGGTTTAGGTTAATATGAAAAATATTAGGTAAATGAGTGTGGTTATAACTAGGGGTGAGCAAACGGATCAGATGGACTGGATCGACCGACAAAACTGACCGGACCGACTACATTCGATCCGGCTCTGTCTAGGGTTTTTCATAATTTCAGTGTTGGTCCGGTTCGGTCCAGTCCGGTCCGGCTTAAAAACCGGACATTTAGCCTATTTGGACCGAGACCGGACCGACCACATTCGGTCCGGTCTCGGTCTAGGTTTTTTGCCGGATTCGGTCTCGGTCTGGTCCGGTTTTCACCCGATGAGCAGCCTTAGTTATAACTAATGAGAATGGATCGGTTATGATTTGTTTTTGGGCCCAGGTCGTATTTAACGGATTGTGCCGAAACTTTTTCTTTTTTTGCAATCTTTTATATAATAAAAGAATTACATCATTTCGGAGTGTTTTTGAAAATCCCTTCTCATTGAAAAAAAAATTGGACCAATAGCAGTTCAATTTTGCCACGTAGGCGAAATCGAGCAACGTGATTGGTCAATAAAAAGTCAAAATTAAATTGATTTTTGTCAAACTTAATAAATTTGGTGGAGAAATTTGGTTAAGAAAAAAAATGCATAAAAATATAGGTATCAAATTTATGAAAACAAAAACTTAAAAAAAGAGGAAGTAATTAATAAAACTTTAGTGATTGAATTTTAAATAATTTATATAGAGTAAAGCGTAAAATTATAAGTTTCCATCTTTTTTAATAACTTCACAAAAAACACAAATAACCCCTTACACTTTATACCCCCTATACTTTATAATAGTAACTTTGTTTAAAATTACATGAGACTTTCATCCATTAAAATTATAAAATTTAGTAAATATGCGAATTAGTTTTAATATACGTTAAATATTTTTTTTAAACTAATGTTAGTTTTAAACTTTCATCCATTAGAATATTTTTTTAAATAGGGACTCATTTGGTAAATATGTGAATTAGTTTTAATACACGTTAAATATTTTTTTTAAACTAATGTTAGTTTAAACTTTTATCTATTAGAATATTTTTTTTTTTAAATAAAGACTCATGTTACTATTTAAAAGTTAATTTATACGTACACGGGTTTGAAATATGGCTAAATTATTAGTAACGGGAATATAAATATCAAATGGTAAGCACGATACTGTGATATGAAAATAAATATACACGATTCTACTTATAACAACGACTCATGAAATTGTTATTTAAAATTTGTATATGGATATCTACAAAAACATTTTAAAAACTTTACGGGGCATATTTTAACTTCATCAACGCTCATTATGTGCTACTAAATTCACACATTTTATTGAACATGACATAAATAGTTAAAGTTAAACAACAAAATCAACCTCAACCTCAACATGTCTGTCAGTTAAAAACGTTATACAAAGCTAATATTAAAAAAAAACAAACAAACACATGGGTTAGATAGTCATTGTTTAATATAAAAAGTGTTTTCCTTAAATTATATTAAAAAAATGCACGCATCACAATTCTTATTTGATAACAATCACCTCCTAAAAAAATTAAAAATAAAATAAAATAAAAAATAAAAAACGTAAGTGTTTTCCTTAACTTTATTCATTGACGTGTTATTTAATTAAAAAAAATAAAAAATAAAAAAAAAACGTAATAGTTGGCCGTTGTAAACGAATTAAAAGTATGCACATGAGAATTATTCAGCAAGAATATATAGTTTTAATCAGGTTATTACATTACTATATTGCGATAATGTTATTGAGTTGGTAATCACAGATGTGAGATATAACCATTATTCTATACTTATGATTTATGTGTCAACCTCTTTTTGCTTCTGAATAGAATCCGAAAGAGACATCAACAAAACTTTGGCTTATGCCTTATCTAGCTGATAGTATTTAATAATTTTTTTTTACGGTTTAACTTTTTTGTTATACACACCAACTTTTAGTAACTCTTTTTTATGTTTTGTTGAAAACTTCTACACTTAATATTTGTGTTTTTACTATAAACACGCTAAGCTATAATAGAATTAGTTGTGAGTTCAGGGGTTTTTCACTAAGCTTCTAAAAAAAGCTTATAGCTTTATCATGCATTTATTGTGTTATGGTAATTGAATAAGCCAATATGCACCTTTAATAAGCATAACCAAACACCCCTTTAGTTCTAATATGAAGTTTTCTTATTTGATGTTATGACTAACTTTGTTGTTATCCTCGCTATAATGCAACACATTAGTGGTTTTTGCAGTTTTATTATCTTATCGCACAAACTAAAGTGTAATGCAATTTGTTGTGTGCATTTTTTAGAGTAGGATTAAGTATCAACACTTGATTGTCATGGAATGATTTTCTATGCCTGCTCAAGTTATGAATGTATAATTTAGTTGAGTTGTTGATTTAGATAATACATGAATGTATTTTAATATACCAAAGATGTGTTTTAGTGCCAATATAGGGAGTTTTATGGTAGGAATTCTTTTCGGAGTCTTTGAATGAGTTAATGAAACTTAGCAGGTGTTTGCTATCATTGATAACACTATAAGTGTCAACCAACGGTCTAAAATATGGGTGTCTTTTACCTTGATGATTTAGACCAATTGTAAAGAAAGTTGCATTAAAGTGAAAGGTCGGTAAGGATTAAAACAATCCTAAAAGACTTGCGAATATAATTTTTGTCATTTTTTCATGCATTTATAATTTACTTATACAAGTAATAATAATTTCCTTATATAGTTCGGGCTTAGAGAAAAATTATTCTTATACATTATACATAAACGTAAGATTAAATTTGAGTTCTACCCATTATATATTTTTTCGTTTCTCTTTATGTAATAAAGAAGCTATAGTGTAAGCATCTATGTTAATTTAGTAATTTTATGATCAAACATGAGAAGTAAATAACACAAACTTATAAAAATACAACTTTCCAAACAAAAAGGTACATTAGTAAAAATGATATGATGGTTATTCATAATTAAGGAAATGAATCAATCTTCAAAGTTATCTAAATATGCTACATATTTTAACGAAAATATAAGTAAAAGAAATAGCACAATTATAAAACACATCGTAAATTGATAGCACGGGTTTGCAAAATTTAAAACATATATCACTAACATCTCATGCAAGTCAAGTATTATCATGTGATTTTACTTGAACAATAAAATATAATTTTTAATCAAAAAATATTCTCCTAAAATAATATGTAGGTTATAACATATACATATATTTTTAGTCCACTAAGTAAAATCATATGAAACATGTTAAGTGGTTCATTTCTTAATCGATAATAATACATAATTAAAACGAAATTTTAAAAACCATGTGCGTGCACAGGTATTATAACTACTTCAGTTGGGACGAACTTTTAGTGATGCATATTGTTTTGTTTATCAATAATTGTGTGTAAGCTAATTAATTTGAATTTATTTCGGTATAACTAAGTTTGGTTAAATATAAATGGAAAAACAAATATTGGTTAAGGGTTTAAATGAAGTATTAATTTTAGTTTAGGGTTGAATTTGAAAATAGTTGAGTTAAAATTGAATTAAAGTTGAGTGATAGTAAGGGATTTTTTTTTTTTTTTTTTTTTTTTTTTTTTTGAGTTAAAATGAAAATGTTAAAGCTGATATAGCGCTAACATGACAGTGTGTGAAATCTTAACTCAAGGTTAAGACAACTTATGCTCTAATAGCATGAGATATGCAATAAATTAAATTGGCCAAACTAGGCACACATATTTGAATGACGTGGAATTAAAGTTCATATTTTTATTCTTTCTAGACGTAGTAGAGATCATGAAATTAAAGTTAGACTAGTCACACTGGTGACTTGCAAACGACCTGGCACATCAGCTTTCTCTCTCAGACGATCTGATGATGATCAAGTTGTCACAGTAGCGACCAATTTATTATTATTAATTATTATTTATTTTTTTAATAAAACAAAGTATTACATATAATTAATTTTTATATATTCTCTATGCTAAAATATAAGAAATTTAAATTATATGGTAAAATGATAATGAAATCAAACTTTAAGAGTTTAAATTGTAAATAATTATTTAGAAAAAGAAATAAAAATTGACTTATTAGTCTTCTTCTACTTCCTGCTTCTACCTCTTGCAGATCTCGGGCCCAAACACACAAACTTTTTTTTTAAAGAGAGAGAGAGAGAAAGAGAGAGAGGGTGTTTTGTTTGTTTGTATTTTGAAACTCGGTCTTCCAAGTGAACTAGTTCCTCCAAATTGAAGACCACGACCGATCATGACCATCAAGCCATAGTGGGAAGACCAAAGTCGACCGATCGGTCGACCATGCACTCGACCGACCCACTGTGGGAAGCCTTATGTGCCTCATATCCTCAAAATATGATATGTGGGTCTATGATTATAATTTAAAATTTTAACAAACATACTTCTGAGTTAACTTTATGAAATAATTCATGTGTCTGAACCAATAGCTTATGTTATACGATACTCACATATATATGCCTAAAACATAGAAGGGCCACCAAATGGAGTGACTAATGAGTTGTAAACCAAGACGAGTTTACTTTGAGTGTAGACCAAGACGAATTTACTTTGAATGTAGACCATGACGAGTTTACTTTGAATGTTTATATTATAGACAACAACTTCAAACTCTAAACGTTATCACAATTATTTAAAAACCCTTGCATACTTCAAAGGTCATTGGTCACAATTTTTTTTATCCCAATTAAATATCTTAGACGTTTCTTTCACCATCTAAATTCTTCATTACATTGACAATGACAATTATAATATGTTTTTACTGTGGAACTTATTTCAAGCATTCATTTCTTTTTATTCAATTCAAGCATAACATCTAGAAAGTGTTTTGTAGCCCAACTTAATTACAATTGCTTATGTATGTGTATGAAGTGGAACTTGAATTCAACTTGTCTTAAGGTATCACTTTTGGTTTTTCATGTGGTGTAAAGTTGCCTAGCCTTTGTTATGTAACTCGTCAATTAATTTGTTGTGAGTTTAAGTCGCAACTGCAGCAAAAGTGAGAAGTGTATATGTGCGTGACTAATCAAGTAAGTGGTTTTGGTAGATAAAATGTTTCCCTAACTTGATTTAAAGAAATCCCATCAATTTTCTACTTAATTGTTACTGGATAAAAGGACTTGTATAATTCGAGGTCTTAAGAAGTTCATGACTTGGTTTGTTTAAAATGTCTACATATAAAGAACATTATAATCAAGGACTTAATAAATGTTAGATTGTGAATTGTTTAATTTGAAAAGTCTATGTAAACGTCAAAAGAGTAAAGACCCTTGAGTTTCATGTACGTAGACAAACAAATACTTTTTGAATAGTATATGTACTTGTAGAAACAACACTAATATTAAGACCCACACCTAGGGTTGGAAACGAGCCGAGCCGCTCGTGAAAAGCTCGGGATCGGATCGGTTGTGTTTGATTAGTGAGTTGTGTTTAACTTATGGGTATAGATTAGTGAGTTGTGTTTGATTGTTCCAAACCTATTAGCACATTCATTTTTCTTTTCATTTTGTTTTCTTTTGGATATGAGGTTAATGGACTGGGGTTTAGTTTATTGTCAGTGTTGATGTTGTACCGAGCTCGAGCTTTTTATATCATAACACGAGCCGAGCTCGAGCTTAAATCTTAAGGCTCGAATTGAGCCGAGCTCGAGCTTTCTAAAATATAAACGAGCCGAGCTCGAGCTTTGGCAGGCTCGGGCTCGGCTCGGCTCATTTCCACCCCTACCCACACCATTAATAAATAGGTAAACATCAAAAAACCACTATGCAAGTATTTGTTTATAAATTTTCAATAATTTCTAAGCGTAGTATTGAAATCCTAATCGAATAATTAACCTAAATAAGATTCCAATAAAAGAATGTTATTTTTTCTTATGTCAATTTGAAGTTTAGAAAATTTGCATAAAATGATTAAATAAAAATTATGGGACTATCAAATAAAATTTTTGTACAATCTGATTCTTAAGATCATAGATGTAAGTTGGTATCTTTGGTTGAGAACCTAAAAATTTAATAGAGAACACAAAAATCTCTATACAAAATTTTTGGCTTATGAGAAGCATTATTGTGTATTACTAAAACTTCATTGAAATATTCTTTTTAAATTGCAGCAATCCAAAGTTAAAAATTTTGCATAGTTTAACAAAGAATGACAGTTTGCCCATCAATTATTAGACTTGTATCTGATTAATACGTTTATCAATTAAACTAGACCACAAACTTATTCTTTGTTGTAGACCAAGAAGAGTTTACTTGGAGTGTAGACCAAGACAAATTTTTTTTTGAATGTTTACTTTAAATGTATACCAAAACAAGTTTACTTTGAATGTCTACACTAGTAGACAACAACTTCGAATTCTAAACGTTATCTCAATTTTTTTTAATCCCTCACTTACAAAGATTGTTGGTCACAAATTTTTTTATCCCAATTAAATATCTTAAACATTCCTTTCATCTTCTAAATTCTTCATTGCGTTGATAGTGACAATAATATGTTTTTATTGTGAAACTTATTTCAAGCATTTATGTTTTTATTCAATTCAAGCATAACATTTAAAAAGTTTTTTGTAGCCCAAATTAATTACAATTGCTTATGTATGTGTACGAAGTTGAACTTGAATTCGACTTGTCTTAATATATCACTTTTGATTTTCCATGTAGATATAAGTTTGCCTGGCCTTTGTTATGTAAACTCATCAATTAATTTGTTGTGAGTTTAAGTCGCAGCTGGAACAAAAGTGAGATGTGGGTGACTAATCATGTAAGTGGTTTTAGTAGAGAAAATGTTTTCCTAACTTGATTTAAAGAATCCTGTCAATAGTTCTTTATTTTTACTGGATGAAAGGACTTGTATAAATCGAGGTCTTAAGAAGTTCATGACTTTATTTGTTTAAAAAGTCTAAATATAAAACATAGAAAGAACATTATAACCACGGGTTTAATAAATGTTAGAATGTGAGTTGTTAAATTTGAATATGTAAACATGAAAAGAGTAAAAAAAACCGTTAAATTTCCATGTACATAGACAAACAAATACTTTTTGAAAAGTCTATGTACATGTAGAAATAACACTAACATTAACTAGTAAACCTCGAACTATGCAAGTATTTGTCTGTAAATTTTCAATAATTTTTAAGCGTAGTATTGAAATTCCAATCGAATAATTAACGAATAAAGTTCCAATAAAAGAATGTTATTTTTTCTTATATCACTTTGAAGGTTAGAAAATTTGCATATAAAAATGAAATAAAATTTATGGGACTATCAAATAAAATAAATTAATGTCTCGTAAAGATTACTTGCTTGGATCGGATGTTTTAAAAATGTTAAAATAACACTTATGTTACACGATATTCACATGTATACGCCTAAAACATAGAAGGGCCACCAAATGGAGTGACTAATGAGTTGTAGACCAAGACGAGTTTACTTTACTTTGAGTGTAGGCCAAGACAAATTTACTTTGAATGTAGACCAAGACGAGTTTACTTTGAATGTCTAAACTAGTTGACAAAAACTTCAAACTCTAAACATTATCCCAATTTTTTAAAAAGCCTCACATACTTCAAAGGTCGTTGGTCACAATTTTTTTAATCCCAATTAAATATCTTAGACGTTTCTTCCATCATCTAAATTCTTCATTTTATTGATAGTGACAATTATAATATGTTTTACTGTGGAATTTATTTCAAGCATTTATTTTTTTATTCAATTCAAGCATAATGTCTAAAAAGTTTTTTGTAGCCCAACTTAATTACAATTGCTTATGTATGTTTATGAAGTTGAACTTGAATTCGACCTATCTTAAGCTATCACTTTTGGTTTTCCATGTAGATATAAGTTTGCCTAGCCTTTGTTATGTAACTCATCAATTAATTTGTCCTGAGCTTAAGTCGCAACTGGAACAAAAGTTGGAGGTGTACACATGCATGACTAATCAAGTAACTGGTTTTGATAGAGAAAATGTTTCCCTAACTTGACTTAAGAAGTTCATGGGATGAAAGGACTTGTATAAATCGAGGTGTTAAGAAGTTCATGATTTGGTTTTTTAAAAATTCTACATATAAAAGATCGAAAGAACATTATAACCAAAAACTTAATAAATGTTAGATTGTGAGGTGTTTAATTTGAAAAGTCTATGTAAACATAAAAAGAGTAAAAAAGACCCTTAAATTTCCATGTACATTAACAAACAAATACTTTTTGAAAAGTCTATGTACATGCAGAAACAACACTAACACTAAGACCCACACCATTAATCAACTACTCTCTCCGTTTCAAAATTATTGTTATTTTTTTTTTTAACTTTTTCGATCTTTATTTTCAACTTTGACCTTAAATATTTTTATTTATGTTACATAATACTTGATGCAGAATATATGAACGGATTGAGTTTTAAATATATTTTTATTTGTATAATTTTTATCAAGTATTGCATAACACAAAGAAATCCCAACCGAATAATTAACCGGAATAAAGTTCGAATAAAAGAATGTTATTTTTCCTTATGTCAATTTGAAGTTTAGAAAATTTGCATATAAAAATGAAATAAAAATTATGGGACTATCAAATAATTTTTTTTTTATACAATCTGACTCTTAGGATCATAGATGTAAGTTGGTATCTTTGGTTGAGAACCTAATAATTTAACAGAACATAAAAATCTCTATGCAAAATTTTTGGCTAATGAGAAGCATTATTGTGTACTATTAAAATTTCATTGAAATATTCTTTTTAACTGCAGCAATCCAAATTTGAAAATTTTGCATAATTTAACAAAGAATGATAGTTTATTGCCCATCAATTATTAGACTTGGTATAACTCAATTGATATGTTTATCAATGAAACTAGACCACAAACTTATTCTCAATCATATTATAGTGAAAGCGACTACAAAAATATTCTTGTACTAATAGACTTGTTGGTATATATATTTGTAGCAAATGCATGTTCAAAGCAATTAAAATTGAAAACACAATGAGTAATTTAAGAATGCTTCGCATATTACTTCTTTTCTTATTTTTCACCACTTTTGCTTCTTCAGCTTCTCTGAATAGGAGTCATAAATGCTCTGAAAAAGAGAGGGAAGCTTTGCTTCTCTTTAAACGTGACCTTTCCTCTAAGTATGGCTCAAGAATGATGAAGTGGAACACAAGTACAGATTGCTGTAACTGGGATGGAGTTACTTGCGACTACACCACCGGTGACGTTATCGGTCTCGATCTCAGTTACAGAATGCTTAGTGGTACCCTCCATCCTAACAGTTCCCTTTTCAACCTTCCTCATCTCCAAAAACTCAACCTTGCTTTCAATTATTTAGATGGTCCCCAAATTCCACGTGAAATTGGAAGGTTTTCAAATAGTCTCACACATCTCAACCTCTCTGGTTGTTTGTTTTCTGGCCAAGTTCCAGCGGACATCACATTCCTTCAAAAATTGGTCTCTCTTGATCTCTCTTATAACTCTTATTTGAAGCTTGGACCAGATGTTTTCATCAATATGTTTCAAAATTATACTATTCTGGAGGATCTTTCCCTTGACTATGTTAATATCTCTTCGGTTTTACCCACAAGTCTTAACATTTCTTCTTCTTTGAAAATACTAAATCTTTATCAGACTGGATTGCAAGGAATATTACCTCATTACATTTTCAATCTTCATTCTTTGGAAACACTTGACTTGTCTTCCAATAGTTTCACAGGTGACATCCCTTCGAAAATATCAGTTAACCAAGCACACCTTACTTATCTGAGATTATCATATAATAGACTTAATGGGACGCTGCCGTCTTGGCTGTTTACTTCCCCCTTTTTAGAATATCTCTATCTAGGTGGTAACATGTTCAGTGGAAAGGTACCTTTTGAGTCATTTGCTCTTCCATCATTAAAAGCATTATACCTCAGTTACAATCAGTTAGCTGGCCATATTGATGTTCAAACATTTCGACAACTCACCAACCTCACTGACCTGGACCTTGCATTTAATAGTTTTAGAGGTGAATGGGAGTTGGATACATTGTTACCAAGCCTCACAAACCTTGAAAATCTCGATCTCTCTTACAGCGGTTTCTCAGTTACAACAAATAATGCTAATCATTATGTCAACCCTGGTTTTAAATACTTGACATTGGCCTCTTGCAAGCTAAAGGTGTTTCCAAATTCATTTCGAGCAATGAAACAACTTGAATGGTTAGATCTCTCTAACAACGAAATCCATGGCCAAATTCCTCATTGGGCGGGGGAGATAGGAGGCAATGAGTTGTATTATTTGGATCTCTCACATAACTTCATAACAGGCTTGCCAAAATTTCAATGGTATGGACTGTTTGAACTATATCTGCAGTCCAACTTGATTCATGGACCATTCCCTCCATCAATTTGCAACATGAGCACACTACGGGTTTTGGATATGTCCAATAATCATTTTGGTGGATTGATTCCAAAATGCTTTGGAAATATCACCTCATTTCTTCTCATGATAGATATGGGGAATAATAGCTTTCAAGGAACAATTCCAAACGTATACGGGGATTGTGGAAGTTTAGAAGGGCTTAGTTTGAATGGAAATCAATTAAGAGGTGAGGTGCCAATTTCCTTGTCCAAATGTCAATCCTTGAAAGTAGTTGATTTTGGAAACAACCACTTGAATGGTACATTCCCTAGTTGGTTAGGAGATCTTCCAAATTTGCAGGCTCTTGTCCTCAAATCAAACAACTTTCATGGACACATTCAACACTCTTCTGCTATTGAATCCCACTTTCCAAGTTTTCGAGTTCTTGACTTATCTCATAATGGGTTTGTAGGCCAACTCCCTCCAAAATATTTTCAAAATTTTAATTCCATGAAGAATGTGGTGACAAACAACACAATACTAGAATATATGGACATGGGTGGTGGAAAGTATTACTCATTCGTCGTTACAGTGAAAGGGGTGAATCAAGATTTTCCAAAAATTTCTGTTGACTACACAATTATTGATCTGTCCAATAACACATTTGAAGGACAAATTCCAAACGGCATCGGTGGTCTTAATTCGCTAATAGTGCTCAACTTGTCTTACAACAGCCTCATTGGTCCAATTCCACATGCTCTGGGGAATCTCATAGAAATTGAGTCATTAGACCTCTCTTGGAACCAACTCTCAGGAGAGATCCCACAAAGTCTTGCACGCATCACCACGCTTGAAGTGTTAAATCTCTCACACAACCGTCTCATGGGCCATATTCCAGATGGAACACAATTCAACACATTTGAAGAGAAATCCTTTGAAGGGAATCCGGGACTATGTGGGCTTCCCCTGATGAAAAAGTGCAGCGAGCATACACACAAACAAGAGCGTGAATCACATGAGGAGGAGAGTGGATTTACATGGGAAGCAGTGACGTTGGGATACGGATGTGGGAACCTACTTGGATTGGTGATGGGATATATCATGTTGTCAACAAGAAAAGTCAAGTGGTTCAATAAATTTGCTGATGCAGCAGAGAGTTTGGCCTTGAAGAAGAAGAAGAGAAGACATGTTTATATCGGGAAATGACGTTAGATAATGAAAGGTACAATTTGTGATGCAGGTATAGGAGTTTGGGGTGGGTCTGGGACCTTTTAAGATATGTGGTCGTATATAAGCTTCTGAATTTTGATGTTTGTGTATTAATGTTGTTGACCTTAATTAACGGTAGTTCAGTAATTTTTTGTTATTTTGATGATTATACAACCATATGAGAACTGTGAGATTCAAGAGACGACTTTTTTGTAGCAGTTTTCATATCATGTGATGAAACTCTTGAGGTAGCCGTTTTTGAAGTATGACGTTGTTATGGAAACACGCATTTTCTTATTTTTTATATTACTATAAAGGTTATTGAATAAATACAATGGCGGCAATGGGATATGAGTACTAGTGTTTGTGATGATACTGATGAATTAATTATGAGACCAAATGGCCAGTGACCCTGTGCTTGAATAATCATTTACATGAAATTTCACCACACCTTTAAGACAAATTTAGTTGATGACTTGATGGTCACAGAAAAATTCAACTTTCATGGCTTCTGATGCATATAGTTTATAAATCATAACATTATCATTGGCTGTGAAGATATATCCGTAACATTACAAGACCAAGGGTCACAAGATGACTCAAGAAATGACAATAAATAACGGTGGCAAAATGGCGGGCCTGGTCAGCTAATGTGTCAAAATGAGTTCGGGTCAGTTTCAAGAATGGGTCGTGGGTGACCCATTACTTTTTACCAAAATTTCCTCTCTCTCTCTCTCTCTCTCTCTCTCTCTCTCTCTCTCTCTCTCTCTCTCTCTCTCTCTCTCTCTCTCTCTCCTTTTTTTTTGGGTGAAACTTGTGAATTTATATTCAGCAACATCTAAACTGTACAACTCAACTGCAAGTTCTGCATATGGACAGCTCCCAACATACAGAAACAATACAACTAAACTTTTTACCAAAACAGTTTTATATTGAAGCGGTTTGTTTTTGGTATTAGTTGAAACGGTTTGGGTTAGGATGACCACAAAACTTTTTTGTGCTTGTTCATAAAAATTTAGTGTGTTAAAAATGATTAGAAAGACTAATTTATTAGTACTATAACATTAATCTAATATCTAAAAATACACGAATTTGGAGGCTTTATTACAACTTTCATCTGTGATCTTAATGCGCTTATGATTGTTATAAACGGTATGTTATTACAATGATAATAACCTATGAAGAGGTTGTAAACATTAACATACTTCTTGGGCAAATTTTATAACATTTCCCTGTTAGCTAAACTTTTTTACTCGTCTTATTTGACCACCTTACAACCCAAATGGACCCATTTATAAGTTATCGAGTTTGCAGCCTCTGTCATGAATTTTCTAACAACTCTTGGAATCTCTTATCAGGTTAAAGGCAAGGCAGCCATTGATGTGGTGTGCAACCCATTAGGGAAATCTGGGGGTGCTTTGATCCAACAATTCATGATCTTGACCTTTGGCTCACTTGCAAACTCGACGCCATATCTTGGTGGAATACTACTAGTGATCGTTTTAGCATGGTTAGGGGCAGCAAGGTCACTAGACACTCAGTTCACAGCTTTGAGACGAGAGGAAGAGATCGAGAAGGAAATGGAGAGGACAGACGTCAAAATCCCATTGGTGTCTTCAACCGAGGATGATAATAAATCTGTCGACATTTCAGCAGAAACATCTGATCTTCACGAATCATGAAAAACAAAACATTAGGAGGCGTGGGCATTATTACTGTTATACTAGATTTTAATCTTCATAGTCCATAGATATGATGTTTACTACATTATTTTATTAGTTTTATTCATCCAAATCTGTGTTGTAACAGCAATTTGATATCAGTTTCAAGGAATTTATCGTTTACCGTTATTGCTTCACATATTAATTCATGGAGTAAACTACATTTTTGGTCCTTGTGTTTGTATCAAAATCTCACTTTTGGTCCAAAATTCAAAAAACGTTCAATATCAGTCCAAAAGTCCACGTGGACTTCACTTTTGGTCCAATTTTCGTCCCTAGTTAGTTTAGTCGTTAAGTACGTTGCACCGTTAGTCCTTTAACCTAACGGTCGTTAGCAATGTTTGCACCGTTAGTCCTTTCAGTTAAAAAATTGGAAAAATTCGAAATTTTTTTTTTCCAAAAAAAATAATTTGAAAAATTCGAAAAAAATTCTAAAATTTTTTTTTTCCAAAATAAAAATTTTGAAAAAAAATTTCTAATAAAAATTTTTCTTAAAAAATTCGAAAAAATTTTTTGACGATATATTTTTTTTCCAAAAAAAAAATTTTTTTGACGAACTTTTTTTTTTCCAAAAAAAAAAATTCTAATAAAATTTTTTCTTAAAAAATTCGAAAAAAATTTTTGACGATTTTTTTTTTTTTTTTTTCTAAGAAAAATTTTTATTAGAAATTATTTTTCAAAATTTTTTTTTTGTCAAAAAAAAATTTTGTTATAAATTTTTTCGAATTTTTTAAGAAAATTTTTTATTAGAAATTTTTTTTCAAAATTTTTTTTTTGGAAAAAAAAAATTTCGTCAAAAATTTTTTTTTAGAATTTTTTTCGAATTTTTCAAATTATTTTTTTTTGGAAAAAAAAAATTTCGAATTTTTCCAATTTTTTAACTGGTAAGACTAACAGTGCAAACATTGCTAACGACCGTTAGGTTAAAGGACCAATGGTGCAACGTACTTAACGGCTAAACTAACTAGGGACGAAAATTGGACCAAAAGTGAAGTCCACGTGGACTTTTGGACTGATATTGAATGTTTTTTGAATTTTGGACTAAAAGTGAGATTTTGATACAACCACAAGGACCAAAAATGTAGTTTACTCTAATTCATGTAAAGACTTATCGGGTGCTAGGACAATGAAATCTTTTATCTTTTTTTAATGCCTTTCCACCAACGAATAACAAATAATTGAACATTTGAACCATAGTAATAGGCTTAGTGATTGCCATGGTTGCTGATACCTTTTCATGCACTATTTATATGGTTGCAAAATCCATCGAAGACCAATTCAGATTCATTCTGTTACAAAATAATGATAATCGACAAGAAGTATAAGCTAGAAGAATAGAGAGATTGTAGAATGCATTTTTATTGATGATTACAAACTACAAATGAACCTCTATTTATAGGGTTCTTACAATCAAGGTGATAATCAAGATAAGAATAAATCTCCTACTAATCATACTTATCTTCCTACTAATCATCCTAGTCACCAAGTGATATGATAAGATTTTATGGAGATTAAGGTGTATGGATAGACACACATTAATTATTCATAATACTCCCTCTTGGCTATCCATCATTAGTTGTCATACGATTAGATTTGCTGCCTCGTTAAAAACCTTGCTTGGAAAAACCCGGTGGGAAAAAACCATAGCTAAGGGAAAAAGAGTGCAGCCCGTGTGGTGTCCCTCTGATGATTAGATTATTGAAGTTCATTGAGTCTTCGCATTCCAATGCCGTGAACCAACTTCTTAAATGTTGCAGTAGGAAGTGCCTTGGTAAACAAGTCTGCTAAGTTCTCGCTTGAACGGACCTTTTGAACAATAATATCACCGCTCTTTTGTAAGTCATGAGTGAAAAAGAACTTCGGTAGAATATGCTTGATCCTGTCACCTTTGATGTATCCGTCCTTAAGCTGAGCAATGCATGCTGCATTATCTTCATACATGATTGTTGGAGCTTCCTTGTCTAAAGAAATACCACATCATTCACGAATATGTTGTACCACATTTCTTAACCATACGCATTCCCGACTCGCTTCATGGATGGCCAAGATCTCTGCATGATTTGATGAAGTGGCACTCATTGTTTGCTTCACGGAACGCCATGAAATGGCAGTACTGGAACTTGTGAAAACATATCCAGTTTGGGACCGACCGGTATGGGGATCAGACAAATAACCTGCATCTGCAAAACCAACTAGATTTCTTTCGGATGAGTTGGTATAATATAATCCCATATCTTTCGTACCTTGAAGGTAGCGAAATATTTGTTTCACCCCATTCCAATGTCTCCTTGTTGGACACGAACTATATCTTGCCAATAGGTTTAGTGAAAATGATATATCGGGTCGTGTATGACTCGCAAGAAATAACAATGCCCCAATGGCACTTAAATAAGGTACTTCAGGACCAAGAATTTTCTTGTCGTCACTTGGAGGTCGAAAAGGGTCCTTTTCAACATCTAAGGTCCTTACAACCATTGGGGTGCTCAATGGATGGGATTTTTCCATATAAAATCTTTTTAGCAACTTCTCTGTGTATGCATTTTGGTGGACAATGATTCCATTCTTTAGATGTTCAATTTGTAATCCGAGACAAAACTTTTTTTTCCCGAGATCTTTCATTTCAAATTCTTTCTTGAGGCATTCCACTGCCGTTGGAAGCTCCCCTGGAGTTCCAATGATATTCAGATCATCAACATATACAGCAATTATGACATACTCAAATCCAGACCTTTTTATAAAAATACATGGGCAAATAGAATCATTTCTATATCCTTCCTTTAATAAATATTTACTAAGGCGATTGTACCACATTCGCCCAGACTGCTTCAACCCATACAAAGATTTATTTAGTTTAACTGCATATTGTTCTTGAGAACTTGTTTTACCTAATTCAGGTAGCTTAAAACCATCTGGAAGCTTCATGAAGATTTCTGTATCAAGTGAGCCATATAAATAGGCTGTCACAACATCCATTAGACGCAGATCGAGTCCTTCTTGTATTACCAGACTAATTAGATAACGAAAAGTAGTTGCATCCACCACAGGAGAATATGTTTCTTCATAATCTATACCCGGTCTTTGTGAAAATCCTTGTGCCACCAAGCGTGCTTTGTAACGCGTAATTTCATTTCTTTCATTTCGTTTTCGCACAAAGACCCATTTATACCCAACGGGTTTTACACCTTCAGGTGTACGGACTACCGGTCCGAAAACTTTTCGTTTTTCAAGAGATTTTAATTCTGTCTCAATTGCGTCTTTCCATTTTGGCCAATCACTTCTATTTTTTGCATTCCGAAATTGACTTTGGTTCTTGATCCTCATCATTTTCCATAACTTCTAGCGCTACATTATATGCAAAAGCATCATCGACGTCGATTTCATTTCGGTTCCATACCTTTCTAGACATGATATAATTTATTGAGATCTCTTCATTTTCGGGTACCCGAGGTTCATCTTGAACCGTCATGTCTAATGTCTTTATAGAGGACCCTTCTGGTGTTTCTTTAACCTCAACTTGACCATCTTGATTATATGCTCCCTTTTTCTTTCGAGGATTTTTATCTTTGGAACCGACTGGTCTACCACGCTTTAGGCGTGCCTTAGACTCATTAGCAATTTCTGAATGTTCTTTCGGAACATCAATTTTAACAGGAGCATTAACAGCTGGTATATGTGACTTGGTGATGAGTGCTCAAACACTCATCATTTTTGGTCTAATCTGAACTGCAAAACATACAAAAACACTCAGTAATGCATCAAAATACTGAAAATATTTCATAAATTGTGTTTTATATGTTTTAGATGCAAAACGAGCAAAAACAGATGAAAAACGTACAAAGTTTACAAAATTGGCAGTTTCAGTCCCTCAACTTTCATAAAATGACAAAACTAGTCCCTGGATATTCAAAATATGAAAAATTATCACCAAAGGTCATTTTGAAATCATAAAATGTCATATTTAGTCCTTTGGTGAAAAATTGAAAAGTTTTGGAAATTTACAGTTTAAGTCCCTGGAGTTTCAAACTTTGACAGATTCAGTCCCTGGTGGGATAATTTTAAAAGAAAAATCATTTTTGGTCCTTAAAAATCACAAATTATCAAAAATGATCCCTGGGTGAAAGTTTTTACAAAATGGCAAGTTTAACCCCTAAACTTTTGGAAAATGTCAATTTTAGTCCTCGGGGTTTAAATTTTGGAAATTTGTAATTTTGGTCTTGGTATTATTCACATGTGGTAAATTTGGTCCTCATAAAATATTTTGAAAAGTATCAATTGCAGCCCTCAAATTTTCAGAGTTTACATTTTTGGTCCTTGTGATTTAATACTTTACCAAATGGACCCTTGTATTATAAGCTAACCAAACAAACACCACCCTTTTTGGCCTGATCCATCTAAGCACCCCTGATCCAGTACCCCAGGCCCAAAGAAGAACAAGCCCACCCAACCTAAAAAACTAACACCCCGTCCACCCAGTCAACGCGGGTCAAACCCCCCCTCAGTCCACTGTTCACCTTCCCTAACCTCCCACCATTACCCCCTAATTTCCAGGCCTTTGTCCCCCCCCCCCTCCTCACCAACTTCTCACCTACAACACGCTACTCCCCCCTCCTCATTTAATGCCCACCAGATACACCCAATCTGCCCATCCCATTTTTCCCGCCAAATTGCAATTTAAAGGCTGGGATCAAAATTAATCAATCCAACGGTTCAAGATTGGTGGGAAAGTCTCAATGGACTCCAAGTGGCCCTATAAGTAAAGAAAGAAGGCAGAAGACCAAGAGTAGTTAAGTAGTGAGGGTAGAGTAATTAGAGTAGTTTAGTTAAAATCAATTTAGCTTAATTATCTGTTTTTATTGTAATCTTTGGTTTAAGAACATTGTATTTGCTGTTCTAAGTGTATCAGAAACTCATTCCAACATTTAATTTCAAGTTGTCAGTTCAAAATTGGTTCTTGCCATTTTTCATGAAAAATCTCAATTTTACTTAACTATTGTTAAAAGTGATTGGTATCTGTTCTATTAAGTCACAATAAGTTAGTATAGCTTATAAAAACCTTAATCTCTCAGTGTTACTCAGTTTCAATTAAAAAACCAAAAAAATACAAAAAAAATTAGAATAAAATAAAAGAAAAAAATAAAAAATTTGTGTTCAAGGAAGTTACAAGCAAACATGGATGTGGTTCTGGGTTAGTACCTCTTGGGAGGTGTTAGGAAAGATCTTGGATCCTTTCTCATCTTGGTTCTCTACTGTGACAGTTTGTAAGATTTCTCACCATTTAGTGCATAATTTGTTATAGTGAGTTTTCATTGTTTATTGCTGTTTGTTCTAGCTCTAATATAGTCATTATAGTTTTACATTAGTCAATACATCTTAAGTTTGGATCAGAAATACCAAAAGCTTTCTAAAAACATCAAAACTGATTTGTTAGGGGGTGTTTGGATTAGAGAGTTACACTGTGGTGCAGTTGTTGTTTTGTTATTGTTTTAATGTATACATACTACATTAGGTGTATTGAGGTTTACCAAACCTTGAAATCCAAGTTTTAACCACCAAAAGTCAAAAACCCATCCAATCCCACTTAACTGTCCACTGTTGGACAGTGGAACCCCCAAACTCACCCATTTAGCTTATAATTGGCACATGTAGCTTAGAATAGGTTTCTTTCATCATATGCTAACAAATTCAGTAGATTATAGCTTTTAGAAATTCAAGAAAGTCAACTTAGCCAAGTTTTCCTCAAAAGTCAAAATGCACAACTTCAGATTTTTACAAAAATTCAAGGATTTATTGTGATTTGTGTAATGTGAATTAGGATCTAAGAGTTTCACCATTTTACTGTCCAACAGCTCAACTTTGAGTGTCCATCTTTGTTATATTTTTGCTAATTTTGTGCTGGGCCCCACAAGTCCCCAAAGTGACTTGCAGGGCACACAGCTCCCCTGTTCACAGCAGACAACAACCCACCACCACCAATTGGTGGTGGTTTTCTGAGCAAACCAGTGGACAACAACCCTCCACCTTGGTTCCTAGCAACCCCCCTCCTACCACACATCACATAATGACCCCTTGTTTGACCTGGATACCACTGGGACCCACCTAGATTAGGCCACAAAAGTTGTCCCAGTTCTGAGTTCTTCCCAAGTTCAAAGTGCTTATTTTGCTGGCTTATTGCTTATTCAGAGGCCCATATTTGCTTTTTCTAGCTTATTCAAGTTCCATAAGCTTATTTGGACCAGATTTCACCCTTGTGGGTCCCACCAAAGCTGATTTAGCTTATTTTTCCACTTTGGTCAACCAAAGTCAACTGTCTTGACATTTTGGCTTATTCCAGCTTATATTTAAGTTTTCAAAAAGTTTGTTTTTATTAAAGTTTGTTGTTTTTAAGTATTTAGTAGATTTGTAAAAGAAAAATCAAGAAAAACCAATTTAAAATTAAGTGATAGTTTCTATTTAATATAATTTAATTTTAATTTTCATTTTTAAATTTTAATTAAGTAGTTGTCATTTTTATATTTTTATTAATTACCTAGTATATTAAAGTATTTATAATAAATTTTTCAGATTTTTATTTGGTCATTTAGTATTTATTAGAATTTACTTTAGTTTTATTAATTATTAATTAATATTAAGTTTAAATTAGCATAATTAGTTTTTATTAATCAAAATCAAGTTTTTATATTTTTTATAGCCTTTATATGTTGTAAAGTAATTTTAGAAATTTTATTAGAATTTTCACTGTTCATTTAGTAATTTTCTTAATTTAAAATAGTTTAATTAGTAATTAGTAATTAATAAGTAATTAATTAATATAAAAATCACAAAAAGACAAAAATATTTATTTTTATTTTTTATACTTTCTTCAAGTTCTTTTTAAGGTTTAGAAAATCTTTTTATAAATTCTTAGTTTATTTTGTAACCTTTATTAATTTTAGTTTATTTTAAATTAGATTTAAAATAGTTTTAAGTAATTAATTAGTGTTTAATTATTAAAATAATCATTTTAATAACTTTATTTTCATTTTAAATTTTCTTTTATCTTCTAGTTTGTAAAAAGTTCATTTTCACCCCCTGGGTGTTTTCAGATTTACGTTTTCACTTTTTATTTGGTACGCTTACGTTTTATTTAAACGTAACGTACGCGTTTTTAAGTTTTAATCGTTTCTAGTTTTTGTAACTTTCCCGTCTTATCCATATAGCTTATTTCAGCTATTTCTTCTTATATTCCTTAGCTTAATCACACACAAACCCCTTTTCGTCCAAATTCACCCGATCAAATAACCGTTTGATTGCAATTCACACCTCGTCGGGACTTAACGACCCGGGAAAACACTGTATTCCTCGGAGCATTGACTCTAGGCTGTTTGACTATAATAGTTGACCATTCACAAGTGGTTGACTTTAGTCTGGCGGTTCAGGCTCAATCACTTGGTTACTCTTTTAAGGTCAGTAAACGCGTCTGGTAATTGATTTGCTAACCCTTGTAAATGAATTATCTTTTGAACTTCTTGTTCACATTCTTTTGTTCGAGGATCAAGATGAGATAATGATAATTCTTTCCAACTTATTTCACTTCCCAGCTGTTTCTTTTCTCCCCCTAATGTTGGGACTACTGTCTCATCGAAATGACAATCAGCAAATCGAGCCGTAAATAAATCCCCCGTTGATGGCTCTAAATATCTAATTATAGATGGTGAATCATACCCAACATATATTCTCATTCTCCTTTGAGGTCCCATCTTTGTGCATTGTGGTGGAGCAATTGGGACATATACTGCACAACCGAAAATTCTTAGATGGGAAATATTTGGTTCCTGACCAAAAACCAACTGTAATGGGGAGTAAGTATGGTGACTTGTTGGCCTGATACGAATTAGTGTTGCTGCATGTAGAAAAGCGTGGCCCCAAGCAGAAACTGGTAGTTTCGCTTTCATAATCATGGGCCTTGCAATCATCTGAATCCGATTGATAAAAGACTCAGCGAGCCCATTTTATGTATGAACATGAGGTACTGAATGTTCTACACTTATCCCAATAAACATACAATAATCATTAAATGTCTGGGATGTAAACTCACCAGCATTGTCCAAACGTATTGTCTTTATAGGATAATCTGGAAAATGTGCTCTCAACCTTATTAATTGAGCAAGTAATCTCGCAAACGCCATATTGCGACTTGACAATAGGCACACATGTGACCATCGAGTTGATGCATCGATTAAAACCATAAAATACCTAAATGGTCCACAAGGTGGATGTATAGGCCCACATATATCCCCTTGAATTCTTTCCAGAAAATTAAGGGATTCATTCCCTACCTTAGCTGGTGATGGGCGTGTGATTAATTTTCCTTTTGAGCAAGCAACACATGTAATATCTTTTGTTTCAAGAACCTTATGGTCCTTTAATGGGTGTCCTTTGGAATTTTCTATTATCTTTCGCATCATTAATGATCCGGGATGGCCTAGCCGATCATGCCAAACGATAAATTTTTCTCGGTCAATAAGTTTTTTATTTATGACCACATTTGTTTCAACAATATTAATCTTAGTGTAATACAACCCGGATGAAAATGCGGGTAACTTTTCTAACACTTTCTTTTTACCCAAAATTACGTTCGTAATATGAAGGTACTCATCATGTCCTTCATTTGTAGTCTCAATATGATATCCATTTTGACGAATATCTTTAAAACTTAATAAATTCCTTTGAGACTTGGGGGAAAATAGCGCATTGTCAATTTTAAACATTGTACCTTCGGGTAATAATATATGTGCTTTTCCATAACCTTTTATTAGCTTTGCACTACCCGAGATAGTACTCACATTTGATTCTTGTATGTTTAAATGTGAGAAATATTTCTCCTTTTTAAGTATCGTGTGTGTGGTTGCACTATCCACTAGACATATGTCTTCATCATCAATAATAAGTTGTGCTACACGATCCATATTCTTCAAAATAAAAACACATATTATAAGTAGAATGTTTAACGGATTAATTAAAAAGGAAATAACATGTTTTATTAAGCCAAGTGAATAATTATAAATAAAGTACGTCTCATAGGACAACATAGGTAAACTTGAAAGAAAATAAACAAAACAAACAAGATCATCATCGATATGAAGATGTTTAATTCTTGGCTTTATTGACACTTTGCTTATGGATCACTCATTTATGAGGAAATCACTGACATCCAAATGAGTGTTATCATTTGGGTCTTCTGGAACACCAAGGTTGTCAATACCGAGGCTATCGATATCAAGGCTATCAATTTTCCCTTCATCATATGCAAAGTTAACTTCGACCCCTTTTCCTTTGGTCTTTTGGGATCGTTGGTAGAGTTCCACCAAATGTCTGGGTGTGCGACATGCACGGGCCCAATGATTAGTACCGCCACAACGATAACATACATTTTCAATGGCACATTTTGTTTTTTCACCTCCATCATTTTTGATCATCTTACCTTTATCTTGCCACTTTTTGTGACCACTTGTATTTCCGAACTGAAAACCATGATAATTACCTCGACCAATACCAGGCCCTTGGCCACGTCCACGACCACGGCCACGTCCACAGCCACGTCCTCGTCCACGGTCAGGTCCACGACCGCGACCTCCATTTACCATATTTGCTTCCAAAAGTGGAGCGGATCCAGTTGGACGTGATTCATGGTTTTTCATCAATAATTCATTGTTTTGTTCCGCAACAAGTAAACATGAGATCAAATCACAATACTTTTTAAAGCCTCTTTCGCGGTATTGTTGTTGCAATAGTAAGTTTGAGGCATGAAATGTAGAGAATGTTTTTTCAAGCATTTCTTCATCAGTGATTTTTTCTCCACACAAAGTTAATTGTGAGGTAATTTTAAACATAGCAGAATTATATTCACTCACTGTTTTAAAATCTTGGAACCTTAAATGAACCCAGTCATAGCGGGCTCTTGGTAAATCATTGTTTTTTGATGTTCATATCTGTCCTTCAAATGATTGTTTTTTGATGTTCATATCTGTCCTTCAAATGATTCCAAAGGACAAGTGGGTCCTTAACAATGAGATATTCATATTTTAAATTCTCATGGAGGTGATGGCGCAAGAATATCATTGCCTTAGCCTTTTATTCAACAGTTGTTGTCCTGCCCGCTTGGATTGTATCACCAAGACCATTAGCAGCAAGGTTCATCTCGGCATCCAAAACCCAAGACAAATAGTTTTGTCCACTTATGTCCAAAGCCAAAAACTCAAGTTTCGCAAGATTCGACATGACTAGCTATATCATCAAATATATCGTCAGTTTGCAAAATAACTCATTAGTCGGCATCATACGAAAAAAAAATCATTGAATCAATCAAGGCACCATAAAACTATTAGTAATTTATAATACCTTATCAGTTTACATTGCATGTTAAATATATATAATTCAAACTCCAAATTATGTGTCAAAAATATAAAACAACAAATTAAAGAAGTGAAAAAAAAATACATGAAAAGAAAATAGAATAAATGAAACAAGCAAGACCGCAAACACATCATAATACAGTTTAATACCACATATCATTATTAAGCATATACAAAAGTAAGGCTCATATATAAACAAAAAGAAAAAACTAACATATAAAACATAGAACTAAGTCAAGTGATAAACTAGAAGTTGTATCCAAATAAAAAAAATTTACTGCGTTCAAAACTAAATTGTTGCATGTATAGCATAACAAACAAATGCATCACACAATATAAACTAGAACAATTATAAAAACATATAAGGTTACATGTTCAGTTGGGTGTAATATGAATTAATGTTTGAATAGCATTACACGACTACGATGATAACTAGAATTAAAAGCATATTAAAACATACTAAGGTCGTATATATATATTCCAGAAAACATTAAATCACTACGGTAATAGAGAAAAAAAAAATATATGTAAGAAGATAAGACATGACCCCATGAAGAAAGTATATCTAACGATCACATAAAATATTTTATAAAACATTTTATAATGATTTGAGAAATAACATTTTGACTGGATGATACATTTATCATATGTAATATTAAAAATAATTGGTGTGCGAAACATATGATGGCAAATATTAATTGATAATATGAATAAGTTTTATATTCGCAATAAACATATGTCAATACATGACCCCATCAAGCTATACTGTTGACTCATGAGAAAAAAAAAAAAAAAAAAAAAAAAAAAAAAACGAGACATGATCTGACAATTGCCATATAGCCGACAAATAATAAATATAAAAAGGGTTAAAGGCATACCCGGTGAATCGAGAGTAATAAAAAAAAACTTAGAGCGAGTGAGTAATAATAAACGCACTCCTTCTCTCTCTAGAAAATTTTCTCCAACCTCTCACTAGATTTCCAGCAAAGCTCCGCCTACCTAATAATTTCCGGCGGTCGGTCTTGACCGGCCTTCCGGATCTCCTTTTTACTTTCCTTCTTTTCAATAATAATCCTTACCTATGGATCTGTCGCTGCCCACTGCCGCCGCTCACTCGCCGTTTGCTGATGCTGCCTCTCTGGTCCGTCATCGACGGCTGTTGCTGCGTAGGAGTTTAGATCTGTTGGGTTTTTGTCGGCTCCTTTAAGGATGGCTAGTTTTATCTTCTATGTATGTATTATGTACTTAGTGTACTTTTGTCAAGCTACACTTTATATGGTTGTATCAGTCAAAGCTCACTCGGGTGATTCCCCCCACCTTTGAATGGTGTTGCTGTAGGCTGTCTCAACTATTTGGTGTATGTCTTGTTTGGTTTAACTTGTTATGTTTCGATGTAACTTGTTATGTTGTATCTTCCTCCATTTGTGAGGTTTGAAATGAAATGAAACCTTTGTTCAAAAAAAAAAAAAAAAAAAACAACAACTTAGAGCGTGCTGATAACGTGTTACAAAATAATGATAATCGACAAGAAGTATAAGCTAGAAGAATAGAGAGATTGTAGAATGCATTTTTATTGATGATTACAAACTACAAATGAACCTCTATTTATAGGGTTCTTACAATCAAGGTGATAATCAAGATAAGAATAAATCTTCTACTAATCATACTTATCTTCCTACTAATCATCCTAATCACCAAGTGATATGATAAGATTTTATGGAGGTTAAGGTGTATGGATAGACACACATTAATTATTCATAATACATTCAAGTTTTTATTCTTGAATTGATTGTTGAATCCTCAAAACAATTACACCAATTCGAATGAAATTCTGTTTTAAGACACTGCTAACTGCAGACCTCAATCACGCTCTTATAATCTTCGATATATGTATTTTACACTTTGTTACCATTTGCAAATTCCTAACGATTTATTCTCAACTAGGGGTGTTCACGGATCTGGTAATATTTACGGTAACCGAAAATCGAAACTGAACCAAACCGAAAAAACTGAACCGAATTCGTAAATGAACCGAATCGAACTAAATATTCGGTTATTGGTTTGAATATGCTTTAGGCAATGAAACTCGAAAACCAAATTCATATAAATTTATTTTTTTTCTATGTATTTATATGAAAAAAAATCACTAAAACTCTTTTATAGTATAAATAAAACATTATTTAAGCTTGAAAAAAAATTTGTGGTAAAAATATATATAATTAAATGAAAAAATAATTAAAATTATCTAATTAGGGTTATTCTGTTTGATTTCCGGTTATAGGGGTTCGGTTTTCAATTATTCGGTTTGGTTGAATCACATTTGAACTCGGTTCGATTCGATTTTACTCAAAAAAAAATATTAACCAAACTAACTGAACCGAATAACCCGATAACCGAACCGCTCAACAAGTAATGCATTTTGATAAGGATGCATATCTCTGGCCTTAATAAATAAGAGCAGATGCCCAAGGCCTTAAGGCCCAAGTAAGTATGAGGTCTCAAAAGTCAAAACTCTCAAAGATCCATCTAGCATCATAAGTTCATAACCAACCATTTCTCAAAGATCTATTGATAAAACCGTTTAAGAGGTTGTAACTTGTAAGCATAGGTTTTGCTTCATAATTCTTCTACTGTTTGACTCATTTGATTGTCATTTTTTTTAACGATATATTTTTTTTTATTAAAAAACAAATAATTTAATCTTTGTTTGTTTTGTTTGATTTATGATCTTTAATTATAGTTTTTTTTTATTAATAAAGATAATTATTTAAAAAGTTTAATTATATTGTTAGTTGCTTTTTATCTATATTTTCTGTATTTATTTTCTACTTGTATATTATATCAACAAAATGAATTTATAAATTTATATATTAAAAAATAATAATTTAATTATTACCTAATAAAAAAATATTTTTTTGAACTACGAAAGTCTTCACTTGAGGTTTTGTTTTATTATTATTATTATTATTATTATTATTATTATTAAAAACCACCACTTTTCATTAACATGAAAAATTACATGAAATTGGAGAGGAGTCTAGACACAATCTGTGCTCCCACTCCTTTCTGAATGCAAAAACTAACATGATGAAAAATAAAGACACCCCTCTGAGCGTTATTAGAGTGACTGATGGCAATAGTCCTAATACGAGAAAGTGTATCCAAAGCTTCCGCATCTAATTCCCCAAACGTAGAAAAAGCGAACGGAACAAACTTGTATCCATTGTCTTCACATTTGGACGCATACTTCTTCTTCTTCTTCTCCACAGCATTACTCAAAGCCACACCAGGAGCCCACGAAGTCGCCCCGGTACCAGCAAATGAGGAGACCCCGGTCACATCCAAGCATGCATCTTTACCTTGAAACCAATTGAATAATAACAAGTCTGCAGGAGGTAACTCCCTCCCTTCCTCTGAAAGAAACCCCATGGGAGCCTCCTTGCGCACCATGATCCCCGCTTTGGAGCATATATCAACAAGGATATCGCGTACCAGATTATGCTTGAACTTTACACCTACCTCGCTAGAGCAGTGGACCGCATGATCCCCCATTGGTCCATACAGTGTACATTGCAACTCGGGTCTAGCTTATTATTATTATTATTATTATTATTATTATTATTATTATTATTATTTACTTTTTTTATAAAGAGGTGTTTATATATATCAAAGATAAATTATATTTCAGATCGACGTGTTGAACTGTGTTCGATCACACATCGACCAAATATGAGATTGTTTGGTTGTTTATAAAGTCAAGGTGTCATCTCCTCCTTTGAGTTAGCTTTTTGGAGTGAGTTCGACACCTATGTCTAGCTTATTACTCATTTGGTTAACTGCATTTCATTTATTAAATGATTTCTGATATGGAGTATATATCAAAATGTTGATTAATACGATGAAGTACGAACTCTTCTTGACAATTTTTCTCCATATATGGTTCAATTTTGAGTCGGATTTTTTAATTCAATTTTGATTTCGTCTTTCTAACAAGATCGTCATGTCACATTCATGTCATCAAACAAAACTGTGTGTACACAGTCTCATTATTCGGAGAATATAATGCATGAAAACATATTTTCATAAATGCATGAAAATAACAAACAAGACAAAAATTTGGGTGGTATGTATTAAATAGCTTGTCAGAGTACAAAAAGATGTATGTGGTGAGTTAACAAGAGTACAATGTGCACTCATTGCTCTGAATGCGATGCCAACGTGATAACAACCGTTAACGTTATCTCTTCGATCCGTTTAAATAACATTAATAATAATTCCTACCACTTCTTCCTCGGATCCAAATTGTTCCATAAAGCTTTGTTTTCATTCATTTATTCTTCTCTTATAATAAATGACAAGTACAGTTTTTATATATAGTTTAACAACATGAACATAAGTATAATCAACTTGAGAAAGAGCAACTAGCAGGTATTGTAGATTGTAGACGGTACGTATAGAATGAACTCAAGTGATATATGTTTTTAGTCGCTTACTGATATTGTCATAATGATCTATATATAGCTATTAACTAAGGGAAATTCTAACTTGTGCCATAATAGTAAAGGTTAAGAGGCATTAAATGAACTCACATTATCATGTTCTCATGTTCGTTGATATTAATAATTTTCTAAATTTATGATGTCTACTAAAATTATATATAAGTGTTTTATATGAAAATTAAGTTATTTAAAGTGTTATAAGGATAAGCTCCAGCTTCAAAAACATGGGTCTTAATGTAATATTCTCAAAGTTGAAGCTATAAGTGTTCCCTCCCAAATATCAAAGGATTAAAGTGAGCTTAATTGAAGACTTGAAGGGTCAAAGTGGAACTTTATTAGTGATAGCTATATAAGCTCACTTTCAGCCTATTTTCATTATTCTACTTATTGTATCTCTGTGTGTTTTTCATCTCTTCTGTCATTGTTCCTGAGTTGAAGAGAAACCCTAGTTTTGTAATTTGTTTATCTCTTTTTCTGTATTGTAAAACTTTGCTATTCTTTAGCTGTTTGTTATAATAAAAAGTGAGCCAAGGGGAGGTTGGTTGGGTTCACTCTAAAACTGATTTTGTGATTAATTTTGCTTTGGTTTATAAGTTTCTACATGGTATCAGAACCAGGTTGCTCTATACCAAAGCTTTTTTAAACGATTTTAAAAGATTTGAAAAATTAGGGTTTCTCAAGATTTGGGCGTTTTGATCTATATATGTAGATCTTGTTGTTCCGAGGGTGGATATCGTGTTATTGATATCAGATCTTGAAGATCTGAAGTTTAATTGGTGTTTTCTAAAAATTAGGGTTTCTAATTTTTGTGGGTTTTTAGATCCTGGTGGTTCTTGTGTCAATTACTCTCTAATTTAGTAATCTTATGAGTTAATTGACATTCGGAGAGTCTTAATTTTGATTTTTTGTCAAAATTGTTTAAAATTAGGGTTTAGTGTATCAAACTCTAATTCAGGTTGTTATTGTTTGTTTTTTGTTGGTTAATCTATTTGATTGATTCTAATTTCAAATCAAAAACCCTAAAATAATTTTTAGGGTTTCTAGAATCAGATTGTTTATATTCAATTGTTTTGTTATTAATACTGTTTTTTTCTTTTCAGGTATTTTCCGCTGTGCTGATTGGTTATTTGTGTGGATCTTCTTGATCCTTTGGCATTTTTTTATGGAAGCTTGCGTGCACTGTAACTACCTCTCACGCCCTCTTTAGGTTTTTTTGTTTTGGTTTTTTAGAATTGCATGTGACGGCGAGTAGGTTAAGGGATTTGTTGTTGAAAAGTTGTTGTTGTTGGGATTATATGTGCTTGAGGAGTTATAAGGTGTTCTTGGTGTTGGTTTCTTTGTTTTGTTCTGTTTACTTTTGTCTAATTGTTTTAAGTGTTTGTGATCTTGTTTTGATTATTTTTAGTCTTGAAAAATGTCTGGTGAAGATGATAAAAATAAAAATAAAACACATGAAGGTGGTACTAGTGAGTTAAAATTGGATATCTATGACCCTTTATATCTGCACCCTCATGACATTGGTGTTCAGCTAATTACCTTCAAACTTGAAGGAACTGAGAACTATAAGGTCTGGTCTGCTGTTGTGCAGTTGGCTTTACACACTAGAAATAAACTTGATTTTATTAATGGCAAATGTGTTAGAGATCCCACTGATGTTCTTTATCAGGCACAATGGGATATGTGTAATTATGTTGTTCTGTCTGTTAATACAAATAATGTCAAAAACGTTATTCGCATTATTCGGTCTTCTCGTGTTTTGATAATCACAAAATATAAAGACATGTTATGTAAAGTTACGGTTTATAAGTTTTTAATCGAGGAAACTCGTTTCTTCTACGTAGCTGATTCAACATCACTTTGGGTATGAACAAACTTTATACCGTCATTAGTTAAGTGCTCAAAGAGTTTTTAGTTTCTCCTAAACTTACATTTTTAAGTTTGACAAAACATTTTCACAAAAGAATTTTTGTGTTTTCCAAAAAAAATGTTTTATTAAGAAAATAAATTCAAATTCAAACTTAATAACAGCTAGTTTCTCCCCCAAATCAGTTCAGCCTGAACCAGATAAGTTTTCACCACGTCAGGACAAAATGGGAGCGTTTTGTCGGGGCGGTCCCTTAGTGATAAATGATCATCTGGTATTTAAAGGACCGTCCCTCTCCCACCTGTCGTCAATAAATACTGAACTGTTACACTTCAGAAAATAGACTTCCACACACACAAAATTTTCTGGTCTTTGTTCATTTTAATCTTTGATCACTATAACATGTCGGTATATGTTTATAAGTGATTTCCTCTTCCGTCAAGTGCAAGAGAAGAACTCTCGACAACTATTAAGATTCAAGATGTTATAGGTGTCCACACACAAACGTAACAAGTGTTACAGTGATAGGTTCTGTAAATAATGTCATTGTTTCCGACTTGTGTGTAAGTCGGGGATGGGGATATTTGTGTGAACTTGGATGGTGATGTAGATCCAAGAAGTCTTGTAACTAGATTAGTTCATGTATTTGATATGATGAGAGTGATGTCCTAAAGTGTAGGTTAGGACTTGTTGAGTCATTATGTAAAGACTTGGATCGGGCGATGATTCAAGTGTGTCAAGTGTGTGAAGGCTTGGTTCGGTTGAAGAATCAAGTTAGTCATGTGTGTGAAGGCTTGGTTCGGGTGAAGAACCAAGTATGTCAAATAAGTGAAGGCTTGAATCGGGTGAAGATTCAAGTTGGACAAGAGTGCTTGTTCGTGTGGCCACGTGGGCCTTGGAGTAGATTGGTTCTAGCTACGATTAGAACTCGGCATTATGCTTAGTGTCGTTAAGCCTTGTGTAAGCATGTGTACGGATTGCTCCGCCTGAAGGAGTGTGTTGATATAGTGATTGATAACTCTCGAGTGTGGTACTCAAGGAGTGGAGTAGGACGGAGAGTGAGCTTCGTGCCGAACCACTATAAATCGCCGCATCTCTTGGTTGTGTTCTTTCCGTACTCTTTACTTTACCTATTTATTTGTGTATGCTAGTAACCAAATTGATATCACATAACTAGTAAAATTCAACAAGTTTGTAAATGAAAAATAACCGGACCTAAAATGGCTAAATGATTTAGAAAATTAAAAAGAAGCGGTGAAACTATACACCCCCCCCCCCCCTTCTAGTTTCTACACTGTCTTGGATTTTAGGATATATTTCTTAAGACCTTTATAAGGGTCAAGTGTTTTCTAAAAATGCTAAGTCTGTTTGGGATGAATTAGATGAAACTTATAATAAAGAAGATGGTTTTGTCATCTATAATTTGCATCATAAAATTCATACATTAACACAATCTGGTATGAGTCTATCTGAATACTATCATGAGTTTAATGCATTGTGGAGGGAGTTTGATTCTCTTGTTGATATGCCCACACGTGTTTATGATACTGCTACCAAGTTGAAAAAGCATTCAGACCTTCTTAGGCTAATGCAATTTCTTACGGGACTTGATGATAGTTTCAGTTCAGTGAGAAGTCTTATTCTCACTACTGACCCTTTACCAGATGTTAAGTCTGCTTTTGCTACTCTTTCTATAGATGAATCTCATAGAAATAGTCATGGTGCTAATAAATCTGTTAAGAATGGAACAGTTGCTTTTGCAGCTAGACCTAATACTAGCGCTTCACAAAACAATAACTGGAATTCTAATAGAAACAATAATAATAATAATAATAATAATAATAATAATAATAATAATAATAATAATAATAATAATAATAATAATAATAATAATAATAATAATAGAAGATTTGGCAGGGTGTCAAATCTTGTTTGTAAGCATTACAATATGAATGGACATACTGTTGATAGGTGTTTTGAACTTGTGGGATATCCCCTGGTTTTGTTAAAAAAAGGAAATGTGAATCAAAACAATGCTAATAATGTGACTGATACTAGTAAGAGTACCACTCATACTCTTACTAGTGATCAGTATCAGAGGTTAATGTCTTTACTTAGTGGTACAGGTGATGCTAGCAAGACTCATGCTAGTGTTGCAGGTATTGTTGTGACATCTAATTGTGTTATAAGCTTCTTTACTAGTAGATTTTTTTAATTTCAATTCTAATATAAGTACATATAGTACTTATATTGGATGGATTATTGATTCAGGAGCCAGTCAATACATCACCTTTTGTGCAACCATACTTTTTGATATAATGGATGTTTCTCATTTAAATCTTACAGTTGCACATCCCAATGGAACTGTTGCACAAGTTAAACAGATTGGAAGTTATAAATTTGAAAATAATCTAATTCTTAAAGATGTGTTGGTTGTTCCTGGTTATCATGTGAGTCTATTGTCTATTCATAAATTGTCCAAGGATAATAATGTCATTGTTAGTTTTAACGATAAGATTTGTAAAATTCAGGATTTAACTCAAAGGTTCCTGATGGGGACTGGTAGTGAGAAAGGAGGCCTTTATTTTCTTGATGAAGGTAAGAGGGTTCATAATAGTAATATTAAGAGTTGTGTTATGTCAAATTGTATTTGGCATAACATACTTGGACACCCCTCTGATCAAGTTCTAACTGTGCTCAAACATAAACTTAAAGATCTTAAAAGTACCAGTTCTGAACCTTGTGAAATATGTCATAAAGCTAAACAAACTAGAGAACCTTTTCCATGAAGTGATCATAAAACTGAAAATATGGGTGATCTGGTTCATCTTGATGTTTATGGACCTTATAAAGTTACTAATAGCGATGAATTTAGGTTCTTTCTTATTGTTGTTGATGATTACATGATGAGTATGAGAATACTCGTCATTTTGTGCCCAATTTGGATCGTAAAAATACTGAAAACAACCAAATACACCTAATTATACTGCAGATATCCTTGGTTTGTGTTTGAGTAAACTACAAAGATGGTCCCTGTGGTTTGTGTTGACTATCACTCTTGGTCCTTTGACTTTTTTTTGCACTCCCAGCCGCCAACTCCGAAACCCTCTTCACTAATAGTCCCTTGACCAAACGGCACCAGTTTTGACTGTTAAACACCCCTCATGTGACTTGCACAAGAGGGTAAAATTGTCTTTTCCCATTCTTCTCTTTGTTTGCTCAAGTATTTAATAAATACAAACAACCACCTCACCACCAGATGGTTTCTCTTTCTATCATCATCAATATCCCCATCATTCCGATAAAATAATAAGTTCATCAAAATAACTTTTGTGGTTTTCTCTTTTAGATCCAATTAAGATTTTAGATCTGTCATGGTCGAAAAAAATAAAACTATAATCAAACCATTCATAACAAGTAACAACCCACAATTGCTCAATCATTACACACGAAATCAAACCCACATATATTCAGATTTAAATCTATCCATTGGGTGTAATTTGTCCCACGAGTGTCGAATATGATGTGTTCGGATATAGGGGTTTTGAAATCGATCTATGATGGTGGGGAAGCTAGTGGTTGTGTGGTGCTGTGTCGATGGTGTGGTACTGTATCGATGGTGGGAAAAGATTGAATCTTGAAACTTGTCAAGAATTGGGTTTGAGTTTTTATAAAGTTTTGTGAATTGGGTTTGAATTTATTTGAGATTTTGAAGATTGGTTTAGAAAAGATTGAATCTTGAATTGAAAAAATGAATAATGAAAATATTGATGTCAATATCTGATGGAATGGAAGATGAAGAAGAGATTGAATCATCTTTAACATAAGAAGTTTGCTTTTTTTTTTTTTTTTTTGGTTAATTTGGAATTAATATTTTGGAGTTGAAAGTTTACGTGTGATTGGGGGGTATTTGATTGTTTGTGATTAAGGATTGTTATGATGATTAGTTGTGATTAGTGGATAGATTTGTTTTGTTGGAAATTGTTAGTTTGTTGTGGTAGTGTTTATGAAAATTAGTTAGCCGAAAATATAAGAGAAATATGGGTGTTTGATTGAGGTGGTCAAAATTTCATGGAGGTGTCCGGAAAAATTGATGGCCGAAAATAATGGTGGTGGGACTTAGGTGTTTATGGCTGAGAAGATGAAAAAGGGTAGTGGTAGGTCACATAAAGAAGAAAGAGTGAAATTGACATTTTTATCCTCATGTGCAAGTCACATGAGGGGTGTTTAACAGTCAAAAATTATGCTGTTTGGTCAAGGGACTATTAGTGAAAAGGGTTTCAGAGTTGGTGGCTGGGAGTGCAAAAAAAAAGTCAAAGGACCAAGAGTGATAGTCAACGCAAACCACAGGGACCATCTTTGTAGTTTACTCTTTTTGTTTTTATGTGTTTCAGATACAAAAGGATTGAAAAAAGATAAAAAAAAAAATGAGCAAAGTTTGCAAGAATGGCAAAATCAGTCCCTCAACTTTTAAGAATTGTCAGAATTGGTCCATGGAAGATCTATTTTGAAGAAAAGCCAACAACAGCCCCCAGGAATCAAGGAATGACATTTCTGGCCCTTGGAGTGCAATTTTCAATATTTGGCAAAACAGGCCCCTCAAGTTTGAAAATTGGCAGAAATGACCCCCGGTGGTTTAATGTTGGAAAATAAACATTCAAGGTCCTTTGGGAATCTAAGTTTGACAATTATGGCCCTTGGATTATACTTTGGGGTTTTGGCAGAACCAGTCCTTCAAAAATCAGAAAATGACATTTTTGGTCCTTGTTATTTAACTAGCTTAAGCCAAACAGATCCTAGTTATTTACATAAACCCAAAAACAAAACCCAACACACCCCATTAATAATTTACCCAACCCAATTAATTAAACCAAACCCAATCCAATCCTTAAATCACCTGGCCCAACCCTTAGCCCAAAACCATCCCACCCCTTTAGTTAAATAAAACAACGGGGTCAAACACTGGGTCAACGCCCTTCCCCTTCCTCCCTTTACCGCCAAAACCAGACAAAACCACCCTGCACCTCCAACATCTTTGTCCCCCTCCACTCTCCTACTAACCATCCTACTACACCAATCCACAAGTCAACCCAGTAGCTAATTTCCCACCCCATCCTCCAGGTCAGCAATCCACCTCAACAATTTGGGCGCCAAAAAGGATTTAAGGACTGAGATCATCCCACACCCAATCCAATGGGTGGGATTTATCCAAGAAAGCACAAAGGGTCATTTCAGAGCTGTTTTATCACAGAGAGAAAGCACAAATGAGAAAGAAGATATACTTATCATTTTAGTATAAATAGAAGGTTTGTAAGCCTCTCAAGGCATGTAGTTTTTAATTTAGTTAACTAGTTTTAACTTGTAATCTCTTTTCAGTATTAATATAAGTATTTCAGTTTTTCAGATTCCAAGCCTTGTTCTCATTTTCCCGTTTTTAAGTTAAAATTCCAATTTTTAGTTAAAAGTTTGTTTAAGCTTATTATTATCTCAAATATTTTCAGAAGCTCACTTAGGTTCTAAAACATAAAAAGAAAAAATCAGAAGCAAAAACGTCTCAAAATTACCTATGCATATGGACAGGAGGCTTTTTGGAAGTTGCCAGTAATGGAATGGCAAGATGGACTATCACCTAGCTTGTTTATAAGCTAGGAGCTTGTTTACAAGCTAGGAGCTTGTTGCAGTTTCTATCCACCCTTGTTTAGCTAGGGACTTGGAGGTCATACTTTATTTTCTAATTTTCAATTTTTAGTATAAATCTTGCATATTTTTGTTCTTGATTGTTATTGTGGTTGTTTGCTATTTCTGTTGACTTAAATGTGCTTAATATGG
Organism: Artemisia argyi; assembly: GCA_030686995.1. Lineage (NCBI taxonomy): Eukaryota > Viridiplantae > Streptophyta > Magnoliopsida > Asterales > Asteraceae > Artemisia > Artemisia argyi. Next base: position 16,829,450 of record CM060689.1, on the reverse strand, counting down.
ATTAGGATAAGCTTGATTATTAGTTTAATAGCCTAACTTGTTCATTTGCTTAATTAAATCCCTTAAACAGAATGCTAAGGAGTGTTTGGGTTAAGTGATTAGTCTAAGTTCTTGTTGTTTTCTTGGTAATCCATTGGTTCACATATGTTGCTTTAGTACTAAATAGGTCATAACAAGCATTAGATACATAGGTCTAACACCAAAAAGTCAAAATTAACCTCTAGGTCTCCTTGTGGTTTAATTGTTAGAAAGTTAGAGTGGTATAATCTATTGTTAGGTTTAAAACTTGTTAAGATTGCTTATGTTAGGCTTATTATAAGTTAAAACAGCTAATTGAATCATCTAGGATCATTGAAATCTCAGTTTAGTCAACTTAGGTAAAAAAAATTTGAAAAAGTCAAATCACCACTACAGTCTCGCAACCACTTTGTCATGGAATTTTCATGAGCACATTTCTCAACCATTTGATCTATAACTTTGGGGATTTATACTTTGCTAGCTTGTGAATCCAAATACATTATTGTTGGAATTTTAAGAATTTTCTTTTAGAGGTTTTGAATAGCTCAAAGTTGGTTGTGGATCATGTTTGCTCCCCTGCTCCAAACCTTGTGCCTACTGACCTGTTTTCACTTGACCATAACTAGTTCAACAGTTGACCTTTTTGCTTAACTCTTTGTGTTTTGGGAAGCCTGCTATGCTGGCTTGATAGATCCATATGTTGTTTGCACTCAATTGCTTGCTAGCTCGCTTATTTTTGCCGTCCAAGTACCCCCTAGCTGATGTTCAGCTGCCATCTCGGTAGCAGCTAAGCTTGTTGATTTTTTTTTGTTTTGATTGATGATAGCTTGTTGAAATGTTGTTATCAGCTTATATATGTTTGTTTAAGATTGTGTGAGCTTGTTGTGGTTTAATTCTAGTTTGTGTACTTACTTTGGCCAACTGTTCTTGTTTCAAAAGCTCACTTAGAACATAAAACTTTCCACTGTTGGTCTTTTAAGCTTGCATAAGCTATTTTAAAGCTTCTCAGTTAAAGTCCCTTTGCAAAAGTTGGTTAAATTTGTTGGTTAAACGCTTTGCAAAAAGAAAAATTAAAAAAAAAAAAATGTTTGCAAAAAAGCGGGTTTAGCATGAATTGAACCTGGGACCTCATGGTACACACAGACACAAGCACATACTACACTACCACTCGCCCTTGGGTCTTTTTCGGTTAACCTTTGCAAAATTTATTATTTGACCCCTTCTTGTCTGTTTGCTTAATTTAGCTTATCAGTTTAGAGTGCTTATTTTTTGCTTATTTTGAAATTGTGCCCCCTTTTTTTTATATTTTTCTTAGATCAGTATTAGCTTGTAGTATTTGTTATAAAAGTTTCAAAATTTTTGGAATAGTTTTGATATTTATTAGAATTTAATTAGTCTTAAATAGTTTTAAATTCATAATAAATAGAATTTTTATTGAAATTTTAATTTTCTTTTTTCTAAAAATTTCTTTTGTCATCTAGTACGTAGGAAAATTATTTGTAAGCCCGTAAGACTAGTGTAGCTTAAAATTCACGTTTAACTTGGCACGTTTACGTTTTTTTTAAATTAACTTTTACGTTTTTAAACTTAGATTACGTTTTAGGGTTCCCTAGCTTCCTATTATCATTCCCGTAGTATTTTAAGTAGTTTTTAAGTTTTATTTAGCATTCATTGTTTAAATTCCTATTTTGGTTGCATTTATTTTATCTCTCGTTCGTTATTTGTAGTTTCCCATAGTTGTAATTGTTCCACAATACCAAATAATCTCTCAACATCCTTATAAGCATTTTAATCTCGAATCTTACACGATATCACTCATTCACACTTCGTTGGGACACGACCCGGGTGATCACTTACCCGGTATCACACACACACACACACACACATATATATATATATATATATATATATATATATATATATATATATATATATATATATATATATATATATATATGTTGTATTCACGAGTTTTGCAAGTCGGCCTTTTCACAAAGGTTGATTAGTGAATTCCCCTCACGTATACTTTGTGTATCTGTTTGATACGTACATTCTGCACGTGTCATTACACTAGGTCTGTTTGGGTGTTCTTAATGAAAAATAAAAGTGAGGTTTTTGATCATATTGTCAGTTTTTTAACTTGATCAAAAATCAATTTGAAAAAACTGTTAAAGTTTTTAAAAGTGATATTGGAACATAATTTGTAAATAAGAAGTTTGAAATTTTTTGTTTAAACAATGGTATTTTGCATCAAACAACTTGTCCTTATACACCCCAACAGAATGGTGTAGCAGAAAGAAAGCATAGGCGTTTGTTAAATACTGGTAGAGCCCTCATGTTTCCAGGGGGGGGTTACCTTTGAACATGTGGACTGAGTCTATTCTAACTGCTACTTATCTTATTAACAAGATGCCTACTGCTGTGTTATCTGATAAAAGTCCATTTGAAATGGTGTATAATACTAAACCTAATCTTTTAAATCTAAAATGTTTTGGCTGCTTATGTTTTTCAACTATTCTGAATGAGTCTGATAAATTTGGATCTAGATCTGACAAATGTGTGTTTGTTGGATATGCTTTTGATAAAAAAGATATAAATTGTTTAATATTGATCAAAAGAAGTTTATTTTTTCTAGGGATGTAAGGTTTTATGAAACTGTTTTTCCTTTTAAAAATAATTCTTTTTACTAAAGATTTTGTATTTGAAGATAATGGTTTAAATAGTTTGAACTTTTTTGATTATGAAAATGAAAGCCTCAGAATACTTTTAGATCTGATGAGCCCTATGATGATAAAACAAGTAGTATAGATAATAACATCAAATCTATACCTGAAACTAGCATTCCTAAACCTAGTGTCAGCACTGTAGATGGAGCAGCTAGTGTTGATGAGTCTTTGCAAGCTGAAACAGTAGAAACTGCTGATACAGCTGATGTAGATGTTAATTTGCCAGTTGAAACAGTAGAAACTTCCGATACAGCTGATGCAGACAACACTAGTGGAACTTCTAGTAGGAAGGACACTGGAATTGATGAGTGTGCAACAGAAACTACTGTTTCTAAAGGTATACAGGATACTAGTGTTAATGATGATGAGTATATATATGAGGGTGAGGATTTAGATATGTTTGGTCAAATGTTTGAGTCACCAGAACCAGCAGGTGCACAAACTGTTAGGAGGATTAGTAGAATGACAGCCTTACCATCTAAATACAAAGATTATGTGCTTAATAAAAATCATAAGTATGGAATTGATAAGGTTGTTAAATATTCCTACTCAATCTTTGATAACTTTGTTTTTACTGCTAGTCTTAATAAGATTCATGAGCCTGCTACCTATGAGGAGGCTGTTAAAGACATCAGATGGAGAGAGGCTATGAATCATGAAATTGAGGATTTAAATAGAAATTTTATCTGGGTAATTGTTGAATTGCCTGCAGGTAGAAAAGCTATTGATTATAAGTGGGTTTTCAAAGTTAAGTATAAGGCTAATGGTGAGGTAGAAATATTTAAGCCAAGATTAGTTGCTAAAGGATTTAACCAAAGGGAACGTATTGATTAATTATGAGAAAACTTTCTCCCCTGTTGTGAAAATTATCACTATAAGATGTGTGTTAAGTATTGCTGTTAACAATAAATGGCCTTTGTTTCAACTTGACATTAATAATGCATTCTTATATGGTGAATTAGAAGATGTATATATGGAATTGCCAGAAGGGTTTGCTGATAAAATTGATAAAAGAGTTTGTAAACTAGTTAAGTCTTTATATGGTTTAAAATAGGCTCCTAGAAATTGGAATGAAAAACTCACTTCTGTGCTTAAAGAGAATGGTTTTGTGCAAAGTCGTAATGATTTTTCTTTGTTTAACAAAAATGATAATGTTGTTTTGTTGGTGTTATTGGTTTATGTTGATGATATAATCATAACTGGAAATAATACTGATGAAATTAACAAGTTTAAAAAGTATTTGAGTTCAAATTTCTTGATAAAAGACTTAGGTAAACTCAAATATTTTTTAGGTATGGAGGTTTTGGATATTGTTAATGTATTTGTCTTACACAAAGAAATATTGCACTGAGCTCTTAACTAAGTTTGGTATGCTTGGTTGCAAACCATGCAGTACTCCAATTGAAACAAATCCGGATAACAAAAAACTTGTTTCTAAATTTGGTGATGATGAACCATTGACTAGTATAACATATTATCAAAAGTTAGTTGGAAAATTGACCTATTTGACTTTAACAAGGCCAGATATTTCATATGATGTGCATTGTTTAAGTCAAGTTATGCATAAACTTATGAAATCTCATTTAAGACTTGCATTCAAAGTATCGAGATACTTAAAGAAAGAACCTGGACTTGGTATCACTTTTAAAGAAAGTGAAAATAATAATCTAAAGGTTTTTGTTGATTCTAATTGGGGAAAATGTAAAGTGACCAGGAGGTCTGTTACTGGTTATGCTGTATTTCTGGGAAATAACTTGATTTCCTGGAAAAGTAAGAAACAAGCTGTGGTTGCCAGATCCTCTACTGAGGCTGAGTTACGTTCAGGGCAATGTGTAATGTTTGTTGTGAGGTTATGTAGATTACCAAGATTTTGGTAGATCTATAGGTGAATGTGAAGTTGCTTGTGGAAATGTTGAGTGATAACAGTTCTGCTATGCAGATTGCTGTTAATCCAGTGCTTCATGAAAGAAGCAAAAACTTTGAGATTGATTTATATTTCTTGAGAGAAAAAGTGGCTGATGGTTTTATAAAACTTGTTAAAGTCAAATCTGAGGACAATATAGCAGATTTGTTCACCAAAGGGCTTAATATTTCTGACCATAACCATTTTTGCAAATGTCTTGGTTTGTTTAATGTGTTTCAGGATAATTTTGGTGAACAAGATAAAGATGATGGGGAAGTCTCAGGAAGCTAAAGCTTATGGGGGAGTGTTAGAAGAATAAGCTCCAGCTTCAAACACATGGGTCTTAATGTAATATTCTCAAAGTTGAAGCTATAAGTGTTCCCGCCCAAATATCAAAGGATTAAAGTGAGCTTAATTGAAGACTTGAATGGTTAAAGTGGAACTTTATTAATGAGAGCTATATAAGTTCACTTTCGGCCTATTTTCATTATTCTACTCATTGTATCTGTGTGTGTTTTTCATCTCTCTTCTCTCATTATTCCTGAGTTGAAGAGAAACCCTAGTTTTGTAATTTGTTTATCTCTTTTTCTTTATTGTAAAACTTTGCTATTCTTTAGTTGTTTGATATAATAAAAAGTGAGCCAAATGGAGGTTGGCTGGGTTCACTCTAAAACTGATTTTGTGATTAATTTGGCTTTGGTTTATAAGTTTCTACACAAAGAAATATTTGTCTTCATTAAACATTTCTCAGCTTGTGCCACTATGGCACAAGTTAGAAAAACCCACTTTGTTAGGTAAACAAAAACTTGAGTAACTTTGAGTCTTTGACTGCACATAAGGTTCCATATCTACGCATAATTTCCCTTTATAACGATTGTTTTAATATCCAAATTAATTGACTTCCTATCCTTTTGGCAATTATTAGTTGGTGAGATTGATTTTGGCATAATATGATTTACGTATATGGTTTTTTCAAAAGCACATATGATATTGAAACGAAAATTACCATGTTCCATCTAAAAATAACTGAAACCCAATATGTACATCTAGTTGAACACCGAAACGTGTGGCACAACACGAATATCTACATGCTTGATCAAAATCAATTCTTAGCTCCAGTCGACAAAATGTACTTTATATATCTTGCATCTCACAAACACTCGAAAGAGTATATATATAAGAGATAGGGCAAATTATTAAAAAAAGTATTATACTTGACACTGTTTCATTTTGAGGGGCAAAAATGTCAAAAAATTTCGCATATTACCCTAAAGATGATAAATTTGAAAGAAAATTACCCTCAAAATGAAAAAAAAATTGTTCACTGCCCATAAGATGAAACAGTGGCAAGTATAATACGTAGTACTTTTTTTTATAATTAGCCCTAAGAGATAAATTTGCTATTAAATACGGAGTAATAACCTCGTAAAAGCATCTATCAGGTACGTAGTTTGACAAAGTTCAAAAAAAAAAAAAAAAAAAAAAAAAGGTACGTAGTTTGACAAAGATGTGAAGATGAGGCCATAGCCACCCTTAACAGGCCAGCTGGTTGATGAACCGGCCAAATTCGGGTCCTCACAGACAAGATAGTGATAGTCTTAATGAAATTTTGTTGCATTACTACAACCCGACACAAGCAATTGTACGAAGTTAGACGTTAGAAAGAACTACATCAGCATAAGCAACCGTAGAAATAAACTTGCTATTATTGAGACATCCGTTATGTCAAACACAATAACATATTCTGGCTTTTGTTTTGGATGACCTGTTTTTAACCGTGTTGAATTATTTGTCGACGTCTATTTTGGTCTACTTTTATGATCTTTAATTGTCGTCTAGATGCATATTTAGATACATGAATTATCTATTTTATCTCATCTCTGTTGAATAATGATGTAAACCCCGTAGGTTATGATTTTCATTGAGTCACAATATATAGAGGCAACCTTAGGAACCCTAAACCCACAAACGGGCTTGAGCTTATTTATCATCTAATAATCTCAACTACTCAAAACATCAAATTTTTATTCCTCTTCAGTCTTAGGAACCCTGTCTTATCTCATCTTGACTACTCCAAGCATCACCACTCGAATATGCATTGGTGCAAACAACATTGTCTGATTACAGAACCAACAACCTCTAACTTTCGATCTAATACAATTAACTCGATCAAATCGTTCACATGGGATTGTGTTGTCGTTGATGTTGTTTACAATCGTGATAATGATTTTTCTTTAAAATGATTTTGTTGGATTTTTTAAATTCCATTTGATTTATTTTTTGAATTAATTAAAAGTTAGTTCTTAATAAAACAAATGATCTTCATGGTTTAAGAAAAGTGCTTTCTGACATCTCTTCTCAATAAGAGGTACGTGGAAAGAGTGATTACATATTTTACAATTGAAAAATCAAACATAATTTTGGTTTGCTGAGTTTAAATTTATTGTTAAACCACTTAACCATTCTCAAATATAAACTAAGTCTTGATAAAAGGAAATAAGGATTGGACCATTGTTCAATTATTGTGGTACTGATTGACAGGCTTTTTATGATCGTTACATGGAATATTTGATGGTAAAGTTTTAAGCTACAAAAATACAAACCATGCAAACATGTGAATTAACTAGGGTGTACGTACCGAGTATATTATTTACTCTAGCTAGATACATGAGCTACACCTACACTACTATGAATAGTTAAGTTCTTTGTTTAGAGCACGGCCCACTATGCTAGCTGCCTCAAACCATTCTCAGTTAGGTTTTAACATTCTTGGCACAGCCACATTTTGTCACTATGGCGCCATAGTGCACCGGCACCGGCGCTATAGGCGCGCTCGCCATCACAACAACGGCCGAGTTTGTGTGTGTGTTTTTTGTTTTGCTTTTTAGTGTGAAGCGGGACTTTTTTTGAGGTGTTATAAGAATGTTATAAGGGAAGATGATTTTTTGGTTTTCTATTATAGATATGTTATAAGGTAAAAGCTGACGTAGTGGCGCGTCTACAACCTGCACCTATAGATCGATGCACCTAGTGTTAGATTATGGACATTATTTTAGTAGTTGTATGTTAGGATCGAACTCGAGATCACGGGATTGCACACTTTACGTATGAAAAGTAAATGAATAATAATTATATATAAATGTTATATTAATTATTAGAACGTAAACACGTAATGATCGTTAACAGTTAATGGAAAAGGCTAACGAACATTAGACGAATAAAAGGAAAGGGACTATAGATGAAAATTGGAATGTCAAGAAGGCTCTAGAACCCTTGTGGGTTGGTTAGTGTCGATTGGATAAGGGTATCCCACATCGCTTGGTGAAGCTTTTGTTCTAAGTTTTCTATCCTATATAAACACACAAGGTTTCATTGTTTTCTCATAACTTGAACACATAATCTTGTGTGTTTTTTCTTCTCTTCTCCTTGCAATTTTTCGACACATCATTAAAGTTTAAGGGAGTCGAAACTTTGTATTCTATAGTGTTTGTGCTCGCTTTACTTGCATAAACGTTTACTTGAAGTAGTACGTGTGTACAAGATCGTGAATCAAACACATCATTGTTTGTTTCTTGGATTTGTTCACTTAAACCCTAATTAGGGTTCTTGAGTTGAAGATTGCATTTGATTCTTGTTCGGGCTAGAATCACAAAGGTACGTTTACATTTATATTTGATTGATTAATTAATTAATTACATGTTATATGATCTTGTTATAATTGTTTCCGCAATGCTTACTTGATGTATTTGGTTTATTTATATGATTGTAATGATATTATAATTCCAACACCTAGCACTTAAAGAACTGCATATATTCTATTGTCAATTTTTATTTGATCATATTTTTAGCCTAGTTTCTTATAAACACATTCTCTCACGTGTCTTTTAAAAAAGGATTATGATTCTCTCATGTTTTAACCAATATGATAGCTTATGTCATTAAAGTTTGTGAGAGTAAGTATAAAAGTGGGCCATATTTTTCCATTAAAAACTTTATTTAATTCTATAGTTTGTGATTAGTGAACATGATATATCATGTTCATTTGAATTTTAAAGAGTTTTTATCCTTTAAAAAACTATAAAAGGTTTAGACCAGAAGAAAAAGAAGATGGAGACAAATGTTGGAGCAGCGAATCCTTCGTGCTGACCGCCAACACTAGTCGACCAACCATGAGGACGTCGGTTGTCGTTGACCTCGAGCCCCTCACACAAAACTCAGACCCAAGAGCAAATGCTCATATATCATAATGTAGCTAAATTCTTTTATTATTTACAACTCTTAAATTAAAGCATGTCCAATGCTATTCTTTACTAGTTGAAAAAGCCTTTTTCCTAATAATAATTCACTTCGTTAAATGAGTTCTATTTCATAAAGATAGATATAGAATCTGTGAGGTAATTACTTAAAAATACACTTTGTGCTACAACCCTTCCTATTTGGTAGAAAACGATCCTATGATCTTGGACTGATCTTACTTGAGATTGAAAATCTTAAATTTGTCTATGATGAGCGGATCTAACTGTATTAATATTTATAATTGATTTTTCTCTGCAATACTATTCGATAGGGCAACATTGGTAAGTGCTACAAGATCTCGTGCATTGAAACCAATGGTTATGGACCCAAATCCATTAATATGAAACATTTTATTTTTCAAGTGTAATCGGGGTGCCTTAGTGTAAAGCCTTGTGACTAATGTTACCCCGTAAGTGTATTACATTATTAGTCAAAATTATATAAAGAGTACACATAGCATGAAACCTTAATGGGCCCAAACACACAATCGGGCTTGAGCCATATTTATCGTCTAATAACTAATACCACCAAAAAATGTGAAGTCTTAGGTTCAATTACAAACAATCATGAAGTAGTCACATCAACCTCCTTAAAAGGAAATATTTTATCCGGTTTAAATCTAATTATCTATATGACAGTAGATTCAAGGGTAAAACCAAGCTTTTGAGGGGGGAAAACCGTATTGTAATAGAGTTCTGAATATATTTTGACAAATTATGATGAGTTAAAAGATAATTTAGCATTGTAAATGTTATTAGGCGCCCAAATCCCAACGAAACATCTTGTTGGATATTTTTCTTATAATCAAAGAAATAATAATAACATTGATGACTCATATTAAATAAAGTAAAAACATTGATGACTCATATAAATGTAGGTCTATATATATAATGAGTGTGTAAAGTGTAAACATATGCACATTCACAAAAAGTTTTGCAATATGAACCTGTGGTCCGTGTTACTTTTAATCCACATGAGGCACATATATACCATGTAGAAACACATAAAGATGACCACCACCTCATTCCTCACAAGATCACACCATCACTACACCAAAATGGACCATCAATCCTTTCCTGACTCGACCTCCCCCTCTCCTCTAGACAAACCAAACTCGTTCGCAGCAAAATGCTGGCTAGACGACGCTTGCATTGTCGATATTGACCAGTTTATCACAACTCTATCCGGTATTAAATCAAAAGGTGTACGACCTGACCTAATAGGGTCCATTATCACACATTACGCGTGTAAATGGATCCCGGAACTCTCAACAGACTCACCTTCACCATCTCCATCTACGATAGCTAATAATAACCCCTCACCGCCACCCGAAAGCGCCACACAGTCATGGCTCAAAAAAAGGTTTTTCATAGAAACAATAATAACTGTCCTCCCATATGAAAAAAACGCGGTCCCATGCAGCTTTCTCTTACGTCTTCTTAAACATTCAAACATGGCTGGTGTCGAGTCGAATTATAGGATTGAGCTAGAGAAAAGGGTGGCATGGGTTCTTGATCATGCAACTTTGAAAGAGTTAATGATACCATGTTTTAGTCACGTCAAAGGGACTTTGTTAGATGTTGAGTTGATGTTAAGGTTGGTTAAAATGTTTGTTGAGTTGGATATTGATGGTTTGAGAAGTGGTGTTGGAATGTTCAAGGTTGCAAAGCTTGTTGATAGTTATTTAGCCGAAGCTGCCGTTGATTCGGAGCTTGGGTTGTCGGAGTTTATGGAGCTTGCTCAAGCTATACCGGAGCAAGCTCGCGCTAATGATGATGGATTGTACCGTGCCATTGATACTTATTTAAAGGTACGTTAATTCTAAGCTTTTAGTGAATTTGTTTCCATTAGAATATAATGTAAGTTTCTTCCAATTATTCGTATGTTTTTCAACGTATAAAATGGGTTAAGATACAATAATGTACGATGCATATAATTTAGCAGTATTCGTTTAAAGGTGTTTTTTTTGTTAGTTTTCCTATTTTTGACTTTTAACTAGTCTATCAAATCAAAAGATATATATATCATCTCTTTATTGGGACAGCTTTTACTTCTAGCTAGATAATATTCAGTAACTAAGTATTTTATTACTATATCACTTGTTAAAAATAAATAAATTGTCATTTGTCACCAGTACATGATTATGAAAAAGGAGAATAAAAGTGGTGGCACATTGGCCTTTTGTTTGGCCTCCCGTGATGAATATGACTATTTGGTGTTATATATCAGGAATTTCAGAGACCATATAATATAGTAGTAGTTTTGTAATGTGTACATGGATACATGTTTCTTTTGTTCAGATTATCATTTTGGTTACTGTTTTCGAACATTTAACTGGATATTATTCCAACACGTGTAACTACTAACCAGTGAGTTTTGAACATGAGAAATTTTGTGAGGACGTAGGTAGGCCGTAGGGGTGCCAATTTGAGCCGTGTTCAGATTGACATGTTAAAAAATTTCAAGCCAAATTTGACATGTTTAGCTAATCGTGTCGAAAAGTTCAATCTTAACCTTAACATGTTTATCAAACAGGTTAGTTGTTTCAATCCATTTATGATTCGATTATAATTTTAATGGGACAGTAAGTAGTGTATTAGAAACATTTTAACCAACACGATAAATATTTTGATTTAAGTATACACTATTATCAAGTATTTTGAAAAACAATATATATCATAAGATAGAGATACAAAATAGTTGGATCATATTATAATGAAATTAAACACATAACTTCTAATATCTAATATTTTTTAAATTTATTTTAACCGGGTTGTAATCGGGTTGAGAATCTCAACCCAAACATAACCTATTTATTAAACAAGTAAGTTGTGTCTACCTATTTTCAACCCGAACTTGTTTAGCCTCGAACCTAATATAACCTGTTTACTTTCATATAAGTCTCGGGGCGTGTTTAATTTTGTCTTTATAACATAATTATGAAACGTTCAAATATAATGTTATGACAATTTGCAGACGCATGCAAATGTGACAAAACGAGAAAGAAAGACGTTATGCAAATTAATCGACAGTCAAAAGTTATCCATAGAAGCATCCTTACATGCTGCCCAAAACGAACGTCTACCAGTCCGATCCGTCATTCAAGTGCTCTTCTCGGAACAAGCCAAGCTCCATTCTCACATGGACTGGAGTCGATCATTTAGCACTAGCAAGAGCCCGAACCTTGCATTGGACTCACACGAGCAACGTTGCCACTCATCTAGAGATGTCATGACTCTACAGCAAATAGAAATCAAGAAGCTAAAAGAAAATGTGACAAAGCTAGAAAGACAATGTCATATGATGCAATCACAAATTGACAAGTTGTCAGAAAAGAAGAAAGGGTTTTTCAACTGGAGGAAATTAGCAACGTCGACGACTCTTAGATCTATGAGCGTTGAAGTGGTCGATGAGCGGGTTGAAGGAAAAGGGTTTGATTTGGGTAGTATCGGAAAGCAAACTCCTCTTAAGGGAAAACAAGGAAGAAGCAAGCAGACTCCTAAAAGGTGGAGGCAATCCTCATCATAATTAAGTTATCGTAATATTGTTTTTAGTCTAATGATTTGTATTACGTAGTATAAAATAACGAGGTTACTAATAATAATTTGTATACTGTAACTTCTATTGCTTATACTTGTGTTGTAGTATAGTACATACATATAGATGTTTATACTCGTCATTTTCTTTTCCTATAATATCAATATTAACTATTCTGGGGTGAAAAGTTACTCACATATTTATGGTTGTACATTCACAATCTACTAAAATGAAAATTACAAACTCCTCTTTTATCCGTTGAACATAGAGGTAAGATAGTGTACGTCTACTGCAACTTTGGGTGGGGGGGGGGGGGGGGGGGGGGGTCGGGACCCTCCCTGCCCCTTAAAAGTTCCGCCTATGGGTAAAACTACAACATACAAGCATAGGACCATTCGTGAAAGATCTTTATGTCCTCGCGCAAGTTCTAGCCAGAAACACCAACAGGCTATAGCTAAACACTGAAGACGAACTTATTTTATCTAATGTCATTTATGTAGAAATAGGAAATATGATACAAGAAGTTACACAACTTGATGTGTAATATCATACATCAATGATCAAACCGAAGAACACTAAATTATCTCTTCTTGAAATTAAACCTCGAATGGAGTACACAAAGATGAATGCAAAGATCAAAACCAACACATTGTGCACCGCAGCAATAGGGCCAAGAAAACTATGCTTGTAAGCAAAATAACGGTCTAAATATTCTTTAATGGTTTCACCGTTTGTAAGTTCATCCGTGTAGTCCCCGAACTGTGAAATAACTATCCCGTAATAGTCCATGCCATCGGATTTCCCCAATAGTACCATCTCCACTACACGGGAATACTCTGTTGTGTGTTTTAACATACTGATCGACATTATCGATCAGTACTAAATAATGCTAAATATCAAAATACCTAGTATAAAAGTTTTACTTTTGGAAAGGAAAAATATGCCCACGTCTTATAACACCTAATAATACCTCACAAAATATTTCAAGTGAAATATAAAAGTCATATCAAGTGAAACTTACGGGCCGTGGGATGATGAACCCCGTGAACAGATTGGACAGTCCGTTGCATGAGGCTGTGACAACCATAAAATGCCATGTAAAGGAAACAAAAAATTGGAAGAAATTATACCAAAAGAATTTAGCAGCAGTCCACTCGAACCCAATCATGGAGTATACCACCACACTGTAGACTACTGTTTGCAATAATACATACGGGATTTCAACCAAAACCTGACTAAAAGCGTATGGCAAAGCAGAGTACATTTCAACCAAAACCACGGGTTGCACCGCATATGCATTTTGGACTCCTAAGAAAAGGACCGCAGCATACATTGAACTAGTCGCGTTAATCAAGTCTTGTTCAATTTTCCTAGAATGCATAACACAGTTAAGTATTGCAAAATTAAGACACTGAAAGCGCGTGAGAGGTGTCTTTCACGTTGCCTCAAAACGTTTTCGTTTTAAATTAATCTTACCTTCAATATACTGTACTAGTACATGCAGACCAAAAAAAAAAAGGTTTATAGTCCAAAGTCAGATTGGTATCAATATTTCAATGTAAACATTTTTGTTTTTATAAATTCTACTTAACAACAGTAAAAAATGATGTGATGTGGTATCGGTGTAGTTAGATAGTAACAAAAGTTCGATATATTAAGCCAAAGATTTATATATTATGTGCACATGGTCTCCAAATACTGAAGGACTGTGACACATGATGTTTACGTCCTTTTACCTCCGAGGTTCTAGAACACAGTAACCAAAAAGAGCCCTAGTGACAACAAAACATAAAGCAGTACGTAATTATGGCGGGTTTCGCCAGTATGACAAATGTTGCTGACTTGCTTCCATAGACATGCTATCCATTGTATAAGGTACCACTGCGAGTATTGACACTACAACATCCACAACTTTTAGCGGGGACATTTTTAGGCTTTCGGCGGACTTGTCCCCGCTAATAACTTTTGGCGGGGACGTATCCTCGCCGAAAGTGCCCCCGCCAAAACCTCTTCGCTAATTACTTTCGGCGGGGACATGTGGACTTTTTAGCCGTGACGTGTGGGACCCACACCGCCAGCCACACAACTGATTACACTGCAGGACCTTCAACATCGAGTCCTGGAAATACAGAGTGCTCAAACTGCATCAAATTGAATCACCAGATAATGGTACTCAGTAAAATGCTAGAATTGTATCAGCATCCCAACAACCAGACAATTGATTCAGCTGCTTTGTTTCACGAGCTTTATAATGAGATGTTAGGTGGTATAGGAAATCTTCGTATGTAGTGTTGTTGTTGGTGTTGTTATTGTTGTTTGTTGTGTTGTTGTTGTTGTTGTTGTTGTCGTTGTTTGTTGTTGTTGTTTAATAAATTATTATTATTATTTTTTATTTATTTATTTATTTTATTTTTTTGTGAAAACTGATGTAACAAAAGCGTTTATTTAAAACCACGATCCTACAATATCACAATTAACAAACACGAATGCAAACCGTTTATTTAAAACACGCAAGAGTTCTCAACCACATACATTTCATACAGACTCAAACATAACAACTCGACAACCAAACGAAACAACTCATACTAAACAACTCGACAACCAAACGAAACAACTCAAACTAAACAACGCGACAACCAAACGAAACAGATCAAACGATACAACGACCCGTTTATTTTTTTGCGGCTACTTCCCACTTTGCTTGAACTCGCACTATCTTTTCCTTTCCTTGCTCTCATTTCCTTGAGATGTGCAAACGTAGCTTCCAGATCTGTTATTTTATTTTTCAGATCTGTTATTCTACTTTCGGCTTCAACAGCAGCAGCAGCTTGAGCTTCAACAGCAGCAGCTTGAGCTTTAGCAGCATCTAGCTCTTCCAAATACTCTCTATAGTACGGTTTTTTCCTTAACCATACCAGAATCCGGTCTCTCTGCCACGGTGCACAATTCGCATACGAACCATATTCATCAAAAATTTCCTAGCCCCAATGATTTATAATTTAATTATACAGGAGCTCGTGTGATAAAGCATTTGCCCACTCCTGTTCCGGCGTTAAACCATCCATTGTTATGTGTGTTTTGTATTGTTTGCCGAATTTATGATATTTAATATGTGTTATGTGTATATTATAATATATATTAAAAGTTTTAGGAAAAAAGTTGCAGTTTGGAGGGAAATTTGGCGCCTAAACTTTTAGCGGGGACATGTCCCCGCCAAAAGTTGGTGTTTACAACGGTAAGAGTTTTCGCCGGGGACACGTCCCCGCCAAAAGTCCCCGCCAAAAGTATTGGGGGGAATAATACCCGGGAACAATAAAGCGCAACTATTTTGGTCAAAGTTGTAAAATACCAAAAATACTTTCGGCGGGGACATGTCCCCGCCAAAAGTGAGCGTTGAAAATGCAATAAACGGTCAGATTGTGTGCCAGCTCAGCACCTTTTTTGTCGTGTAGCGACTTTCGGCGGGGACATGTCCGTCGCCGCCAAAGGGCTCCTCGCCCGTCCAACGATTTGTTGTAGTGTGAGTTGGGTAATAGAAATCTTTTGTGCCGAGACTTGTACACTTAATTCAGTTATTAAGGCTTTGTTTCTTCTATAAACTAGACATAAAAGTTAATAAGAGATCGACCTAGCTAGGTGCAGTGTAGGACGAATAACACTAATTAGTGTGCCACCTGGCCCACCTCATCACATCCTCAATAACACATCAATTCCTAAAACACTCTCCCAAATAGAAAAACCAAATTTTACCAGGGTGCAGGATTACTCCCCTTTACCCAAAATAGAAAAACCAATTACACTTATTGGTACATGTAGGTCCCACGTAAACAATACCCCCACAAAAAATACCCCGCTCACTCAAAAAAAAAAGGCGTTAAGATAGTAGAATGACTAGGGACGAATGACATGCAAGGAGGGGGGTGGCAGTATGACATGTTATTGGTGAGCCATTGGTACCCAAACATACCAATAACACGCGAATAACACTATACACCTTGCTCTCTAATATTCTGTTCTCGAGTTTTTTTAAGACGAAAAGGTAAGGGACAAGAAGGGAAACTACAAATATTAGTTGTTGTTTTTTTTTCTTTTCTTTTTTTTTTTTAGATGGAAAGATAGGGGATGGGAATGGGTGAGAGAAGGAAGCTACGGTTTTTTGTTTGTTTGTTTTTTTTTTTTTTTTTAATTTGTTCCTTCAAAAATTGGTTGGGGGGGGCATAACCCTTTCGCTTATTTTTGCTTTAGATAAACAAATCATCAAATGAGTTGATCCGACCCGACCCGAATCCAATAAGACCTTATAGGGTCGGGTTCATTCGGGTCCAACTTATCTTATCAGGTTTATCGGGTCAACTCGATAGACCCAATAACCTAATAAGGTCGGGTTAGGGTCCTATTTAATTTCTTATCGGGTCAATCCGATAAGATATAATATATACTACCTCCGTCCCATAAAAACTGTCCAGTTTGACTTTTCAGAGTCAAAATGGTTCAACTTTGACCTTATCTATTTTTGTGGGTATTATATAATACTTGATAAAAAATATATGAATGGATTGAGTTTTAAATGTGTTTTTCATTGGTATAATTTTTCATCAAGTATTATATAACACATAAAAAATATTTAAGGTCAAAGTTGAACCAGTTTGACTCTGAAAAGTCAAACTGGACAGTTTTTATGGGACGGAGGGAGTAACATATTAATAAATCTTTCATTTTTGAATAAAAACCCATTAACAAGTTTTTTTTTTTTTTTTTCTTTTTTTTTTTTTTCTTCGGTTTTTCTATAAGTTTAGTGATAAGCATGTTGCTGCTCTTTCTTTATTAACATATACTCAGTACAAAACTTCCTGTATGACATAAATATGTGAGTTTAATTTGCAAATGCTTATTATGAATTTCTAAACACTTATGCTAACTTATGTAACTTATATTTCTAATGTTGGATATGTATGACCTCAATAACGACACATGGACGTGTCATTCCTTTGGTGGCAGATGCTACAACATAACACTATAACAGGACATGTGAGTGTATTTATTAGCTACATCCAATTAACCTATAGTAGCCACGAATATGTAATTCTTAAGACTAGTTTGTCTTTGTTCTTTTATGAATAGCAACCGGCCATCAATGTGCTAAGAGAGATTAAAAGGTTTTTAGTAGCAAATCCAACTGAAAATATCACCATGTTCATTGAGGATTATGTGACATAGCCAAATGCTTTAAGTAATATTTTTACTACATCATTGCCTCATAAACACATATTCCCGCCGAGTTAGATGCCTCAAGTTGGTGGTGATACAACAATTACCGATATGATAGCTAGAAAGTACCGTCTAGTGGTCATCACCTCTAAATCTATAGAAGCCTATGAGGGCATCCCTTATGAGTTGTCTTACGTAATAGAAAACCAATGTAAGTTTTGGTGTTACGTACTTACGTACATAACTGTAATATCTCGTAAATATCCACTTGCATTTGTATATGATAAATGAAGAGCAACCTATCATCACAGTTTAATTAACCATTTTTACGAGCCAAATTTTCGTTTTATTCAACAATGTTACTAACCAGGATGTTGTAACGTGATTCACATTCTTTATATCAAACTCATTCACGTACCACTATATTCCAAGTCGCGAACGAATCCTAGTCGGTGTCATTTTGAACATCATAACACAAAAATATAACTCACAACCCTCCCCCTCATCACCTCATTCTGCCTAGATCCTAACCAAAACACATTTAAACCCAAACCGGGCCATGGTACTATTCAAGTCCAATAGCAAATTCAGCCCAATCTCTTTTATAATTATATAGAAAATTCGTCTATAGCACACTTACTTTGGCTCGATATTTTGAAATTCTTTTAGCAACATCATAAAAACTTGATATGGATCGATTCATCATCCGACATAGAATCGAGACTTACAAAATACTAAACCTTGCACGAATGTTTAAAGACAACAAAAACCTCAAAGCGTAGCACGTTTACCATGTCATCAAACTTTAAAACTTGTTTATATAAATCTCCAACATTTATTTTACTATGTATTGTCACCTACGATTTACTATGTGACCTTAATAAACCTAAACAAGCACCCCCTTCGTCATTTATTATTTTTACATCTCTCGTGATGCAATTAAACTAAAACGCACCCTACTTGAAGAAGCTAGCAAACACACACCTATATATATATATATATATATATATATATATATATATATATATATATATATATATATATATATATATATTATATTTTGTTGTGTCTTGTCTTTTGAGTCGCACGAGAACAACAAGCACCCTCTTATATTTTTATCTTTCTTCTTGTGATACGTTTAGATCAAGCGCACTCTAGTCCCTTTCTTTTACTCAAGGAAGGTACCCTTTGAGTTAATACAAACGCACCTCTTTTATTATTTTGGTCACATTAAAAGTTTGCATGAACCCTTTGAGAATTACAAACCAACCGGTCCCCTCTTCTTTCGTTTTGATCGACTAGTAAGAAAGACAAGGACAAGATAAGCAACCATGTGTTCTTACAATTTCTTACACACTCCTCTTGTCCTTCCCCTCTTACGCTCTAAATCGGTCACCTCCTTGCTTTTGTTTCTTCCTTTAGTCGACTAGAACAAGCAAGTACAAGAGCAAAGTCCATGTGAACTCTTACAACTCTTATGACACAAACTCAACCATGCTTTTGACTTCTTCATTTTAACATTCTATGTACAAGACTTTAAAAACAAACCGACCCTATTTATTTTGTTCCTATGCGTCGACTAAACCAAAGAGAAACCAAAAACATGTTACTTCTTACACAACATCATCACTTCCCCACTCTTGTTTGCCTTGTACGCCACTTCCCCTTCATCACATCACAATTAATGTTTAGGGTCAACATGTACAATCCGATTATAAAAATCTCCTTATAAACTCTACTTCCCATCTCATTCATACGTACACATTCATAAAACAAACACAAATACTATTTCCTTTTTGTCTATGTCGTGTGAAGATGAAAAGAAAGAAGGAAAAACAAGAGTAGAAGCCAAGAGTTTAGAAGCCAAGTCTTGTTCATAAGCTACACCATTCGATCCCCTCGAAACCATCTCGACCCACCTTTAATAGGTGTTGTAAGTGCTTAAACCTTGTTCAATAATCTCTACTTAACCATGATGTGTTTGACTCCATTATAAGCTTTGTTTAAACCACTCTTATTGTATGTTGGAAGAAATCCAACAAACTGGTTTCTAGAGCGGAACCACGAATCAAGAACTACTCCAACAAGACCTCGGCAAAGGGTTATGATCCCTTAATGCCGAGTGACACCAACACACACGAGATATTTTACACTCAAACGTTTATTAAACGTGAGCAAGAAAAGAAGGTACAAAAAATAAAACATCACCCCCTCATCCCTATTTATAGAGAATGAGGGGGGAAAAACCTAATCCTTGGTGAACAAGGATTCTACAATTGAGGAGGTTAGGAACTTTCCTAATACATGACTAACCTCCTTAAGTTTGAGCTAAACTACAACTAACCCCCTAAACTTATATCCTAACTATTACACACTAATATTCTAACAATTTCCACCTTAGTGGTAATAGTTAGCCTTCTCCGATACGCAGCAGCTTCAACCAGTGCTGGAACCTCGGACCGGGGATCGCCTTCGTCAAGGCACCAGTAGCAATACCCGCTACTAACCTTAGCTCAAATCCTAACTCTGTAGAGAGTCCCTTTAGCCATGTATTCTCCTTCAATTCTCCAGCAAGTGTCATATAATCCGCTTCAGTTGTTAACAAAGCCATCATGTACTGCAACAAAGCTTCCCAACTCACAGCACATTCCTATATCATAAACCCGTACATTGTGATTGATCTACCCATGACAGTGATCGATATACCCATGGCGTAGTCATAATCCACAAAAGCATGTACGTCTGTCTGTAATCCACAATCAAACCTATCCAACATTCCCACATCCGCAGATGTTATGTCATGTCTCGTGCAGACCACTTGATACTCATGACTTCCAACTACATATATACATGACCCCTTACTCTTCTTTTCTTCATCACGATTCCCTGATAGACCATCCTCTAACGACAGCGTAGAGTGTCCCCCCAACAATATCTGAATCGACATCCCGTTGGAAAACCTGAATCGTGACACCCTCAGAGTATTACCACTCTGAGTCCTGAAGATCTCCATACCAAGAATAATTTCATTTGCTTCATCCAGCAAACCCTTGGTAACCCAGATCTCAGCCTTGCTTTCACAAGTAAACCCCATATAATCTATATAGAGGAATAGATATATGAACAAACCTGGTGCATAATTCCAGTAATATATGAAGCTGTCGTCACTGCTTCGTCTGAAACTGTTGCTGAGCGTACACATACCAGACCGAGTATCCATATTTCCTTTCATTACAGCCATCCACTTGGAAATTACCTCACAAGCAACTGCATTCCTGAAAGTTAATGACTCATGTACATATTCTTTTATCACTCCAGCAACTCCTAAAGCAGCCATATTACTGTCACCTCTATACCTTTCAGCAACATTACCCTCTGCACCCTCTTGACCAGGTACTCCGGTTACCGTAATGTCCGCCCCCACCTTTATACCAAGGTGTACCTTTTCCTGCTCTTTTACCAAGCAGTCCGTGTTTGTCTTTCCTTCAAGTTGTTTAACCTTCAACTTTCTTTGAGCCACTACAGCATGATCGTTACTCTCCTGAATTACATCAGCTTCACAATTTTCCTGAGCTCCCTGCAGTTCCACCTCAAACCAAACACGCTTTTGAACATGTACTCCATGGACCCTTGTTTTAACACCAAGACCAAGTTGCTTGAACCCAACTTGTTTTGAACCTCCATGTTTTTGTACAATATTCCCATCGAGCTTATCGATGTTTAACCTAATATTCATACTAGCTCTTCTTTAACCTTGCTACAAACCTTGTTAAGTTGCTTTTTAACCAACTTTACCAACAAGTCTCACAAGCCGTGTGTTAAACCCGTTTTCTTATAATAATTGATCTACTAACCTTTAGAAAAACCCTAAAGCTTCGATCTTTCCACCTCAAGTCTACAACCTTGATATACCTTGTACTCCAAGTAATCACTTTTCTTGAATCCCAAGACAAAGCTAAACCTTACTTGCCTTCCAAGAACCACCAAGACTTGAATTCCAAGAAATCGAAAAACTTGAAGTTGAAACTTCTTGCAAAACCTTGTCACCTTTGAAGCTCAAAACCGAAACTCCAAGAACCTTGTGACAAACGAAAACGATTTCCTATAACCCTAGGAGAATCGATCCACCTCCTTGCAAGACAACTTCAAGAACCTTGTTGCCCAAGTAATCTTGTCTCGCAAACCTAGAAACCTTGGACCTTGTAATCTACACAACGATAGCCAAACAATAACCGAAAAATGACATAGAACACAACCACACCAGAAACTTCGACAGCCTATATCTTTTTCCTGGAAGCTCCGATGCAAGATCCCTCTGGTGAGATCCTAGATCTATGTGTCTTCAACCTACGGTTCGAATTTCGTAGAAATCCAACGGTTAACGAACCCGCAGCGCCAATTCTCCCATGGCTGTGCAGTAACCGACGAACCAAACCCGGTTCACTCGTTTATCTTGTTTTGGCTCTCTCCACGATGTGTGATTCGTTCTTCTCGAACAAGGCTCCGATACCAATTGTTGAAAGAAATCCAACAAACCAGTTTCTAGAGCGGAACCACGAATTAAGAACTACTCCAACAAGACCTCGGCAAAGGGTTATGATCCCTTAATACCGAGTGGCACCAACACACACGAGATATTTTACACTCAAACGTTTATTAAACGTGAGCAAGAAAAGAAGGTACAAAAAATAAAACATCACCCCCTCATCCCTATTTATAGAGAATGAGGGGGGAGAAACCTAATCCTTGGTGAACAAGGATTCTACAATTGAGGAGGTGGGACCATGGTGTCTTAACATTCAATAACTTGGCAAGTTAAAGCTTCACGTCAGCCTGCATGTCACAATAACGTGGGTATTGTATGCAAGACACCCAATGTTCTTATTGACATTTAAAGCCCATGAAACTAATCTTAAATGTTTAAACATTATATTAGGTACGCTTCTTTTTTTGACAGCTTATAAATCGAGATTTTTTTCCCCTTTTCTGCTCCTATTCGGCAACACATCAAACCACCACAAACAACAATAATCACCTCTTTGCTGCTACTAATCGAATAAGGTCTTTGCAAATTATAATTGTGTTTCTTTCCACTCGTTTGTATCCATCAGGTATTCGATCTTTATATTTTTTTCCTTATTCGATTATAACTAAATCTGTAAGCATTGTTAGTATTGTGAGTTTATTAATCGTATACATAAAATCACAAATTGGACATGTTGGAGAATCGAACCATGTTTAGTTTTTCTTTGTTTTGTTCGACCATAAACTGAACCCATCATGTATCGACTTGGCTGTTCGTTATTCTTGTTTTGACCCCATGTAAAAATGACCACCCTTAACTATATTTTATAATCGACCCTTTTGTTTTTGACCCGACATGTTTCGTTTCGTCTAATAAATGTTATACGATATGCATGTAAAAGAATAGAATGCGACTCATATTGATATGTCGACCATAGATATCGACCCTACGATTTTCTTATGATCGACCTAGTGTATGTTCCTGTTTTGTCGACCCACATAATAATGATACTAGACTATATGTATGTATAGTGTAGTACTTGCATATGTATTTTGTTTTGCAGGGAGCGTATGGATGCATCCTAGGCTATTTGAATGATTGGATATTGATTGACTTAGTGATTGGTGTGTGCGCTATGCACTCCATTTCACTTCTGGTACGTTGGAGCTAGCTACTCCATGTACGCTTATGAATTGACGGATATATGTATTATTGTGACTAAGCATATTGTATGCTTTCTGAGTTCGTGGGCATTCCTGTTTGACATTATGATTATCTGTTTGACTTCGTTGACATCATTTGATCTCCTTATGGTTCATTATACTTACTCATTTATTTTATGATTCCTTGTTCAATAGTTCATTTTGATTCCGTATATATATTCATTTGATTCAGTTACTTGTTTCATTATATCTGTTCACTGAGTGTTAGCTCAGCCGCATTTTCTTTTCCCTGCGGCAGGTATCAAGCAGGAGGCTGGGATTGAGTGATGTGAGTAGGAGCTTTTTTAGTGGACCAACTCTACCTTAGTCTTCATGGATTTTATTTAAGATTTAAGTTTGATTATTTCATTTCTTTTAGAAGTTGGTTTTGATTGTAATTGTTTTATTAGTCATTTTAATATCAAGATTTGTAATTTATTGACTAAGTCTTCCGTTTGCGCTTTATGTTCTGATTTGACTCCATAATGTTACACTCAGACCCCTGTCGGGTTGGGTTGTTACAATTATAAACTAGAACTCTTATAACCATGTCATGAATCTAAAGCACAAACCTGAACCACCATCTTACTGTAACGATTTTAAATCCCAATTTTAAGGCCATTCTGGTCCGAATCAGAAAAAGTGTAAAACACGAAAATTGTCTGAAATAATGTTTTATGTCTAGAGTCGCGGGATTTTAATCCAGAAATGCAAAACAAAGGCTGTTTTCTGTAAAAACTTGATGTAAACTGTTTTAACCCGAAGTTGCTAAACACAAAACCAAACACCCCTTTTTGAGTTGATTTAAAAGCTATAAGCTTAAACCAATAAGCTGTGACTTATTACCATTTGAAAAGCTCCTATCAAAGTTTCATAAGCCCCAAAATATCAGGTAGGTGTATTTTTAATTTGCGTTTTTTATTCTAAGTTTTGCTTAAAGATCAATGATGGGTGTCGTTTCAAACTCATACGATCTTTAAAGATCTTTGCATATGTTGAACTAATCTGAAGTTTTTAGATAATTTCTATTTTCGAGTCTTGATGGGTTTTTATATGGAGTTGGATGTGTTATTTTGAGACGGGTTTGTTGTTGGCATTGGTGGCGGAATTTAGATAATGTTAATGGCAGCAATAGGTAGCTTTCTAGAGAGTTGTGTTTTTATTAGGTTTGCCAGCGAGAGAAGATAGAAATAGAAACGAAAGTTCAAATGGTTGTTGTGTGTTGGTGGGGGTTCTTATAGCCGGTGTATGATTGTGTGTTTTACGTGTGTTTATATGTGATGTGAGGTTGTTTTTGAAATGGGCTCTATTAATTTATAGGACTGTTACAAGTTTACGAATTTAATACACTTAAATTTCTAGATGTAATGTTTATTTGTGTCTATGCAATAAGCTATTGAAATGGTTGTTACAAGTTAATTAAATATATTTAATTTTTCATGTGTATGTACTAACTTTCACAAGTTTTATTTGACTACATTGAAAGCGTGCTGTATTATTTGTACATTGCGAATAAAAATTTGTACCACTTTAATGCGGATGAACAATATTGGCTGAATTGTTTAAAACTTCCTTTAATAGTAATGTTTTTTATCTTAGAAAATTTAAGACTTTTTTTAATAGAAAGTCTCAAATGCGTTATTATGTAGTATAGATTGCATCTAACGAATTAATTAACAACCGTTAAGTAAATCGTGAAATAATAACTAAGATAATTAATATAATTACTATAAATATATTAATAACATTATAAATGGTAATACCTCGGTGTATACGTGTGTGACCCCATATGCTTATGTGTTTTCAGCCGTATAATTATTCAGGTTATGTTTGGCGCAGAGCTTTTTGGGACGATGAGCGGTAGCATTGGCGGAGCGAGAAAAAAATTTGTGGGAGGGCCGAAACAAAAAATTTTCCGGAAAAACATTTGATGGGAGGGCTGAGATGAAAAAAAGAAAAGAAAATTTAACACATGAAATCGTGAAAAACTACACTAACGGGTTTAGGTCTAGGGGGCCGGGACCCTTCCCGGTCCTCACTAAGCTCCGCCCATGGCGGTGAGCAATGAGCTTTTTTTATTTTTAGTATTCGTTTGGTAAAAGAGCGGTGAGCTTTGCTATTTTTTTAAAAAACTCATTTTTCCAATGCTTCTTTAAGAAGCTGTGAGCGGTGAGCAGTGAGCTGTGGTTACAGCTTACAGCTACTGCTTACAGCTCACTGCTACTGCTCATAGCTACTTTTGCCAAAAATAGCCTTACTACGTATGATATGAGCACTTCCCAATATTTTGTTTACTTGATGATTTGATGTCTTTATGGTGGTGTTGTGTTACTTTATGGTTTATCAAGAACAATCAACGGTTTTAGGCAATGATATTGTGGTCCTTGCTAGTTGGAAAAATAGTATACTTTTTCAAGTTTTGCATATATTAGTTGCTTGTGTACTCAGCCACACAACACAAACATACGACTCTTATTTTTTTTTCTTAACAATCTCCGCCATACACCACAAACTACTCAACCAATGAATTTCTTTCAATTTTATCTCATCTAAGAACAAACATTTTGATTTGTTTTTGGAAAAGACATAGGTTAAAGATCTTTTTAAGGTATCGGGTAGGTTTCTATTTTGTTTTGATGTTGTGTCTTTGTAAATCGAAAAAAAAAACCTTGAAACTGATTCTTATTATGAATTTGTTGTAATGTATGGTCGGTTGAAATTGTTGTTAGCTTTATGGGGTCTTTGTTTTAAAGATTGATGATTGTTTGTTTCGATTAGATCTTTAAGGAAAAAAACCCGTTGATCTTGTTAATAATTTTCGTTTTCGGTTTTGATATCAAAAGATATAGATCTATAATGACTTTTCTCTTGAATTTGGATCTAAAATATGAGATATATGGAGAAAATAGTGAGATCTTGAGTTCGAATTTTGTTGTGTTTTGTGATGTATAAATCTAGGGGGATTAGTTGTGCTAATCTCAAAGAAAATAATGAGATCTTCACTTTGATTTTTGTTGTGTTTTTTGTGGCGTATAATAAGATCTTGATTTCGAATTAGTTGTGATGTATAATAAATGATTTTTCTTGGATTAGTTGTGTATAATTAAAAGAACACCATGGATTTGGGTGGAGATGTTGGTGGTGGTATGGGGTCGATGGTGATACAGTAGAGATATTAGTGGTGGTATAGTGGTTATGTTGGTTCTGGCACAATGAAGATGTTGAAGGTGGTATTGTGGTTGCCGGATTGACTGGTGGTGGTCGGATCTGTTCGATAATAAATGTATAATTTTGCGAAAAAGATGAATAATTAAAGGAGATTAATATAAAATTTTATTACATTATATTAATAGGTATACAAAACACGTTACATTAATATAAAAATAAAAAACATATTTCATTCATTACTTTTCGTCGACAGTATGTGAAAGAGAACATTGCATAAGATTTTTGTGTGTGATTAATTTGAGAATGAGTATAGAAAATGGGTTGATGTGGTGATGATTTATGTAATAAGATAGGAATTAGTAGCAATTTTTAAAAAAAGTTTATAAAATGTAAAACATAACGGTTTGAAAAGGCTAAATTTTGAATTTGATAACTTGAAATTTATAGATTGAAATTAAGTTTTAAATTATTATTTGTAAAAATGTGTACGGAACAAATAAATATTTAAAAGTGAAATATGAGAGTATGTAGTTGAAAGTCAGGGCCAGTCCTGAGGTTTCGGATGCCCTGGGCGAGCCGAGCGAAATATGCTCCCTATAAACAAACAACACGTTTTCTTTTAGATGATTTCAATCATTTATTCCTTCATGTGCGAATTGACTTCTTGATATAGCAGTTTTAAATAACTTGCAATAAATACAAAATACTTTATTAAGCTCTTTCGAGTAAATCAACCATTTTTTTATCATAAGAAGCGTCATTCGTAACTTGCGAACATAATGTTCACAAGATAAATGTTTACCAAATCTATCTTTTGCATAATTTATATTAGTTTCTCTAACATACCCTCTCTGCTTACAAGTAACTCTCTTATGTTTGAATCTAAACCATCCAAAACTCTTACATCAAAATTATTATGATTAACGCGTTATTTTCTTCAATATGATTTTCATTATCTTCGCTAACATTAGCCTCATCATTGTCTAGATTTTCATTATTTATAGGATTTTCATTATCATCATTGGCGTTAACCTCATCATTTTCTAGGTTTTCATTATTTATAGGATTTCATTATCTATATTAAAGTTAACTTTATCATTAGTATTTTTTGTTCTAATTGGAAACCCATCCATAGAACCGTGTTGAGGTTGCTCAGATTCTTGTAATTTTTCTTTCGTTTCTTATTTTGGGCAACCGACGGTTGAGAATGACGCAACATGATAAACTCGAGTGTAAACTATATAATATTCTACTAAAGCAAGAATAATAAGTATGGAAAAATATCACCCGATCAAAATTGATGAAGAGAAGAAAAAATGACCGCTTGATTCGTTTGATACCCTAATTGTTTCGAATTCCACTCTTAATTATTGTAACCACAATTCATAAATCTTGACTCTGGTCTCTGGATATGATGGACTGATGGTGAATTTTTAAAACTGTCATGGACTCGAGAGTCGTATATTATTTCATTCTATTTTATGTACTTGTTTTGAATTAGTCATACACTCATACTATACGTAGGTTAGTTATCATTTAGTGAAATGGGCCACTGTTTAGTTGAACACAAACATTGTATTTGTATATATAAAGTGAGCTTAACTAATTAGCTGAGCCTAGTATTTGTATATATGGACTAGTAGATTGATGCCCCATCTCTTGGGCTGCCCTTGGGCCGTCGCTCAGGTGGCCCATAGCCAAATCCGGACATGTTGAAAGTAGTGAAACTAGTGGGGCTAGTGGGACCTTGTCAGGAAATACTACTGATTCATTGTGATACCTAGCTCTTCATAGCGGAATGACTTTTTAATTTCGACTCATTTTTTAATTCCAAAAAAGCCAACCAAACTATAAATTTGAGGAATTATTTGATTCCATAGACACAAAAACCATAAAACAAACGCCACCTAAATTCCCGAATTTTTAAGAGTTTAGAAACCAACCGTGTAATTTACTCAAGAAAGAATTAATAAAACTAAAAAATATTTGTTTAGTGGATTATTAGTAAGTTTAGTAGGCGTATTTATTTTAAACACGTTACACTTTATAACATGATAACCACACAAAGATGACCGATAAGATGGAATTTATTATTTTTAATCAGATGCACAATTTCGTTTCTTTCACTTTGCAACCAAATTGGAGCTCCCATACGGCCATACCCATTGGTCCAATTAGAGCCATCCGACCCTTGATGTAATTGAGGAGCTGTTTTCTGCTTCTAATCATTGGCCATCTCTATATTTTATGGATTGGTAATTGGTATATCCTTTAAAATGACACCAATATTCTTTTATTTTTTGTTTTTCTAAAATAATTTTATATTTATTACAAAACTGTGAATTCGAAATTACGAAATAAGAATTATATAGTTTGACAAGTTAAACGTAATAATTAAAACACAAAAAATACAGAGCAAAAAATAATAAAAATTTGTCTTGTACTGTTAATAAAGTGAGTAAAACTCCGAAAAAAGTACTTAACATAAAATATAAAGTTTAACAAGTCAAAAGTAGTAAAACACAAAAGATACAAAACAATATAACTGATGAGCTAAAGAACACACATTATGCGTGTTTTGTATGTACATTTGAAGTGAAAAAATATAACTGCTTCACACACATTAGCGAGAGTTAGTTTGCACACCATCAAAGCTACTACTACTTATAGTATTAAACATCTTAAAAAGATTGATGAGTTAACCTTACTACAAAATACCATTTGTACTAAAGGGTTCTTATCATGTCGGGGTCAGTTACAAAATTGCCGTTAAGTATTTCGCGTAAAAGTGATGAATATTGTTTATTGAGTCAAACTTTTAACTTATACATATAAATGTAATCTTGAAAGGAAAGTTTATGAGTGAAATGATTTATATCTATATACTAAAACGCTAAGGAGAAAACAATAACCACACTGTAGCAACAACAGTGCTTGCTACAGTTGTAAAAAAAATGGTCCCTGAGGTTATACATCAGTTGCGAAGTTAGTCTTTAACGACCGTTACTTAACAGTCGTTACTTAACTTTGCAAGTGGCAAATAACCTCAGGGACTGTTTCTATACAAATGTTTAGCGAGAATTTACAAAAAAATGTCCTTAGCGTCATCAAGTTACGAGAATAGTCCCTCGGGTTATATGTAAGTTTCAAAGTTAGTCCCTAAAGACTAACTTTGCAACAGTCCAGTAATTTTAGGGGCTTTCTCCGTAAAAAAACTCAAACTATTTTCAGAAATAATTTACGAAAATAATACTTGGGGTTATCAATCTTTTGCATATTTACTAGTTAATGAATAACTTACTATACATAAATAGTCTTTGGGTAATTGTTTCGTCTCAAATTTAGATTTAGCACGACATTATTTCCGCAGCAACTCGTTTACTACTATTACTTATGAGAGTAGTTTGAGATATTTTAAATACCCAAAGGATCATTTTACAAGAAATCAATATAAATACTCCAAAAGTCAAAACCATCACTCTCATTTCCCGGCAAACATGGATGAAGAATCACCACCACCACAACAACCACTCCTCAACCACAACAACAACCACCACAGTCGTCCATGGTACACCCGCATCCGAACCAACATCACCACCTCCCTAACCCTCCACAAAACCACAATCTGGTCAGAGCTAGGAGGGTCAGTAGGAGACTTAGGCACTTACATCCCAATAGTCCTGGCCTTAACACTCGTCTCAAAACTCGACCTGGGTACAACCCTAATCTTCACAGCCTTATACAACATAGCAACAGGTCTACTCTTTGGAATACCCATGCCTGTCCAGCCCATGAAGTCCATCGCATCCGTCGCTATATCTGAACAACCGTTGCTAACTCTGTCGCAAATCGCTGCTGCTGGAATATGCACTGCCTCCGTGCTCCTTGTCCTTGGAGCTACTGGTCTCATGTCGTGGCTGTACCGTTACATTCCGCTTCCTGTTGTACGTGGTGTTCAGCTCTCCCAAGGGCTGTCGTTTGCTTTTACGGCTATTAAGTATATTAGATATGAGCAAGATTTTGCCAAGAATCAGCAAGGTGGTGACCGGAGCTTGTTGGGTTATGACGGCCTGATTGTGGCGTTGACTGCCGTTGTGTTTCTGGTGATTACTACTGGTGCCGGAGAGAGTTATGAGGGGGAAGCTAGTAGGGTTAGGGTTAGGGTTTGGAGGAGGTTGAAGATGATGTCATCTATACCGTCAGCTTTGATTGTGTTTATTTTAGGGATTGTGTTATGTTTCATTATTGATCCTTCTATTTTTGGGGATTTACAGTTTGGGCCCTCGAAGTTTCATGTTTTGACTATCACCTGGGATGATTTCAAGACCGGGTTTCTGAGAGGGGCTGTGCCTCAGATTCCGTTGTCTGTATTGAATTCGGTTATAGCGGTTTGTAAGTTGTCGAATGACTTGTTTCCGGAGCACGAGGCTTCAGTTACTGCGGTTTCGGTGAGTGTGGGGTTGATGAATTTGGTTGGGTGTTGGTTTGGGGCGATGCCGGTTTGTCATGGGGCGGGTGGGTTAGCGGGTCAGTATAGGTTCGGGGGGAGGACCGGGGCTTCGGTTGTGTTGTTGGGTGTTGGGAAGTTGGTTTTGGGGTTGTTGTTTGGGAACTCGTTTGTGAGGATATTGAATCAGTTTCCTGTTGGGATTTTGGGCGCGTTGTTGCTGTTTGCGGGGATTGAGTTGGCAATGGCGTCGAAAGACATGAATACCAAAGAAGAGTCGTTTGTTATGTTGGTCTGTGCGGCTGTGTCACTTACAGGGTCTAGTGCTGCGTTGGGCTTTGTTTGTGGGATTGTGCTGTTTGTCTTGCTGAAATTGAGGGAGGTTGATTGTGGTTCTGATGACTTGGATGAGTAACCGGTCTAAGCTTGGTTGATTGTGGGTCTGCTATTCTTTGGGAACTGAATAATTTCCCTCTAAATCGACAACCATACGAAAGCGTTTGAGTTTATTGACCATTTATCTATGGACCAGTATCACATATGTGTTGAAGTTTATTTAATTCTCACTTTTTTATTTATTAGTTTTTTGAATAAGTATTATTTGAATAAGTCATGTTGACTAATTATAAGCCACTTGAAGTAGTCTAAGTAGTTAGAGATATTTCAGGTTGATAACCGTTTGATATCTTTGACTCTTGAAGTCATTGTTTGTTTTGTATTGCCTATTTAAGAGGCATTCTTCATTGATCGTAATCAAAAAAAAACAAAAGCCACTTTAATTATATCACTTGCTGTGTGAAATCTCCAACAATTGTGGTATCAGAGCCAGGTTCCTTTTCAGGAATCAATACTTCATTTTACACACAAGTAATGGCTACTAACACTAGTGTCAACATTTCTCATCCACAAATTCCAATATTCAAAGGTGACTCCTATGAATTTTGGAGCATCAAGATGACGATGTTGTTTAAGTCTCAAGATCTGTGGGAGTATGTTGAAACTGGTTATGAAGAAAACGGCGAAGATGAAGCCCGCATCAAAGAACATCGCAAGAAAGATGCCAAAGCACTCTTTTTCATCCAACAAGCAGTGGATGATTCGATTTTTCCAAGGATAGCAGCAGCTACCAAAGCCAATCAAGCTTGGACAACCCTTAAAACCGAATTTCAAGGTTCCTCCAAAGTAATCACTGTCAAATTGCAATCGTTAAGGCGTGATTTCGAAACCTCTTTTATGAAACATAATGAATCTGTGCAAGATTTTCTCGCAAGAGTTTCATCTGTTGTCGGTCAAATGAAGGCGTATGGAGATAAAATATCAGATGAAATAGTGGTAGCTAAAGTCTTAAGGAGTCTACCATCCAAATTCGATCACGTGGTAGCAGCGATCGAAGAATCTAAGGATCTGTCCACTTTCTCGTTTGATGAGCTAATGGGCTCACTTCAAGCACATGAAGCAAGGATCAATCGGTCGAACATGAACAACGAAGAAAGAGCCTTTCAGACTAGAGGAGAGTCTGAATCCTCAAATCAACATGTAAGAGGAAGGGGCCGAGGAAGCTATCGAGGAAGGGGGCGAGGTCGGAACACTACACTCAAATGCTCACATTGTAACAAGTCTGGGCATTCTGATAACTACTGTTGGTACAAACCAGAAGACAGTGTTAATTATGCCGAACAAGAGGAAGATAATTTTCTATTCATGGCGATAGCTACCACGAAAGAGGAGAAGAATGAAATATGGTATCTAGATAGCGGTTGCTCGAATCATATGACAGGTGATCATTCAAAGTTTAAGGATCTCGATGAAAGCATTAAGTCACAGGTTCGGCTTGGTGATAATAAACAGTTACAAATTGAAGGCAAAGGTATAGCCGAGGTCTCAACTGGTAACCAAAAGAGGTGTATCCGAGATGTCCAATTCGCTCCATCTTTGGCTCATAACTTATTGAGTGTGGGTCAGTTAATGGAATCTCACCACAAGATAGTTTTTGATGATGGCAAGTGCATTGTAACACATAAACCTACTGGAAATATTATTGCCTGTGCTCACATGTCATCAAATAGAATGTTTCCACTTGATTTCTCTAAACAAATGGAAGCATCTATGGTGAGCAGAGGTCTAGCAGACAATGAGCTGTGGCACCAACGTTATGGCCATCTCAACATTCAAGGGCTGCAGTTGCTAAAGAACAAACAAATGGTGAGTGGTCTTCCTGTCATTAAGCCGCTAGAGCACGTTTGCGAAGGATGTGTGGTAGGTAAGCAAACAAAGCAGTCATTTCCGGTGGGAAAATCAAAGCGAGCTGAAGCAATACTTGAAATTATCCACGCTGATGTGTGTGGACCGATGAGGACTGAATCATTATCCGGTAGTAAGTATTTCCTACTTTTTATTGATGATTTCAGTAGGATGAGCTGGGTATATTTCTTAAAGCACAAATCAGAAGTTTTTGAGTGCTTTAAGAAATTCAAAATTCTTGTGGAAAAGCAGACCGGGAAAGTTGTTAAAGTGCTTCGTACCGATCGTGGAGGTGAGTTCACTTCGAATGAGTTTCAGGTTTTTTGTGATGAACATGGGATAAACAAGCAACTCACAGCTCCATAC
This sequence comes from Artemisia argyi, assembly GCA_030686995.1. NCBI lineage: Eukaryota > Viridiplantae > Streptophyta > Magnoliopsida > Asterales > Asteraceae > Artemisia > Artemisia argyi. Next base: position 16,795,813 of record CM060689.1, on the reverse strand, counting down.
ACTCCCGAGCAAAATGGTGTGGCTGAGCGTAAGAACCGAACGGTGGTGGAAATGGCTCGATCCATGCTTAAGCAAAAAGGAATGCCGGATTCATTTTGGGCTGAAGGAGTTGCTGCAGCTGTACATATTCTTAATATCTCACCGACTAAAGCGGTATGGGATCAAACTCCATACGAGGCATGGAATGGAAACAAACCCTTGGTAAGTCACTTACGAGTGTTTGGGTGTATTTGTTATGTTCTGATTAAAACCGCACGACATAAACTGGACCAAAAGTCTCAAAAGCATGTTTTTATTGGTTATTGTCCTAACTCAAAAGCTTATCGTCTATATGACCCATTGAGTGGGAAAATTACTGTTAGTCGAGATGTGGTATTTGATGAGCTTGCAGGTTGGAATTGGGAGAACAAAAATAACACCCAAAACTCTCAGGTTGAAAACGAAGGTGAACAGAGTATACTTGAACATGAAGTGTCACAAGAAGATGTTACTGAAATGCCAAATTATGTTCATTCACCTCACACATCAAGTTCGGCCTCTTCATCACAACACTCAACTCCGGAGAAAACAAATTCCTCATCCTCATCCGAAGAGTCCTCTCCAAATCAGTTTCCGAACCTTCGTAGAAGTGAGCGTGGCCAAGTTCCTAGACGACGGTTTCCAGTTGAAGGGGAGGATACAACAGCACCCTTGGCTTTATTTGCTGGTGATCCGGTCACAGTTGAAGAAGCCATGGAAATAGAAGAATGGAGACTTGCAATGAAAGAAGAATTATCATCAATTGAAAAGAATCAAACATGGGAGCCCACTGATCTTCCAGAAGGCAAAAATGTCATAAGTTTAAAATGGCTTTTCAAGACAAAGTATTTGGCAGATGGGAGTGTACAAAAATACAAAGCACGGCTGGTGGTGAGAGGATTTACACAACAACAAGGAATTGATTACGAAGAGACGTTTGCTCCGGTGGCAAGATTCGAGACGGTACGAATCATCTTGGCAATAGCGGCTCAAAATCAATGGAAAATATACCAGTTTGATGTTAAATCTGCGTTTCTGAATGGTGAACTAAAAGAGGAGGTGTATGTAACTCAACCACCAGGTTTTGAAGATAAAACCAAGATGGGCGAGGTGCTTCGCTTGAACAAAGCTCTTTACGGGCTTAAACAAGCACCTCGTGCTTGGTATAGCAAAATCAATGAATTTTTTCACAACAATGGGTTTAAACGAAGTCCTCATGAACCAACTCTCTACATCAAAAAGCAAGGTATGAATGACTTACTTATCGTCAGTCTCTATGTTGATGATATGATCTATACTAGCTCATCACCACAACTAATACACGATTTTCAAGTGTCTATGAAAAAGATGTTTGATATGACTGATTTGGGAGAGTTACAGTACTTTCTGGGATTGGAAATTATTCAAGGCCAGGAAGGAATATTCATTTCGCAAAGAAAGTATGTAGATGATACTTTGAAGAAATTTAATATGCAAGGATGTAAGACTGTTGCAACACCAATGAACATCAGTGAAAAATTAACGACGGAAGATGGCACGGAGTTGACCGATGCAAGAGTGTACAGAAGTTTGGTTGGGAGATTGATTTATGTTACTCATTCTCGTCCTGATGTGACTTACTCTGTTGGTGTGTTATCTCGATTTATGCATCGTCCAACAATGCACCATTTTGGAGCAGCAAGGAGAGTCCTACGTTACCTGGCGGGAACTAAAAATTATGGTATTTGGTTTCGCAAAACCAAGGATTTTAGTCTTCAAGGATTCACTGACAGTGATTGGGCCGGCTCTATTGAAGATCGAAAAAGCACATCCGGCAATTGCTTTGTTCTTGGTACTGGTGCTATATCTTGGAGTTCGAAGAAGCAAGCAACTGTGGCATTATCTTCGACAGAAGCAGAGTACGTGGCAGCTTGTGCATCAGCATGTCAAGCAGTTTGGTTAAGAGGAATTCTTAGTGACTTAGGTCAACAACAGTCAAGAGCAACAAGCATCAAATGTGACAACCAATCAGCAGTAATGTTATCAAGGAATCCGGTGCTTCATGGAAGAACAAAACACATTGATATCAAGCATCATTACATACGAGAACTGATAGCGAATGAAGAAATCCAACTCGAAACCTGTCGAACCGATGAGCAGGTTGCAGATTTGTTGACAAAGAGTTTACCACAAATGAAGCATGAAGAACTCAGTGCTCAGCTTGGAATGTCGACGTTCGAATGAAGGGGCAGTGTTGAAGTTTATTTAATTCTCACTTTTTTATTTATTAGTTTTTTGAATAAGTATTATTTGAATAAGTCATGTTGACTAATTATAAGCCACTTGAAGTAGTCTAAGTAGTTAGAGATATTTCAGGTTGATAACCGTTTGATATCTTTGACTCTTGAAGTCATTGTTTGTTTTGTATTGCCTATTTAAGAGGCATTCTTCATTGATCGTAATCAAAAAAAACAAAAGCCACTTTAATTATATCACTTGCTGTGTGAAATCTCCAACAATATGGACTGTTACCTGTAAATTATAAACCACTATAAATGTGATGATACTATGTGTTATATTGGATTCTTGTTTAATTATTTTATTGTGACTTCCTTAGTTGCTTGAATTTTGTCCATCATAAATTGTAAACTTAATTTGAGTAAGATCAGTGAACCAGAATACCAGATGTTGTGGAGTGTTCGTATTTGGGCTTAAAATTGCAGAAGTTGCCCACTGGACTATCATCATAACTCAAAATTACAAAATGCAACAAATAATTTCATTTGCAAGTTAGAAAGTGAAGGATAAAAAGTGGCTGTCATTACAAATTCGAGACACGCTCATGAAACTGAAACAAACTAAAATTCTTTTGCCAACGCGCTAAAACGAGATTAAATTAATAACAAAGATGAAAATGCATATAAGTTTGTTTTGAAAATTGATAATAATAAAATTGTCGCAAGTCGCGTGAACATATTAGCTATTGCTACGAAAAAAAACACAAACAAGTATTCAAATTGCAATGTCATGATGCTAATTCATGCTTATTCATAACAGAAGCCATAAACGCGCATGGTTGAGTTAGATGTCACCACTATCATGCGTCGACAACCACTACACGTCTACACTTGTATACCATAATAACCCGTGGTCAACCAATTTTGAAGACGGTTTGCTCATCTGCTTCTCCAAATCAAATTTGAGTTATTTTTTGTCCGTGAGTGTATTGCGGCCTTTTAAGACATGTTGATGTGACGAGGTTAGTGTTAACAACTACGTACAGAGGTTTAATGATCATATGATGATTTGGTACTTGGTAGCGGTGACAATTTCTGACTCGACATGAAACCAAGTTTGAGACTAACATGAAAATTAACAGGTTTGGTTGAGTCTAAATATGTTTTAGGTCGTGTTCTGGTCAACATATCTGACTCGTTTAGTAATATTAAAAAAAAAAAGAAAAAAAAAAAAATCCCACCATTTATGTTCCTTTGTAAATTTGAAGCCAACGAACTTCTTCCCCACCAAAGTTAGTTATGCAACTACCAAGTCCTCCTCCATTGATTCCCAAAACACACACCACAAACACACTCATCACTTCCATCTTCAAAACCCACATCACCAAATGGACCCCACCAAAAACCCTCAAAAAACCCCACCAAATACAAGTCACCAATTCATCACCCAACACCACTGACCCAAACTCACTAATCCAACACCTTTGCCATCATGGAAACCTTGAACAAGCTCTAACAACCTTAAAAAACATGAAACAACACAAACATATGGTTGACGAGGACACTTTTATCCTACTTATTGATCTTTGTGAGCGTATGCGTGCAGAGCGATTCGCGTGCCAAGTTTACGACTTGATTACGGATTCGAGTACCCTTTTGAGTTTAAGAACTGGGAATTCATTGCTGAGTATGTTTGTTAGGTTTCGAGATTTGGGTAATGCGTGGTACGTGTTTGGTAAAATGTCTCAGAGGGATTTGTTTTCTTGGAATGTTTTGATTGGCGGGTATTGTAAAGGGGGTTGTTTTGATGAGTGTTTGGGGTTGTATGATCGGATGTTGTGGGCGGGTGTGAGGCCCGATGTGTATACGTTTCCTAGTGTTTTGAGGACGTGTGGGAGGGTTAAGGATTTGGGAAGGGGTAGGGAGGTGCATGTTCATGTGTTGAGGTTTGGGTTTGGGGATGATGTTGATGTGAGTAATGCGTTGATTAGTATGTATGTGAAATGTGGTGATATGTGTAGTGCGCGGTTGGTTTTTGACGGGATGGGTGTGAAGGATACTGTAACGTGGAATGCGATGATATCGGGGTGTTTTGAGAATGGGGAGTTTTTGGAAGGGTTGAGATTGTTTCGTGAGATGAGTGAGTCTTTTTTTGTTCCGGATTTGATGACTATGACTAGTGTAATATCGGCTTGTGAGTTTATTGGTGATGAAAGATTAGGAAAAACTGTTCACGGGTATGCTGCAAAGAATGTTTTTAGGAAAGATGTTTCTATAGATAACGCTTTAATACAGATGTACTCGAGATTTGGAGCTTGGGAAGAAGCTGAAAGAGTGTTTAGTACAATTCGTACAAAAGATGTTGTATCATGGACTGCCATGATTTCAGGTTATGAGAAAAACGGGCTACCAGAAAAGGCTATAGAAGTCTACAAGAATATGAAGATCGAAAATGTTGCACTAGATGAAATCACTATTGCTAGTGTTATATCTGCATGTGCTTCATTAGGTCTTTTAGATATGGGTGTCGAGTTGCACAAGTATGCCAAAAGGACTGGTTTACTATCGTATGTCATAGTCACCAATGCTTTAATTGATCTATATTCTAAGTGTAAACTTATTGATAAGGCTTTGGAAGTCTTCCAACGTATTCCCGACAAGAATGTCATATCTTGGAGTTCAATCATACTTGGTCTCCATATCAACAATAGGAGTGTCCAAGCGATTTACTTTTTTAGAAAGATGAAAGTTAGATTAATTCCTAATTCAATTACTTTAATCTCCGTTCTTTCTGCGTGTGGTAAGATTGGAGCTTTGATGACAGGAAAGGAGATACACGCCTATGCTTTAAGAACAGGGCTTGGGTTTGATGGATTTGTACCAAACGCACTCCTTGACATGTATGTTAAGTGCGGGAAGATGAAAACCGCATGGAAACAATTTAATTCAATTGATAAAGACATTGCTTCTTGGAATACAATGTTAACCGGGTATGCTCAAAGAGGAAACGGGCCAGGCGCTATCGACTTGTTTAACAAAATGGTGAAATCAGATGTAAAACCCGACCCTGTTACATTTATTTCTTTATTATGTGCTTGTGGTAGATCCGGTATGGTAGAAAATGGATTAGAGTATTTCAGGATTATGACAGAAAATTACTATATTGTCCCTAACCTCAAGCATTATGCTTGTGTAGTTGATTTACTCGGGCGTTCAGGGAAACTTGAAGAAGCTCATGCCTTCATTATAAGTATGCCTATACAACCAGATCAAGCGGTATGGGGGGCGCTGTTAAATGCTTGTCGGATCTATAGGAACATTGAGTTGGGAGAACTTGCTGCCCGGAATATAATTAATATGAATCAATCAGAAAGTTTACGGTATTATACACTTTTGTGTAATTTTTATGCTGAAATTGGTAAATGGGATGAAGTTGCCCGTTTGAAGGTTTTGATGACAGAAAAAGGGGTGACCGTTGATCCTGGGTGCAGTTGGGTGGAAGTGAAAGGAAAAGTCCATGCTTTTTTAACCGGTGATCAAACTCATCCTCAAGAAAAAGAAATAAATGCAGTTTTGGATGGTTTTTACTCAAAGATGGGATTTGATGAGTTTAAGAATGATTTCGGAAATGACATTGATGCCTCTAAAGCGGATATTTTGTGTGGGCATAGTGAAAGATTGGCGATTGGATTTGGGCTTATAAATACGGCTCCTGGCATGCCTATACGAGTAACAAAAAACCTATACATGTGTCAAAACTGTCATAATATGGTAAAGTTTATTTCAAAAGTTGTTAGGAGAGAGATTGCTGTTAGGGATACTGAATGTTTCCATCTTTTTAAAGATGGCTTGTGTTCTTGTGGGGACACTGGTTATAAGCTAAGAATTTTAAGATAAAAGAAACATCGCTGTGATATTACACTCGGCATTTCATATATGTACATGATTATTGTGTATACTTAAATCTTATTTAACAGAGCTATGTTTAAACACTGTTTTATGAAGACTCTTATGGCAGATTCAGTTAGAGGCAACTTACACCATTTATTTCAGGTTCATTGTGCCCGTTTGTTTTCATATTATGTATCATTACCTTTGTTTTATGTTGCAAAGGTATTTTAATTTGCTTATTTTGTTTCAGTTTCAGAGTACCATCTGTATAAATACGAAGGCTTCTCTTGAAGTTTATGTGCTTTCATTCTCGATTCATGGACGAAGGTAAACTAAATAAATTTCTCAAGAATATGTATAATAAGTATCTAGCAGTAAACTTATCTTGCTTTTCAGAATGATGATCTACAAAGTAATCATTCTGGTTGGTTAGTTCAACTTGAAGTCTTTTTTGGTGATTTGTGTCTCTTTAGAACCTGCATTATATTTCATATATCATACAGTAGATGATAACTTCTTAAAACAGAACAAAAAAAAAAAAAAAAAAAAAAATGGGGGGCAAATGGGTTCGAATTTTAGATTTATTTGGATGCTCCTCCAATATGTTAATATTAATATTTTCCAGTTTTTCTGTGTGTTCCTTTTGTTTCTTATTGTTTTAAAGGTTAGCTGTCATATTAGAATGCCTAAATAGGACCCATAAAAATCTAATATAATCCAAATTAACTTATTTCCGTGTATATAAGTTGATGTGCGTATTAAGTCTAGTGATTGGTACAAAAAGTCCTAACAAATTAGTATCATTTAATGGGTGTGTTTTTTTTTAATAAATTTTTTCGACACTTATAGATATTTTATTACACAATTAATATGTATCTAAGACAACGTTAAATGTTTACACTGTACATTCGCTGAATTTAAAACATAAGTCATGTCGACAGTTTGAAAATCAAGAATTGCACGTTTACAAAGTTTCGTCGTTCCATGAATATGGGGAGTTGAAAATGATTCATTTTGGATTTCAACCATCAATTATTATTTTAACCATAACATGGTTATATTTTCTAATTTGCATTTAACCAATAAAGTCATATATTCAATTTGTTCCACAAATTCAACGGCTTGGTAGTGTTATTAAGGAAATTTGTGTGTGTACCTCTTGATACCACTTATGTGCCCAAAATAGTTAAGAATCACAATAATTATGTCTTCAGCATATAACCACCTGCACTGCTGGTGGGTAAAATGGTTTGGACAAGTCAACTAATAATTAAATTCGTGACTTTTGTTTGTGTGGTGGTTGTATTAAGCATCAACTTCCTATTTCTGTAATTAAGGGAGCATTTAAAGAAGTTTAAAATACCAAAGGGCTTGTGTCCTAATGGTATCTTTTCTTGTGTGAGAAGCTCTCTGGATTCAAGTCCTAGGACATATGAGATAGTCTGTGGTATATTGTGAGATAGTTATTTGCCGTTATTAAAAAAAAAAAAAAAAAAAAAAAAAAAAAAAAAAAAAAAAAAAATTCAAATACATAATCACTGTCACTATGAATGTTTTTTTTGCACATATCAATCAATAAATGTTTGCTAAATAAGGGGTCGTTTGTTTTTTTGCACATATCATTCATATGCAAATGTTTTTTGTGCTATTGAAATACTTTTTTTTTTTTTTTTTTTTCACTAGTATTTTGTGATTTGAGAATATAAATCCTTTTATCATATGATACTAAAATGTTGAGTGCGAAACAAGCAATCGCTTAATATACGGAGTATTAAAGACAATTTTACGTCCGTTTATATGTTTTCATTCGTTTTGTATGTTTTTTTACATTTTCATCTATTTTTATACGTTTTCGTCCATTTTTATACGTTTTCATCCTTTTTAATACGTTTTCGTCTGTTTTTATGTGTTTTCATCCGTTTTCGCTTTTCTTACGTTTTCGTCCGTATTCATACATTTTCGTCCGTTTTTATACGTTCTCATCCGTTTTCGTCCGTTTTTATGCGTTTTTATACGTTTTCATCCGTTTTTACATGTTTTCGCCCGTTTTCTTACGTTTTCATACATTTTTGTTTGTTTTCGTCCATTTTTATATGTTTTTCTTACGTTTTCATACGTTATTATTCGGTTTTATCTGTTTTTATACGTTTTCTTACGTTTTTATATGTTTTTATTCGTTTTCGTCCGTTTTTATACGTCTTCATCCACTTATATACATTTTCGTCAGTTTTTCATATGTTTTTATCCGTTTTCATCCATTCTTATAGGTCTTCGTCTGTTTTTATACGTTTTCATCCACTTATATACATTTTTGTCCGTTTTTCATACATTTTTATCCCTTTTTCATCTATATTCTTATACGTTTTCGTCCGTTTTTTTATATGTTTTCTTACGTTTTCATCTGTTTTTATACTTTTTCATCCATTTTCATACATTTTCATATGTTTTTATATGTTTTCGTCTAGTTTTGTACGTTTTCTTACGTTTCTGTACATTTTTTTATGTATGAAAATAGATAAAAATGGTTAATAACGGATAAAAATGTATGAAAACGTACAAAACGTATTAAAAAGCATAAAAGCGTATAAAAGGTACAAAAACGAATAAAAACGAACAAAAACGTATAAAAACGGATGAAAGCGGATAAAAACGTATAAAAACATATAAAGACAAATGAAACATATAAAAGCGGACGAGAACGTACAAAAACGGACAAAAACGTATAGAAACAGACGAAAACGAATAAAAAGGTTTAAAAACATAAGACAACATGTAAAAACGGACAAAAACATATAAAAATGGATATTGAGAAAGAGATGGTGGGTTTGTGAAAAGAAGAGGTAAGAAGTGAAAGATGATGTCTGAAATTTAGAAGAGGAAAGAAGTGAAATAAAGCTCTTTTGTCTCCAAAAAAACAAATGGAAAGCTCTGCGCTTCCGAAGAGGCAATAAGTGAAAAGAGGTGAAAAGTGCTTCGTTTTAAAAAACAAACGAAACCTAAGTCAACATATAGATGATTAAACAAGGCCCCCCACGAGGCGCACAACCCTTTTAAAGCCATTAGCGACCCGACTGTTTCACCACCTTTAACTCCATTAGTAGTCTCTCATAACCTTCATCAATATAAAGGTCATATATCCTCACTCAAAATCATACATCATTGTTCATGTACTTTCACAAACCACATTGAGTGATGTCAAGGTTTTTTTGGCTTGAAGAACAAATTCAACAGCCATTTTCAGTTCTTGTTCTTAGCTCCCGAACAAATTTTGAATTCCAGGTTATTTTGGCCTAAAGAACCTACCCATCAAAGATCTTCATTTCTTGATCAACATTTAGTTGGTGCTGATTAATCCTTTATGACAATGGATGGAAGTGACATATATAAAGCTGCTAATAGCATGAGATTAGGGAGTCTTAGAGCAGTTAGTACATCAAGTTTAAGACATGAAAGTGCTTCTGCATGGAGTAATTCTGGTATGGATATTTTCTCAAAATCTTCACGTGAAGAAGATGACGAAGAAGCTCTTAAGTGGGCTTCACTTGAAAAGCTACCAACTTTCGACCGGTTGAAGAAAGGTTTGCTTTTTGGATCAACTGGACCATCTAATGTAGTTAATGTTGATAATCTTGGAACCAACGATCGAAGGCATTTGCTTGATAGACTGGTTAAAGTTGCTGATGAAGATAATGAGAAGTTCTTGTTGAAGCTCAGGGCCAGACTTGATAGGTACCGATTTTTACTTTAACTTATCGTAGGCTTTAACTAACTAGAGGAACATGAGATAAATAACATATTATGGGTTAGAGAAATATGTTGAAAGATTTTCCTGTGATTAAAAGTTTATTTATTTATTTATTTTAGAATAAGTAAAACATGTTGTTATACTAATTGGTAAAAGTAATACTTTTAGTAACTTTTAGAATACGGTTGATGTTATTGATAAAGAGTACAAGTATTTCTTTTTTTATGCAATCATCCTTTTAATATTTTGATTGTCGTCATGGTTTAGCTAAATGGCCTTGAGTTGATATGCTTATAGGGTTGGAATTGGTTTGCCAACGATTGAAGTTAAATTTGAGCATGTAACTGTGGAGGCTGATGTTAATACTGGAAGCCGAGCCTTACCTAGTTTTATAAACTTTCATATTGATCTTCTTGAGGTAAGTAATAGAAACCATAATCAACAAACATATCAAATAATTCATGATGTCTTTTAATTTATCTTAATTCTTGTTCTTATCTATGTCTTATAGGGGTTATTGAGTTTATTTCATCTACTTCCGAATTCAAAGAGGCATATAACTATCCTTGATGATGTTAGTGGTGTCATTAAGCCTAAAAGGTGAGAAGAAAGAACATAAAACCCCATGAATAAGCAAATTGCATAAAAATGTAACCAACTTTGATTCACGTTTGATATAGGTCAAGTAATTTTTTATATGCTGGAAAAAAGCTATCCTAATTTCAGAAAAAAATGTTTTAAAGTAATCACCTTCTAGAAGTTTCGATTTAAAATCCGGTCAAAGCATTATATGTGGGTAACTTTTCACGTTGATTTTTTTTTTGCATTGTGCCTGAGAACCGGTTATCTTATGGCTGATTATAACTTATGACATAAGTTGGTTAACTAAAACATAAATCAGCCAATATGGGATTAGCAGTCTTCATCTTACCATTTGGCAATTGCTTTTCAAGTTACTTGTAATAACTTTTTTCATAATAACATTTGTAGAATGACATTGCTTTTGGGACCTCCAAGTTCCGGAAAGACAACACTCTTGTTGTCCTTGGCTGGAAAGCTTGCCAAGGAACTTATGGTAAAAAGAAAGATCCTAAGTTGACTTCATTTCTTAGTCACATATTCAGTTTTTTCTCCCATGACAGAATTCTAATTTTAATTTTCATATAATCTAGATATCGGGAAAGGTAACGTATAACGGCCATGAGTTACATGAGTTTGTACCTGAAAGAACGTCTGCTTATATCAGTCAACATGATGTCCATATCGGAGAGATGACTGTCAGAGAAACATTGGCTTTTTCTGCTAGATGTCAAGGCGTCGGACCACGTTACGGTTAGTTTTTAATCATTTCTTTGTCATTATTTTTTTATAAAGTTCTAGAGTTTCGTATAACATGTTTATGTACATAAAATTGCAGAGATGTTAGCAGAGTTATCAAGAAGAGAAAGAGATGCAAAAATAAAACCTGATCCTGATCTCGATATATACATGAAGGTAAAAATTTTATCCTCCACACCAAACAAGCATTTTGAATCCTTTATGGTTGAAATCAAAGTTTTAAAATCTTAATCATTATTTTGTTGTTATTCAGGCTGCTGCAACGAAAGGTCAAGAAGCCAGTGTGGTCACAGATTATACTCTCAAGGTATGACGAATAAAATTAGCGGTGGTACAAAGGAAGGTTGGGTAACGGGTCACAACAATTTGGGTCAAAATGGTGGGTCGTTTGGTTAACCAACAAATATTTTTTGTTCAAATCTTTTACATACTTGAATATTGTTAGAAATAAAGATTCACAGCTGTAAGTATGGTGTAGTTTGGCAGTAAATGAGTTGTTTATAGGCTGAAATAAGTCTGCATGTTAATTACTTTCAATTGTTATCAAGTTTCCAGTTTTTTTTTTATTCTTGTATATAGAGAGGTCTTCATCTCTCAATGAAATTACACTAAATATATTCCTTTGAATCTGTTTACAAATATGATTTACCTAATCGGATTATTATACAGTTATGGTTGTCCAGTATTTTGAATAACGTGTCAAAATGGGTTATTCAATATAACACACTAGGAGGTTGTATGCATCAAATACATTTTGGGCAACTTTCAACCCGTTTGATCCGTTTTTCTCCTGGCTAATTAAGTAAATGGTCGAAATTTCCATGTCTAACGTAATTTGTTTGTTGTGCAGCTGCTAGGGTTAGACACGTGTGCAGATACGATGATAGGGGATCAAATGATACGGGGAATATCGGGTGGACAAAAGAAGCGTGTGACAACAGGTGAAATGATAGTTGGACCATCAAAGGTTCTTTTTATGGACGAGATATCTACGGGGTTGGATAGTTCCACAACTTTTCAGATTGTCAAGTCACTCAAGGAATTTCTTCACATTCTCGAAGGAACTGCTGTCATTTCACTCCTTCAACCAGCACCCGAGACTTATGATTTGTTTGATGATATCATACTAATGACCGATGGTAAGATTGTATATCAAGGCCCGCGTGAACATGTTCTCGATTTTTTTGAATTTATGGGATTCAGATGCCCTGAAAGGAAAGGTGTTGCTGATTTCTTGCAAGAAGTAAGTATTCCAATAAGTTTTCCTGTATAAACCCAATAATGACGACTGAGTGTAAATTACCGTTTTATCCCTCACTATCTTGAAATCCTGTTCCACAGGTGACATCAAAAAAAGATCAGCAACAGTATTGGATGAGAAGAGACGATCCTTATAGATTTGTGACGGCAGAGGAATTTGCCAAAGCATATCAATCATTTCATGTTGGAATGAAATTGGTAAATGATCTCACGACTCCATATGACAAGAGTAAAAGCCACCCTGCTGCTTTGGCAACCAAAAAATATGGTTTGAGTAAGAAAGAACTCTTGAAAGCTTGCACGGATAGAGAAATATTGCTCATGAAAAGAAACTCGTTTGTTTATTTCTTCAAATTGTTTAAAGTAAGTGTTCAAATTGGTTTGAAAAAAATTGTTTATTTCTAATCTTTCATAATATTTATATCGAGTTTTATTTAAGCTCTAAACCTTATCATGATTTCACCTAACGATCATGTCGTTCATTGTTATGACGGTGTTTCTACGAACTGAGAAGCATAAACGTGATCTACAAGATGGAGGGTTTTATACTGGTGCTTTATATTTTGGCGTTCTTATGATTATGCTAAATGGATCGTCTGAGATACCAATGACGATCGCAAAACTTCCTGTATTCTATAAGCAACGGGAGTTCCTTTTTTACCCCTCTTGGGCGTATGCTATTTCCTCTTGGATCATCAAGATTCCCGTTTTATTTCTCGAAGCTGGTGTTTGGACTATTATCACATATTATGTCATAGGATTTGATCCTAACGTCTCAAGGTAATTACTTTTCCAGACTAGATAATCGAAGTTTATTACCTTTCTATATGTTACATTGATTATTTTTACTACCTTTTTATTAAACCTTGCAGATTCTTCAAACAGTATTTCATCTTCTTTCTTGTTAACCAAATGTCTTCTGGATTGTTTCGTTTTATTGGAGCAATGGGAAGGAACATGATTATTGCAAACACATTTGGTTCATTTGCAATCCTTTTAGTGTTTGCATTGGGTGGTTTTATCCTTTCACGAGGTATTATGCTGTTATGTTTACTAGTTCAGAAACTTATAACATGATGTATTTTGCTCATTTAGTTAACTAACAAAACGGGCTCTAATATTCTCTTGAAGATGAGGTCAAGGATTGGTGGTTATGGGGATACTGGACATCTCCCTTGATGTATGCAATGAATGGAATAATCGTGAACGAGTTTCTTGGGCATAGTTGGAGAGCAGTAAGTCACATCAGACTTTTATTTATTTATTTATTTTATGTAAAGGTGGCAAGATGGACGGGTTGGGTAATAAATCAAAATGGCTTATGTGGAAAAATGTCATTTTTTAGTTGTCAAGACTGGCTAGGCTAGGTCGGGTTGATTAACAAATACATGTTGATTTAAATCTTTGAATAAAATAGTTGTGGGGAAAATAAATAATTGGCAACTATTATCCTGTTTAACTATTTCTTTTGTTTGAACCGCTTGAGAAATCGACTACTCTAGTTATATGTGCTTTTTCTATCATAACGCTTACATTTTGAATTGTAGCCTTTGAATGGTACGACGCTAGGGAAACAAGTTATTTTGGCCAGAGGGTTTTTTGCAGACGCTTACTGGTATTGGATTGCAGTCGCGGCCTTGATAGGCTTCATTCTCGTCTTCAACTTCTGTTATGCTTTGTCTCTCTCCTTCCTCAATGGTTAGTTTACTTTTTCTCTGGTATTCTATAAATTACAAGAAGTAGCTCCTTAAAAGCTGTAAAGTGAGGAATATTTGTTTTCTGCTATATAGCTTTTGGAAAAGCTCAAGCTAATGTATCGTCACTAGATGAAAGTGATGCATCCGTTGAGTTATCATCTATGGATATGGAAGCTGAGGGAAGTCAAAATAAGAACAAAGGAATGATCCTTCCATTTGAACCACATTCAATCACCTTTAATGATGTCAAATACTCTGTCGATATGCCACAGGTAATAAACTGTACTTGAAAATTGCTGAAAACTCAAAATCCCACAAAAATATTGATGGGTTGGACAAGTTGGGTAATGGCTCGTAACGGTTCACATTGAACCGGGTCATTTTTCAATAAGGGCCAAAACGGGTTGGATTGATGTGCCAATACTTTTGTCAACTTTTTTAACTTACGTAAATTATTAACATAAATCTTAGTATAAAAACAACTTCGTATACATTAAAAATAGACTGTAAACAACTTTTTACTTTGTTTGACATATTTGGCCCTTAGAGATAAAAATAAATGCAGATCGACCCACGAAATGGGTCAAACTCCCATTGCTTAACGAAATCGATTGTAGGAAATGAAAGATCAAGGGGTGGTGGAAGACCGATTGCTACTACTTAAGGGTGTTAGTGGAGCTTTTAGACCTGGTGTTCTCACAGCTCTAATGGGTGTGAGTGGTGCCGGAAAAACTACTCTTATGGACGTGCTTGCCGGACGGAAAACCGGCGGGTATATCGAAGGTGATATTAAGGTTTCTCGGTACCCAAAGAAACAAGAAACATTTACCCGGATCTCTGGATATTGTGAACAAAACGACATCCATTCTCCTCATGTTACCATTTACGAGTCTTTGCTATACTCAGCCTGGCTTAGGTTAACATCGAATGTTGACGAACATAAGCGAAAGGTTGGACCATTTTACTCATTAAAACCCCCCTTTTTGCGTTCTTAACAATGTTGCATGTTTTTCAACAGATGTTTGTTGATGAGGTTATGGGTCTTGTGGAACTGAACCCATTGAAGGATGCATTAGTCGGGTTACCTGGTGTTAATGGATTGTCAACAGAACAACGTAAGAGGTTAACAATAGCGGTTGAGCTCGTGGCTAACCCGTCCATAATATTTATGGATGAGCCTACATCAGGGCTAGATGCCAGAGCTGCTGCTATTGTGATGAGAACCGTTAGGAACACCGTGGATACAGGAAGAACAGTCGTTTGCACTATCCATCAACCAAGTATCGACATTTTTGAAGCATTTGATGAGGTACAAAGAGGCACTTCATTATATTGAACCTGACATCTTGTACATACAAAATGTATGTTCTAATAACAATCGCTTTTGCAGTTGTTCTTGATGAAAAGAGGAGGACTAGAACTATATGTTGGACCCGTAGGTCGCAATTCCTGCAAGTTAATTGAGTATTTTGAGGTATTAAACTGTAAATAGGACCTCCTAAATCTAATTTTCATGACAAAAAGAAAGTGTTCATAAAATGTGGTTTTTGCAGTCGTGTTTGGCATACTATTTGTAAGGTATATTGATATTTTTTTGGGTTCAATTACCCTCATGGTACATTTGAGAAATTATGTTGCTATTAATTGGGCTAAACCCTTGACTGGAAGGGTATGAGTGGCTATAATCTACACAATGATGCCTTTTGCCTTTTTCACCATGATCATTGTGGATGATGGTTGAATGGTCTTGGTGAAAAGGTGAAAATGGAAATGTAGTTGTGAGATTATGATATTGGTGCATAATAAGGGTGATTGCAAGACTGAACAATGAGTTTGGATGGAAGATTGACATATGGGGAAAAGAGTTTTGTCAGATATAGTAGTACTATTGTCTGATATTGGTTGTTCTTGTTAGTATTGTATCTGATTTGGGCTTGTCCGATCAGTTTATGTTTTATTCTGATATACAATTGTGATATCATTAATATAATTCATCCTTTGCACCAAAAAATAAAAAAGAAAAAATACGGGGATAAACCCATATAAGTAACACATGCCCATATTTTACCCATTACCAAAAATTTCAACCTGTTTCGTCACCTTTCTGAACAGGCAATTAATGGCGTGAGTAAGATTAAGGATGGATACAACCCTGCGACGTGGATGATGGAAGTTAGTACTTCAGCACAAGAAATCGCTCTCGGAGTTGATTTCACGTCAATCTACAGAAATTCCGAACTTTATATGTACACATTCCATCAACAGTCTATACGTATGTCCCAATTTTTCGAATTAAAAGTCTATCACATTTTTAACCTTCGTGTTAAACTCACAGGAGAAACAAAGCTTTAATTGCCGAATTAAGTGTACCACGTCCTGGCACAAAAGATCTCTTCTTCCCTACTCAATACTCGCAGTCGTTCCTCGTACAATGCAGAGCATGTTTATGGAAACAACGTTGGTCATACTGGCGAAACCCGTCTTACACAGCCGTACGTTTTGTGTTCACTACTTTTATCGGGATCATTTTTGGTACTATGTTCTGGAACCTCGGTGGTAAAAGGTAAGCACTGTCTGAAACAGTCGATTGGTCTTTCACATTTGATGTCCTGATTTAACAATATTTAGCGGGTTTCAGGAAAAGCCAACAAGACTTGAATAACGCCCTCGGTTCAATGTACGCTGCAGTTCTATTCTTAGGAGTCCAAAACGCGGGAGCGGTGCAACCTGTTGTAGGTATTGAACGAACTGTGTTTTATCGAGAAAGAGCCGCTGGAATGTATTCTGCTTTGCCGTATGCTTTTGCTCAAGTTTTGGTCGAGATCCCATATGTGTTGGTGCAAACAGTAGTATACACTGTGATAGTGTACTCGATGATCGGGTTCGAGTGGACTGCTGCTAGATTCTTTTGGTATCTTTACTTCCAATTCTGTTGTTTCCTCTACATGACATTTTATGGTATGATGACAGTCGCCATCACCCCCAACGCCAGCATGGCCGCCATCATTGCATCCTCATTTTACGCAATGTTTAATCTGTTTTCGGGGTTCATCATTCCACGACCCGTAAGTTTAACTAAATATTACTTTCTTTTTTCTTTGTTTCACTGTTTAGCATATTTTTAGCAGTATAATGTTATGTTTAAAACACAACAGAGTATTCCCGTGTGGTGGAGATGGTACTATTGGGGGAATCCGGTGGCATGGACTATTTATGGGATGGTTATTTCACAATTCGGAGACTATACGGATGAACTTACAAACGGTGAAACCGTGAAAGAATATTTGGACCGTTATTTTGGTTACAAGGATAGCTTTCTTGGCCCTGCTGCGGGGGTGCATATTGGGTTGGTTTTGTTCTTTGCATTCGTCTTTGCTTACTCCATTCGAGCCTTCAATTTCCAGAAGAGATAATTTAGTGTTCTTCGTTTGATATTTAATTTCCACAAGAGATATTTAGTGTTTTTCTGGTTTCATTGATGTATGATATTACATCAAGTTGTGTAACTTCTGGTATTATAGGTAATAATGTTGTTTCTTCTAAACACATACAGTAGTATATATGTTTGTGGATGTTGTCTTCCGTGTGCAGTTTTTACCGGCCAGAACTTTGATCATGCGAAAGCACAAAGATCCTTCATAAATGGTCTGGATCAAGATGAGTCTCTTGATTAGTGATTGCGACCCTCAAACCTAACATCTTTTTGATTTTTTTTGATTTTTTTTTTTTTTTGAAAGGCAAACATCTTTTTGATACCATACATGATATGACAAATACCGTTAGAAGGGGCGGACCTGGGGGGTTTGGTATATGTTTTCCGCCTAGTGTTAAATTTTGCTAAAACTCCTAATTTCTTCGAAATGAATCTGGTCTCGAAATTTTGTGTCACATATATACATGTATTGTTTAGCTAGTCTACTAATATGTCAAACGAAATACACATTTCTTAAATTTGTTTATTGTTTGTTTAAAAAATCGTTTCTTTTAGTTTATTTTATTTTCTTTATAATCCTAAAAAAAATTGTGCACATGTTGACTTCCGTCCTTGCCGTTAGACCCATATTTAGGGGTGTGTACGGTTTGATTTGGGTCGGTTTTTAGCTAAAACCGAAACTAAACCGAAATGTTCGGTTTATATAGAACCCAAAACCGAAACCGTTCGGTTTTTTCGATTTATTATCAATCAGACCTAATAATACGAGAAATATTAATTTTTACGCATTAAACAGACTAGCAGGGTACTCGCGCGATGTGGCGGTGGATATCCTATGACTATGTTTTCTGAAAAAATGTGATGTTATGTGGCATACTTTTCTTTTAAAAATTAATTTATAAATAATAATAACTTTAGTTTATATTCAATTTGATAATTGCAGCCCAACACACCACACCACTCCAGTCCAAATGTTAACAATACCCGGACAATATCCAAACACAACACACCCTAATCTTTTATACAACCCTAATGTCATATTCTATCACAAACTTACTACCCCCACACTTAAAAAACACGCAGCTATCCTATCCTTCTTCTCTCCCAACTGAAAACACAACTACCCCAAAGACAAACCTATCTCAAACAAGCTATCATCTTCTTGTATAAACGAATCAAATCAAAAGAACCTTTCTTTTGATAAACCGGATCCGTAACTCGTAAACATACAAGAATCACCAAGACCCACAAGAATCTCTTATGCTTTCTTTGTGCGAATAAGGCTTCAAGATCTTGAATAAGTCTCGGCTAGATATTTTATGTGGTTTCTTGTTCTTGTATTTTGATAGCCGAAAGAATGAAGCCTATTGTTTTGTTCTTTCTTTATCGCTTTCGAAGATTATCAAAAGATCGATGATGTGTTTTCCCTCATGTTCCACACGAAAAAGGGAAAAATGAGATCTTTGTTTATTTTCATATTATGAGTTCGAGTCTAGATGTAGGTTGATGAGAGTTGAAGAGAGATTGGTGTGGGTGTTTGGTTGTGTTTAGTTTAGGATTGATGTGGTTTTTGAGCCACTGCAGTATCATCGTTACTAACCTGAACAGCCTCAGCTTCACGATTCCCCTGAGCTCCCTGCAGTTCCACCTCAAAGCAAACACGTTCATCAACCTGTACTCCATGGACTCCTGTTTTAACACCAGGACCAAATTGTTTGAACCCAACTTGTTTATGACCAAGTTGCTTAAATCCAACTTGTTTTGAACCTCCTTGCTTTTGTACACCAAAATTCGTTACTTTTGCTTCAAGAGTATACACCAACCTTGACTTTACCCATCTGCATCTTCACATTATAACCCTCTTTTTCAAGAGTACCCAACGAAATCAAGCTTTTTCTTAACCCTGGAACATACCTGACATTTTTTAGTATAAAGCTTAAACCATCATGCAATTGTATATTCACTTTTCCTGTCCCTCTGATTGTGCATGTCCTGTTATCACCAACTGAACCGAACCACCATCAATATCCTTGAAGTCGTACAAGAAATCCCTCCTAGGTGTCATATGATAAGACCCACCTGAATCCATTACCAATTCAGCCATCTCATCATTCCCGACTACCACTAAGGCTTCTTCAAAGTAGGCGTTACCCTCGTCATCAGAAGAATCAGAATCATTGGACAATCTCTCTTCAGATGACCCTCTGAATGACATATGAAGCACTTGAGTTTACCAGTCCCACCCCTTGACTTGTACCGCGAACTTCCACCAGAATGAGCTTTCTTTGAATGATCTGACCCTCCTCTTACATATAACCCGCCACCAGTTTCTTCCTTTGTACCTTCAGTTCTATTCTTCAACTCTCTTGAATTCAGAGTCGCCAGAACATCCTCCATTGTCAAGGATTCTCTCCCATACAACAATGTCTCCACAAAGTTTTCATAAGATGATGGCAACGATGTAAGTAACATAAGTACCTGATCTTCATCCTCAATCTCGATATCAATATTCTCCAAATCAAGTATCAACTTATTAAACTCATCTATATGATCACCCAGTTTCATACAGGGACTCATATAGTACGTGTACAGCTTCTTATTCAGATACAATTTGTTTGCTAAGGACTTAGTCATATACAGACTAGTAAACTTCGTCCAAATTCTTGCAGCAGATGTTTCCTTGGTAACTTCCCGTAAAACCCGGTCTCCCAAGCATAGAATTAAGGTACTGTATGCCTTCTTCATCAAAGCAGCCTTTTCACCTGCTTCCATGTCCGTGGGTAATGTCTCTAATGCAGCATCACATCCCAGCTGTATCATTAAAGCACGCATCTTTATTTGCCACAACCCGAAGTCATTCTTGCCATCGAATTTCTCGATGCCAAACCTAGTTATAGAACTAGCCATTCTTCTTATACCTTGCTAAAAACCTTGTCAAGTTGTTTATTAACCAACTTTACCGACATGCCTCACAAGCCGTGTGCAATATTCCTCTTGTCGCAAGAAACCCTTCTTGCAAATCGAATTAATTAGAATAACCCTAAACCCTCGATTTCGAACAAGCAAACCTGACCGTAAACTTGAATCCCAAGCAAACCACGATCAAAACTTGTACCGCAAGAAAAATAAACCGCGGCAACAAATCGAATTAATTAGAATAACCCTAAACCCTCGATTTCGAACAAGCAAACCTGACCGTAAACTTGAACCCCAAGCAAACCACGATCAAAACTTGTACCGCAAGAAAAATAAACCGCGGCAACAAATAACCTTCGTACTTCTTGAATTAATATTCACTTTTCAACCTTGTTTATTCTCTCTTTTAAAAACCCCACGTCGAATATAAGCCCAACCGAGGTTCCATTCTAAAACCAATTGGTGATAGAAGGAGTAGCCCACCAAGCTTATATGTTAACTTTGAGATTATAGTTCTACCCCTTCGACTATAGCCACGATCCCAACTGAGGTTCCATTCTAAAATCAATTGGTGATAGAAGGAGTAGCCCACCAAGCTTATATGTTAACTTTGAGATTATAGTTCTACCGATGTGGGATTGGATTTGTACACCCAACAATCCTCCCCTCAAACCCAAACCACCATGGGCCTCCCCTTTGATTATAGCCATGATCCCACCTTTTTCATACCGCCGACCTTTACCATCGGAATACACCGCCTTTACCGGCTTCCTTTTGGTACAAGGTTTATTGGGATCCACTAATACCATCGAACTAGGGTCTAATCGAGGGAACACCATCCACATCATCATTGGGCCCAACCTGGCTCTGATACCACTTGTTGGATAATACCTCGACAACAAACCCGAAGTTCGATCGCGGAATGCTAGATCGCGAGTTGTATCGAGCATAAGTAACAAACACGAGAGACTACAAAGAACCAACAAGAATATGCACACGATATACCCTCAACGAACCCTTTATTAATACCAATAAAGCTTACAATTTGAGGAAGAAGAATGAATAACTAGCATCTCCCTCATCTTTATTTATAGAGATGAGGAGGTGGAAACTTAGCTTGCCTTGCACTCCAAGCTACCTAATTCTAGTTATGTCTAACACCTAATCTAATTACAAAGTACACTTAAGCCCCTAAACTACGTTTAAGTTTACTACTAATATTCTAACATCCTTGGTTGGTTGATAGTTACTTATGTGTAAAGTGTGTATTCCCTGTGTTCGTGTGCGGTTTTCTTATCTTTGGTTAGGTCGGGAATTGCACATTGCAATGGGAATATGAAAGTTAGTTATGTTGATTTTCGTGTGTTTACTACTTTTACTTTTATTTTTATTTCTGAGATCTGCACGTCAAAGATTATTTTTTGGATTTATTATAATCGTGAGATTATGAAATTTTACACCTTTATTAGTATTGCAAGTTTTTGAAAAGAAATCAAAAAATACAAAAAAAATGTAAGTGAGATGAACAGGAGAGGATTGTGTGATAATCGGTTCGTCTAAACTTAACCAATTTTATTTTACACGCTAACCGATTATTCGTTGGTGCGTATTATAAACCAACGATGTAAACTATTATTGTATAAGTTGGTCGTAACTATGTATTAGTGGTAGATATCGCAAGTATTGTTGTATTTTTATGGAATGATTGGGAGTTGGTTATTATTGGGAATGCCAACTAGGGATTGTTTTGTCGTCTAAGACATCTTTGAGTCTAATTCGTGTCTACCAAATTAAGTGTGCATTTTCCATGTTAAAGCGTGAGTTAGTCTATGATTTGTGTCTTTTTCAAGGTTTGTGGTTTGATAAGTGACTAGTAGCATTGGTTGTGTGGACTTAATCTATCTGTTTTGTTATTTTTATTTTACACCAATTATAAATATTTTCCATGCCTTATTCCTACCATATATTGTTCCATCTTGACCTTTAGCTTACTTGAATAAGGGAATTGAGCAATCATGTGGATCTCATTCATGGATTTGGATATGTATATGTGGTTTTGTCTCCTTCGTTGGTGTAAGATTATTGGAAAAGGTTACTTAGTCCTATCTTTTGTTTATTCGAGGTAAGGAATTGAGCAATCACAAGTGTCGCATTCATGGATTTGTCGTGCATTTGTTGTTTTGTTGTCTTTTATGGAATATTGGTATCGATGGAGATTAAAAAGAATGATCAACCATTAAGCCTTCATCATTTTAACCCAATTTAAATTTTTAGATTTTTTACTCCTAGACTTTAGTGGTGGAGATATGTATCCTTGCCAAGCTTATGATATAATATTCATCACAACCGAGCAATTGAGTGAATTACTAAAAATTTTGCCACATATATTAGTTGAGTGATTTGAGTGTTTTCATTTTCCTATTTCATGAGGTGTTTGGTTGTGCACTTTTGATTGAGTAATAAACTTAAAAGATTATTCCTAGACTCTTGTTTGTGATATGTTTTTATAAGTAAAATCTAAGGTCTACTTGAGGACAAGTACAATTCAAGTGGCCGGGGATATCTGATGACATCAAATAAGGATGAATTATATGCGTCATTTATCCCATATATATTACTTATTTTATGTTATATATTTAAGATATGATACTTAATTGCTTACTTTAATTAATTATAGTAAATAACGGGGCAATTGATAAAAGTTATGAAAATGGACGTGATATGGAGCTAAAACGAAGAAATCAAGCTAAGTCTTATAGAGATCCAATATGCCGTATTCATCACATGGGATACGGCGTATCCAGTTCAAGACTTCATCAAATCCACAAGTCGGAAGGGCATTGATATGGCGTATCCAATATAGCCAATACCCCGTATCCACTGGCAGTTCGTACATATTTTAAAATATTTTAATCGTGGGGCTTACATGAGGTGCATGGTTTTTTGGTCACGTAGATACTAGAAAATGTACGGTGCATTTCCAGGGACCAAAAGGAGGTAATGTCACATCAAAGTTCGTTATGCAGCTACCAAGTCATCCTCCATTATCAGTGACTCCCAACACACACACTCATCACTTCCATCTTCACACTTATTCACCATCACCGCAAAACCTACAAAACCAAATTGACCCCACCAAAAACCCTATCAAATACAACTCACCAACACCACAGACCCAAATTCACTAATCCAACACCTTTGACATCATGGAAACCTTAAACAAGCTTTAACAACATTAATCAATATGAAAAAAAACTCAAAATTATGGTTGATGAGGAGACTTTTATTGTACTTATTGATCTTTGTGAGCGCATGCGTGTAGAGCGATATGCATGTCAAGTTTATGGCTTGATATAGATTTGAGTACCCTTTTGAGTTTAAGAACTGGGAATTCATTCCTGAGTATGTTTGTTAGGTTTCGAGATGTGGGCGGGTGTGAGGCCCGATGTGTATACGTTTCCTAGTGTTTTGAGGACGTGTGGGAGGGTTAAGGACTAAAGGATATGGGTAAGGGTAGGGAGGTGCATATATGTTCATGTGTTGAGGTTTGGGTTTGGGGATAATGTTGATCTGAATAATGTGTTGATTAGTATGTATGTGAAATGTGGTGATACGTGCAATGCGCAGTTGGTTTTTGATGGGATGGGTGAGAAGGATACTATATCGTGGAATGCGAAGATTTCAGGGTGTTTTGAATGGCGAGTTTTTGGAAGGGTTAAAGATTGTTTCGTGAGTTTGTTCCGGATTTGATGACTATGACTAGTGTAATATCGACTTGTGAGTTTACTGGTGATGAAAGGTTAGGAAAAGCTGTTCACGGGTATGCTGCAAAACAGGTTTTCAGGAAAGATTTTTCTATAGATAACGCTTTAATACAGATGTACTCGAGATTTAGAGCTTGGGAAGAAGCTGAAAGAGAGTATTTAGTACAATTGGTTCAAAAGTAGTGGTATCATGGACATCCGTGATTTCAGGGTATGAGAAAAAAGGGCTACCAGCCTACCAGAAAAGGCTATCAAGAATATGAAGATGGAAAATGTTGATGAAATCACTATTGCTAGTGTTATTTCTGCATGTGCTTCATTAGGTCTTTTAGACATGGGCGTCGAGTTGCACAAGTTTGCCAAAAGGACTGGTTTGCTATCATATGTCATAGTCACCACGATTTAATTGACCTATATTTCAAGTGTAAACTTATTGATAAGGCTTTGGAAGTCTTCCAAGAATGTCATATCCTGGAGTTCAATCATACTTGGTCTCCATATCAACAATAGGAGTGTCCCAAGCGATTTATTTTTTCAGAAAGATGAAGGTTAGATTTGTTCCTAATTTAATTACTTTAATCTCCGTTCTTTCTGCGTGTGGTAAGATTGGAGCTTGGATATATGACATGAAAGGAGATACATGCCTATGCTTTATGACCAGGGCTCGGGTTTGATGGATTTGTACAAAACATACTCCTTGACATGTGTGTAAAGTGCGGGAAGATGAAAACCGCATGGAAACAATTTAATTCAATTGAAAAAGTGTACATTGCCTCTTGGAATACAATGCTAACAGGGTATGCTCAAAGAGGAAACGGGCCAGTTGCTATCGACTTGTTTAACAAAATGGTGAAATCAGATGTAAAACCTGACCCTGTTACGTTTATTTCTTTATTATGTGCTTGTGGTAGATCCGGTGTGTTGGAAAATGGATTAGAGTATTTCAGCATTATGGCAGAAAATTACTATATTGTCCCTAACCTCAAGCATTATGCTTGTGTTGTTGATTTACTCGGGCGTTCAGGTAAACTTGAAGAAGCTCATGCCTTCATTATAAGTATGCCTATACAACCAGATCAAGCAATATGGGGGACGTTGTTAAATGCTTGTTGGATCTATAAGAACGTTGAGTTGGGAGAACTTGCTGCTCGAAATATAATTAATATGAATGAATCAGAAAGTTTACGGTATTATACATTTTTGTGTAATTTTTATGCTGAAATTGGTAAATGGCGATTGGATTTGGGCTTATAAATACGGTTCTTGGCATGCCTATACGAGTAACAAAAAACCTATACATTTGTCAAACTGTCTTAATATGGTAAAGTTTATTTCAAAAGTTGT
The DNA here is from genome assembly GCA_030686995.1 of Artemisia argyi. Taxonomy (NCBI): domain Eukaryota; kingdom Viridiplantae; phylum Streptophyta; class Magnoliopsida; order Asterales; family Asteraceae; genus Artemisia; species Artemisia argyi. Next base: position 16,770,191 of record CM060689.1, on the reverse strand, counting down.
TAGGAGAGGGATTGCTGTTCGGGGTACCAAATGTTTCCATCTTTTTAAAGATGGCTTGTGTTCTTGTGAGGATATTACACTCGGCATTTCATACATGTACAAGATTATTTGTATACTTAGTCTTATTTAACAGAGCTATGTTTAATTTTAAACAATATATGGACAAGACCTAAAGAAATTTAATACACAAGTTTTGTGGACTTTGTACATGTGGTCATGTGCAACCACTTGTGAGTTGTTACCCGTTTGTTTTTATTCGCACCTTATATATTAAACAATGGACAATTCGGGTTTGAAATATTTAGTCAGTAGTTTAAATTAAAAAAAGAAAAAGACTTTGGTTTATTGTTTTTGGTGTATATATATTAACTAATAGTTTTCGAAAAAGGTTAAAAAGCTGATTAACAGGTCGTATCAACTTCAAAGATGAAGAACTAATAAAAACGTCAGCATGTCATTCGAGAAGAGGCAATTTCTTATAACTCATCTGTTTAATGCAATTTGCCGTTTAAACTGAAAATATCCCTCTATCATCCTTTTTGGTATGTAAAACTAACAGAGCTATGTTTACACTCGGTACCAAATGTTTACATTTATTTCATGTTCATTGTGCCCGTTTGTTTTCATATTATGTATCATTACCTTTGTTTTATGTTGCAAAGGTATTTTAATTTGCTTATTTTGTTTTCAGGTTCAGAGTATTATCTGTTTGGATACAAATGCTTCTCTTGAAGTTTATGTGCTTTCATTCTCGATTCATGGACTAAGGTAAACTAAAGAGATTTCTCAGGAATAGTATAATAAGTATCTAGCAGTAAACATATCTTGCTTTTCAGAATGATGATCTACAAAGTAATATTTCTGGTTGGTTACTTCAACTTGAAGTCTTTTTTGGTGATTTATGTCACTTTAGAACCTGCATTGTATTTCATATATCATAGATGATAACTTCTTAAAACAGAACAATAATATTTGAATGCTCCTCCTATATTTAATATTATTATTTTTTTTAGATTTCCTATTATTTATTTAAATGTTTTTATAAATTTGTCATATAATTCGAGTTGTTTAACTGTCAAATGGTAAATTAAACAAACACATATAATCAGATTTTAGTCGTGAGCACACAGAAAATTTCTAAAAGCAAACACTCCCTTCCTAACCACAACTAATCCTTTGAATCACCCGAATCATCTAGGTTTTTTGGTTTTCATTTCATTTTTGTGCTCTTTTTCTAATCACGTTGTTTGAGTTTTCAATGGTTTAGCATCAGTATATCCTGCTTTTGTGTGATTTGGTTTATTCATCTGTTTTAACTTATTATCTTGTCATGTGTCTTTTGTAATATTGTGTGTTTCCCATATATTGTATTTCAGGATAGAGTGAAAATCTTTATGGAATTTGCCTATATTCAGGCAGGTATCTCAATTTTATAGTATGCTAATCACATACTTTAATTTTCCAGTTTTTCTTTGTGTTTCTTATTGTTTTAACGGTTAGTTATCATAATAGAATGCCTAAACCTTATAGGACCCATAAAATCTAATATAAGCCAAATTAACTTATTTCCGTGTATATAAGTTGATGTGCGTGTTAAGTTTAGTGATTGGTACAAAACAGTCCTAACAAGTTAGTATCATTTAAAGGAGTCATATACAGATATAAGACAGTTCCTATTCAGACAGTATTTGTACGGGTAGTGATATGCACATATAATATTTTACTTCATACACATAAATTTAGTGGGGCCAACATAAATTTTACAAATAAAATTTATGTGAGCCTCACTAAATTTATGTGTATGAAGTAAAATGATATGTAGAGACATCACTTCCCTATTTGTACTAGTAACTAAAGGGTGGTTATGGTTTTTTTAATCTTTTTGATACATATAGATGTTTTATTACACAATTAATGTGTATCAATACAATAAAGGATAATGCTTATCTCAAATCATGTAGCTCTCTAAAGTCTAAACTCCTTTAGTGATGATGACGATGAGCATCGGGCAGACGGAGACCGCAAACAAACTTATACCATATTGACCACAAACCGAAACTTAACTTGTGTTTGAAGTTAAATGTTTACACGTACGTACATTCACAAAACTTAAAACATAAGTCTTGTCACCAGTTTGAAAATAAAGAATTGCACGTTTACAGTTTCGTCGTTCCATGAATATGGGGAGTTGAAAAAGATTCATTTTAGATTTCAACCATCAGTTATTATTTCAAACCTAATATGGTATATTTTCTAATTTGCATTTAACCAGTAAGCACAACAAAGACATATATTCAGATTATTCCCACAAATTCAATGGCTTGGTATTATTATTAAGGTAATTTGATGCGTACCTCTTGATACCACTTATTTGCCCAAAATAGATTAGAATCACAATAATTATGTCTTAGCTACATCTATTTGCCCAAAATAACCACCGGCAGTGCAGGTGGGTAAAATGGTTTGGACAAGTCAGCTAAATAATAAAATTCGAGACTTTTCTTTGTGCTGGTTGTATTAAGCATCAACTTCCTATTTCTGTAATTAAGGGAGCATCTAAAGAAGTTTAAAATTTCCAAATACAGAATCACTGTCCTATGAATATTTTTTGCACATATCAATCAATAAATGTTTGCTAAAAAAGTCAACATATATATAGATCATTAAACAAGTCCCCCCACCAGGCTCATAACCCGTTTAAAGCCATTAGTGACCCGATTTCACCACCATTAACTCCATTAGTAGTCACTCATAACCTTCATCAATATAAAGGTTACATCCTTACACAAAATCATACATCAATGTTCAGGCATGTACTTTCACAAACCACATTTTGTTTTACAACCAATAGTTTGAATACACATAAATTTTTTTGACTCCATTGAATGATGTCAAGGTTTTCTTGGCTTGAAGAACAAAATCGACAAACATTTTCAGTTCTCGTTCTTAGTTCCTGAACAAATTTTGAATTCCAGGTTATTTTAGCCTAAAGAACAGAACCATCAAAGATCTTCATTTCTTGATCAACATTTAGTTGGTGCTGATTAATCTTTCGTGACAATGGATGGAAGTGACATATATAAAGCTGCTAATAGCATGAGATTAGGGAGTTTTAGAGCAGTTAGTACATCAAGTTTAAGACATGGAAGTGCTTCTGCATGGAGTGATTCTGGTATGGATATTTTCTCTAAATCTTCACATGAAGAAGATGGTGAAGAAGCTCTTAAGTGGGCTTCACTTGAAAAGCTACCAACTTTCGACCGGTTGAAGAAAGGTTTGCTTTTTGGATCAACTGGACCATCTAAGGAAGTTAATGTCGATAATCTTGGAACCAACGATCGAAGGCATTTGCTTGACAAACTTGTTAAAGTTGCTGATGAAGATAATGAGAAGTTCTTGTTGAAGCTCAGGGCCAGACTTGATAGGTACAGATTTTTATTTTTTTCATTTCGTCAAATATCAAGTTACCTTCACTTATTATCTTTAACTAACTAGAGGAACATGAGATAATATATTATGGGTTAGAAAAATATGTTGCTATAATTGATAAGAAAATAAAGGTATAAAAGATTTTACTTCGATTAAAAGTTTTCTTTAGAATAAATAAAGCATGTTGTTATACTAATTAGTAAAAGTAATACTTTTAGTAACTTTTAGAATACAGTTGATGTTATTGATAGATAGAGTGTACATGCAATCATCCTTCTACCTCGCCCTGTCTACATCTCACCTCCCCCATACCTCGCCCTAGCGGGATTGGGTATTGTTGTTGTTGTTGTTGTTGTTGTTGTTGATGTTATTGATAGAGTGTACATGCAAGTACTTCTTTTTTATACAATCATCCTTCTAATATTTTGATTCTGGTTATGGTTTAGCTAAATGGCCTTGAGTTGATATGTTTATAGGGTTGGAATTGGTTTCCCAACGATTGAAGTTAAATTTGAGCATGTAACTGTGGAGGCTGATGTTAATACGGGAAGCCGGGCCTCACCTAATTTTATAAACTTTCATATTGATCTTCTTGAGGTAAGTAATAGAAATCATAATCAACAAACATATCAAATAATTCATGATGTCTTTGAGAATTAATTTATCTTAATTATTTTTCATATTTATGTGTTATAGGGGTTATTGAGTTTATTCCATCTACTTCCGAATTCAAAAAGGCATATAACTATCCTTGATGATGTTAGCGGTGTCATTAAGCCTAAAAGGTGAGAAGAAAGGATATAAAACCCCATGAATAAGCAAATTTCATGAAAATGTAACCAACTTTGATCCACGTTTGATATGTGGGTAACTTTTCACATTGACCTTTATTTATTTATTTATTTATTTATTTATTTATTTATTATTTTTTTTGTAGCATTGTGTCTCAAAGCCGGGTTATCTTATGGTTGTTTATAAGTTATGACATAAGTTGGTTAACTACAACATAAATCAGTCAATATGGGATTAGCAGTCTCATCATACCGTTTTGCAATTGCTTTTCAAGTTACTTGTAATAACTTTTTGCATAATAACATTTGTAGATTGACATTGCTTTTGGGACCTCCAAGTTCCGGAAAGACAACACTCTTGTTGTCCTTGGCTGGAAAGCTTGCCAAGGAACTTACGGTAAAAAGAAAGATCCTAAATTGACTTCATTTCTTAGTCACGTATTCAGTTTTTTCTCCCATGACAGAATTCTAATTTTAATTTTCATATAATCTAGATATCGGGAAAGGTAACGTATAATGGCCATGAGTTACATGAGTTTGTACCTGAAAGAACCTCTGCTTATATCAGTCAATATGATGTCCATATCGGAGAGATGACTGTCAGAGAAACATTGGCTTTTTCTGCTAGATGTCAAGGCGTTGGATCACGTTACGGTTAGTTTTTAATCATTTCTTTGTCATTATTTTTTTATAAAGTTCTAGAGTTTCGTATAACATTTTTAGGAACACAAAATTGCAGATATGTTAGCAGAGTTATCAAGAAGAGAAAGAGATGCAAAAATAAAACCTGATCCTGATCTCGATATATACATGAAGGTAAAAATTTAATCCTCCACATACAACAAGCATTTTGAATCCTTCATGGTTGAAATAAAAGTTCTAGAATCTTAATCATCGTTTTGTTGTTATTCAGGCTGCTGCAACCAAAGGTCAAGAAGCCAGTGTGGTCACAGATTATACTCTCAAGGTATGACGAATAAAACTAGCTGTGGTACAAAGGAAGGTTGGGTAACAGGTCACAACAATTTGGGTCAAAATGGGGGTTCGTTTGGTTAACCAAAAATATTTTTTGTTACAATCTTTTACATACTTGAATACTGTTAGAAATAAAGATTCACAGCTGTAAGTATGGTGTAGTTTGGCCGTAAATGAGTTGTTTATAGGCTGAAATAATTCTGCATGTTAATTACTTTCAATTGTTATCAAGTTTCCAGTTTTTTTTATTCTTGTATATAGAGAGGTCTTCATCTCTCAATGAAATTACACTAAATATATTCCTTTGAATCTGTTTACAAATATGATTTACCTAATCGAATTATTATCCAGTTATAGTTGTCCAGTATTTTGAATAACGTTTCAAAATGGGTTATTCAATATAACACACTAGGATGTTGTATGCATCAAATACACTTTGGGCAACTTTCAACACTTTTGATCCGTTTTTCTCCTGGCTAATTAAGTAAATGGTCGAAATTTCCGTGTCTAACGTAATTTGTTTGTTGTGCAGCTGCTAGGGTTAGACACGTGTGCAGATACCATGATAGGGGATCAAATGATAAGGGGAATATCGGGTGGACAAAAGAAGCGTGTGACAACAGGTGAAATGATAGTTGGACCATCAAAGGTTCTTTTTATGGATGAGATATCTACGGGATTGGATAGTTCCACAACTTTTCAGATTGTCAAGTCACTCAAGGAATTTCTTCACATTCTCGAAGGAACTGCTGTCATTTCACTCCTTCAACCAGCACCCGAGACTTATGATTTATTTGATGATATCATACTAATGACCGATGGCAAGATTGTAAATCAAGGCCCGCGTGAACATGTTCTCGATTTTTTTGAATCTATGGGATTCAGATGCCCTGAAAGGAAAGGTGTTGCTGATTTCTTGCAAGAAGTAAGTACTCCAATAAGTTTTCCTGTATAAACCCAATAATGACGACTGTGTGTAAATTACCGTTTTACCCTCACTATCTTGAAATCCTGTTCCACAGGTGACATCAAAAAAAGATCAACAACAGTATTGGATGAGAAGAGACGATCCTTATAGATTTGTGACAGCAGAGGAATTTACCAAAGCATATCAATCATTTCATGTTGGAATGAAATTGGTAAATGATCTCACAACTCCATATGACAAGAGTAAAAGCCATCCTGCTGCTTTGGCAACCAAAAAATATGGTTTGAGTAAGAAAGAACTCTTGAAAGCTTGCACGGATAGAGAAGTATTGCTCATGAAAAGAAACTCGTTTGTTTATTTCTTCAAATTGTTTAAAGTAAGTGTTCAAATTGGTTTGAATAAAATTGTTTATTTCTAATCTTTCATAATATTTATATCGAATTTTATTTAAGCTCTAAACCTTATCATGATTTCAGCTAACAATCATGTCGTTCATTGTTATGACGGTGTTTCTACAAACTGAGATGCATAAACGTGATCTACAAGATGGAGGGTTTTATATTGGTGCTTTATATTTTGGCGTTCTTATGATTATGCTTAATGGATCGTCTGAGATACCAATGACGATCGCAAAACTTCCTGTATTCTATAAGCAACGGGAGTTCCTTTTTTACCCCTCTTGGGCGTATGCTATTTCCTCTTGGATCATCAAGATTCCCGTTTTATTTCTCGAAGCTGGTGTTTGGACTATTATCACATATTATGTCATAGGATTTGATCCTAACGTCTCAAGGTAATTACTTTTCCAGACTAGATAATCGAAGTTTATTACCCTTCTATATGTTACACTGATTATTTTTTTCTACCTTTTTATTAAACCTTGCAGATTCTTCAAACAGTATTTCATCTTCTTTCTTGTTAACCAAATGTCTTCTGGATTGTTTCGTTTTATTGGAGCAATGGGAAGGAACATGATTATTGCAAACACATTTGGTTCATTTGCAATTCTTTTAGTGTTTGTATTAGGTGGTTTTATCCTTTCACGAGGTATAATGCTGTTATGTTTACTAGTTCAGAAACTTATAACATGATTTATTTAGCTCGTTTAGTCAACTAACAAAACGGGCTCTAATATTCTCTTGAAGATGAGGTCAAGGATTGGTGGTTATGGGGATACTGGACATCTCCCTTGATGTATGCAATGAATGGAATAATCGTGAACGAGTTTCTTGGGCATAGTTGGAGAGCAGTATGTCACATCAGACTTTTTTTTTTTATGTAAAGGTGGCAAGATGGACGGGTTGGGTAATAAATCAAAGAGAATTGCTAGACTTTTTACAAAATACATCCACAAAATAACTTGTCGTTATTTGATTGGTGGATTTGGCAATAGTTCTCTCTCTTCTTTTTTGTTAAGCCAATCAAACAATGCTAAATCATTTTGTGGATGTATTTTGTGAAAGTTCTTTTGTGGATTAACAAATACATGTTTGTCCAAAAACTTCTCAAAGAATCAGTGCATTAATTACGAGTACCAAGATTAAATTATTCCCTTAATAATCTGATTTAAATCTTTGAATAGAACAGTTGTGAGGAAATTAAATAATTGGCAACTATTATCCTGTTTAACTATTTCTTTTGTTTGAACCGCTTGAGAAATCGACCACTCTAGTTATATGTGCTTTTTCTATCATAACGCTTACGTTTTGAATTGTAGCCTTTGAATGGTACGACGCTAGGGAAACAAGTTATTTTGGCCAGAGGGTTTTTTGCAGACGCTTACTGGTATTGGATTGCAGTCGCGGCCTTGATATGCTTCATTCTCGTCTTCAACTTCTGTTATGCTTTGTCTCTCTCCTTCCTCAATGGTTAGTTTACTTTTTCTCTGGCATTGGTCCTTAAAAGCTGTAAAGTGAGGAATATTTGTTTTCTGCTATATAGCTTTTGGAAAAGCGCAAGCTAATGTATCGTCACTAGATGAAAGTGATGTGTCCATTGAGTTATCATCTATGGATATGGAAGCTGGGGAAAGTCAAAATAAGAACAAAGGAATGATCCTTCCATTTGAACCACATTCAATCACCTTTAATGATGTCAAATACTCTGTCGATATGCCACAGGTAATAAACTGTACTTGAAAATTGCTGAAAACTCAAAATTCCACAAAAATATTGATGGGTTGGACAAGTTGAGTAATGGCTCATAACAGTTCACTTCACATTGAACTGGCTTTTTATTCTTTCACCACAACCATACAACTTTTACAAAATGGTGTTTTTTTCAAAAAAAATGGTGTGCGAATCAATCCCCTTTTCAATAAGGGCCAAAATGGGTTGGATTGATGTGCCAACACTTGTCAAATTTTTTTAACTTTCGAAAATTATTATAATATCAACATAAATCTTAGCATAAAAACAACTTCGTATACATTAAAAATAGACCGTAAACAACTTTTTACTTTGTTTGACATATTTGTCCCTTAGAGATAAAAATAAACCCAGATTGATCCACGAAATGGGTCAAATTCCTAATGGTTAATGAAATCGGTTGTAGGAAATGAAAGATCAAGGGGTGGTGGAAGACCGATTGCTAATACTTAAGGGTGTTAGTGGAGCTTTCAGACCTTGTGTTCTCACAGCTCTAATGGGTGTGAGTGGTGCCGGAAAAACTACTCTTATGGACGTGCTAGCCGGACAGAAAACCGGCGGGTATATCGAAGGTGATATTAAGGTTTCTCGGTACCCAAAGAAACAAGAAACATTTACCCGGATCTCTGGATATTGTGAACAAAACGACATCCATTCTCCTCATGTTACCATTTACGAGTCTTTGCTATATTCAGCCTGGCTTAGGTTAACATCCGATGTTGATGAACACAAGCGAAAGGTTGGACCATTTTACTCATTAAAAACCCCCTTTTTTCGTTCTTAACAATGTTGCATGTTTTTCAACAGATGTTTGTTGATGAGGTTATGGGTCTTGTGGAACTGAACCCACTGAAGGATGCATTAGTCGGGTTACCTGGTGTTAATGGATTGTCAACAGAACAACGAAAGAGGTTAACAATAGCGGTTGAGCTCGTGGCTAACCCGTCCATAATATTTATGGATGAGCCTACATCAGGGCTAGATGCCAGAGCTGCTGCTATTGTGATGAGAACCGTTAGGAACACCGTGGATACAGGAAGAACAGTCGTTTGCACTATCCATCAACCAAGTATCGACATTTTTGAAGCATTTGATGAGGTACAAAGAGGCACTTCGTTATATTGAACCTGACATCTTGTACATACAAAATGTATGTTCTAATAGCAATCGGTTTTGTAGTTGTTCTTGATGAAAAGAGGAGGACTAGAGCTATATGTTGGACCCGTAGGTCGCAATTCCTGCAAGTTAATTGAGTACTTTGAGGTATTAAACTGTAAATAGGATCTCCTAAATTTAATTTTCGCAACAAAAAGAAAGTGTTCATAAAATGTGGTTTTTGCATTCGTGTTTGGCATACTATTCGTAAGGTATACTGATATTTTTTTGGGTTCAAGTACCCTCATGGTACATTTGAGAAATTATGTTGCTATTAATTGGGCTAAACCCTTGACTGGAAGGGTATGGGTGGCTATAATCTACACAATGATGCCTTTTGCCTATTTCACCATGATCATTGTGGATGATGGTTGAATGGTCTTGGTGAAAAGGTGAAAATGGAAATGTAGTTGTGAGATTATGGTCTTGGTGCATAATAAGGGTGATTGCAAGACTTAACAATGAGTTTGGATGGAAGATTGACAGATTGTGTTCTGTCTGATATCGGGCAAAGAGTTTTGTCAGATATAGTAGTAGTATTGACTGATATTGGTTGTTCTTGTTAGTATTTTATCTGATTTGGGCTTGTCCGATCAGTTTTATGTTTCATTCTGATATACAATTGTGATATCATTAATATAATTCACCCTTTGCACCAAAAAATAAAAAAGAAAAAATACTGGGCTAAACCCATATAAGTAACACAGGCCCATCTTTTACCCATACCAAAAATTTCAACCTGTTTCGTCACCTTTCTGAACAGGCAATTAATGGCGTGAGTAAGATTAAGGATGGATACAACCCTGCGACGTGGATGATGGAAGTTAGTACTTCAGAACAAGAAATCGCTCTCGGAGTTGATTTCACGTCAATCTACAGAAATTCCGAACTTCATAGGTACACATTCCATCAATAGTCAATACATACGTGCCAATTTTTCGAATTAAAAGTCTATCATATTGTTAACCTTCGTGTTAAATTCACAGGAGAAACAAAGCTTTAATTGCCGAATTAAGTGTACCACGTCCTGGCACAAAAGATCTCTTCTTCCCAACTCAATACTCGCAGTCGTTCCTTGTACAATGCGTAGCATGTTTATGGAAACAACGTTGGTCATACTGGCGAAACCCATCTTACACAGCTGTTCGTTTTGTGTTCACTACTTTTATCGGGATCATTTTTGGTACTATGTTCTGGAACCTCGGTGGTAAAAGGTAAGCACTGTCTGAAACAGTCGATTGGTCTTTCACATTTGATGTCCTGATTTAACAATATTTAGCGGGTTTCAGGAAAAGCCAACAAGACTTGAATAACGCCCTCGGTTCAATGTACGCTGCAGTTCTATTCTTAGGAGTCCAAAACGCGGGAGCGGTGCAACCTGTTGTAGGTATTGAACGAACTGTGTTTTATCGAGAAAGAGCCGCTGGAATGTATTCTGCTTTGCCGTATGCTTTTGCTCAAGTTTTGGTCGAGATCCCATATGTGTTGGTGCAAACAGTAGTATACACTGTGATAGTGTACTCGATGATCGGGTTCGAGTGGACTGCTGCTAAATTCTTTTGGTATCTTTACTTCCAATTCTGTTGTTTCCTCTACATGACATTTTATGGTATGATGACAGTCGCCATCACCCCCAACGCCAGCATGGCCGCCATCATTGCATCCTCATTTTACGCAATGTTTAATCTGTTTTCGGGGTTCATCATTCCACGACCCGTAAGTATAAGTAAATATTACTTTCTTTTTTCTTTGTTTCACTATTTAGCATATTTTTAGTAGTATAATGTTATGTTTAAAACACAACAGAGTATTCCCGTGTGGTGGAGATGGTACTATTGGGGGAATCCGGTGGCATGGACTATTTATGGGATGGTTATTTCACAATTTGGAGACTATACGGATGAACTTACAAACGGTGAAACCGTGAAAGAATATTTGGACCGTTATTTTGGTTACAAGGATAGCTTTCTTGGCCCTGCTGCTGGGGTGCATATTGGGTTGGTTTTGTTCTTTGCATTCGTCTTTGCTTACTCCATTCGAGCCTTCAATTTCCAGAAGAGATAATTTAGCGTTCTTCAGTTTGATATTTAATTTCCACAAGAGATATTTAGTGTTTTTCTGGTTTCATTGATGTATGATATTACATCAAGTTGTGTAACTTCTGGTATTATAGGTAATAATGTTGTTTCTTCTAAACACATACAGTAGTATATATGTTTGTGGATGTTGTCTTCCGCATGCAGTTTTTACCGGCCAGAACTTTGATCATGCAAAAGCACAAAGATCCTTCATAGATGGTCTGGATAAAGATGAGTCTCTTGATTAGTGATTACGACCCTCAAACCTAACATCTTTTTCAGACCATACATGATATGACAAATAGTGTTAAACAGGGGCAGACCTAGGGAGTTTCCAGGGGTTCACGGGAACCCGATGGATGTTTTCCACCTAGTGTTAATTTTCGTTAAACTCTCGAGCTCTCCGAAATGAATCTGGTTTCTAGAAATTTTTTATCACATAAATACAGGCCTTGTTTATCTTATCTACTAATACGATAAAAGCAATACACATCTTCATAATTTGTTTACTATTTTTTTGAAAATCGAACTTTTTAGTTCATTTTATTTCCTTTATACTTGTACGTTTGAGTTTTTATTGTTTACCAAAACAAATGGGCTTTCTTAAGTAATAAGGTTGGGCTTAACCAAATTCTTGCCATTACAGTTTTTTGAAAATGATATATTTAGTGAATTAGTTTATGTCCTTTTTTAATGAGTAACTAAAAATGTATTAAACATGAATTCAGTTAATATTGTTTGTACTAAAATGTCAATATTGAATTAAAGTATATCTTCTAGTAATTAACCCTTTTTCATTATACTTTATTTCTTAACTATATATATATATATATATATATATATATATATATATATATATATATATATATATATATATAGGGGGCCATTCATGTGAGAAATCTAATTTTTGTGAGAAGGTGAGAACTAATCTTAGCCACTCATTTTATCCTTCTTTAGTTTTGAAAAAAAAAATTCACATGTGAAAAAAAAAAAATCGGAAAAAAAAATTTTGAAAAAAAAAATTTCGGAAAAAAAAAATTTTCGAAAAAAAATTTTCGATTTTCACATGTGAAATTTTTTTTCATTTTTTTCACATGTGAAAATTTTCAATTTTCACATGTGAAAAAAAAAATTCACATGTAAATTTTTTTTTTCATTTTTTTCACATGTGAAAATTGAAAATTTTCTCATGTGAAATTTTTTTTCACATGTGAAAATTTTCACATGTAAATTTTTTTTTCATTTTTTTCACATGTGAAAATTGAAAATTTTCACATGTGAAAAAAAAATTTCACATGTAAATTTTTTTTTTTCATTTTTTTCACATGTGAAAATTGAAAATTTTCACATGTGAAATTTTTTTGACATGTCACGAAAAAAATTTTCAAAAAAAAAAATTCGGAAAAATTTTTTCGGAATTTTTTTTTTCACATGTGAAAAATGACGGAAAAAAAATCAAAAATTTTTTGAAAATTTTTTGAAATTTTTTTTTGAAATTTTCAGAAAAATTGGTTAACTAGTATTAGGCATTAGATCAAAATTAAAGAAATATAAAATGAGTGGCTAGGATCACTTCTCACCTTCTCACAAAAATATGACTTCTCATTTGAACGCTTCACTATATATATATATATATATATATATATATATATATATATATATATATATATATATATATATATATATATATATAGGGTGAGGATCAGGTACCATCCGCACTAAAAGAGAAGTCATATATATATATATATATATATATATATATATATATATATATATATATATATATATATATATATATATATATATATATATATATATATATATATATATATATATATATATATATATATATATATATATCCCTTACCCAACAAACAAAAACATTCACATTTGCACTTACCCAACAAAGACAATAAAGTCACATGCAAACTTCTACTTTTGGTATTAAAAAAAAATAAAAATAAAAATAAAAATAAAAAAATGCTTAAAATTGGTGGATTGTGGCTGCTAACATATATACGATTGCTAATTTTGGATTGCATTTTTTTATCATTTATCATTCATCATAATCAATAATGCATTTAGATGAAAGTTAAATAATATAAGGTAGATCCCACATTGTTATTGGAAATTCAAGGTAGGGTAAAGTGATTAGTTAATAGGTATTGTATTGATGTTATTGTGATTTGTGTATTGTACATTAGATAGCGTATGTATATATACTAATACTATCGCTTGGAGACCAAGCAACTACCATCTATATAATTGGACCGACCCATGTAATCTAGTTTGGCCTAATACGCCCCCGCAAGCTAAGGGCGGGCAACGACCTGTAGCTTGGATCTTAGAAAGAGAAATCTCGGAGTTGGTAGTGGCTTTGTAAAAATATCTGCAATCTGATCATGTGTAGATATGTGTTGAACCCGAAGATCTCTGATTGGCTCTAAACCGTCAACCTAAATTGACCAGGTGATGGTCAACAAAGTCAAACAGCCTAGAATCAATCTCCGTGGAAGTATAGGATTTCCCCGGGTCGTTATGTCCCGACGAGGTGTGAATGGCAATCAAAACGGTTATTTGATCGGGTGAAATTGGATGGAAAAGGTTTGTGAGTGATTAAACTACTGATTCTACAAGAGAATAGCTTAAACAAGCTATAAGAATAAGACGGGAAAGTTACAAAAACCAGAAACGTTTAAAACCTAAAAACGCGTATGTTACGTTTAAATAAAACGTAGACGTACAAAATAAAAAGTGAAAACGTAAATCTGAAAACACCCAGGGGGTGAAAATGACTTTTTTACAAACTAAAAGGTAAAAGAAAATTTTTAGAAAAAGAAAATAAATTTTAACCCTAATTAATTATTTAATATTAATTAAATACTAATTATTACTAATTATTAATATTAAAAACACTTAAATATAATACAATATTATTTAAATACTAAAAAGGTGAAAATAAAATTTCTAAAATTATAAAATAACTAAAAATAAGTTTTAAAATTAAAAATAACTATTTTTGTCTTTTTGTGATTTTTCTATTAAATAATTACTAATTAATTACTAATTACCTAATTAACTATTTTAAATTAAGAAAAATACTAAATGAACAGTAAAAATTCTAAGAAAATTTCTAAAATTACTTTATAACATATAAAAGCTATAAAAAATATAAAAACAAGGTTTTACTTAATAAAAACTAATTATGCTATTTTAAACTAATTATTAATTAATTTCTAATAAAACTAATATTAATTCTAATAAATACCAAATGGTACTGAAAAATTTATTATAAATACTTTAATATAAGATATAATTAATAAAAATATAAAAATGACAAGCACTTAATAAAAATATAAAAATGAAAATTAAAATTAAATTACATTAAATAGAAACTATCACTTAATTTTAAATTTGTTTTTCTTGATTTTTTCTTTTATAAAACTATTTTATAACTAAAAACAAAAACTTTTTACAAAAACAACTTTCTTGGAGCTTAAAAATAAGCAAAGCAAGTGCTTATTATGGTGACAGTTGACTTTGGTCAACTGTCAAGAGACAATGCTGATGTGGACTACTAGGGGGGCCCACAAAGGTAAAATAAGGTGTGAAACAGTTAAGAGGACCAAATTAAGGTGGAAGGAATAAGATTGGACCTAGAATAAGCCAGATAAGCTGATAAGCTAAACCAAAACCAAACTGAAAACACAGACAAGGGACAAGCTTTTGTGACCCTAGCAGCCCTATCAAAAGGGGTTCAAATCCCAAGGTAAGACCAGATACTTGAAGATGAGCTTATTGGCTTCTCAAAAAGCCAATAAGCTCATAGTGGAGCCCACTGTGCAGACCAAGAGATGCATTGAAAGTTGGGTCTGAGCCTGGTGGACTGTGTAGCAGGGCATGGTATTGCCCTGCAAGTGACTTTGAGGCAATGTAGGACCACATACAAAATTACCAAAAATATAAGGAAGTTGGGAATTGAAAGTTAAGCTGGTAGACAAATAGTAGGAACAAGTTTCACATCATGAGAGCAAACACATAAATCAAATAAAATCTTTGAGTTTTTGTGAAAATCTGAACAAACAAACTTGACTTTTTAAGAAACTTTAGAACTTTGACTAATGTGAACTTGTGATGATCACAGATGAAATCAAGAGTTGTATTAAGCTAAAATAAGTTCAAATTAAGCTAAACAAACATCTTATACACTGAAATGAGGAGCTTGTGGTATCAAAACTCCAACAGTGAACAACTTAATGAGATTAAAAGCTTATTTTGACTTTATACTAAATGGAACTCAGTTTTATGACTAAACTTAACCTATATAAACCTAATGAAACATGTCTAAGCAACAACCATAAACAGAATCACCCCAAGTCACAAGGGAACCACTTGAGCCAAACACTCCCTAACTTAAATCTGTTTTTGGTTTAATGAGAGAAATGGTGATCTGAGCCAACCTACTAGTGCATACCTATGAGATAAGCTACAAGGGCATGATACAAACTAAAATGAACATAAATTGAGCACACTATCAAGCTCAAACAAAGATGAGTCATTCAAACTGCTAGGTAACCACAAGAGTAAATTGAAACAGAAATCAAATAAGTATACCTCAGGTCATGATCACAAAGCTCATGAGAGCTTATCAACAAGCTTTTAAACCAGAAACCATAAACAAATCACCCCTCTGCATCACCTTTCCAAAATCATCAACCTCAGTTGACTTTTGTTGACCTGAGGAATTTTTGAGCTAAAACTTTGTCTAAACCTTTCTGAGCTGATGCAAGCTTGTAAGTAACTTAATTAAACCCTATGAAACATTTACTAACCACTTTTAACAAGTTTTAAAGTAAAATGGTAATTTCAATAAAAATTTGCAATAAACTGAATTGAACTAAGAGTGTTTAATTAGATGCTTAAAATAAGTTCATTACACAATAAAATCACTTACTACAACATTTTTGAGCTAACAATTACACTTGAAAAGGAAATATTTATTAAAACGACATTAAAATTATACTAACTATACTAATACTACACTACTGCCTCTTTCTTCTCTCTTTTCTTGACTTTTATAGCTCCTGGAGGATGACTTGACTTTTCCCACTTGCCCACAGCCATTGGATTAGCTTCAATTGATCAGAGCCTTTGAATAGGTTTTTGGCGGGAAAAGTGGTATGGGCAGTTGTGGTGTTGGTGGGAGCATTAAATGAGGAGGGGGAAGGTAAGGGTGTAGGTGAGTGCATTAATTGATAGTTGGTGAGGTATGGTGAGGAGGAGGGGACATGGACCTGGAAATTAGGGAGGGGATAATGGAGGTGAACAGTGGACGTGGGAGGTTAGGGATGGGTTTGACCCGCGTTGACCCTGGGGTGGTTTTTATTAAAAAATGGATTGGGCTAGTTTGGTGGGCTGGGGGTGTTGATGGACTGGGGTAAGTGTTTGATCAGGTTTTGGTTTGTGTTGTTTGGTTTGTTAGCTTATTATGTAGAAAACCACAAGGACCAATGTTGTAAATTTTAAAAACCAAGGGACTGAAAATGTAAAATTCCCAAAGTAGTCACAAGGGACCATTCATGCATAGCTTCAATAAACCAAGAACCAAAAATGTAATTTTTCCAAAATAAAACGCCCGGGGACCAAATTTGTCATTTTTGCAAAGTCCAGGGACCAAACATGTAATTTTCTCAAACATTTTACCCAAGGACCATATTTGCCACATTTTTATTTTCCAAGGATAAAAAATGATTTTCCATCCAAAAATATCCCACCAGGGACCAAATCTGTCAATATTTGAAACTCCAGGGACCAAAAGTGTAAATTTTCAAAACTTTCCAATTTTTCACCAAAGGACAAAATATGACAACTTATGATTGTAAAAGGACCTTTGGTGATAATTTTCCATATTTTGAATATCCAGGGACTAGTTTTGTAATTTTATGAAAGTTGGGGGACTGAAACTGCCAATTTTGCAAACTTTGTGCGTTTTTCATTTGTTTTTACTCGTTTTGCATCTAAAACATATAAAACACAATTATGAAATATTTTCAGTATTTTGATGCATTACTAAGTGTTTTTGTATGTTTTGCAGTTCAGATTAGACCAAAAATGATGAGTGTTTGAGCACTCATCAATCCCCCACACTAAACTATTGCTAGTCCCTAGCAATACTATTTTGAAAACTTGATGGATTTGAAAAACTCTTTACCAAAAGCCATCACTTCTGGAGTAGCCAGGTGTAAGAACTGTGGCACACCTGATAACCGTGTGATTTTGAGCAAACCACCAGCTTTCAACGGATTTGAGTAGTCTTTACCAAAAGCCGTTTGCTTCTGGACTAGCCAGCTCTTGATGGAATAGTCAACATCTTGGTGAGCTAATTACCAATTATGGATTTTCCACGGCCTTTACCACAAGCCATAATCTTGCGGGCTAGCCAACTCATTTGTTTTCGGGGAGTTGAGGAACCATACAATTTTGGGCAAATTGCCAGCCGTAAACGGATTTGATATGTCTTTACCAAGAGCCGTTTGCTCCTGGACTAGCCAATCCCTTTTGTCGCTTAGACAAGGCGGACTGATTACCACAAAAATTTTGAAGCACCAGTGAAAAATTTTTAAAATTTTTGAAATTTTGGCTAAAACGGGGGTATTATATAGTAAAATGTGATAAAATTCGCTAGAATAGCGAATACCCCCCCACACTTAGCATGAATATTGTCCTCAATATTCAAAATCCCGGCTATTATGCCGACATTTTGAACGTAAAAGGGCAACATTACAAGCTAAGCGTGGAAAACACCATTTTGTATTTTTCACTCTTGTAACCATAGCATGGGGGACTCCCCCACACTTAGGGTGAAAACCCTATAAGCATGCTATTGTTTTTGTTTACCGAGTCGCTAGCTTGACTCGACCCCGAATTCATTAGTCCTTGGGGAAGCATGATGTGGAAGAAGCAATCTCACTCGGACTTTCATTCAAAATGTTTGGACAAACATATGAAGCACGTGAAAGTTCCACACCGATGAGATAAGTATCCGGCTCAAGAAAATGATACATGAAAATGCCGGGATCAAATATAGTGTCTTCATTCCCGAAGGAGTGAAGAAGAGAGGAAGGAACCTCGAGAACAGGCTCATTAGCCTGAGTTTGGATTTTAAAGGGTAAGCTCAAAAACATCCCGGGAGGGTGGGTGGGAATTTGCAAATCCTCATGATTAAGGATATCTCCCCCCGGGATATCATACTCCGGAGGAGTAATGATAAGGTGATCAATGGTGGGCTCAGAAGATATTTCATCAACATCACTGATGTCTCCATGAGATAAAGACTTTTCATCAGTGGGTGAATCATTAAGCCCGATATTGAGATAGGAATTGAGTGATGGATCATCATCATTCAATAAACTTTCAAGGAACAGAATATCCCCCTCAGAATCAAGATAGTTATCATCAACTTCATACGAAGTTGAACTCTCTAGAGCAAGGAATGCTTCGACTTCCTCCATATCATCTTTGAGATCAAAGAGATCATCATCACTTCCCGATGGAAGTGGATTGGAGTGAGTGAGTTCATCGGCGAACTCTTCGAGAAGAAAGTCAACATTAGAGTGGGGAAAGGATGCATCAACATACTCAATGTCTCCATACGATAAACAATCATCACTAGAATCAGAGACGGTCTCAATTTGATCATTTGGATTATTAGGAATATCACACACTTGATCAAAAGTCCCCTGTGACTCTCTCGGGATTGGGACAAGGATCTCAACACTAGACTTTATGAATTCGTCCGATTCCTTTGCAGGAATAGTGCTAAGATGCTCATCCCCCATGTTCAGAGAGTGAGTGTGAACTTCGGGTGTGATAACAGACTGAAGGAGATGAGAGGAGCTAGCATTCATGGAATTTTCAAGTTCCATTTGTTCAATGGCTAGTAACTTCCCCGTCTCATTACTTTCTCCCTGATTTTCCGTGGGAAGAATCACAACTGATGAATCTGAGGAACCCTTATAAAATTGAAGGATATCAAGGGTGTCCTCATTATCACTATCATTATCACAGTCTAGAAGAGCAGCTTGACGAAATTTGGCACGTGTTATGGCTGCTTGTTCTAAGACAAGTAATTCTTCCCTACTCAATTCGTTTTTAGCCTCTCGTTCTTCAGCAAGTAATTCTGCCATAGATTTCTCACGAGAGTCTCGAAACGGTGTAGTAACCAACTCCTCCTTAAGTTCTTTTAAAATATCAAGAGCCTTTAGTAAAAGGTCTTGCTCGATTTCTTGAGGAGTTGTGTGAATCATATCGTGCTGTGGAGGTGGGTCTGAAAACGAATAGTCGTAATTGTTACAAGGAAATGGATTCCTTGTTTGACAATCCAAGCTAGAGTGTGGACCTCCACAGTAATCACAACAGTGAAGCTGATGTGGTTGTGGGTGGTATGTGCTAGAGTTATAATTGTGATCAGAAAACTGCTCATAGACAAGCGTGTTTCCCGAATGACAATCGGAACTGTAATGTGAACCACCACAGTACTCACAACAGTAAAACTGCTGAGACTGATGGTGTGGCAACTGATGGAATGAATCAGTCGTGCCATGGTAGGAATAGGGATGTTGGTTATAGACAGACCCGTTTCCTGACTCTACCATGCCACAACCGGGGCAATTGCCACCATTATGAGGATTACCACACCATTGGCAAACCAGAAGGTGTGGGTGAGACATAGAAAGAATCAAATGGTTTGGGAGGGGTAGGGATGAAGAATCAAAGATGTGAGAGGGTAAAGGTGAATATTTTTGTGTTTTTGGAAAGACATTTTGTACAAATGAGTTAGAAAAATGTTTTTGTGTTTTTGTGTTCGTTGAAAACTGAGTTTAAAAAGTTTTCGGGAACGGTTTTGTTTTGAAAATAAGAAAATATGAACAAATGATGGATAAATGTACAATGGAACGAATTCCAAAGACACTAATCAGAAAAACCGTTTAGAATAGCGCGTACACCTCCCCGGCAGCGGCGCCAAAAATTGATTGGCTCTAAACCGTCAACCTAAATTGACCAGGTGATGGTCAACAAAGTCAAACAGCCTAGAATCAATCTCCGTGGAAGTATAGGATTTCCCCGGGTCGTTATGTCCCGACGAGGTGTGAATGGCAATCAAAACGGTTATTTGATCGGGTGAAATTGGATGGAAAAGGTTTGTGAGTGATTAAACTACTGATTCTACAAGAGAATAGCTTAAACAAGCTATAAGAATAAGACGGGAAAGTTACAAAAACCAGAAACGTTTAAAACCTAAAAACGCGTATGTTACGTTTAAATAAAACGTAGACGTACAAAATAAAAAGTGAAAACGTAAATCTGAAAACACCCAGGGGGTGAAAATGACTTTTTTACAAACTAAAAGGTAAAAGAAAATTTTTAGAAAAAGAAAATAAATTTTAACCCTAATTAATTATTTAATATTAATTAAATACTAATTATTACTAATTATTAATATTAAAAACACTTAAATATAATACAATATTATTTAAATACTAAAAAGGTGAAAATAAAATTTCTAAAATTATAAAATAACTAAAAATAAGTTTTAAAATTAAAAATAACTATTTTTGTCTTTTTGTGATTTTTCTATTAAATAATTACTAATTAATTACTAATTACCTAATTAACTATTTTAAATTAAGAAAAATACTAAATGAACAGTAAAAATTCTAAGAAAATTTCTAAAATTACTTTATAACATATAAAAGCTATAAAAAATATAAAAACAAGGTTTTACTTAATAAAAACTAATTATGCTATTTTAAACTAATTATTAATTAATTTCTAATAAAACTAACATTAATTCTAATAAATACCAAATGGTACTGAAAAATTTATTATAAATACTTTAATATAAGATATAATTAATAAAAATATAAAAATGACAAGCACTTAATAAAAATATAAAAATGAAAATTAAAATTAAATTACATTAAATAGAAACTATCACTTAATTTTAAATTTGTTTTTCTTGATTTTTTCTTTTATAAAACTATTTTATAACTAAAAACAAAAACTTTTTACAAAAACAACTTTCTTGGAGCTTAAAAATAAGCAAAGCAAGTGCTTATTATGGTGACAGTTGACTTTGGTCAACTGTCAAGAGACAATGCTGATGTGGACTACTAGGGGGGCCCACAAAGGTAAAATAAGGTGTGAAACAGTTAAGAGGACCAAATTAAGGTGGAAGGAATAAGATTGGACCTAGAATAAGCCAGATAAGCTGATAAGCTAAACCAAAACCAAACTGAAAACACAGACAAGGGACAAGCTTTTGTGACCCTAGCAGCCCTATCAAAAGGGGTTCAAATCCCAAGGTAAGACCAGATACTTGAAGATGAGCTTATTGGCTTCTCAAAAAGCCAATAAGCTCATAGTGGAGCCCACTGTGCAGACCAAGAGATGCATTGAAAGTTGGGTCTGAGCCTGGTGGACTGTGTAGCAGGGCATGGTATTGCCCTGCAAGTGACTTTGAGGCAATGTAGGACCACATACAAAATTACCAAAAATATAAGGAAGTTGGGAATTGAAAGTTAAGCTGGTAGACAAATAGTAGGAACAAGTTTCACATCATGAGAGCAAACACATAAATCAAATAAAATCTTTGAGTTTTTGTGAAAATCTGAACAAACAAACTTGACTTTTTAAGAAACTTTAGAACTTTGACTAATGTGAACTTGTGATGATCACAGATGAAATCAAGAGTTGTATTAAGCTAAAATAAGTTCAAATTAAGCTAAACAAACATCTTATACACTGAAATGAGGAGCTTGTGGTATCAAAACTCCAACAGTGAACAACTTAATGAGATTAAAAGCTTATTTTGACTTTATACTAAATGGAACTCAGTTTTATGACTAAACTTAACCTATATAAACCTAATGAAACATGTCTAAGCAACAACCATAAACAGAATCACCCCAAGTCACAGGGGAACCACTTGAGCCAAACACTCCCTAACTTAAATCTGTTTTTGGTTTAATGAGAGAAATGGTGATCTGAGCCAACCTACTAGTGCATACCTATGAGATAAGCTACAAGGGCATGATACAAACTAAAATGAACATAAATTGAGCACACTATCAAGCTCAAACAAAGATGAGTCATTCAAACTGCTAGGTAACCACAAGAGTAAATTGAAACAGAAATCAAATAAGTATACCTCAGGTCATGATCACAAAGCTCATGAGAGCTTATCAACAAGCTTTTAAACCAGAAACCATAAACAAATCACCCCTCTGCATCACCTTTCCAAAATCATCAACCTCAGTTGACTTTTGTTGACCTGAGGAATTTTTGAGCTAAAACTTTGTCTAAACCTTTCTGAGCTGATGCAAGCTTGTAAGTAACTTAATTAAACCCTATGAAACATTTACTAACCACTTTTAACAAGTTTTAAAGTAAAATGGTAATTTCAATAAAAATTTGCAATAAACTGAATTGAACTAAGAGTGTTTAATTAGATGCTTAAAATAAGTTCATTACACAATAAAATCACTTACTACAACATTTTTGAGCTAACAATTACACTTGAAAAGGAAATATTTATTAAAACGACATTAAAATTATACTAACTATACTAATACTACACTACTGCCTCTTTCTTCTCTCTTTTCTTGACTTTTATAGCTCCTGGAGGATGACTTGACTTTTCCCACTTGCCCACAGCCATTGGATTAGCTTCAATTGATCAGAGCCTTTGAATAGGTTTTTGGCGGGAAAAGTGGTATGGGCAGTTGTGGTGTTGGTGGGAGCATTAAATGAGGAGGGGGAAGGTAAGGGTGTAGGTGAGTGCATTAATTGATAGTTGGTGAGGTATGGTGAGGAGGAGGGGACATGGACCTGGAAATTAGGGAGGGGATAATGGAGGTGAACAGTGGACGTGGGAGGTTAGGGATGGGTTTGACCCGCGTTGACCCTGGGGTGGTTTTTATTAAAAAATGGATTGGGCTAGTTTGGTGGGCTGGGGG
Organism: Artemisia argyi; assembly: GCA_030686995.1. Taxonomy (NCBI): domain Eukaryota; kingdom Viridiplantae; phylum Streptophyta; class Magnoliopsida; order Asterales; family Asteraceae; genus Artemisia; species Artemisia argyi. The sequence continues at coordinate 16,746,671 of CM060689.1, read as the reverse complement.
TGTTGATGGACTGGGGTAAGTGTTTGATCAGGTTTTGGTTTGTGTTGTTTGGTTTGTTAGCTTATTATGTAGAAAACCACAAGGACCAATGTTGTAAATTTTAAAAACCAAGGGACTGAAAATGTAAAATTCCCAAAGTAGTCACAAGGGACCATTCATGCATAGCTTCAATAAACCAAGAACCAAAAATGTAATTTTTCCAAAATAAAACGCCCGGGGACCAAATTTGTCATTTTTGCAAAGTCCAGGGACCAAACATGTAATTTTCTCAAACATTTTACCCAAGGACCATATTTGCCACATTTTTATTTTCCAAGGATAAAAAATGATTTTCCATCCAAAAATATCCCACCAGGGACCAAATCTGTCAATATTTGAAACTCCAGGGACCAAAAGTGTAAATTTTCAAAACTTTCCAATTTTTCACCAAAGGACAAAATATGACAACTTATGATTGTAAAAGGACCTTTGGTGATAATTTTCCATATTTTGAATATCCAGGGACTAGTTTTGTAATTTTATGAAAGTTGGGGGACTGAAACTGCCAATTTTGCAAACTTTGTGCGTTTTTCATTTGTTTTTACTCGTTTTGCATCTAAAACATATAAAACACAATTATAAAATATTTTCAGTATTTTGATGCATTACTGAGTGTTTTTGTATGTTTTGCAGTTCAGATTAGACCAAAAATGATGAGTGTTTGAGCACTCATCAATCTCCTTGAGCAACCTTTTCCCGAACAAAGTGGTAGTCTATTTCCACGTGTTTTGTACGTGCATGGAAGATAGGATTAGCTGACAAGTATGTTGCACCAAGATTGTCACACCATAGTATTGGCGTTGAAGATGAACGTATGCCAAGCTCATGAGGAAGAGCTTGAAGCCATGTGAGCTCAGCAACTGTGTCAGCAAGAGCTTTGTATTCAGCTTCTGTAGAGGAACGTGAAACCGTACGTTGCTTACAAGCGGTCCAAGATATAAGGTTGGAACCAAGATATATAGGAAATCCCCCCGTGGACCGTCGATCATCTGAATCCCCAGCCCAATCAGCATCTGAGAAAGCTTCAAGAGAAGTATTGGGACTACCTTTCCATAGGACATCAGTAAAAGCTTGAAGGGTAGAACCATAAGAACGACGTATGAGCATACCATATTCAACTGTGCCATGAAGATAACGTAAAATCCGTTTAACGGCAGACCAATGATTCTCGGTCAGAGCATGCATGTATTGACATACCTTGTTAACAGCAAAGGCTATGTCAGGCCGAGATAGGGTAACATATTGTAAAGCACCCACTACCTGCCGATATTTACTCGGATCAGAGAAAGCATCACTGTCATCTAGACTTAGTGAGCTCGAGCCAACCATGGGAGAAGACATGGGATTGCAGCTAGAAAGACCAGCCTTTTGTAATAGCTCCAAAATATACTTCTTTTGAGAAAGCATAATACCAGACCCGTGAGGAACATTTTCAATACCCAAGAAGTAGTTAAGTGGCCCGAGATCTTTTAATGCAAAAGCTGATCCAAGTTGGCAAATTATATTGTCGATAGTGCCCCTGTCATTACCTGTAACGATGACATCATCCACATATACCAAAATGTACAAAAGTGTCTACCCACGCGAATAAATAAACAAAGATGGGTCCGTTTTGGAGCCTTTAAATCCAAGATCAGAGAGAGCCTTGGAGAGTCGCTCAAACCAAACACGCGGGGCCTGCTTTAAGCCATAAAGAGACTAATGAAGCAAACATACATGATTTGGTCGTTGTGGATCAATAAAACCTGGGGGTTGCTTCATATAAACCTTCTCCTTGGATTGCCATGAAGAAATGCATTTTGAACATCTAATTGGCGTAGCGGCCAGTTGTTAGTAACCGCAAGTGACAAAACAGCTCGGATAGTTGTCGACTTAACAACCGGGCTAAAGGTCTCATGAAAATCAATACCTGGTTTTTGTCGAAAACCTTTGGCAACGAATCTCGCTTTGTAGCGAGTGATAGCACCATTTTTGTCTCGTTTTAACCTGTAAACCCACTTGCCATCAACACCATTGGTGTTAGAAGCACAAGGTACTAAAGAAAACGTTTCGTTTTTTACTAGAGCATCATACTCTTCTTTCATAGCTTGACGCCACTCTAGAGACTTGTTGGCAACGGTAAACGAGGTTGGTTCAATGATGGTAGTGGGGAAGACGGTAGCATGGTTTGCGGAAGGATTGTAAGGAACCCGTTGCTTGGGATTTTGACAAAGATTAGAGGGACGTTGGCGAGGTACAGGAGGCGGTGGCGATGGTGGGGTTGGTATCGATGTAGCCGAGACAGGAGATGGTTGGCCAGTAAAAGGCTCGGGAGAAGTTGGAGAAGTTGGACTCAATTGTGAAATTGATGGAGATGATATTGGTGAACGTGGCGAATTTGGACTTGGATGGTCTGTAGTAGGAATTACATAAGGTGATTTTGAGGAGTAATAGGGAGATGTTTTTGAAGGGGGTGGGGAAGTTGTTTTAGGGGTATTGAAAGGAAATTGTTCTTCATTAAAACGAACATGCCGAGCTATATAAAGACGCTCGATTGAGATGTCAAGACAACGATATCCATGATAGGAGGGACTGTAGCCAAGAAACACACACGGAGTTGAACGAAAGTCCATTTTGTGATGATTGTATGGACGAAGATGGGGAAAACATAGGCACCCGAAGACTCGAAGAAAAGAGTAGTCGGGAGACCATTTGAAGAGATGTTCAAAAAGGTGACTTGTTTGTCGATGTGCGGGAGGGCATGCGATTGATTAGGTAAACGGCAGTATCAAAAGCATAATGCCAAAAACGTTGAGGAACAAACGATTGAGCTAGAAGAGTAAGACCAGTTTTCACAATGTGGCGATGGCGACGTTCAACAAAGCCGTTTTACTCACTTGTATGAGGACAAGATCGCCGGTGAATAATTCCTAGCGAAGAGAAAAAAGAAGCTAAATTACGAAACTCACCACCCCAATCAGTTTGAACATTCTTTAATTTTGTAGTGAATTGGCGTTCAACCATTTGCACAAATGATTTAAAGGTGGCATACACATCGGATTTTTGAGCTAAATGATAAATCCACATGTAACGAGAATGATGATCAACACACAACATAAAATATCCGTGACCTTCAAAAGATAACATCGGTGCAGGTAGGGCTGTAAACGAACTGATCGTTCAGTGAACATTTCATGAACCGTTCGGTAAAAAGTTCGTTTATGTTCATTCGTTTATTAAATGAATGAACATGAACAATATTTTACGTTCGTTTAGTTAAATGAACGAACATGAACAAAAGTCTCGTTCGTTCATTTATGTTCGTGAACGTCCAATTAGGCGTTCGTTAAAATTCGTTTATGTTTATTTATCTATTTACGTTCATATATCATATCTTTTAATTTTATAATTTTAAAAATTGGTTTGTTTAAACAAAGCAACACTTATAAAACACAATTGTGAAGAATTCAATAAAGTTTATGCTTTTTTTGTCTATTTTCATTTATGTTCGACCGTTTTTGGTCGTTTAGCATTCGTTTAGTGTCTTAATGAACGAACATAAACGAACATGAACAATTCATTTTCTTAATAAACGAACATGAACAAGAAAATTCGTCCGTTTAAGCGTCTGTGTCTGTTTATTTGTTCGGTTAAAATTAAATGAACGAACATGAACAGGGCTCCGTTCGTGTTCGTCCGGTTCGTTTACAGCCCTAGGTGCAGGACCCCAAACATCACAATAAACCAAGTCTAAAATATTATTACATCAAAATTCGGATACAAATAAAGGTAGTTTGGAAGATTTTCCTAGTGGACAAGAATTACACAAACTTGGCAAAAATTTATTTGTAACTGGAAGAGAAAAACTAGAAAGCATATAACGTAAAAGACGCTGATGAGGATGTCCGAGCCGCCTATGCCAAATGGTTGGAGAAGCTCGTACAACCGAAAAAGAGACTTTGTTGATTGAATTCAATTGAGGAAGATTGATGGGGTAGAGACCGTGTTTACTGGGGCCCGTGAGAAGGGTGGTGTGTGTAGACTCGTCCTTCACAACAAAATAAGAAGCATGAAATTCAAAAAAGACATCATTGTCATGACAAAAATTTTGAACAGAAAGGAGATTATTGGTGATTTTTGGCACATGAAGAATATTATTGAGAGAAAACGTTTTTTGTGGTGAGTAAACTTTAGATGAACCAATATGAAGAATAGGAAGACCCTTACCGTTGCCAACATGAAGGGCGTCGTCACCATAATATGCCTCTGGATTGTCCATCGCTGCCAAATCAGGTGTTACGTGACTGTTTGTTCCAGTGTCTGAATGCCAATTAGCAGAGGCAGTAGAAGATTGAGCACAACTATTTGCAAAGTTAGCGGATGGCCGATTGCGAATAGTAGAAGGGTCACGATTAGAGCATTGTCATGGAATGTGACCAATACCACATCTATTGCAAGTGCCATACACTGTGTTCTGGGTGGATGCCCAATCAAATTGACGACCATTACCACGACCGCGGTTGTTGTTGTTACCACGAGAGTTATTGCGATTGCTATTGTTGTTGTTGCCACGATTGTTATTGTTACTCCTATTGTTGTTGTTGTTGTTGTTTGATGAACGAGCACCATAAAAAGCTTGTGGACCTGATGGTGCAATGGGTGACACTTGGAATCCAAGAGCACGTAACTGGGTAGCCAACTCTGAAAGCTGAGCTTGACGAGGTTCTGGTATGCTTGATGAGCCCACTGCATAGTTTGCAGTAAAAGATGGAGTGATAGACGGAGCAGGTGCACGCATTTTTCCAAGCATATAATCATGATCACTAAGGATTGAATGAAGCTCGCTAAATGCAGTTGGACTTTGACGGGCAGTGATGGTGGATTTAAGGCCATTATACTCTTCACGAAGACCAGAGACAGCAAGCATAACAAGATCTTTATCTTTTATAGGTTCACCAATGGTGGCAAGTGCATCAGCATATTCTTGAGCACGATTTAGATAAGCATCAGGAGTTTCATCAGCGTGCATCTCTATTCTCAGAAGTTGTGTCTTGAGAGTATATTCCCTGGATGTGGAATGAGGTGCATATGCCTTTTCAAGAGAAAGCCAAAGGTCACGAGAAGTTGTCCCTTGGACATGGCGAAACGAAGCTTCTGATATGGTAGAGATAATTAGCATTCGAACGTGAGCGTCATTAGATATCCAAACTTGATGATTTGGGTTGTCCTTTGGAACAGCGGTACCTTCAGTAAGTGGTAAGGTTTTTGATGGGCACGGTATGGAACCATCCACATAACCCATCAAATTGTTTGTGATGAGGAATGGTTGAATCATAGTTTTCCAATAACCATAATTTGTAGGTGAAAGGGTAAAAGCAAACTTACGAGAGTTGTGAGCTGTTTTATCAGCTGTGCTAAAAGCAGCAATCATAGCCATTAATTAGGGTTCTGGCAGGGCAGCGGCGACGGCGGCGGTGATCGGAAACCAAAATTGTTTTGGGGGTTTTGTTGGAAATTATATGAGGATCACAGTGGTGTTGTTGGTTTAACGTAAATCAATGTCGTTTGACCGGAAAAAGCAAAAACGTGGCTAGAGTTTATCAATTCTAGCGAACTATTATGGCAGCGCGTGGGGAGCTTGACAGGTCCAATGGTTAGGATACTTATAGGGTTTGGTCAGGAATTAAATTCCGAACAAGATGAGGTGGGGCGTGGCGTTGAGGAGATAAGCAGATGTAGGCTGCCTTGTGGTCGGAAAGTGTACCGGAATTGTGCCGGAAAAAAAAATTCTGGTGTTTTGGCTCTAAACCATATAAAACCTTAATAGGTATTGTATTGATGTTATTGTGATTTGTGTATTGTACATTAGATAGCGTATGTATATATACTAATACTATTGCTTGGAGACCAAGCAACTACCATCTATACAATTGGACCGACCCATGTAATCTAGTTTGGCCTAATAGCTAGTAAGCAAAGGAGAATACGACCCTAATTATAAAATTTTAGTTAATTAATAAAGTGTGATTTTCTTGTCTCCTGTGATGTGTTGTCTTGCAAAATTTTCCCTAATGAATAAGAAACAATATTATATCATGGTCTTAACCACCACTTAATGGCAAAGTGCTTAATTTTTCTCACGAGAGTTTAAAGGCTTACAATTTAACTAGTTACACACTTGGAGTGGCAAGTGAAGTGTCGGAAACGATTATATTACATGCATACTCTAATTAGGTTAGGTACATCTGAGTTAACTACTCGCCCATAGCAGTACACGTATGTATTATGTTATGGGCACTGCTTGTTTGGCGTAAAAAAGATGATGTATATATATTTTCTTTTAAAATAAGAAACAAATAGAAGCAACATGTGTTTCATGCAATAACTTTCTATATTTAAATGATCAAATCCGAGCTTGGTTTGGTTCTTGAGACATGTATTATAATAAGAATTGATTTCTATACATGAGTTTTTTTACCGAGACACATTAATTTATGCATCAAATAGTTGTATCATATTTTTGTTCTGCTTTAACTGCTTAGAGCACTTGGTTTAATGGCGAGTGACCCTTGCCAATCCGAGGTGGAGCTCGTCAAGTCCCTCGCCACTGCACTGGTTCCACCCCTCACCAAGTCCATCGCCAAGTTTTTGGCTTGCGCCAAATGAGAGAAATGTGCAATTTTCCTTCTTTTTATTTTTATAAAAATGGATGGTTTGTGTTTGTGTTGTATTTTTTGAGAGTGTGTGTGTTTATGGTGTGTGTGTGATAAAGATGTTGGAGAATTCTTGAGATCTGATTGTGGCAGATTGGGTGTAGATCAGGTTTCTGTGATTATCACAGTTGGAGTGCTAGTCCAACTCATCCAAAGTTTATCCTAACGTGAAGTAGTCCTTGTTGATTTAGGTTAGGTTTAATACAATCCTAGTTATATTCTAACGTGTATTGGTTAGTCTATATATACGATGAAGGCTAGAGATTCACATTGTATCAAATTGAAGTTTTAGAGTAAAGTTTTCTTCAATAAAAAGTATTCCGTGTTACCTAGCAATTAGTCTTTTCTTTTCTTGTGCAACATGTTCTGGTTTGTAACCTGTGTTGTGCTTCCAGCTTAGTGTCATGCTCTCTGATTACCTTTAACTGGTATCAGAGCTTCGTAAAAGCTCCTAGAAATCAGTACCTGTGTTTAAAGGTTTCCAGAAAAAGATTAAATCCTGTGATCTTTACTAGCTTGTGAACTTTTGGTTAGACGTGTGGGTTTATCACAACTTCTTGGTAATTTTTAAACTGTGTTATAGAGTTACACAAACTAGCAACAGTATTAGACTCTAACCTGCGAACCTTTGGTTGAGTCACGTGTTTTTTATCATGTCTGCTCGTGGGTTTTTTATCAAGTCTGGTTGTGGGTTTTGATTAGAGCTTGCGAGGTGTTCCTGGTACTTTGAATCCGCGTTCAAGGGTTTACACATACCTGAATCTAATAATCATTCCCTAACCTGTGATCCTGTTGGTTAAACGTGAAGTATTGATCATGTGGTTACTGTATTAGCGATTTAGGGTTACAACAACCTTAAAAACAATCGACTTAAATTTGTGAACCTGCTGGTTGGTCGTGGTTGAAGCCCAGTAATTATTTGCGGCCTACTTCTCTTTTCTATTGTAAAATGATCACAACCCACTTATCTAAGTGCATACAGGAAGTCGGAAAAAGTACTCAAGGGTTGTTGATTGTCTCGCAATTTGTTGAATCTTTAGTAACTATGCGTGTTCAACACAAACTGAGCTTAACTAATCTAGCCGTGTGATAAGGGGTGGTTAAATCCCTGTTGCAAATATATTCACGGTCCAAATAAAGAACAAGGATGGTGGTGGGACCGTGGGAGAAAGCTCACAACTACCTAAAAAGGATACTACTTTGACGTTTCAATGTCCGATATTGACGTCAACAAACTACACCATATGGAGTATGCGAATGGAAGTGCTTCTTGGATTTCATGGAGTCTGGGATGTGGTAGATCTGGGCTTAGCCGATGCCAAGAAGAATAACATTGTGAAAGGATTATTGTTTCAATCGATCCTAGAAGATTTGGTTTTACAAATTGGGAAGTTGAAAACCGGGAAGGAGAAGTAGGAAGCAATAAAAACCCGTTACCAAGGGCTAATCGTGTGAAGAAAGCGAGGCTTCAAACCCTAATTACGGAGTTCAAGAATCTAAAGATGTCAGAAAATGGTACTATAGACGAATATGCTGCAAAGTTATCAGGTATTGCTTCTAAGTCAACCATGCTTGGAGAAGTCATATCGGAACACAAGCTGGTAAAGAAGTTTCTCACAAGTCTTCCTAGATGGTTTGTCCATATCGTGGCAGCCCTAGAGCATGTTCTAGACCTTAAAATGACAGAGTTTGAGGATGTGGTTGGACGAATAAAAGTGCATGAAGAAATATTCAAGGAAGAAGATAAAGCAAACGATGCTCAAGAAAACTTGCTTTGTGCTAGGACTGATAATTCCCACAGGAATAATGACTCAAGCGAAAGAAGAGGATGTGGTTCATACTCTCGAGGTAGTGTCTATGGTCGTTTTCAAGGTAGTGGACGTGGCAACACTCAAAATCATGGTCAACGTGACTCCTCGAAAAACCGTGAAGATAATGAACAAAAGGGTAAACTACATGAGCAACGTGACCTCTCACATATAAGTGTTACAGTTGTGATCAGTATGGACACTTTGTTTCAAGATGCCCTGAACGAAACCGAAACCATGAAATTAAACTTAATGAGACGTAAGAGAAATATGTGTATCATGAGGAAGGTACGTTCTTTATGATGAACCATATTCAAGAAACAATTTTCATGAATGAAGAAAAGTACACTCCACCAAAGTGCGTGCCAAATACCGATGAAGACAATGTATGGTACTTTAACAACGGTGCAAGTAATCACATGACAGGTAACTACTCTTACCTTTCAGAATTAAATGAAAATATAACTGGATGTGTTAGGTTCGGAGATGGTTCGTGTGTTAGCATAAAGGGAAAAGGCTCGATTTTGTTCGAAGGTAAAAACAGAGAACAAAAACTATTGAAAGATGTCTATTATATTCCCACTCTTCGAAATAATGTGATAAGTCTCGGACAAGTGACAATATCCGGTTATGATATTTGTATCCGAGGCAATTTCTTAACCATGCGAGATAGTTGTGGAAGTTTACTTATAAAGGTCCCACGTAGTGCAAATCGCCTATATAAAGCTAAACTAAAAGTTGGTGTCACACCCCGCCACGGCGGAAACGCGCAGGTGTAACTTCATGGATATCATCACAACACCTGGTGTCTACATAGAGAACAACTACATGCACATAAATAGAGCAATGTACAAACACAAAGTGTTGTAACAATACCCCAAAATAAAATAACTAAAACAAAACATAAACCCAAAAATAGATGATAACCACTTCCAATGCAACTAAGGTCTCCTCTATCCACATCGTTCTATCTTATCCTTAGAAAGCTCACCTAAAAATGATGCTTAAAATGTCAACATAATGTTGGTGAGATTCATAGGTTTAAGACTCAACACACAAGGCAACCGAATTTACAAAAATATAGCTGGACAAATAAATTATAGTTATCATATAGCTACGTGCATTTGCAAGTTAATATCCACACATAAAGGCAACAACACTCATAAGGCAACCATTAGGACGGCTCGTGTCCTCCGACCCCATAATTAGTACCACATCAGGACGGCTCGTGTCCCCCGATCCCATAATTAGTGCCATATCAGGACGGCTCGTGTCCCCCGATCCCATAATCATCAATTAGGTCGCATGCGCGAGCAACAGGGTAAGCACCCTCCCAATTGAATCCCAAAATATATCATCAATTAGGTCGCTATCCTAATTGAATCCCAAAACATCCACGCAAGCAAATAATCACACATAGCATACATACAATAACATTATAAGTCCAAGCTCTTTAATACCACACACATAATCACAGTAAACCAAAACATTTAAGACAAGCATCATTCCCATCCCAAGTTTAAAACAAAGTAAAAATATGGGACTATGAACTCACCTTAAACTCCGCAGCTTCCACAAAAACAACTCACAATCTATAGCACACAAAAATAATCCACATTCCACAAGGTCAAGCTAAAAGCTACAACCCATGTAATACACATATGATGGATGTCTGAGACTCATATGATCCACCATGGATCTCCCAGACACCACACTAACCACCACCATAACCTAACACTCACTAAATCCCTTGCACTCTAAAACTCAGAAAACGCAGAATTTTTGAGTACATTCACTCACATGAAATCACGACAAATAAAGCTCAACAACTCACACCAAAAATTTACCATGGTCTCTCATAAGCATAGAATCTAATCCCAGAAGGCTATGGACCAATAACACACACAAGTACTCACAAGAAATTCAAACTTGTCAACTACTCAAATTCGGATCTGAACGCACACCAAAAAGTTTTGATTTTTAATAATTACTTCCATAAGTTTTTATCGCGAATCCTTTTCGTGGTAGTCTCATATAACCTAAAACTTAACTATTCCAGAAGACCAAGTCAAAATACCACTTTTACAACCACATGCCAACCACAAACTTTTACCCGAAATCTGTCCCGGTTTGCCAGCTTTGACACCTTAACAAAGAAAAATCAAAAGACCGACTTCCCGACCTCAAAATTGATTGTGGCTGGACTTTTTGGAAAGCTCTTTCATTATATTTCAATTTAGACTTAAAATTCGTAACTTAACTCATCACCATATGTTATATACACTCACATTTTTACAGCCTTACAAATCTGTCCAAACCCTAACTCAATAACTAGCATGTTTTACGCTCAATTCTTTTAACCAATCATCATACTATTATCATTAATTGATCCCAACATGTTTTATAACATTAATTTACAGAAGTTAACACAAACCCTAATCCATCATATAATTATTACATGAATTATATTAATTAATCAATTAATTGAACATAGGATTTAAAGATTTTACTTTGATTCTTGATTATTGCTAGACAATTATGAAACCCTAATTTTTTCTCCCTTCTCTTGCTCCTTGGATCGACTAAAATTGCAGTAAAAACGTTTTAGAGGTGTTTGGTTTGGTATATATATTAATTATGGATAATTTTTGGGCCTAAGAGTCATATTTGGACTCAAATTGGGTTTCCTTTTTCACCCTTATCCCTTAAATCCGAATTTTACATATATAAAATATATATATTTTTTATTTTTTTTACTAAATTTATTTATTACACTCAAAACCTCATAATTTTCATATTTTATAAACTCCCAAAACAAAACCTAACGTCTTACGCGATAAACCTTAATTTTACGATAAACCGGAAAAATATCATTTTCAAAACAAAGTTTCCAAAAATAGAATTTCACACTCTTTTTTAAATATAACTCATAAAAACAAATCCCACATAACTTACTAACGCTCAATTAATTGAACGAAACCTCGTTACGCAAAAACACAAAAACACAAAAACACCAAAACTACACAAGTCATTTCTACACCACAAAGGTGATCAAAATGAACTTTTCCAAATTCCAAACTTTCCAAATCACAATAAAACCATTTACGCAAAGGGATTTAGTGCTAAAACTCACCTACATCACTCATATATCACTTCAAACACCTAATACACACCAAACAAACGTCAACCGAGTCAAGACTATTAGTCAAACTAACCTGCCAAAACCACGGTTGTTACATCATCCCCCACTTAGGGAAATCGCGTCCCGGGATTTCAACTACTATAGTCACCACTCACAACAGCAAAAGAAAATTTATGGATTTTTAAGCGGACAAATACCACCCCATAAACTCACAGAGAAAGAATCGCAAAAATGTGAACCGACTAAATACTCGAATTCACATGATAGAAAAAAATTCCGTCACTCCAACGTTACACGCAAATAGATACACTCCCCGATCAACAACACCAATGATCAAAACGACTTCTCACAGGTAGGTACGATACCCTCGAACCAAATGAAAACCCGAATGGCAACCGCAAGACGCACTCACAAATAACAAATACTCATAAAACAAACATTAATTACCTATGATTCCTCACGCTCCCAAGTAAACTCAGGACCACGCTTAGAATCCCACCATACCTTTACCAACTCTATCTCACCACACTTCAAACTCTTAACATCTCATTTCCATAATCTCAACAGGTTTCTCGACAAAACGAAAAGTCTTGTCAACCTTACTCTCATCTAATGGCACATGCAGACTAGCATCCGCCAAACACTTCTTTCAATTAGATACGTGAAACGTATCATGCACTTTACTTCACTCCTCAGACAAATTCAACCGATATGTTTCAAATCCAATCCTTTCCGTAAATCTCAAATGGTCCTACGTATCTCGGTGCTAGCTTGCCTTTCGTACCGAAACACACAACACCCTTCCAAGGAGACACTCTTAACCACACAATATCACCAACACCAAACTATAAGGCTTACAGCAGTTATTCGCATAACTCTTTTTGGCGATCTTTTGCTGCCTTAAGTCTTTTCCTTAGCCAGAAAACCTTATTCGTAGTCTCTCGTTCTAGTTCAGGACCAATTAGTTGGCTTGTTCCAACCTTTGCCCATAGAACATTCCATACAACTTTTCACACGACACATACTCCATACTAGAATAATAGTTGTTGATATAGGAGAACTCAGCTAAGGATAAATGTATACCCCGTCTTCCTCCAAAATCAAACACACCCATGCTCTCAGCTCGCCATCCATCTCCTGATTTGTACGCTCACTTAGTTCACTCATTAGAGAATGATAAGTCGTACTCATCTACACACGCGTTCTCAAGACTCTATAACACATTTACCACAATCGCGAAGTAAGTATTTCATCTTGATATAAGCTGACTGACGCGACACCCCACGTCTCTCTACCAACTCATCAAATGAAATGTCTCACCAATTCATTCTCAACAAAATCTACAAGTATCTCTGACCGTTGCATCACCATAATAATCGTTGACATCAACACTCACCTTCAAGCGTATCAACCACTTGCTAAGGTAATAATACGTCTTATCCATTCTCGGATGTATCTTATACCTTGCATGATCGATATCCTTAAGCTTCCTCTCCACGAAATGATTAGCGGTCCGCAAAGTACACTCCTCCATCTTCGTTCCTCACTATTTACTGGTCTAAACCAAGTAATCATTCTTCTTACCTGTTCTCATCCTTGAACCTCTCTATCTAGGCTGTCAGTATCATCCTCTTAACTCCGAACTGATTTATCATAATCGTTGCTCACAAACATCTAAGTTTCACTCGTTCACTCCCGCTCAGCGATCTTACCACGATGTCCTCCCTTCCTTGACGATAGCGAATCAGACATTCGTAGTCACTGAGAAACTCCACACCCAACTTCTCTTCAACATATATTAACCTCTTGTCAAATATATGCTAAATATTCTCATGATCCGTGTAGATAACACTTCCTGCTCCATACAAATCTCATCTCCAAGTTCTATTCCCCAACTCTAAGTCACGCATCACATAGTTCCTCTTATGAATCTTCTATCTCCGCGATGCCCATGCAATCCGAAGAACGTACATCTTGAAGCTAAACTTCTCACTTGGAGACTTGGCAACATCCTCTTCTTCTTCAACGAACAAATTGATAATCAAAACGACAATCTATCCTAAGTAAACGACGCGAACCATGAAACCGCTCGAACTAAAACGTATGTCAACGAACTCAAAAGGGTACGAATTACCGACTAACGAAGTAACGAACATCAAAATCAAAGCTAGAAAACACAATAAGAAAATTTTCTCCCAATAAAAGAAGACACGGATAAAATACTCATGAAAACCCCACACAAGAAAAGATAGAATATACGTACCCATAGTAAATCCACAGGCGTACCTCAACAAAAGAAACACTCGATGAATTAAATACATAACGAGTTTGGTAAATGAGAACTATAGACAGTTCTTATTCCCGTACTCGACCTTCCCAAAAACAAATGAACACCGTTTTTCACAAGACATATCTTAAACTTACACTTTTTTTTTTATAAAATATATATAAACCATTTTATGTAAGACATCAACATAACCATTTTTTTTTCTTCACACTTCATTTCCCATAAAAAATATTAGTTTCCATCAAACGACCTTGAAATACCCGAAACGAATTTGTAAAATACCATAAAGACTCTAACACAAAATCTTAATCGAACGCGAAAGACATTGAAGAATTCCGTATCAAAATAATCCTCAAACGAACTCATACCAGTGAACACTCACGCAAATGCATTGCAAACCAAACGAAGAAAGCAAAGACTCATTCGTACAACAATCAATCCAAAATCATAGAAAACACCGATACTAACGGGTCACAAAACATGTCACGAATTCAATTGGTGTGTGTAAATGAGGGATTCAAATATCCACACCAACTCGTCATGAACCAACAATATTGAAGAATAGCATAACATTCATCCGAAGAATGAATGTATGGAATAACCAAAGAAACGAACCAGTATCCAACAAAATGAATTCGATTACCCAACACCTATCACGACGTCAAATAGAAAAAATATGGCATCTGTACCATCATGGTACGAATAAGAATGCCAACCAAAGAATTAAGTATACAAACGGAGCGTCTAGCAAACGAATCAACTTAAATACCACAACATAACTACCCACCGATAATTGAGGTATCAACATATGATAGGTAGGATGAAATCTTACCACCTACACACCCCAACATATAACGACTGCCCAAACGGTTAAGAGAATACTTCTCTAACCATACAGCCATCACCAACATGATATCACATACCATCTTCCACAACATATAACAACAAACATCAATCAATGCAATAATGGTCACAAGTCCACGTGTGCGATACCCTTATAATTATGTTCGCGACCATAGTTATAAGCCTATTCTACACGCATTCTTACTTCCAAAACCACACATCTCAATGATAACACACATATACCACATAGCACCTAATACACCATGCAATCCATGCTATCATACTTGAAAGTCCACTTGTGTTGTGATGCATGTATAATTATATTGGCCACCATAATTATATATGCCCCCTTTCACAAGTGCACTCCCTCCTATGACAACACATCATGCAAACAAAAACTAAAGACGTCGCAAACAATCATCTCGCATGGAACAATTTCGACGATCACGTAACTCTATAATCAAAATTACTTGGATAAGGTCGATCCAATATCCAAGAGTAATCACGCTCCAACATGGCTCCAGACGGCAAAAGACAATATACGAACTCCAAAACATAACACAAAACAAAAGACGTCGCATAATGGCTCAAATTCCACTCTCGCACTTATCTCCCTACTCAGATCAATTCAACTTACTACTCGCTGTGGACTCTAGATCCGAATCCACACCATTCCATCCTAACTCCCTTTCATCTTTACTCAACCATTCATTCATGTTTCCTACATGTTGAGGTAGTCGACAACATGCAAAATCATCTCTACTATTTTCTTCCAATTCCACATAATTCACAAGCGCATACAAATCACGAGGTTTAGACTAAACCACATCTCCTTCCTATGTGAAGTGAGGACACTACCAAGGGTATTTGGTAATGGCTCCATCTCCAGAAGTCGTCGTGGTTCCAAACCTCTCCACTTCTTCTCCACCATAAACGTCCTCTCCTTGTCCGAACGTAGATACATTCTATCGGAAACTCGAATTATGCGTTTAGTCTGCTTCATCCTACCACTTCTCTCGCATCCGATAGCGATAATGGTTGTCCATCGAAGCATCTTACGCGCGAAAGACGATATAATAAAGTCAATATATACAATACTACGTACAGGGGATAGAATATACGTCCAAAACTCAATAAAACATAACATAAATATAGGAAAATAGACATATAAAATACTATAATTACACATAGATCCTAAATGCAACTATATGAGGGACTCTTAAGCTATAGTCTAGGTTAAACCACCTAATTCTCTATAACCAAGGCTCTGATACCAATCTGTCACACCCCGCCACGGCGGAAACGCGCGGGTGTAACTTCATGGATATCATCACAACACCTGGTGTCTACATAGAGAACAACTACATGCACATAAATAGAGCAATGTACAAACACAAAGTGTTGTAACAATACCCCAAAATAAAATAACTAAAACAAAACATAAACCCAAAAATAGATGATAACCACTTCCAATGCAACTAAGGTCTCCTCTATCCACATCGTTCTATCTTATCCTTAGAAAGCTCACCTGAAAATGATGCTTAAAATGTCAACATAATGTTGGTGAGATTCATAGGTTTAAGACTCAACACACAAGGCAACCGAATTTAGTGTGATTACAAAAATATAGCTGGACAAATAAATTATAGTTATCATATAGCTACGTGCATTTGCAAGTTAATATCCACACATAAAGGCAACAACACTCATAAGGCAACCATTAGGACGGCTCGTGTTCTCCGACCCCATAATTAGTACCACATCAGGACGGCTCGTGTCCCCCGATCCCATACTTAGTGCCACATCAGGACGGCTCGTGTCCCCCGATCCCATAATCATCAATTAGGTCGCATGCGCGAGCAACAGGGTAAGCACCCTCCCAATTGAATCCCAAAATATATCATCAATTAGATCGCTATCCTAATTGAATCCCAAAACATCCACGCAAGCAAATAATCACACATAGCATACATACAATAACATTATAAGTCCAAGCTCTTTAATACCACACACATAATCACAGTAAACCAAAACATTTAAGACAAGCATCATTCCCATCCCAAGTTTAAAACAAAGTAAAAATATGGGACTATGAACTCACCTTAAACTCCGCAACTTCCACAAAAACAACTCACAATCTATAGCACACAAAAATAATCCACATTACACAAGGTCAAGCTAAAAGCTACAACCCATGTAATACACATATGATGGATGTCTAAGACTCATATAATCCACCACGGATCTCCCAGACACCACACTAACCACCACCATAACCTAACACTCACTAAATCCCTTGCACTCTAAAACTCAGAAAACGCAGAATTTTTGAGTACATTCACTCACATGAAATCACGACAAATAAAGCTCAACAACTCACACCAAAAATTTACCATGGTATCTCATAAGCATAGAAGCTAATCCCAGAAGGCCATGGACCAATAACACACACAAGTACTCACAAGAAATTCAAACTTGTCAACTACTCAAATTCGGATCTGAACGCACACCAAAAAGTTTTGATTTTTAATAATTACTTCCATAAGTTTTTATCGCGAATCCTTTTCGTGGTAGTCTCATATAACCTAAAACTTAACTATTCCAGAAGACCAAGTCAAAATACCACTTTTACAACCACATGCCAACCACAAACTTTTACCCGAAATCTGTCCCTGTTTGACAGCTTTGACACCTTAACAAAGAAAAATCAAAAGACCGACTTCCCGACCTCAAAATTGATCGTGGCTGGACTTTTTGGAATTCTCTTTCATTATACTTCAATTTAGACTTAAAATTCGTGACTTAACTCATCACCATCTGTTATATACACTCACATCTTTACAGCCTTACAAATCTGTCCAAACCCTAACTCAATAACTAGCATGTTTTACGCTCAATTCTTTTAACCAATCATCATACTATTATCATTAATTGATCCCAACATGTTTTATAACATTAATTTACAGAAATTAACACAAACCCTAATCCATCATATAATTATTACATGAATTATATTAATTAATCAATTAATTGAACATAGGATTTAAAGATTTTACTTTGATTCTTGATTATTGCTAGACAATTATGAAACCCTAATTTTTTCTCCCTTCTCTTGCTCCTTGGATTGACTAAAATTGCAGTAAAAATGTTTTAGGGGTGTTTGGTTTGGTATATATATTAATTATGGATAATTCTTGGGCCTAAGAGTCATATTTGGACTCAAATTGGTTTCTTTTTTCACCCTTATCCCTTAAATCCGAATTTTACATATATAAAATATATATTTTTTTATTTTTTTATTAAATTTATTTATTACACTCAAAACCTCATAATTTTCATATTTTATAAACTCCCAAAACAAAACCTAACGTCTTACGCGATAAACCTTAATTTTACGATAAGCCGGAAAAATATCATTTTCAAAACAAAGTTTCCAAAAATAGAATTTCACACTCTTTTTTAAATATAACTCATAAAAACAAATCCCACGTAACTTACTAACGCTCAATTAATTGAATGAAACCTCGTTACGCAAAAACACAAAAACACCAAAACTACACAAGTCATTTCTACACCACAAAGGTGATCAAAATGAATTTTCCAAATTCCAAACTTTCTAAATCACAATAAAACCATTTACGCAAAGGGATTTAGTGCTAAAACTCACCTACATCACTCATATATCACTTCAAACACCTAATACACACCAAACAAACGTCAACCGAGTCAAGACTATTAGTCAAACTAACCTGCCAAAACCACGGTTGTTACAGTTGGTAAAGAAGATACAAACGAAGTGGGACGAGAATCAGATGAACAACAACCTGTTATTGAATTTGATGAAGTATTTGCACCGGTAGCTCGACTCGAGACCATACGAATCACGATTGCTCTCGCAGCCGGGAAAGGATGGAAGATTCATCAATTGGATATGAAAACGGCTCTTCTAAATGGTGATCGAAAGGAGTTCGATAGTACTTTAAAAGAGATGGGGTTTCTACAATGCGTGTATAAAAATGCGATCTATAGAAAGGTGCCCAATTGAGAATTTATCATTGTTGCGGTTAATGTGGATGATTTATTCGTGACTGGGACGTGCTTAGACCTCATAAATAAGTTCAAAAGGAGAATGGTGTCTCAATTTGAAATGTCGGATCTTGGTGAGTTAACTTATTACTTAGTTATCGAAGTCTCACAAGAAAAAGGATTACATGGAGATCAAGCAAGAGAGATATGCAATGAAGATTTTGAAAGAAGCTGGTTTGGAAGATTGCAATGCAACTTTTTGTCCGATGGAACCGGGACTCAAGTTTTCAAAAGCAGAAGATGAACCAAAAGTTGAAGCTACATAATATCGAAAAGTGGTGGATTGCTTGTGTTAACTCTTGCACACTCATCCAGATTTGACTTACTTGGTTGGAGTGGTTAATTAGTCGATATATGCAAAGTCCAAGAGAATCACATGCTCGTGCTATCAAGCAAATCCTACTCTATCTTAATTGTACGACTTTGTTTGGCATTAAATACAATCGTAGTAATGACATGAAATTTGTAGGATATAGTAATAGTAGTCATAATGTTGACATTGATGATAGACGAAACACTACTGGACATGTTTTCTACCTTGGTACATCGCCCATTACATGGTGCTCATAAAAGCAAACTACCGTGGCATTATCTGGAGAGAATTGTTGAACATGTATCTTGAGAGAATCAAAGCGCGCATAAGGTTCAAGGAGATGAGATCGTTACTTAGTGTGCAAGAGTTACCCTCTTCGACTCAGAAATTCAGGGGGTGATTGTTGGAGAATTCCTGAGATCTGGTTGTGGCAGATTCGGCGTGGATCAGGTATCTGTGATTATCACAGTTAGAGTGCTAGTCCAACCCATCCAAAGTTTATCCTAACGTGAAGTAGTACTTGTTGGTTTAGGTTAGGTTTAATACAATCCTAGTTATAGTCTAACGTGTATTGGTTAGTCTATATATACCGTGGAGGGTAGGAATTCACATTGTATCAAGTTGAAGTTTTAGAGTCAAGATTTCTTCAATAAAAAGTATTGCGCGTTACCAGGCAATTAGTCTTTTCTTTTCCCGTGCAATGTGCTCTGGTTTGTAACCTGTTTCGTGCTTCCATCTTAGTGTCGTGCTCTCTGATTAAGAAGACGGTGTATATGTATGAAGAAGATGAAGGATGGGTTGTGAGTTTGTCTTGTCTTTATTTATTGATTAAAAGTGGATTTTTTTTTTTGGATTTTTATGTAAAACCTATTTTTTATTTTAATGAATGAACAATTGTTGATTTGAAAAAAAATAAATAAATTAAAATTGCTGGTCTCAAAAATGGGGTTTTAGTTTACATTATTGGGATGGTGTTTTTGAGTATGTGAGTGAAAGGTAACTGAAAAGAGAAAAAGCTTGGTGGCGTTGAGTTGGCGTTTGACTTATGTTACTTCACCCAACGCTCTTATATAATGAAGTGTGTTAACTAAAAAGACGTGTGTGCAAATCACCACGTACCCATTATAATAAGATCACTCCCAACGGCTCGGCGGTTTGGCCAACCAACGAGTGTCACTTAAGTGACACCAATAGTACGGGTGTGTCACTTAAGTGTCGGTTGGAGCTGCTTCGGTTTGGCAATGAGTAAGCAAAGAAGTGGCGCGGGTCTGATTTTGTTTTTGTCTATTGTTATGTGTGTTTTGTGAGGTTAGAGGTATATTTGTATAGTGATACAGAAAATGACACGTCACCATTGATAGAGGTGGGTCAGTTGGTGCATCGATTTGAAAAGTATTGATGTGACGCTGAGATGACATGACTGACATACAAACTGACAACATCATGATTGTAATTACATCGAATTCTAGTTATGTTCCAATAACAATGACAAGTTGTGCATTTATGTCTTACTTTCATTTTCACAAAATAAACCGTTTAACTTAGGCGCTATTTAAAAAAATTCTCTCAAGTCCAAACTAAAAATAGCAAACGAGATTGCGGATAGTACTTTAGGAAATTGCATATGATTTTTTGAGTCCTTTTAAGTTACACGTGTTGTTTTCTCTTCAACAAAATATTTTGAACAACCTATTTAAAAATAGAGTTAACTTCATCAAGTTTTAAATGTTAAAGGGGTAGACTAAAACTTTACAACTAAATAAGGTTAAAAAAAGTTTATCTTGGCCCACAATAAACATATAGAGCCATCTTCACCATCAAAAAAGAAAAACAAAACTCTGTTTTGGAAAGCTTTAAAAAATAAGACCATTAGGGTAGTGGCAACCACAGCGGTTTGCCCAACGGTTTGCCCAAACCGCCGGGGAACACCGCCGCCACCCCAGCGGTTTGGTTGGGAGGTTTGGTTGAGCGGTGAATTTCACTTCGGAGGTATGAAGTGAATGTTTGGAAAATATGACCGTTGGTACTTGCTTTTTATGAGGTGGGTTGGAAGGTATGAAAAAAGTATGGTTGCCACTAAAAAAGGGTTGGGAGGTATGAAAAAGGTATGAGTGAGGTGGAATGATATTATTGGTTGGTTGGGAGGTTTGGGTGATTTTGGGAGTGATGGTTGCCACCACCCTTAGCTTATAAAGTGTTTGTTCTCTGATTCCCATCACAAATGCAACCTGATATGATGCCTCTCATTCGTTTGATTCTTTGGTTCGTCACCTAGTTCAGCTAAGGCTATGGTTGACGTACCGTGTTGCCAGGGGCTGGAATAAAGACTTTGTGAAACGTGGCTTGGAAATCAAAAACAAGGTGGGCTAGTTTGGCGGTTGGGGGTGGCTGAGCACCTGCTAGCTACCCTACTGGCTCCGCCTCTCGTGATATAGGTGGTATAGGTGTGCGAAAAATAAATAATTAGTTTGTGATACCATCATAATAATAGTGACATCAGGTATGTTATCAATGAGTTAGTATCAAATGAAAATAAAAGTTTTGAAGAAAATAAACTATAATCATACATTTCAGATATACTTAAAAAAGTATATGCATTTTCTTTTAAAATACTCAATCTTATTTAAAATGTGAGCTAGTAATCCTTTTATTTATTTCATTTTAGTTTTTCTTTTAGTAGGGGAAATATTAATGATAGTATTATTTCTTGTAATGGCAAAAATGCCCTTACTATATTTGCTTCAAAGTTCAAACGAATAATAACGCTTAACACATTCATGAAAGTAATTAACAAGATCTTGAAAACCATGAAAACAAAAAAGAAATATACCCTCAATTATTAGAGTTAATGATATACTTATAATAATAGTATTCGTACATCGACTGATTACCGATTTGGTGGAGCATTATCCGTCATTCCAAAAAAAGATGAATTGTTTATTTTGCATGTGGTAATATTCTATTAACATGTGATGTGTCATTACTAATTTACATTGGTTGTGTAAAACTAATACATTATTAAATTTTGTTGCCAGATAGCAGATATCCAATCGTTTTCCCCTCATGTTATTTATTATTTAATAACGTCTTTCAAATAATTGAAGCTTGTGCTAAATGTGTCTTATATATAATTCATGAAATAAATTGGAGTTGCAATTTAAAATCATAAATATAGTCGAAAGGTTTGACTACATCGCTGGAGAGCTCTGTTTTTATTGAAAAAAATAATAAGAGTAAATAATATAGACTTTTCAACATAATTTAGAGTAAATAATAAGAGTAAATAATTTAAACTTCTCAATCAATATCTTTTACTTGCATGTTCATATTTCTAAAAAAAATATCATATAAATACATGTTTTAAATTTTCAACACCTTTTTAGAGATAAAACTCTTTTTTCTTTCTTAAAAAATCAAGATAAAAAATTAAAGAAATTTTCCTACAACAAAACACATTCTTAGCATAATGAGCGTTTTTTATTTCACGCCGGTCATTTTCCACTTGTTTAGTATATTATATGGATCAGATCACAATGAAAAGCAGTTGTTATGAACACATACAATTTCAAAAACCTAATATTTTATATTGTGTCTACTTGTTAAAACTTTGTAAATCATACTTATCCTGAATCCCGATATGCAAAATTTATGCAAAGAATGATTAAAAGACGTTTCTAATACTTCTTATATACTCAATTAAAAAAAAAAAATCATTTTAACATTAGGTTTATTTTAGCTGTACTTAAAAAGTAATAACATAATACGTTTTTTTTTATTTTTTTTTTTTTTTGAAGGCTAAGTAAACTTTTTTTCCTTTACTTATGTATTTTATCAAGATAATCTTTGTGTTCTTATTCACTTTTTTGCTATTAGCTGATATATAAAGACTAAAGAGTGTATTGAAAATTTTAATATAACTGATGGCTTAAAAAAAGAAAAAGAAAAAGAGAACCATCATCACAATCGATTTTTTTTTTTGCCACTAATAATAGTTTCATTTGCCAAATCTTTTATATAATAAAACAAAACTCCTATTGAGAATTTCCATTTCAAAAAAATAGATTTATATCTTATTTAGTAATAATTTTATTTAAAAAAAAAATAGTATTTTCTTATTAGGTAATATTAGTTAACATTTTATATTTATCCATAACATAAGTAGAAGATAAATACAAAAAATATAGATAAGATGCAATTAATAATAAGATTAAAATTTTTAAATAATTATCTTTAATAATAAAAAACTATAATTAAACATTATAAATCAAACAAAACAAAGATTAAATTATTTATTTTTTAATAAATAAAAATATATGATTCAAAAAATTAAAAAAAAACCCACGTATGCACGGGCATTACTAGTATATTATAAGAGAGAGAGAGAGAGATTTTGTAGCTAACGCGTTGCAACCTTCTACTAGTGTTAAACTGTTTAATTATTTTTGCGATAACTAAATTAAACAATTCTTATAAATTTACAATGAAGAGTAATTTTTCCGCAATGAAATTCTAGAAAGCTTATAAATCACATTGGTGCATTTATAATTTATCAGCAATATCATGAGACCTTTTTAATATTAGGCTCATGGTTTTAAATTTAGAAAGAAAAAAAAAAATCAAAATAACTAAGATACAAAATTCTTTTAGTTACAATTAAAAGTATGCAAAAGAACAAAAATGACAAAAATTATTACAAACATGAGATTTATTTAAGCCTTATGGTTTTTAATATAGAGAAATCACCAAAATGAGGAAATACACGCCTTTGTTTTGTTACAATTTCCAAAAGAATAACAAATCTGGATGATGACGTATAGTCTATATTTGGGCCACGAGCCCAAATGATAAACATTACTTGGCCCAAACCCACCATGAGTGGGCTATTATAACGAATAACGGCCCGTAATAAACACGGCTTGGGCTCACGAAGCCCAAAGCCCAATCAAACTTAACCGGGTATGCGATAAGGATTACCTATTCATGGAATAGATATCCTTACCCCGGATAAGCATTACGTATGCGAAAAGTAAGGAGCAAGAAACCTACACGGTTTCAGCCCCTATATAAGGAATGACATCCCTCATTCAAAGGTACGATATACAAACCCTAACTCTCTACGAGAACCTTAAATCGATTACTTACTCTCACGCCGGAGTCTAATCGGGGGAGACAATCCCTCGATAAGCCTAACGGTGTTGTTTTATTTTCTTAGTACGCAGGTAACAAGTGCTAAGAAGCGAATTGGTACGAGAGCAAGAGCCAATAACCAGGTACGCCCAACTTTTGTATCAACAAGTGGCGCCATCCGTGGGACCCTACTAAGAACTAGGATGACAAAGCATAAGAATTCAAGTCAGCGGACTCCGCAGTCAGAAAAACGTGACCATCAGAGGAAGAATCAACAAGATCCGACCTCCAGACAAGTCGCTGGGACAACCAGCACACCTGGTCACCACGAGGCAGGAACAACCCCACCTCGTCTAGCAGTAGAACTACCTATAAGAACTACCCAAGTCACACCAGTGGTCCCAAGCGTTGAGGAACTCCAGCGCACCCTCTTCACCACTCCTCATCAAGCTACACCCGCAGTGAACAACACTGCGCCGCCAGGCGCGCCTGAACGAAACAGGGCGCCTAATACTGAGGCAGAAATTCTTGCAACAACTGAGGACGCACCCGATCTAACTTTGAGAAACTTAGTATCCCAAAATTATGAAACCCTAACTGCCCTCATGCAAGAAGAAGCAACAAGAAGGGCAAGCGCGGTTCTACAAGCCCGACTCAATTTTGGTCCTGAACGCGAACCATCACGATTGCGTCACCCACGAGGAAGACGCGCAGAACGTACCACTATCCGTGATAGGTTGGGTACGATATCTGATTCGCAATACTCAGAAGACAGCGAGAGGCGCACCAATGTTCACTCCAGACTTGGCAGTCGGGGAATACAAGATCGATTAGGGCCTCAACATTCGCCAAGCCAAGGATCTTCCAAACCTGGGAGTAGAAGGATTCAAGATAGATTGGGGAGAAGAAGATCCCCAAGCAGAGATCCCTCAAGCTCTTCTTCTGAAAGAAGCCGGCGCAAGCGCCGAAAAAGAGACTACCCTTCTTCCAGCGACTCCTCGGACAACGAGGATAAAGAAACAGGACTCTGGAAGTCAAGAGGAAGACGTCGCGAGGAAGAGAATGAAGATATGTCTCTCCCATGGCGACGCCAGAAAATTGATGCGTTTACACGGCGCATCAGCGATTACTCAGACCGCAAACGCAGGCGCATGCCCGCTAACGTGAAAACATATGATGGAACAGGTGATCCAGACGATCACCTAAAAATTTTCGAATCAGCCGCAACTATCGAAAACTGGCCACAGCCTGTGTGGTGCCACATGTTTAATTCCACGTTAGTAGGAAACGCGCGCACATGGTTTATCAAACTCCCACGTAGGAGCATCGGTGGATTTGAGGAATTACGGAAAGCATTCCGCCTCAACTTCACCCAGCGAAAGAAGTGCGCTAAAAACCCTGTGGAGCTAGCAAGAGTGAAACAGCGTCAAGGGGAATCAACCAGCGCTTTTATGGAACGTTTCAAGGATGAATGCATAGAAGTCAAAGCATGTCCTGAAATCCTAAAAATTTCAGGGTTCATGAATGGGATCAATAACCCAGAACTCATCCGGAAGCTGAACGACAAAGTTCCACAGACTTTTGATGAGTTAACAAAGCGCACTAGATCCTTTATACAAGGAGAAGCAGCTGCTGCGGATAGCAAAAAAGGTTATTCAAACTATAGGCAACAAGAATAGCCGCGGAGACAATCCAATGATCAGAATAACAACCGCAGCAGGAATTACCGCAGTGGAAGAGACAATGACAAATATACCCCTCTTACAAAAACTCTGAGTGAAATATTTGTAACAGAAGGCGCGAACTTCCCAAAACCACCACCAATGCGCACTGCAGAAGAAAAGCGCATAGGGAGCGGATACTGCGAGTACCATGGCCAAAAAGGCCATACAACGAACGAGTGCGTCCAACTAAAACAACTAATTGAAAAGCTAGTAAGAGAAGGCAGGATGGACCACCTCGTCAAAAACATCAAAGAGGGGAAAGATAAACAGAGAAACGGGGGTAAGAAAGAACCCCCCAAGGAAAAAGCTGATACTATATACATGATACAATCATGGCAACGCAAGATAAGGCAAAAAGTCAGCCAAAAATTCTCTCCAGAAAAAGAAATATCTTTCCCTACTATAGCTGCGGACAACGCAGTCGTAGAGCCTCTAACTATTGAAATACATACAGGAGGACATGATATCCACCGCATGTACATCGATGGAGGAGCATCCGCAGATATCCTGTACGATCACTGTTTCAAAAGACTGCGACCCGAGATTCAAAGTCAATTGATACTAGCAACAACGTCATTAACAGGATTCACAGGAGAAAAGATCTGGCTCATGGGGCAGTTACGCTTGTTGGTGGTCGTAGGAGATGAACAACACTCAACCGCAACATGGATAAACTTTATGGTAATAAAGTCCCTTTCACCATACAATGGTATCATTGGGAGACCGGGAATATCATCCATGCGCGCTGTACCATCCACAGCGCACAGAATGCTTAAATTCCCAGTGGAAGGAGGAGTTGTCACCCTCTATAACACAACAGTACCACCAAGAGAATGCATCGCAGTAACAACTGAAGCAGAGACTATTCCAGAACAGCGCACGGAAAAAACGCCAAATTTAAAAGTCGTTATTCATCCAGATTATCCGGAACAACAAGTTTCGATTGGAGGATCTTTATTTGACAAAGGTAAAGCAGCTGTATGCGCACTCTTGCAAAAGAACCTAGACATCTTTGCATGGGAACCAAAGCATATGACGGGAGTACCGCGCTCTATCACAGAACATAAGCTACAAATCCGACAAGGATACCCTCCAATACGACAAAAGAAACGCGGCCAGGCCCCAGATCGTGCAAAGGCTATTCTGGAAGAAGTACATAAGCTCGTGGATGCAGGCATCATGCGCGAAGTATACTATCACGACTGGCTTTCTAACCCAGTTATGGTAAAGAAGAGCGATGGCAGTTGGAGGATGTGCGTAGACTTCACGGACCTCAACAAAGCATGTCCGCAGGACTGCTATCCACTGCCAGAGATAGACTGGAAGGTCGAGTCTTTGTGCGGATACCCTTTCAAATGCTTCCTAGATGCATATAAAGGGTATCATCAGATCCAGATGGCAGTGGAAGATGAAGAAAAAACAGCTTTCCACACCAGTCAAGGAGTATACTGCTACACAAAAATGCCTTTTGGCCTGAAGAACGCAGGCGCGACATACCAACTACTGGTGGACACAGCCTTCGAAAAACAAGTAGGCCGCAACTTGGAAGTCTATGTTGACGACCTTGTCATCAAAAGCCATACAGAGGACGAATTGGTGCGCGACATCGAGGAAACATTCAGAACATTGGGGCGAATAAACATGAAGTTGAATCCCAAGAAGTGCACCTTTGGCGCAACTGAAGGCATGTTCCTCGTATATTTGATAGAACCCGATGGAATCAAACCTTGCCCAGAGAAGACAAAGGCTGTTATTGATCTCCCCTCCCCGCGCACACTCAAAGAAGTCCAGTCACTAAATGGAAAGTTAGCAGGGCTAAACCGCTTCTTATCTAAGTCAGCAGACAAATCTCTTCCCCTCTTTAAAACACTCACGAAGTGTACAAAAAAGGGAGACTTTCGTTGGACTAACGAAGTGGAGGAAGCTTTCCAACAACTTAAAAACCATCTGGCATCTCTTCCCAAACTCGTCGCATCGCGACCAGGGGAAGAACTAATCATGTACTTATCGGCAACCCATGGAGCAGTCAGCGCAGTACTATTGACAGACAGGAACTCCGTCCAGACACCCATATATTTTGTAAGCAAAGCCCTAAAGAAAACAGAGGCTAACTACAGTGCTATGGAAAAGCTGGTCTTTGCTCAAGTGTTCGCAGCCAAAAGGCTGCGCAGATACTTTCAAGCGCATCCAATAACTGTAATCACTGATCAGCCAATTAAACAAGTTATCTCTAAGCCTGACGCATCAGGACGCTTACAAAAATGGAGTGTACTGCTAAGTGAGTATAACATCTCATACAGACCGCGCACTGCAATCAAAGGACAAGTCTTAGCCGATTTTATCGTGGAGAAGCCAGACAGCGACAGCCCGACATCTGCAGCTAAAACAGATTTACAGGAACCCTGGATTCTGTTCACAGATGGGTCTTCATGTGTAGATGGATCAGGCGCAGGCCTTATTCTTACAAATCCAGAAGGTATGGAATTCACCTATGCGCTACGCTTTGAATTCACAGCCACAAACAATGAGGCAGAATACGAAGCCCTACTAGCCGGACTACGCATCGCAATCCAAATGGGTGTTCGCAACCTAGAAGCAAATGTAGATTCGCGACTAGTTGCTAACCACGTGCTAGGTGAATATGAAGCCAAGGATGAACACATGATCCAATACCTGGAAAAGACAAAATCTTTGATCAAAAACTTTGATAGGTTCACAATAAAACAGGTGCCTAGAGGAGATAACAGGAAGGCGGACGCACTCAGCAAGATCGCATCCACAAGCTTCGCACACCTCTCAAAACAAGTATTGGTAGAAACCCTAAAAAACAAGTCAATCTTGGAAATGGAGATATCAACGGTGATAGAGGAACAAGATCCTACATGGATGACACCTATCATCGAATTTATTAGCAAGGGAACCCTACCCCAAGATCATAAAGACGCTCAAAGAATACGGCGCACAGCGCAACGATTTGAATTACGCGACAACGTACTCTATCGACGGTCTTTCTTACAGCCATGGCTCAGATGTGTTGGACCCCTTCAAGCAGACTACGTACTCCGCGAAATTCACGCTGGATCATGTAGTATGCACTCAGGGCCACGATCCGTGGTGGCAAGTGCTCTAAGGTCAGGATACTATTGGCCAACAATGCATCGCGATGCACGCGATCTGATAAAAAAATGCAGCAATTGCCAAGTACATAGGCCAATTCCGCGCCGACCACAACAAGAGCTAACACCAATTACCTCACCATGGCCATTTTACAAATGGGGTATTGACATCGCAGGACCTTTCCCTGTCGTAGCTGGAGGAGTAAAGTTCCTCATCGTAGCCATAGACTACTTTACGAAGTGGATCGAAGCAAAAGTGGTGGTGAACATCACGGGAAACCAAGTCAAACGCTTTGTCTGGGACAACATTGTCTGTCGCTTCGGACTACCGGGTGCGATCATATCAGACAACGGAAAACAATTCTGTGATAACCCATTCAAAGATTGGTGCGCACAATTAAACATCACACAACACTTTGCTTCAGTCAAACACCCACAAACCAATGGCCTAGTTGAGCGCGCAAATCGCAGTCTAGGCGAAGGAATAAAAGCGCGCCTTGACAGACACAAAGGAAGGTGGGTAGATGAGCTCTCGCATGTCTTGTGGGCGCATCGCACAACAATCAAAACCAGTACTGGCGACACGCCATTTTCCCTAGTCTATGGAACAGAAGCCGTCATACCAGCTGAGATAGGAATGCCAACTATACGCACAGCAGAGGTCAACGTCACGACAAACGACGAGGAACGGCACATAGAATTAGACATACTGGAAGAAAGACGCGAACGCGCAGCTATACGTGAAGCAAAGGCTAAGGCAAAAATGAAGAAGTATTATGATGCAAAGGTCAAACACACTTCATTCAGACCAGGAGACTTTGTTTACCGCGCCAACGACACGAGCCACACAGAAGGCACAGGCAAGCTCGGACCTAAATGGGAAGGACCTTACGAGGTCACAGACGCGCTCGGCAACGGCGCATACAGACTGCGCGATATGGAAGGCCAAGACCTAGCGCGCACCTGGAACATCTGCAATCTTAAAAAATGTTACTTCTAGGCTACGGCCCTTACACAGACATCCTTGCATCCTACGTGATGCCCAATAAGTGTTTGTTCTTTTTCTTTCCTAGGAATCGTATTTTTCTTATTTTCTTTAAAAACTTGCAAGTATCAATAAAATGTTATGGTTTTTAGCTAACTCCATAGCGTATTTTACTTTATTGCATACATAATAAATGTCAATATTGTTATCTTACATTTTCATTGCCTACATGGCGTGCATGCACCACTTAAAGACCCACAAAGGCATAAAGGATAAGTTAACCTACTAATTCACTTGTTGAGTAAGAGGGCTGCAAACCCATCAACATAGGATCACGTATCCTTGCTAAGCGCCTTACTCTTGAGACGTCAGGGTAAGTTTTGCGTTCGCACCCCACGACGGATGCGCACATACTAAGTACACTGTACAAGCTTAGCAAATAACGAGCCAAAACACTTGGTCAAATACCAAAACTTCGCAAACAATGCAAGTATCTCTTAAAGTCACGCACTTAAAACACCTGGTTAAATAATTTCTGGCAAACAATGCAAATATATTTTAAGTCACGAACTTAAACAAAAAAAAATATCTTATTCATAAGTTATTTACAAAAATTACAAGGCAAAAACATAACATACAACAAGCCTATATGCTATGGCGATGCTCAGGACTCTCCTCCGGGGCGGCGGAACTCCCCGCTTCCTGCAGCTTCCTCAAAGTTAAGGCATCCTGCATAGACACGGTTGGAATGCTTACAGGCACACCATCTGACCTAGGGATGTGTGCCGCGCCAATGCCACACATCACTGCCTTACCCTTAATACCCTTCTTCACAGCAACCCTCTGCTCATGTCACTCTAGCACTTCTTTCAAGGGAATCTCCCTCTCAAGAGCAAAGGGTTTGAGGATATCGCGAGGCCGCGCGAACACAGGAACTTGAAGCTGCAAAACATCAGGATTCAGATAGTAATCTGATTCCCCTTCCGCATTATCCCCAAGATGGCGCTGCAATGTCAACCCTGCCATCAGTACATCTATGGGGTCATCTTGATTGCGCTCCAGCCTCCCAATGTGCGGCAACTCAAAAACTTTCAACCCCGCCATTGCTTGCAGCAACTCATCATAAGCTGTAGGGCTGTACCCAGGGACTTTCGCCAAGTCCTTCTTCAGCAGCTCGGCCTCGTGGAGATCCTCCATAGCCTGGGATCTGCCACGCGCCATCGCGCAATGCACCACCTTCTCAAAGGCGTCCACTACCTCTGGGGACTCTAGCGCGCCCATAGCTGCCAGGCGCAGTCCATGGCTAATCAACCACCTACATACACGAAGACAATTTGTGTAAATAAAAAGCATGGCGATAAAGTTATTATGAAGACAAGTAAACAAAAATACCTGCGCTCAGCAATGGTAGACATCAAATGAGGATATAATTCCTCGTCATACTCAATACTGAGGCCACGCAGCTTATCCTCTTGCGCCTGGATAATCTTCAACATCTCCTCCTTAAACTTGGCGACGCTAGCGAAGTGCTCCACCTTCTTCTCCTCCAAGAAACGCACAGCAAATGTCAAGTCAGACTTGTAATGGTGCAGCTCTCCGCGCGCCTTCACCACCTCAGCCATGGCAGACAGCTTCTCATGGGTTATCTTTTCAGCATGCGCCCGCGAGGCCTCCAACTCCACTTGCGCATTAGCCAACTGCGCACGGAGTCTCGCCAACTCCTCATCTTTCTGGGCAAGAGCACTGCTCTCCCCGACATACTTCTCTTTTAGCTGAGCCACCAGCTCAGCTTGGCGCGCAGCAGTCGCAGCCAGCTCATCCATCAGCTGCTGCGCCTCGCCACCATCAGCAACCTTGGCTTTCCCCTCCCTGTTTTCATTATGTGGAGAGGAAACCTCATCAATGAAGACTCCATCATTCTTCGCAGCATCATCCCTACGCAACAAAAAACAGTTAGTAAATATTACAACAAGTAATATGATAAAAAAAAGGGGAGAAAGATGATAAAAACGCAGACACTTACAAAAACGGAGAAGCCTCAGCAACCTTCAACCGCGCGCCAGAAGTAGACGTCTCTTCCGCATTAGACTCCGCGTCCCCAATTGTAACAATTCGCAATTTCAGGTTAACTTTTATTCCCGAAAATTTCACTATTCACTTTTTACTATTCACTTTTCACTATTCATCTCAGAAATTTTTATTTCATATTCTCGTAAGTTAAACTATTTTAACGATAATCCGAGAGTTTGACGCTCGTCGGATCATTTCTGCAAAAATCACAAAGCCGTGTCCGAGATTTACTTTTAGGTTTAAACGTCCTTCCAGCATCCCGATATATCCATAAAACATTATAAACAATAGAAATATGATTTTCTATCATTTTATGACAATTCCAAAAGTTTTGGAATTTTACGTTTTTCAGTTCAGCGTTTTACGCGAATTACGCGTTTTAGACCCGTGTTTCCAGTTTTTAGCAGGGTTTTAGCACCCGATAGATCCTACCACTCATTTTATATTTTATTATGGAGTATATTGATAAGTTCTAGCATATTTATAAGTTTCATATTTTTAGGATACCCGGTTTTACGTTTCGTGACTTAAAAACTTACGGTTAGCAATTTACGGAGTCAAAACTAGCTACATACTTAGGATATTATCATCCAAAGACCAAGAGTCATCATCTAGTCACCATTATCCTCCTTGAACCGCCAATATGGGGGGGGGGGAGTCACCATGTGTGGTTAAATCTTAACCATTGATCTCTAGGATGGTTACAAGTGTCTAAAACTAACCATGGTTAATTTCTAACCCAATATATGGTTAACTATTTTTCCTACCCTATAAATACCAAGCTAAAACACATAGAAAACTTGCACCACACGTTCTTATAACCTTCAAGTCCTAAAACCTAAGGCACTTTTCTTATATTTTGTAAGAAAGTTAACTAGTTTTTGAAAGAAAACTAGTGTTTGATCTTCAATCTTGGAAATTTTCTAAGAAAAGTTGTTATAACTTTAAAGTCTCCAAAAAGACGTCGTTATAATCTTCAAATAGCTTTGGACTTCAATAAGGCGTCGTTATAATCTTCAAATAACCTCGGTTTATCATAGATTGCAAAGGGTGAAGCTTAAGTCTATCAAAGTCCGTACCTTACTAGTTACTTACCTTTCTTTTAGAAAGCCTCAAGTTGTAAGCAAACCCTAACATACTTTCTTGCTTAATTATCATTTACATGCTCTTTGTATTACTTTCATGCTATATATGTTCTTGTTATTGTGTTCATGATGTTTAAAAATGGATAAAACAAGTATTGGTATACATATGTTAACTTATGACAAGTAAACAAGCAAACTAGTGATTTTTATGGAGAACCACGACCAAAATAGTATAACTTTGATATTTGACACTTACTTACTGTTAAAGAGGACTTAACAAGGAAAACATAGCAATTTGAATCACCCAAAACGAGTACCCGAGTCAAAAGTTATGGCCATTTGAAGCTAGTGAAACCAAAACGGCAAAACTGCCCAAATAGCATTCTGATCAAATTTTGATTTTTAAAGTCACCCTTCTGGTCCGATTCATCAAAAAGTTAAAACACAAAAGTTGTCCGGAACGACGTTTTCGTTCAGGATAAAAGAAGCTCGAGCCCTGAAAACGCTTTTCGAGTGATAATTTTCTTCAAAATCTTAACAGCCCATTTTAGACCAAAGTCACTATATTATAGTTATGATTTACTAAGACCAAGAGGTCTAATGACCTAAAGCCAAGACCACAACCATGGCTAGAGCCAAGGTTGTGTCTCATGACCTTGGAACAAGGACCAAAGGTCATGGCTAGGCCATGACGAAATGACCATGTAAGATTACTTAGGCGAAAACATGAAACAAGGAATTAGGCGATAACTTGAACAAGCAATTTGGATCTACTTCACTTAAAAAGGAACCATGAGATATTACAAAGAGAAAATGGTCATACAAAACTTATGAAACTACCCCTAATAACAATCTTCATGTACAAATAGACTTTCCTAAGTTTATTCAAATATTAGACATGTAACTTTTCGGATCAAAACTTATATATATGTTATCGAATACTACAATAGTAGGGATCCTCATGTGAGGAGTTCATTAAGTAAGCCGTCGAGATGAGTTGTGGATTTACGAATTAAAGTGTCCTGGATCCTCGAACGTTTACTCCATGACTTCTGAATTATGTCGGCCCGAACGGTAGTAAGAGATATACAACTTATACATGTTTCATAAACCATTTATATTCAACGACTTACGCTATATACTAAGTACTACATCATGAACATTATGCAAGACATATATAGGCAATTCTTCGTATTCTTAGACGTTACTCCAAACCTAAGTCACAACGTTCTATTATAGGCTGCTCTTAGAGACTTTCACGATTCGACTACCACTTTGATTTCACATCACTTAAGCTTAAGGTGAGTCATAGCCCCTACTCTTTTCATACTTGTTTTAACTCTTGGGGGGGGGGATACATGCTCAACTACTTGCTTACTTGTACAAATACTCTTAAACATTTATACTTGATTGTTTATACTTGATTGTGTTACACTTGATTGTCTTATACTTGATCGCATTATACTTGATTTTCATATCTACATGATTGCGTTATATTTAATTGTGAGACTTCCAGTGGCTCCAGATTAAGTTGCTGGATGACCATTGAGACTTCCGATGGCTCCAAATTAAGTTGTTGGATGACCATTGAGGCTATTGATACATCCTAACATTTGCGAATGTTGGATACATCATAAACGTGAGGTCTTCGGAGATGAAGTGTAGACTCACGACTAATTGCTAAACTGTTTTGATGAACTTATACATGTCTTTATTATACCATATATATTAGCAGTGGGTTGTGAACACACAGGTTGCAAGTCTCTTATGGCGGGACTTGCAACTGAGTGGATTCTCAATGCCTTTGCTGTGTGAACGTTCTTTTGAGGCTTTTTCAACTATTTTAAGACAAACTCTATGAACTCACCAACCATTGTGTTGACACTTTAGCATGTTTATCTCAGGTCTGTAAAATGATAGCCGTTGCATGGAGCATAGAGTCGCTTGGCATGTTTTGAAGACTTATGCTTTTATTTTTACCATTCGATATGTTTTAAAACTCTTATGTATTGTATTATGGAACTCAAGTTTGTATCTCGGAATTTATTAATCGAATGGTAACTTTTCAAAACGTCTCATTTAGAGTTCGTTTTCTATACCTTGTACTTTGTATTATGAAGTAGCACCCCTATGACACAGTCTTCCGCTGCGGTATTTTAGGGGTGTTACAGATTGGTACCAGAGCCTTGGTTATAGAGAACTAGGTTGCATTTACTACCTAGACTATAACTGATATAAACATTAAGACTCTCCTTCTTATTTTGCCTTACACACACTTCATGCGCATATGCTTATTGCTAATTGTTTGTTTAGAAGAAACCCCAGACAATAGTCAAGTCATCAAAAATTT
Organism: Artemisia argyi; assembly: GCA_030686995.1. Lineage (NCBI taxonomy): Eukaryota > Viridiplantae > Streptophyta > Magnoliopsida > Asterales > Asteraceae > Artemisia > Artemisia argyi. The sequence continues at coordinate 16,711,004 of CM060689.1, read as the reverse complement.
AGAGCTAAGTAATAATTGTTTAATTAACATAATCTTGTGACAGTTCTTGTTTGATAAGACATAAGATTAAGTTAAATAAAGATTATTAGTTTCCTGTAGAGATTTGATGATTTGCCTTATACTTACTTTATATGATTCTAATACCTAGAAGTGGTTCATATGTCCTAGTACGACACTCAAACCTTTCTACAAGCGTGACTAGTCCTTTTCGTCATATCACCTTCTCTAGATACCTACACTACATTACCCTTTCACAACTTAAGAGCAGATGATAGAAAGTCTACCCAATTATGTAGTACCAATTGTTGAGTTATGTGTGCCTGGTAAATATGTATACGTGTGAAAGGAAGCAATTATAATTATGGTGGCCAACATAATTATAAATGCGTCACAACTCACGTAGACATATGTGACCATGCTTACATTAATCGACGATTGACTCAAAATTGACAAGATTTAAGACTAAAGTAGTCTAGGAATATCACCTCATATCTGACGTCGACAAAATGTCCCTCCTTGTAGATATCATGGCACCAAAGAGAGTAACTCGTAGCACTAGCCGAGGTGGTGCAACACCAAGAGGTGGAAGAACTGGTGGTCGTGGAGGTAGAGGAGCTGCTCACGACACTAGTAACCCTAGTAATGATAATGGAAGAACTGGTGGACGTGGAGGTAGAGGAGATGCTCACGACACTAGTAACCCTAGTAACGATGGTGGAAATCCAGATGTCTCCACCATTATTGCCCAACAACTACAAAACCTACTTCCCATCATAGTCACACAAGTTGGCAATCACATGAACAATTCGGGAAACCACGGAAGCATAAATGACGCTACAAATGATGGAAGAAGGAATGGTAATAACAACAACAATAACAACAACAACAACAACCATAGGACTGGATGTACGTATAAGGAATTTACGTCATGCAAACCAATTGAGTTTAATGGTAAAGGAGGTGCATTGGCATATACACGATGGGTCGAAAAGATGGAGTCAGTGATTGACATCAGTAACAGTGCAATCCACCAGAGAGTGAAATATTCTGCATGCTTGCTATCAGAAAAGGCATTGGCATGGTGGAACATGCAGATTCAAGCAAGGACTAGAGAAGCAGCTGTAGGCATGACATGGGACGACTTTAAGGGACTACTGAAGGAAGAGTACTGCCCGGTTAATGAAATGCAAAAACTAGAGGACGATTTTTGGCATCACTCTATGGTAGGGGCTGGTCATACAACCTACACAGATCGGTTTCATGAACTAGCTAAACTAGTTCCTCATCTGGTTACCCCTGAATCCAAGAGGATTGAGAGGTACATCTATGGCCTTGTTCCCGAGATTCGTGGGATGGTGAAAACAACCGAATCTCCTAAAATTCAGAGTGCAATATTGAGAGCAGGGACCCTAACAGATGAGATGGTTAGGAATGGAACTTTGAAGATTAGTGATAAAAGAAAGGGAGCAGGTGAATCAGACGAGCAAAATGGTACAATGGTTGATAATAAGAGAGCAAGAGGATTTGCGGCAACAGTTTATGATCAGGGAAAGTATGAAGGTCCACATCCTAAGTGTAATAAATGTGCTTATCATCATCAGAGGTCTGAGCCCTGTCGAATGTGTACTAATTGCAATCAGAAGAGCCATTTTACAAATCAGTGTAAAGCAACGGCAAGGCAAGTAGCACCGGTGAATGCGGGCAATATAAGAAACAACCAAAAGACATGCTTTGAGTGCAACAGCCCAAACCACTTCCGAGATACTTGTCCTAAGTTAAATAGGGCACATAGACAAGTGCTAGATAACTCAACTCTAGCCGTAATGCTTGAAGAAAATAACCCAAACCGTGAATACAATGTTAGTCCACCTCGGGGTCGAGCATACTATTTGGGTGCTAAGGAAGCCGCAATGCGTAACGGGTACGTACCTTATCCTACCATATTATTCTATTCTAGTTCAAAATCTAGCTTTATTATGCCGTTATTAAGATAAGAGACCTAGACACACTAAACTTCGGGACGAAGTTTCCTTAAGGGGTAGAGACTGTAACAATTCGCAATTTCAGGTTAACTTTTATTCCCGAAAATTTCACTATTCACTTTTTACTATTCACTTTTCACTATTCATCTCAGAAATTTTTATTTCATATTCTCGTAAGTTAAACTATTTTAACGATAATCCGAGAGTTTGACGCTCGTCGGATCATTTCTGCAAAAATCACAAAGCCGTGTCCGAGATTTACTTTTAGGTTTAAACGTCCTTCCAGCATCCCGATATATCCATAAAATATTATAAACAATAGAAATATGATTTTCTATCATTTTATGACAATTCCAAACGTTTTGGAATTTTACGTTTTTCAGTTCAGCGTTTTACGCGAATTACGCGTTTTAGACCCGTGTTTCCAGTTTTAAGCAGGGTTTTAGCACCCGATAGATCCTACCACTCATTTTATATTTTATTATGGAGTATATTGATAAGTTCTAGCATATTTATAAGTTTCATATTTTTAGGATACCCGGTTTTACGTTTCGTGGCTTAAAAACTTACGGTTAGCAATTTACGGAGTCAAAACTAGCTACATACTTAGGATATTATCATCCAAAGACCAAGAGTCATCATCTAGTCACCATTATCCTCCTTGAACCGCCAATATGGGGGGGGGGAGTCACCATGTGTGGTTAAATCTTAACCATTGATCTCTAGGATGGTTACAAGTGTCTAAAACTAACCATGGTTAATTTCTAACCCAATATATGGTTAACTATTTTTCCTACCCTATAAATACCAAGCTAAAACACATAGAAAACTTGCACCACACGTTCTTATAACCTTCAAGTCCTAAAACCTAAGGCACTTTTCTTATATTTTGTAAGAAAGTTAACTAGTTTTTGAAAGAAAACTAGTGTTTGATCTTCAATCTTGGAAATTTTCTAAGAAAAGTTGTTATAACTTTAAAGTCTCCAAAAAGACGTCGTTATAATCTTCAAATAGCTTTGTACTTCAAGAAGGCGTCGTTATAATCTTCAAATAACCTCGGTTTATCATAGATTGCAAAGGGTGAAGCTTAAGTCTATCAAAGTCCGTACCTTACTAGTTACTTACCTTTCTTTTAGAAAGCCTCAAGTTGTAAGCAAACCCTAACATACTTTCTTGCTTAATTATCATTTACATGCTCTTTGTGTTCCTTTCATGCTATATATGTTCTTGTTATTGTGTTCATGATGTTTAAAAATGGATAAAACAAGTATTGGTATACATATGTTAACTTATGACAAGTAAACAAGCAAACTAGTGATTTTTATGGAGAACCACGACCAAAATAGTATAACTTTGATATTTGACACTTACTTACTGTTAAAGAGGACTTAACAAGGAAAACATAGCAATTTGAATCACCCAAAACGAGTACCCGAGTCAAAAGTTATGGCCATTTGAAGCTAGCGAAACCAAAACGGCAAAACTGCCCAAATAGCATTCTGATCAAATTTTGATTTTTAAAGTCACCCTTCTGGTCCGATTCATCAAAAAGTTAAAACACGAAAGTTGTCCGGAACGACGTTTTCGTTCAGGATCAAAGAAGCTCGAGCCCTGAAAACGCTTTCCGAGTGATAATTTTCTTCAAAATCTTAACAGCCCATTTTAGACCAAAGTCACTATATTATAGTTATGATTTACTAAGACCAAGAGGTCTAATGACCTAAAGCCAAGACCACAACCATGGCTAGAGCCAAGGTTGTGTCTCATGACCTTGGAACAAGGACCAAAGGTCATGGCTAGGCCATGACAAAATGACCATGTAAGATTACTTAGGCGAAAACATGAAACAAGGAATTAGGCGATAACTTGAACAAGCAATTTGGATCTACTTCACTTAAAAAGGAACCATGAGATATTACAAAGAGAAAATGGTCATACAAAACTTATGAAACTACCCCTAATAACAATCTTCATGTACAAATAGACTTTCCTAAGTTTATTCAAATATTAGACATGTAACTTTTCGGATCAAAACTTATATATATGTTATCGAATACTACAATAGTAGGGAGCCTCATGTGAGGAGTTCATTAAGTAAGCCGTCGAGATGAGTTGTGGATTTACGAATTAAAGTGTCCTGGCTCCTCGAACGTTTACTCCATGACTTTTGAATTATGTCGGCCCGAACGGTAGTAAGAGATATACAACTTATACATGTTTCATAAACCATTTATATTCAACGACTTACGCTATATACTAAGTACTACATCATGAACATTATGCAAGACATATATAGGCAATTCTTCGTATTCTTAGACGTTACTCCAAACCTAAGTCGCAACGTTCTATTATAGGCTGCTCTTAGAGACTTTCACGATTCGACTACCACTTTGATTTCACATCACTTAAGCTTAAGGTGAGTCATAGCCCCTACTCTTTTCATACTTGTTTTAACTCTTGGGGGGGGGGGGTGATATAGTCTTTTTGAGTACGTAATTATTCCGAAGAAATGCTCGTGAAAGTATTTCCAGGGTCGTTCTCCCAGCGAAGGTGAAATAGAATCGTGAATAACCGAATCGAGAAATCGTGTCGAGAAAAGCGGGAAAGTGAAAAATATGATTTTTTTTAAGTCAAGTTATGCTAAGAAATGATAAACTATGAAGAATTTACAATCTAGGTATGTACGGATGTTAAAAACGTGAAAACGGGAATTCAAACGTAAAAATAAACGTAACGTACGAAATAAAACGCGACTTATATACAAAAAATGATCCTACGAACGTGAAACAACTTTCTAAAAATTAAAAACTAATAAAAAGAATTTTAGGAAAAAGAAAAATATTTTTTTTTTACTTTTCTTTTATTTTCTAGAATTTATTTTGTATTTTTGGAATTAAAAAGTGAATTAAAAATAGAGAAAATTAGAAAAACAAATTGGAAAAATGAAAATTAAATTCTAAAAATTCTAAAATATTATAAAAGAAATTTAAAAATTATTTTTTTATTTTTCTGACCTTTTTCTGATTTTTTTATGATTTTTGTTATTTAAAAATGATTTAAAATTGATTTTTAACCAAAAGAAATTAAGAAAAATAGTAAATGACCTCAGAAAATTATGAAATTTTTACAGAAATTCTAAACTATTAAAAGAAACTTGCAGAAAAATTTAGAAGAGTAAATAAGCTAGAAAAGTGCTAAAACAGCCAAAAACAGCTTATTGCAAGTGCTTATTAATAAGCACTTGCAACAACACTGAGCCAAACTGATATCACAAATGTAATATGGTAAAATAAGCTCAATGAAACTCAAATATGATGAGAGCAAACACAGAAATAGAGAATGTAAGCAAATAAGCAATTGGCCAATAAGCTAAAGCATGAGCCTAATAAGAAAATTAATAAGCCAGCAATACAGGTATGATGTATTCACTACTAAACACTGTTTGGAACATGAATCATCCAACAAATCACAATTACAAGCTCAATAAGAAATTAGCAGCCCTATTATACCAAACAGAAATCATGCTCAAACTACTAATTAGCAGATCCAATAAGCTGGTCCAAAGAAGCTACAAATTACAACCGAAGAGGGGCTAATGCTCAATTACACTACTGAGTGTCTAAAACTTCCAAGAGCCCTATTACAAACAACCAATTGCTAGTCTAATTGAAGCTGATAACAGATGCTAAAAACCACCTTAAAATGCAACTATTATTACTACGCTGACTTTTAGTTTTCAAACTTACTTTGACCACATCGAATTTAGAAAGTATAAATCTCACAGTGTAAGTAAATTGAAACTTATTAACCACTTGCTACACTAAATCAAACACATTAAGCTACAATTCTAAAGTTCACAGTTACAAAGGAAAACTTAAACCAGCAGCTAAGAAATCAACTAGCTATTTTTGACTTTTATAAAATTAACTACCACTTTTCACTTAAACTAAGCTATAAGGGACTATAGTATGCTAATGGAACAGTAATATCAACAAACTAACAACAAGAGTACAAGGATGCATGCTGATCCAAACACTCTAAAATGATTACTTAAACTACCAAATGCTTATCTAAACTAATAATCAGTACTCCAGTGATCAAAACAGATTATATTACACTAAATGAAGCTAAATTAACAATGAAATCCAACTAAACTCTTCAATAACTAAAAAGTGCAGTCCTTACACATGAAAGCAGTAATGAAATAGAAACATAAAACTGAGCCAATACAAACTATGATAAATCAAATAAGCAAGAAAATAACAATACTAAATAGACTATAACAATGATCAAACAAGCTGAACTAAAACGAAATCCATTGAACACCATCAAACAATAACAAGCACACACTAAACAGCAGACATTCAGATCTAAGCAACTTATAAAGTGAGAGATGAATTACAAACTTACAATCATACGTCACCTCAGCTCAAAACAGAGGTGATTCCCTAAGCGAGCCTGTCTCTAGACAGGCCAAGTGCTTCCAAATTCCACTCAAACATGTTCGAATTACCACCAATATCAACAGTTGACCAAAAATTTGACTAAAGAACTTTGAACAATAAAACTAAAAACTACTTTTAATAAAAACTTTGTAAATCTGATATTCAATGAGGAAAACAGAAAAACAAGCTTAAATGAAGATTGAATTCAATTAAAACTATTTCTATTTAACTTTTCTGTTTTTGTGATTTTCAAACTACTTAAACGAAATGAAAAATGATTTGTAAATAATCAACTTTGAAATGAATTAAAATGATAGAACAGTAAAGATATTATCAATAAGCTATAAGAACAATTGAACTAAAAGATTTAAGATAAAATAAAACCGATTGCATTCAAATTTAAACAATTACAACTAAATTTTAAAGCTATTACAACCAAACGAAATTTTGGCAGAGCTTGGCTATTCCAAGACTCCACACTAATAAGCTAAAAATTACAACTATTTATAGATAAAGAGTAAGGAGGTGAGGGACTTAAATCCATGCTGGCAATCCGAGGGGTTGTGCTTCTTTTGAGCTAATCCACACCGTACAATTCTTTCCCAATCATTGCAAATGATCTCAGCCGTATGATCAAGCTAGATGAGGTGTTTCGTCCACTAAGAAGCTGCCACGTACTCGTTATTGTGCTTCTTGAGCTCTCTGACACATGCTGACATACTCCAATCTTCTAGAAGCGTACTTGATTTGACAGGTTTACCCTTAATTGTGGTGAATTTTTGGGATGGGTAATTAGGGTTCATGGATGAACAGTTAAATCTGGGTAAGGGAGGTAATTGGGGAAAAATGAAGCGCGTTTGGTGTGTTTGGTTTTATTTAATTGTTTTGACCTGTGTTTGACCGAAGATAATAACACTTGGGTGGGCTCGGGTTGTATTAACTAAGATTGGGCTTGAGATGTTTAATAGTTGGACTTGGGCTTTTAAGTTATAAATTTGGACTCATATAATGGATTGGACTATGGCTTGTGGTATTTTCAGATTTTTGTGTTAAAATATACAAGGACCATAATTGTAATATTCCAAACTTCAAGGGTAAAATCTGCCAATCTTCAAAAGTCTTTCCAGGGACTAAACTTGATAAGTCTGAGTAAATAGAGGACTGAAACTGATTCTCGGATTCCCGGCTTTGACTATTTGACCATCTTCTAATCTCGTGCTCGTTTTTCCGGTTTTCTTGTGATTATTCATCAATTTCTGATTCATCCGTACCTGCATGTTACCATCACAAAAACACACGTTTTCTTGGCGATTATAAGCTCAAATAGTCGTTTTGGGTTGGTATTTGGCCATAAAATGGTGAGTAAATAAGTACTCACCAGGGGGGATACATGCTCAACTACTTGCTTACTTGTACAAATACTCTTAAACATTTATACTTGATTGTTTATACTTGATTGTGTTACACTTGATTGTCTTATACTTGATCGCATTATACTTGATTTTCATATCTACATGATTGCGTTATATTTAATTGTGAGACTTCCAGTGGCTCCAGATTAAGTTGCTGGATGACCATTGAGACTTCCGATGGCTCCAAATTAAGTTGTTGGATGACCATTGAGGCTATTGATACATCCTAATATTTGCGAATGTTGGATACATCATAAACGTGAGGTCTTCGGAGATGAAGTGTAGACTCACGACTAATTGCTAAACTGTTTTGATGAACTTATACATGTCTTTATTATACCATATATATTAGCAGTGGGTTGTGAACACACAGGTTGCAAGTCTCTTATGGCGGGACTTGCAACTGAGTGGATTCTCAATGCCTTTGCTGTGTGAACGTTCTTTTGAGGCTTTTTCAACTATTTTAAGACAAACTCTATGAACTCACCAACCATTGTGTTGACACTTTAGCATGTTTATCTCAGGTCTGTAAAGTGATAGCCGTTGCATGGAGCATAGAGTCGCTTGACATGTTTTGAAGACTTATGCTTTTATCTTTACCATTCGATATGTTTTAAAACTCTTATGTATTGTATTACGGAACTCAAGTTTGTATCTCGGAATTTATTAATCGAATGGTAACTTTTCAAAACGTCTCATTTAGAGTTCGTTTTCTATACCTTGTACTTTGTATTATGAAGTAGCACCCCTATGACACAGTCTTCCGCTGCGGTATTTTAGGGGTGTTACACCAATGACGTGTCGACGCCTCTTCCTGGTGCCACTGCCTCCAGCCTCTCCCTTGCGCTTAACATTCTGCGCAACTTCCTCTTTAAGCACCTCCTCAGGATTAAGGATCTTTATGCTGTCAGACGACCCCGATTGCGCCTCCTTGTGCGCAACCTCCACATTGGGCGTCACCTCCACAGTGGGCGCCACCTCCGCATCGGGCGCCACGCTCTGAACAGGCGTCACTTGGAGCGGTGGCATGTTCTCAGGGACCACCTCTGGCAGGACGGTCAAATGACCCTCCGTCGCATCCAGTAGGGGCTGCTCACCTTCCCTCAGAGGGCGCACCCCTATAGTTACCAGCTTCGGCTTGTCCAGCTTAACCACAGCAAACAGATCCATCTCTGCGCACATCAATAAAGCAAGAAAGAAAAAAAGGGATTAGTTATTAAAAGCGCACATACACAAAAGACTTACAAAGCTTGAAGTAGAAGGGATGAACAACCACCCCGGCCATCCTCACTCAGGAAAGTAGGCACCTCATCCGCAGCGCCAAAATAAGCGCGGCTCAACCCCATATACACCAAAAACTCCTCCGGATAGGGGTTAATGGCCAGTCGGTTGGCATCCAGAATCTGCGCGTCGGCCAGCCTATAGGAACCGGGTGCGGGGCGCCCATCCCTTGGCAATGTATCCTGAGTATAAAACTCATGGGGAAAGGGAAAGACTGCATCATCAACCCAGAAAAAGAACTCCCTCCAATTCTTTAGGGCATTTACTTTCTCACTATAACACTGAAGCGCCCCCTGACGCTTCGCGAAAGAAACCCAACCATTTGACCACGTCGTGTGGTAAAATGAGCGGAACAAGGCCACGGTCGGTTCTATCGCAAGTAAACGGCAGTTTACTTCAAAATTCGACACCTTAGCCGCACCTATACAGTGCAGCTGAGAGATGTGAAGGCGATAATGATTGAGCAAATCGCTCAGAAAAATAGATATGGGTACGCGGTAATTCGCGTACTCAAAGAATTTCGTGTATAGCCCTATTTTCCCTTCGGGGAAATCAGCTATACACGCGTCCACATCTGGAGCCTCTGGATGGACATCCAGAGGCACGAAATAGTCAGACAAAAATTGAGTAACATCCTCAATGGTCATCGCGGAGCGAAAATCCTCTAACTGGGCAACCATCTTCATTAAATGACGAAGTGAAACGCACACAAAATTACCTACGAAAATGCAGTATTTTCTTTGCAAAAATCTTTCAAGGAAAGTGAATAGTGATAAGTGTGTGTTTTACTGTGTGATTGTAAAAAGTGGGGCGGTGACTCTTATATAGGGAGTGGAAAAAACCCTAGTTTCTCTCCACGTGGAATCCACTCACAGAAAACGTATGGCTAGGAGCTGAACGGGTACATGCACTTTTTCCCGAATTACGAGGGCTACGTGGACACCACCCCCGATTTTCGAGGTATCCGTTTGAAATACTTATGGTTAGGTGCATTGCACTTAAAAATAGGCGGTAATATTTCCTTGATCTCCCGCCACGCTTACCGCTGATAATATTAAGTCTAGTATCCGCGGTTACGCGCCGCGCACACTAGACTGGGGGGACATGATGACGTATAGTCTATATTTGGGCCACGAGCCCAAATGATAAACATTACTTGGCCCAAACCCACCACGAGTGGGCTATTATAACGAATAACGGCCCGTAATAAACACGGCTTGGGCTCACGAAGCCCAAAGCCCAACCAAACTTAACCGGGTATGCGATAAGGATTACCTATTCATGGAATAGATATCCTTACCCCGGATAAGCATTACGTATGCGAAAAATAAGGAGCAAGAAACCTACACGGTTTCAGCCCCTATATAAGGAATGACATCCCTCATTCAAAGGTACGATATACAAATCCTAACTCTCTACGAGAACCTTAAATCGATTACTTACTCTCACGCCGGAGTCTAATCGGGGGAGACAATCCCTCGATAAGCCTAACGGTGTTGTTTTATTTTCTTAGTACGCAGGTAACAAGTGCTAAGAAGCGAATTGGTACGAGTGCAAGAGCCAATAACCAGGTACACCCAACTTTTGTATCAACACTGGAATTTATTACTGTATAAAATTTGCAAGTTTCCTGAAATCTTGGTGATTTTCTTTCATAATATAAGAAGTGTTTTTTTTTATTACAATGTGCTCTTTTTGTAATTTTATAGCGTTATTGACACTATCAACATAGGTTTCTCAATATTTACAAACATTTTTAATAGTTAGAAGTTAGAGCTAACGTAATATTTGAGTTGGTTTGAATTGTATGTTAAAGAACCATTCAATATTAAACTTTTCCTTTAAAAGTTAATTAATCATTCAATGCATTTTTTATAAATAAAAACTATTATATAAAATAAGTACAACCTCAAAAAAGATTAATGATAAAAGCTTTGGATAAAATACTGGAGATGTAATATTTTTAATTTTTTATTACTGCTTAAATGTACAATGATAGAAAGTTAATTGGAGTATTATGTGAAAAGCATTTATAAGTGGGGTGCTTTTGGTTTGTAAATGGGTGGAAGTTGGATTAGGACTAGGAGTTGATTTGAAAGAATAAAAGGAGAGATTAGGCTATATATATATATATATATATATATATATATATATATATATATATATATATATATATATATATATATATATATATATATATATATAATCTAGATCAAATAAGATCAAACTTAAAGTTGTAAAAATAAGATCCAATTAAAATTTGACAAATGACACTCTCTTTAAAACAAAAATAAAAAATTTATTAATTAGAACTAAATTTTTTTAAAGTTCTAATGTTTTTTTTTTTTAAAATTGACGAAATCTATGTGATACACTTTAATTCGATGTGTAATGTGTATCAGATTTTGGCATATGTATTAGTTTATTTAGTAGTTGATATGTATTAGGTGTATCAGTTAATGTATAAGAAATCAGTTTTTTGAGATTTTGATGTACGGGAATAAAACTTTTAATTGTGTATCAGTAATTCAAATTCATGTACCAGTTGATTATTAGTTGCTAAAATGTTAGTTTGTATTAATACTTTATTTTTGTGTATTATTGCTAAAATTGTTTTTTTATAAATGCTTTTAATTATTTTTAATGGTTATTTAGACTAGATCTTATTTTTACAACTTTAAGTTTGATCTTACATTAACCTTTCCATATATATATATATATATATATATATATATATATATATATATATATATATATATATATATATATATATATATATATAAAATTATACTTGTTACTGTTTCATCCTTTAGGTAGCGAACAATTTTTTTTTCATTTTGAGGGTAATTTTCTTTCAAATTCATCATCTTTTGGGTATTTTGCAAAATTTTTGGACATTTTTGCCCCTATTTGCTAATACAATTTTTTTTTCTCTAATGGCAAAAATGTCACATATTACCTTAAAGATGATGAATTTGAAAGAAAATTACCCTCAATGAAAAAAAAATTGTTCGCTACGCAGAAGATGAAACATTGGCAAGTATAATACTTTTTTTTAATAATTTGCCCGAGAGATTAATTCAAATTACTTAAGAAGTTACTTAATTCTTTAGTTTAAATACTAGTTATAAGTCACGTACACGCATAGGGTTTGCATATATATCAAATATATGTTAAAAATTTAATTTATTATATGGACATATAATAATTACCCGTTAAACAATATTTAACATATATTTAACATATATTTACATATAATAATTACCCGTTAAACAATATTTAACATATATTTACAAAATATATGTTACAAAATTTAGTAATTTATTATATGCTCAAAGCTCGTGTACGTATAAATTAAACTTTTAAAAAATAAAATAATACGAGTCTTTATTTAACGTATATAGCAAATAAATACTTAATGGATGAAAGTCTAAAACTAATATTAGTTTTAAAAATATTTAAGGTATATTTACAAAATTTTGTAATTTTAATAGATGAAAATCTGAAACTAATACTAATGTCATTTTATACAAAATTTATATTATAAAGTATATGGGGTATAAAGTGTAAAAGATTTTTTTTCCTAAAGTTATTAAAAAATATAAAAAAATTTAATTTTACATTTAACTCTATATACCTTATATAAAATTCAACCACTAAAGTTTTACTAATTACTTCATCTTTTTTATGTGTTTTTTTCTCTTCCAAATTTCTCCACCAAATCTTTTAAAGTTTAACCAAAATCAATTCAATTTTCACTTTTTATTAACCAATCATGTCGTTTGATTTTGCCTACGTGGCAAAATCGAGCTTTCCTATTGATCTATTTTTTTCAATGAGAAAAGTTTTGCAAAATCACTCATGTAATTCTTTTATTATATAAAAAATTTATTTATGAGTAAGTTGCACCATTCGCCTTGAGCATATCACAATCTCTATATTTTCTTTTTTCTTTTTTTCTTCATAAATGATCCTTATTTTGAAAAAAAAAAATCTAACATCGCTTATCCTTATCGTAAATGCCCGTTAACTTGAAGGTAAAATTGTCATTTCAATAACTTTTGTGTTTAGCAACTTGTCAATAAGTCTCCAACTCATGACACACGATGATATCTTTTTCCTACTCCCACACATTATATTCCCCCTACGTTCGCTCTCTCTATAAATATACAGCGAACCATCGCAGATTGTTGACAACCAACCAGCTTCATGCACCCCCTTCCGATCACCTAACTACGGAGTGATCATCTTTCTCTCAATAGACCTGATTAATGATAAAGGAAAAAAAGTTGGTAAACCGTAAACGATAATAGGTAACGGGCTTCAGCGATAAGGATGAAATGTGTATAGCCAATTAGCCATATAGCTAGGTATATATGTATATGACAGTGATTTGGGCTAAACCACAAAATCAAACGGTGTAGTTTATTATAAATTTTTTATCGGAGGCTAACATGTAATGACAAATTAACAGATGATGGCTATAATAAGATTCCCGAGCATTATGAGTGTTTGTTGTAGCTCCCTAGATTAATATGTCCAAATGTTTATTACTATATTCTATTACAATATAAATAATACTTTCATTGAATAAATATCTTTATTAACAATTAGTTTTCTTGATTTGCCTTGTCATCATGATAATATGAATCATGAGAAGGGTTTTTCATGAGACAAACAAGAAAAGCTTGTAAAACAGATACTTTAAGAAAAACTTTCTTAAGTACGGTATTAATTAGCACTATCCCAAAAGTTCTTAACAAATCTCTCTACTTGGGACGGCAAATTTTAGATATAAATTACAAATTACCAACAAAATAAGGTTGCTGTTCAAAAAAGAAAAAAGGAAAAGAAGAATTGTCACACGTATATATAAGTGAAACTTTTGTGAGTATAAAGCTACCGTGAAACATTTTTTTCACCCTTTCTAAAACCCGTGTTATGCATTTGCATGTTCCCATTCTTCATCACACCAATGTTTAAAGATTGTTTACCTTAAAATTTCGTGTATTTTTAGGTATCAAAATGTCAATATCAATATTCAAAATCTTATTATGTAAAGTATATATATTCGGTCTCAAGGATCCCATGCATGCAACTATGCAAGGTGTAATGTAATGGCAACTTGTTTGTTGTTACGACAACTCAATTAAGCGTCTCTTTGAGCTGCCATGGATTCTAATTATTTTCATTTTTTTTAATAACAATATGCATGTGGTTTAGCCTTACAAAAGAAATTAATATAAGCATGTGGTTAAATATAAAAATCAAGTTCGGACCAAGTTATGATAATCATCATTATTCGTTACAGTTCATTCAACTTATGATTTCATGTATTAGACCTTGTCTAGTCAAATAATGTCTTAAAATGTTCATAAATTATATATCGTGCTATGATTAATTATTCTTTATGGTTATAAAAAAATGTTGACAAAAGTTATTTGTAACAGAGCCAAAATGTACAACAAGAGTTCCAATCGTTTTAGCTTTGTGTAGCTTCTATTTGGTTTGCATTTCAGTTGGTATCGGTATTGGTATTGTTATGCATTGGTGTGTGGTGATCGTGATGTGACAGTTTTAACTAATTTTATTAATTTTTGAGTAGTTATGTGCTGCATCCCAATATCAACAGCTTGCTTTGGTTCCGCATTTGTATCGGTTTCGCATTTGGTTCTGCATATGATTCTGTCTGGTTCTACATCTGACTATGCTCTAGTTTTGTTTGCACGTGTCTATCTGTTCTACTCTTTTCCCCTACCTAATTTTGTGCCCTACACCCTTCTTCATCTGATGTTTCTGCGCTGCTTTCCCTGGTTCCGCCTAATTTTACTTTGTCTGCATCTGCTTAGCATTTGTTCTGGTTTTGCTCTATATATGTTTCGCTCTGCATCTGGTTCTGTTTGTTCTAATTGTCTAATCCTACTGGTTATGTTTATGCATTTTGGATTGCATCACATTGAGACTCCATCTAGCACCGAGTTTGTACTCTGAGATGCTACGAAGTTGATGTTTGTTTTTCAGTTTTAGTTTATTTTATGTTTGACAAACTCGTAATGTTTACCACTACAACATTGTGATTTTGAGAAAGAGTATTAGTTTAATAGAGCTCAAAGCCTGTTAGTTTGGGCATGTTTAGTATTTAGGGTTTAATTTGTTTACTTCTATTTAATCTTTTGTAATATCAATTATTTAGCTAAATCAGATCAATATAGTTGTTTATTTTTTCCCCCTGATGATACGACCCGTTACGGATGTATCGATAGTAGCACCCCTTCAAGCGTGATGCAAGCTCCTTAAGAAGAAAAGAAGAAGACAAAATATATTTTTATTTGACAAAACTTAATGATTCTATTTATAATGAATCGGTATAAATACCCAATAAAGATAACTCCTAACTCGAATAGATAACTTCTACCACAATGACACTTTCCTAGGTAAGGACTCACATGACACAATCCTAACATGACTCAAATACAACTAAACAAAAGATAGTTATCCAAAGGCTCATAACATTCCCCACTCCTTCAGAAATCACCTTGTCCTCAAGGTGTAGCTGCAAAAATCATGATTCCAGGATCCCATATTCTTCGTTGAATCCCTTTTGATGACACCAAGTACAGGTAGTAGTCATAAAATTGTTTTGCGAGTTCTTCCCGAAGATATGCATTAATATACGACCCAATGAAAGCACCAGTTGATACGACCCGTTACGGATGTATCGATAGTAGCACCCCTTCAAGCGTGATGCGAGCTCCTTAAGAAGAAAAGAAAAGCCACTTGCTCATGGCTACCGTTAAATCGATCCATAAAAGTTGTCAAACAATAGTTTTGGATTTTAGTTATTCTTACCATGCTTTGTTATTACATGATTGCTGGATTTTGAGGGTGTATGAAAAAGGTTCAAGAGTAATGTAAGATTTTGGTGTGTATTGTGTGTGATTGGGGATAATCAAAATAGTAATTTGAATATCAAAATTGAATCGTGTGTGAACATTTTATATTGTAGTATTTCGTTCATATATGTCTCGGTTCATGAAGTCAATAATAAGATAACTCATAAACGCAAAGTGATTTTAAGGCACAAGATTTAGAACATAATGATGTGTTTATGTTAGGTTAATTCATCGAATGTTCTCCACTATATTAAATCAACAATTAGCTTAAGTTCATTAAACGATGCCATAGGAGATCAACTGCTATCTTATTTACAATTCTGTTAGCGATAGTTCAAAATATTGATGATTGTTTGAAGATACATTCTACCTCTCTAACGCCGCTTCAACAAGTAGAATGTTCACAGGTCGTTTGCCATCAATTCTGGACTTTAAAATATGTTTCATGTTTGGTGAATGAATTGATTTGATTGCTGTTTGGCAATGTAACAGTAAATGGGTAAACAAGTGAATAACATAAACTAAACTTTATAGATATTTAAGGTTTGTTGTAATCTTCACAAGTCGAAGATTTACACTTTATATATAACCCTAATCGACACACTGTTTTACTCAAACGTTGTGTTGTTTGAGATAAAACATTTAACTAATAACTGGCTAACTGCCATTGTATGGGCTGGGTTGGTTTAACCCAATTCGACCCATTATGCAGAAAATATACACTTGACCCAAACACTAGTTAATATACGAAATACATAATCATAATTAAACTATAGTCTTAAAACGTTAAATAAGTCACATTTGA
The DNA here is from genome assembly GCA_030686995.1 of Artemisia argyi. Classification (NCBI taxonomy): domain Eukaryota; kingdom Viridiplantae; phylum Streptophyta; class Magnoliopsida; order Asterales; family Asteraceae; genus Artemisia; species Artemisia argyi. The sequence continues at coordinate 16,694,186 of CM060689.1, read as the reverse complement.
TCTATAAACATTACTGGGGGGCTAACAATTTCCCCCCCTAATTTTATAGCATCAAAATCTTCTTGAATCCTGTATGCTTGCAATCTTCAAACGATAACTTCAAAATCATTGTTTCCATGGCTGCTGCTGTCATCTTCTTCATTCTCATCTTCAAGCTTAACACCAAAATGGTCCTTTTTTGATTCTATTGCTCCATCCTTCACCCTTGTGTCCTTCTGATCTTGCAGGTCCATGGCCAAACAATTCTTGCTTGCTTCTCCTACTTCATACGATTTTTCAACCCAAGGCATACTAGCAGTTTCATGGTAGATTACAACTAGATCAACAAAAGTTTTGTAGCAGTTTCTAACTGTCTCACCATCTTTGATATCTAAGCCTTGTAACTGTGCTATAATTCCCCATTTGTCACCCATGGTGACCGAAAAATAGCCTCCTAAATTCTCAATAGCTTTCATTAAACACAACAGATTCAATTCTACATCCTTGACAACAGGTGGTATTGATTCAAGTGCATCATAGTTCAAATGCACTAGGTAAAACCATCTCAGCATATCTAAAAATCTCTTGTTGAACACATCCCAATTTTTGTACAAAAGTTTATCCTTTTTCAACAGATTCATGAATGAAAGAAACCTAGAGAAGGAATTAACCTTTAAAGCATATAAGGTTCCATTGTAACTAATGTACTCATCATCCACGTAATCTTGTGTCACATCTTTGTTCCAATCCAAATCTTCTATACCTTTAACTAAAGAACATGCATCTGGATCTATTGATTCGAAATACTTCTCCATATACTTATTGTGGTCATCCACAACTTCTTTTGGCCCAACTTTTTCTGTTTCACTTTCACATGGTAATTGCATACTTTTCCTCATCATAATACATATGGTAAATGCTACATCTAGTATCCTTAATTTTCACACAGAAACCTTGTTTTTCAAGCAATTCTAGACTGAGTATATTGAGGGAAACTTCTGGAGTATACTGCACATGTCTCACAACTAAATCACCAAGTTCGGTCTTAATGGTTGTATTACCAATTCCATACGAGAATATAAACTTGCATTCGTATTTCTCTTTACCAATCATTTTAAACTTGTAATTCACATCATTAAACAAGACTCGCCTAGGACACATATGAAACTTGTACTTATTGCTTACATACCAGATGTCGTCCCAATTATCTTTGTCAGTACCTTGAACCGTATAATCACCAAAGACATGTACTTTTTCAGGGTACATTCTTTCTTGATCAATGATTTCCTTTGTGAGTCCATCTCCTTTCGTGATTCGACCCCAGCCAACTTCTTCCTTTTTTCACACGCCCAAAAAGCGTGTCCCTTAGTCTTGCATATATAGCACTTTGATCTTTTGTCTCTTGCATTCATCTTTGTTTTTCCTTTTGATACTTCTTCCATCTTCTTTGCATTGAAAGCCTCGTTGTCTAAAACAGTTTGTGCCAACAACTCTTTTGCTTTTGGGGATATACTCTTCTTTGTTCTTGTGTTCCACTGATATAAACGTTTGGGTGTTTCTCTCAAGAGATAATTAACGTCCACTTTGGAAACCTGATTGTGGTATGTATGATGGCTGTTCCCGTGGATTAGAGCCGAAGCTCTGATACCAATTGTTCACAGGTCGTTTGCCATTAATTCTGGACTTTAAAATATGTTTCATGTTTGGTGAATGAATTGATTTGATTGCTGTTTGGCAATGTAACAGTAAATGGGTAAACAAGTGAATAACAGAAACTAAACTTTATAGATATTTAAGGTTTGTTGTAATCTTCACAAGTCGAAGATTTACACTTTAGATATAACCCTAATCGACACACTGTTTTACTCAAACGTTGTGTTGTTTGAGATAAAACGTTTAACTAATAACTGACTAACTGCCATTGTATGGGCTGGGTTGGTTTAACCCAATTCGTCCCATTATGCAGAAAATATACACTTGACCCAAACACTAGTTAATGTACGAAATACATAATCATAATTAAACTATAGTCTTAAAACATTAAATAAATCACATTTGATCTATAAACATTACTGAGGGCTAACATAGAATACTTGAACAAGATGAAGATTAGAATCAGTGAAATATGACGCAGTCTAACATACATGGTATTTTTCTCCAAAGCAAACATGATAAGATAATTTATCATTTTAAAGTATTTCTAATAAAAATTTAAACACTCAAAAATACATTAAGTGTTTATTACTTTATTTCTTAATGCCTTGATATCTTTCACAAAGTAAATGATATGTTCTACAAAAGGATTAACTCGACGGAAAAAACCATGACCCTGTGCATCTTTTTTGAAAGTTCGCAGATGATTATGGTATTAGTCTTCGTGGTCAACTTAGATAAAGTTTTGTAGGTCACATAAGTTTGACATGTCATTCTTATTTTATGTTATGTTCTAAGCATAGTTGGTGTGTTTGTTTTTGCATGTTTATGGGTTGAGATGTGGGATTCATCCATATTCATTATACTTAATTGTTTTGTACACCGAAACATTATTAGTTGACATAGTTTGCATAACCAATCAATTTTAAGACAAACAAGAGAACAAAAAGTTATTGTTCTTGTGTGGTTTGTTCTTGAGGTCAAATTTGGTAATATACCAGCTGAATAACTTATCAATAGCTATTTGTGTATGAAACTGGTATGTTGGTTATTTACCAACCGACAGGTTTTGTTACTTTTTGGTGGATAGTAACGTTGAAAATATGTTATAATTACTTTTGAAAATTGTTTAAGTTTCGGGGAATTGGCTCTTGACCCATTTTTGTGCTTTACTCCATTAAATGATACTAGTAATAGTTTCTGGTTAACGAGTTAATATTCGTGTTTTGACTACAAGTCAAGTCCGCATCTAGAGACAAAAGATATTGACTCAACAAGTTAAAAGTGGGTTTGAAAAAGAACAATAATTATGATTAAAATAAGGAAGCAGCCTGGTGGTAATTAACGAAATTAGCTGGTCCTCCATAATTGTCACGTGCCTTAACGCATAGCAGAATTTTTTTATTGGTTTTAATTATAAAGATCATCCCTACTAAATAAATATGGAGAGACGATTTGCACACATTACTCAAAGGTAGACCCATTTTTCGTGTATTACCTCATTACAGCACTAAGGGGGTCCAGAAGAAATTCATATATTGAGAGACGATTTGCACACATAGCTTCTTGATGTAAATAGTTGTACTACTTGTACGTTAGTTACGTGATGTTTATGCTACCTGTATCTTGATGTCTACAAATCAAAACTGAATGTATGCAACTCAACTCCTTTATCATTACCATGCTGATTTTAACCCTTAACTATTTTCAAGAACAAATTGGAGTGTCCAAATGAACTTGACTTAAGCTACCTTCTTTCGACAATGTCAACCAGTCATTTCAAAGACGCGAAAATAATTTTTTGATTATCTTTTTTTGCTTTTAGGTTCCAAAACTAATAAAAGGCGTTATACATACTCTACACTGTGTAAGCAAGAATGATCTAAAAAGGTATGTGTTTTTTGTTTTCGTTGGCATTATCTGTAGAATTTTCCGTTGCTATGTCTTTGTGTCAAGTCATACCTGTGTTAGACGAGAGGAGCCGTACAAATAATCTTCGAGTGAACAACCACACACATACGTATATGTGTGCGTACACGGGTTCGTGCTAATCTAACATCTTTTAAACATATATTTAACTAACAACCATTTGACTGAACTGAAGAGTTTCTCACACGACGATACCATTCAAATACAAGACCTTTGGTATGTCTTTATAGAGTTACATATGCTATGAGTGCTACTTGAAACAATTAGAACATTTAACTATACTGTTCCAATATGATTCATCTGCTCTAACGGCTATATATTATTAAGTAGTTTATCACTATATCCTTTGATAGAGACTTACAAAAGAATGAGACATGAAAGATATTTTCAATTTGATCCAAGTAATAGTAGAATATTTCAATATTTTCATGTATTCTAATGTCTCTTATTGAGTTTCTAGAACTAGAATAATATTTACAAAATACATGATAGTTTGTATTTCTACATATAAATGTATAACTTTTGCATACGTAAAACGTTAGTTATTTCCAAACATATAGGATTTTTTTTAAATGTCTAATATTCACCATTTACATATTATTAGTGCATGTTCAAAATATTAATTTTTGTAAACATATAAATTTTTTAATAAGTTTCAATCTCATAGTTTTATTTAATAACCTAACACAATATTAACCATTATACTAAATTATATACATTTAAATACACATTAAGTATCATAAACGTTTATTATCTATCATAAAAGTTTGATTTTTGACTAAAGTTATTGTGTACCACAATACTAATTGGTTTTGCTTTTTATTTTTATTTTATTACTGTATTTATTTATTATTATTATTATTTTTTTTTTGAACAGGTTTTGCTGTTTAATTTGATGCCTGCGAATTCACATGCATGTTAATAGGCTATAAACAATATTCAAATTGCAAGGTGTGCTATATGTTTTTAATTCATTTCTATACCCCGCTTCACATTATATAAATCAGAGGTTGTTTTAAAAAATATTAAAATTTCAGCATCTTCAGACAAGCACATCTGTATCTATCTGTCTACTACAATATAAAACATCATATCTTTACACAAAAATATACATCTGCAAAGATACATCTTTCATGTACTTTCACACAAAAGCCACATTTTTGTCACACATTTAGTACAGTTGATCAGTTGATCTTTTCTAACAATGGATGGAACTGACTGGAATAAAGCTGCTAGTAGTATAAGGTTAGGGAGTTTAAGAGTGGGTAGTACGCGAGCATCGAGTTTGAGAAGTGGAAGTACTTCAGTATGGAGAAACTCTGGCATGGATGCTTTTTCGAAATCTGTACGTGAAGAAGATGACGAAGAAGCTCTTAAGTGGGCTTCACTTGAAAAGCTACCAACTTTCGACCGGCTGAAGAAAGGTTTGCTTTTTGGATCAACTGGGCCATCTCATGAGGTTGATGTCGATAACCTTGGACCCGAAGATCGAAAGCATTTGCTTGATAGACTTGTTAAAACTGCTGATGAGGATAATGAAGGGTTCTTGTTGAGGTTTAGAGACAGGCTTGATAGGTACTACTGAAGAAAACCTTTTTTTTTTTTTTTTTTTTTTTTTCATTTGCACTCATACTTTCATAATACGTTGCTATGATTGGTAACAAAATAAATTATGTTAAACAATACAGTATGAAACTATATATGATATGATGTTATTTATGTGTTTATGGTAAAGTTGAAGTACATATACCATTATAGTATTATGGATCAAGTGTGAAAGTATGTTGCTATTTTAAGCACTACTTTTATTTTGTAATTTGATTTATGGTCACGGGTTAAGTAAATGAGTTTGGTTTGACATGGAAATAGGGTTGGAATTGATTTGCCAACAATTGAAGTCAAATATGAGCATGTAACTGTGGAGGCTGATGTTGATACCGGGAGCCGAGCCTTACCTAGTTTTATCAACTTTCATATTGAGCTTTTTGAGGTAAGAAAAATGAATCAATAAACATCTAAACTATTCCTGAAGTTTTTGATCATCAAGTTTTCTTGATTTATGTTCATGTTTATGTCTTATAGGGGTTATTGAGTGCACTTCATTTACTTCCGAATTCAAAAAGGCATTTAACTATCCTTGACGACGTCAGCGGTGTCATTAAGCCTAAAAGGTAAGAAGAAAGAAAATAAAACCCCATGAACTATAACCAATTTTGATCAAAGTTCTATTTTAGTTAACAGAATTTTTTAGGCTAGAAAAAACTTTCAAAGTTTCATTGTATGTAATTTTGATAACTTTCAAAATATTCGATCTGAATAGCCGGTCAAAACAATTTAAATAGGTGGTTATCTTACGTTTCTTTCTTGCTTGAAATAAGTTATCCGGTGAAAAGATCGTTGTTGATTGCCTTTAATGGGATTAGCATCATTACTTGTACTGATTGTTTGCATTATAACGTTTGTAGAATGACACTACTTTTGGGTCCTCCAAGTTCCGGGAAGACATCACTCTTGTTGGCCATGGCTGGGACACTCGCCAAGGAGCTTAAGGTAAAACACAGATCTTATAGCTCACTTCATTTTTTTGTCGTCTATTCAGGCTCTTTTCCCATGTAAAAATTTAAATGATATATAATTTTTTTGAAAATGCAGTGCTCGGGTAAGGTAACGTATAATGGCCATGAGTTACATGAGTTTGTGCCTGAAAGAACTTCAGCATACATTAGTCAAAATGATGTCCATATCGGAGAAATGACTGTCAGAGAAACATTGGCTTTTTCTGCAAGGTGTCAAGGAGTTGGATCACGTTATGGTTAGTTAATTATTTATTTCTGTTTCATTATCGATTTTAAAGTTTTATAGAGTACTGGGTAACATATTTCATATCCAAACATTTTCAGACATGTTAGCAGAGTTATCTAGAAGGGAAAGAGATGCAAATATTAAGCCTGATCCTGATCTTGATATATTTATGAAGGTAAAAAATTATCTACATACAACAAGCATTTTGAATAGTTTATTGCGAAAATTCTCTAATATTTTTCATGGTTTTGTTGTTATTCAGGCTGCTTCAACCAGCGGTCAAGAAGCTAGTGTCGTCACAGATTATACTCTCAAGGTATGATCGCATAAATTAGTGGTGGAAAATGGAAAAGTCGATGGGTTCGGAAACGGGTCAAAATGGTTAACTTTTTAACATAGGGCTGGGTAGACACCAGGGGAGCCAGAAAGTTTTGCTCGAGGGGGCACACTTTGATAAATTTTAGAAACTACACTACAAATTGGTTCTTTTAGAGAGGAGGGGGGGGGGTACACTATAATTTTTTTCGCTAGGGGGCACGTACCCCCTCCTGTCTCCGCCCATGGTTGACACGGAACACTTTTGGTCCAATTTTTCTCTCTTTTTTTTTAATAGAACAAATAAAAAGGTCGCAAGTTTATAAAAACATAGGAAAATTTCTTACAGTTTGAGCAGTTCGACCCATTCTTACCATCTAACATAAGTAACTGTATTGAATTCTTACCATCTAACATAATGGTTTATCGTGCAGCTGTTGGGGTTAGACATATGTGCAGATACTATGGTCGGGGATCAAATGCTAAGGGGAATCTCTGGGGGACAAAGGAAGCGTGTCACAACGGGTGAAATGATAGTTGGACCATCAAAGGTTCTTCTTATGGACGAGATCTCAACAGGATTGGATAGTTCCACAACTTTTCAAATCGTGAAGTCTCTTAAACAATTTATTCACATTCTTGAAGGAACAGCTGTCATTTCACTCCTTCAGCCCGCACCAGAGACTTATGATTTGTTTGATGACATCATACTTTTGACCGATGGCAAGATTGTATATCAAGGCCCGCGTGAACATATTCTGGAGTTTTTTGAATCAATGGGATTCAAATGCCCCCAAAGGAAAGGTGTTGCTGATTTTTTACAAGAAGTAAGTACTCCATTATGTATTTTGGGACATTTAAGTCATTTGAAGATGGCTTTGTGTCCTTAAGTCAAATTGTAAGTTTTAAATCTTATGGTTTTTTCATACAAATTTAACACTTGTATAAATAAATTTAACATGTTTTAAATAAAATCAAAATTATATAAAGCCGTTTTAATATTTTATACAGTAAGTTAAAAAAGACCCAAGCCATCTTAAATTAACGTGGATCTAAAAAAAGTAATATGACTTAAAAGTGAAAATGAAAAGGTGAGTTCGTATACATTCGATGAAAAAACTATTCTAACACTCATAATATTACAATCGCATTATAGGTGACATCAAAGAAAGATCAACAACAGTATTGGATGAGAAGAGACGTGCCTTACAGATTTGTGACTGCAAAAGAATTTGCAGAGGCGTATCAATCATTTCATGTTGGAAGGAAGCTGGCGACCGATCTTGCGACCCCATATGACAAAAGCAAAAGCCACCCCGCGGCTCTCACAACCGAAAAATATGGTTTGAATAAGAAAGAACTCTTGAAAGCTTGTACTGATCGAGAAATATTGCTCATGAAAAGAAACTCTTTTGTTTATTTCTTCAAATTGTTTCAAGTAAGTGTTCAAGTTCAGCATCTTATCGTTTAGAGTGTTTTTATTAAATTGCTGCTTAAAGTACTAATCATGATCATGATTTCAGGTAAGCGTCATGGCGTTCATTACTATGACCGTGTTCTTCCGAACTGAGCTGCATAAACGTACAGCAATAGATGGAGGGTTATATATTGGAGCTTCATTCTTTGGTGTAACTATGCTAATGTTTAACGGGATGTCTGAAATTTCAATGACGATTGCAAAACTTCCTGTATTCTACAAGCAACGGAACTTCCTTTTTTATCCCTCGTGGGCTTATGCTATTCCCACATGGATCATCAAGATTCCAGTTTCATTCGTAGAAGCTGCTGCTTGGACTGGTCTCACATACTATGTCATGGGATTTGATCCTAACGTAACAAGGTAACTACTTTTTATGACTAAGTGATGGAGTGTCTATCTTTTAAATTTGGGTTATTTGTCAAAAATACCAACATACTTTTTAATTAGTCTGGTTGGAGTCATTGTACTTTTTGTACATTCAAGTCATTAAGAAATGGTTTCTGTCTTGTCTCGGTCATTCTATATATCTCGTGATCTCAATATTTCTATATACCAATATCTGATTTTTAAAGGATTTCTGGTTACAAAATAACCACACGGGGACATAAAGCCAACTTTTAATGACTCGTGTGTATAAAAAAAGTAACGAGACAAACGAAAATTATCCTGGTACTTTGTGTACGAAAAACCTTTATTTTATAGTAATATGATTATTTTCACTAACTTATAAAAATGCTTGCAGATTCTTCAAACATTTCTTAATCTTGTTTCTTGTGAACCAAATGTCTTCTGGATTATTTCGGTCCATTGGAGCATTAGGTAGGAACATGATTGTTGCAAATACATTTGGTTCATTTGCACTTCTCATAGTGTTTGCGTTGGGTGGTTTTATCCTTGATCGAGGTATTACTAATTATATACTACTTCAGAAACATACAACATAATTTCTTTTGCTTGTTATATTAATTAATCAACACTTGTTCCTCATTGAAGGTGATATCAAGGATTGGTGGTTATGGGGATATTGGACGTCACCCATAATGTATGCTATGAATGGAATAGTGGTGAACGAGTTCCTTGGCCATAGTTGGAACACAGTAAGTCACACGAAGCATTATCTTATAAAGAGGTGGCAAACTGGGTGCGCCGGGAAACAGGTCAAAATGGTTCATGTTGAAACGGGTTAAATTTTAGTACCAGTCAAAACAAGCCGGGCTACGATCGGTGGACTACAAATACTTCTTTTTGGTGAAAATTATAAGTTGTATATATAAAAAATGATTTACATAGCTAAGCCAATTTCCATTAACATCCTTTACAGTAAAATAGACTTAACAAACATAGTTCTAAAATACTTTCTTTGTTAGAATTTTAACATTTTTCTTAAGGATTTGTGTTAAGTAAATGATTAAAAACAACATTATAAATTTTAATAATCTAAACTTTTAAATAAAATGATTCTCGAGGAAAATATATTCTTGGCAACTTTTGCATGTTTGACCCATTATACACATAGCCCTTATAGCAAAATCTTTTATTTGACCCGTTTGAGAAATCGACCCCTTTAGTTATATGTGCTAATCATATTCCATATGCATATCTAGCCTATGGATGGTTCAACGCTAGGGAAACAAACGATTTTATCCAGAGCGTTCTTTCCAGAAGCCTACTGGTATTGGATTGCAATCGGAGCCCTGATAGCATCTATTTTGATCTACAACTTATGTTATGCTGCGGCTCTTACCTTCCTCGGTGGTAAGTTTTTTCCTGCGTATTGTATAAACTATAATGATCAAGAACCTTATAAGCTTAAAGATAAGGAACTTTTTTTTGCTTGTATAGCTTATGGAAAAAAGAAAGCTGATGTATCATCACTAGACGAAAGCGATGCAGTCGTTGAGTTATCATCTATGAATAAGGAAGGCGAGGGTAGTCAAAACAAGAAGAAAGGAATGATTCTTCCGTTTGAACCACATTCAATTACCTTCGATGATATCAAATACTCTGTCGATATGCCACAGGTAATGAAATTGTATATATAAACAGTCTAAAACTTAAAATCCCGCAAAAAAGATGAGATTTTTACATTTTAGAACAGGTAAGGTTAGGTTGACGTGCACAATTTTGTCAAATTCTTAACTTTTTATAAATTTAGTAGTATGCATAAGAAATAAACTTTCAGACAACTTATTCATTATTAGAGTACTTATTTGACCTGTTTGAGATAAAACACAACCAAATTGACCCATTAAACGGGTCCAAATTGCCACATGTACTTTTACTAAACAATCACTGAAAACAATCTTAGGAAATGAAAGATCAAGGCGTGGGGGAAGACCGATTGCTACTACTAAAGGGTGTTAGTGGAGCATTTAGACCCGGTGTTCTCACCGCTCTTATGGGTGTGAGTGGTGCCGGTAAAACTACTCTTATGGATGTTCTAGCAGGTCGAAAAACTGGTGGATATATTGAAGGTGATATCAAGATCTCCGGATATCCAAAGAAACAAGAAACATTTGCTCGTATTTCTGGATATTGTGAGCAAAACGACATTCATTCACCAAATGTTACAGTTTACGAGTCTTTGCTATACTCAGCCTGGCTCAGGTTAGCCTCAGACGTCGACGAACACAAAAGAAAGGTCAGCTATGATTGATAAAAAGGCTCTTTTTTTTTTTTCTTTTTTTTTTTTTTGTGGTCCTCAACATGTTGCATGGTGCTGCTCTACAGGCGTTTGTTGAACAAGTTATGGATCTTGTGGAACTAAACCCGTTGAGAAATTCACTAGTAGGGTTGCCAGCTGTCAACGGTCTGTCAACAGAACAAAGAAAAAGGTTGACCATAGCGGTCGAGCTAGTGGCTAACCCGTCCATTATATTTATGGACGAGCCAACCTCTGGGCTAGATGCTAGAGCTGCTGCCATTGTTATGAGAGCCGTTAGGAACACTGTGGACACAGGAAGAACAGTCGTTTGCACCATTCATCAACCTAGCATTGATATATTTGAAGCTTTTGATGAGGTAATAATATGCCCTTCATTAACAATGAATTTAGTTAAAAATGCATGTATTTAGAAAGTATTGGTTTTGCAGTTGTTCTTGATGAAAAGAGGAGGACTAGAGCTGTACGTTGGACCCATAGGTCGCAATTCCTGCGAGTTAATCGAGTACTTTGAGGTATAGAATTATCACTTTCTCCTCATTTACTTATAAATGAAACAGTTCAAGTTAAGTTATCTCTCTATATGTTAGACGGGTCAAACCATAATATAATGCATAAAACCTCCTAAATCTTTTTTAATGTGCATTCATAATAGTAGGTTTTGTGCATTCTTAATAGTAGGTTGAAGTGTACTTTTAATGTATAAATCAAGATAAAATCATTTATCGATTTTACATAATTTTTTATATATAATTCATTTAGTTTTATTTTGCATACTATGTAGTACAGTAATTATCTAGAAACTTTTGAAAAAATTGTTTGTTGGGTTAACTACTCCAACCGGTTTTAATCCCTCCAAGAAAATTAGCCATTCTGATCGGTTACCCTTTTGACCCATTACCTAGCGAGAATGTCTAGTTGTATTTGGCATACTACCTAGTCATAAAAATTAGAAAAAAAGTGTTTTAGGTTAACCAACATGGATGTTTTGACCCATGTAAGAAAGTACCTGTTTTAACCCGTTACTAGCACGTCCTAACTGCCTATCATTTATCAACATTTCAACACTATAAACCAGAATGTTTGTCCTGAAACAGGCCATAAAGGGGGTGAGTAAGATTACAGATGGATACAACCCCGCGACATGGATGTTGGAAGTCAGTACCTCAGCACAAGAAGCCGCTCTTGGAGTTGATTTCACTTCAATCTACAAAAATTCCGAACTTTACAAGTGAGAAAATTATTAAATAGTAATAGTCAATATTTAAAACCCAATTTTTTGCGCATAAAAAAGTTATCACTTATCACCTTTATTAACCCTCATGTCAAATTAACAGGAGAAACAAAGCCTTAATTGCCGAATTAAGTGTACCACGTCCTGGCACACAAGATCTTTTCTACCCAACTCAATACTCGCAGTCATTCCTCGTACAATGCCTTGCGTGCTTATGGAAACAACGCTGGTCATACTGGCGAAACCCACCTTACACAGCAGTGCGTTTTGTCTTCACCACTTTCATCGGGGTCATATTTGGTACAATGTATTGGGATATCGGCACTAAAAGGTAACTAAACATTGTCTAATACTCTCTCACAAATTAGATGAAATGTCCACTTTTGTATTTTACTTTGTAACATACTGTAATAACTAATAAGTATGTCCACTTTCAAACTAACGGATACTTATTTTGTTCCCTAGGACAGTTGTGTTTTCATTTGATCTAACAATGTCTAAATGTGTTACGCATTTCAGGAATGACCAACAAGATCTGATAAACTCCATGGGTTCTATGTATGGTGCAGTTCTTTTCTTAGGAATCCAAAACGCATCAGCAGTGCAACCAGTTGTTGATATCGAACGGACTGTCTTTTATAGAGAAAGAGCTGCTGGAATGTACTCAGCTTTACCATATGCTTTTGCTCAAGTGTTGGTTGAGATCCCATATATATTCGTGCAAGCAGTAGTATACAGTCTAATTGTGTACTCCATGATCGGGTTTGAGTGGACCGTTACTAAATTCGCATGGTATCTCTTTTTCCAATTAATGTGTTTCCTCTACATGACCTTTTATGGTATGATGACGGTCGCCATCACCCCCAACGCTAGCATCGCTGCCATCATTGCTGCCTCGTTTTACGGAATCTTCAATCTCTTCTCGGGATTCATCATCCCACGACCAGTAAGTTTCACTCAATAATAATATAACTTTTTGAGTACTTTACGAAAATCCTCCAATTTGTGGTTTAGTAAAATATGTATCCCTCATCGATACTATTTGCATAAAATAAAAAATAACTGTAGAGTTTTACTATGACTAGAAACAGTTTTAGACTTTTAGCATTTACACACCAAACCACATTATATTAACCATTTATATACTTTAGCTTCTTTATTTGCATTTTAACATTTTTACTAGCAAGTACTAACATGTTGTTATGTTGAAAAAACAACAGAGTATTCCTATCTGGTGGAGATGGTACTACTGGGGAAATCCATTGGCATGGACTATTTACGGGATGGTTGTTGCGCAGTACGGGGACATTACAGATACATTTTCTAACGGTATAGTCGTCAAGGACTTTTTGGACAGTTATCTCGGTATGAAGCGTAGTTTTATTGGTGTTACTGCTGGGGTGCATGTTGGATTGGTTTTGTTCTTTGCATTGGTCTTTGCTTACTGCATTCGATCCTTTAATTTCCAGAAGAGATAATTTTTCTTTGTTTTTGGTCTTTGTATATGTAAAATATTGTATCCATGCATGCGTACGTACGTAACAACTTGTATTATATTTTTCATTTGTATTCGAGATTCAATCTACGATCTTAAGTTTTTCTTTCCTTCAAATAAAAATATGTTGTTTCACTTCAGTTCATGTGTCTTCATTAATTATTAATGGTAAACACCCTTAGGCCTTAACCCCAAATTAAAAGGCTAGCTAGAATGTGACACTAACTAAGCCAAATAAAATCAAGCGGAAGACTTACTAGAATAGTTTGACAAAGTCCACCAAAATATACGAAGAAAAGTCGAATATATTAAATGTAGCTTAAGAAGGTTCTCAAATATTAGTAATAGTTCATAGAGTTAGGATCAAATAAGAAGAAAAGTTAAAATAAGAAGAATAGGAAGAAACCACAACCACACATTCTAGATGCACCTACAAAAATAGATGCATCTTCATTCAAATTTTCCCTCTCAAATAAAAATGTATGGCTAGAATTACTTCTTACCCTTCTTATTTTAATTATTCTTCCTATTGGATCTCTTCCCATAGTTGAGTTAGGATCAAATAAGAAGAAAAGTTAAAATAAGAAGAATAGGAAGAAACCACAACCACACATTCTAGATGCACCTACAAAAATAGATGCATTTTCATTCAAATTTTCCCTCTCAAATAAAAATGTATGGCTAGAATTACTTCTTACCCTTCTTATTTTAATTATTCTTCCTATTGGATCTCTTCCCATAGTTGAGTTAGGATCAAATAAGAAGAAAAGTTAAAATAAGAAGAATAAGAAGAAACCACAACCACACATTCTAGATGCACCTACAAAAATAGATGCATCTTCATTCAAATTTTCCCTCTCAAATAAAAATGTATGGCTAGAATTACTTCTTACCCTTCTTATTTTAATTATTCTTCCTATTGGATCTCTTCCCATAGTTGAGTTAGGATCAAATAAGAAGAAAAGTTAAAATAAGAAGAATAGGAAGAAACCACAACCACACATTCTAGATGCACCTACAAAAATAGATGCATCTTCATTCAAATTTTCCCTCTCAAATAAAAATGTATGGCTAGAATTACTTCTTACCCTTCTTATTTTAATTATTCTTCCTATTGGATCTCTTCCCATAGTTGAGTTAGGATCAAATAAGAAGAAAAGTTAAAATAAGAAGAATAGGAAGAAACCACAACCACACATTCTAGATGCACCTACAAAAATAGATGCATCTTCATTCAAATTTTCCCTATGTTTATTTTTACGTATAATTATTTGTTTCAGCTGTTTTTAAACTATTCCACATGTTACATAATTATGGAATTTATTTTTTCATTCCATTGTTACGATTTTACAAAAACAGTACATAATCTTTTCGGAGCGGGATATGAAAAAGGTAAAATGTAGATATATAATACCTTTGCTCTAGAAAAACTTGAAGGTAAGGATACCGCTTCAAAAAATACCTTTCGTACGCAGAGTTGAGTTCCCATAGACCCCAAATTCTATATAAACCTAATGAACCAATAATAACAATCAATTTTTTCATCAAAGTTATATTAAAAAAAATAACAATAATAAAAAATTAAAAAAAAAAACCACTTTTCATTTAGAAAAATAAAATAAAATATATTGCAAACGGTAAATTGGTAAGTGACAAAGAATACACCATCGTGACAAGATTTTTTTCAGTAAACAGGCACTTCGATATATTTTCAACGGGCGTTTTTTTTTTCGAGTTTTGTTTTAGTGTTAAAATTTGTGTGTGAAAAAATCAGATGTGATTTGTATGTTAGGAATCACGTGTGATTTAACAAATCACATGTGATTCCCATGTGCTTAGTAACATAGGAATCACATGTGATTTTAAAATTACAAATCACATGTGATTTTTCCAACGTAAATTTTACACCACAAATTAAAAAAAAATTAAAAAATCGTCGAAAGTATATAGAAGTGTCATTTTATGGAAAGATGATTTAATTCTCGTCATGATGGTACGATTCTTTTCGCGTAACGATCACGATATGTGATATATATATATATATATATATATATATATATATATATATATATATATATATATATATATATATATATATATATATATAGATGATGAATTAGGTTTTTTTGTTTTGATAAAAAAAATGGAATGATTAGGATTGGTTGATGAGGACATGATCAATGAACTTGCTGAAAAATACATGGAGCATATAGAGAATGTCAAGAAGAAGTCTCGACGTGAGAAAATGTAACTGTTAGGAGTTACGGTGTAGTTGATTCTCCTTGTTACGTCGTAACTTAATTCAGAGATTATTGATAGATACGGAGTCATAGTTACGACGTAGTTGAATTTTTCACTTACGCCGTAACTAAATTCGAAGACTTTTGTTAGCTACAGTGTCATTGTTACGCCGTAGCTATAGTTTTAGTTACGCCATAGTTACTTAGCGAACTGTTTCCTTTTTTATGTTTTATGTCGGTTTGTGGACGAATTTAGGTTTCTTTTTCCCCAAGTTTGGTTTTCCTATAAATATAGGACTGGGGTTATTGTTTATGCATTCAATTATCAATAAAATTCCAGACTTTTAGTCCTTAAATCCTTTGTGATTTGTTTAAACCCTTGCTTGGGTTTGTATTCACGCTTTCGTTCTACGTTAGTTAGCATCAAAGACAAGGTTGTTTCCTGGTGGTAATTGGTTTAGAAAGTTCTACGCTTATTAAACATCTAGAGCTTGTTAGTATCCTAGATGGTGAACGGTGGAGAAGATCCAAAAACCAGTACTAGTGGTGGGGTGCGGTCGATCGAAGACATGGATCGTGCGATCAATGATCTCACATCCAAATTCGAGAGCATGTCCACCGTACTTAATGAGATCCGATCCGCGATCGGGGGTGCTAGTGGCAAACATCCAAATCTTGAGGGTAACGAACATGGTAATTATAGATTCCGTCCTAATAATGATGGTTTCTTAAGAAATCATGCGTGTAACCAACCTCCTAAACAAGTTTGGAGACATGACGAAGTTATGTTTTCGGATGAGGAAGGAGAAGAAGAAGCTTATGATGAATTTGGTGAAGGTCTTAGGGAAGGCAATCCAAGACGAAGGCCTATGGTTAGAAGGAATGTTAATCATCAAGGTTATAGTGAGCGTCAAGGGTATCGGGTTAAAGCCGAGATTCCCAACTTTGTTGGAAATCTTGATATTGAAGTGGTGTTAGATTGGTTGTATGAAGTTGATAAGTTCTTTGACATCATGGATGTTCCCGACTATAAGCAAGTGAAGATTGTGGCTTATAAGTTACGTGGAGGAGCGGGAGCTTGGTGGCAACGACAACAAGACAACCGTAGAGCACAAGGTAGGCGACTCGTGGATACTTGGGTGGTGATGAAGAGGATGATTAAAGGTAGGTTTTTACCCCCAGATATAGAACAAATTTTGTACCAACAATACTATAATTGTGTTCAAGGGAAAAGGACCGTAGCCGAATATACTTGAGAGTTTTTAAGGTTGCAAGCTCGTTGTAATTTAAGGGAGACGTATGAACAAACCGCGGCTAGGTATATAAGTGGTCTCAATTCTTCAATTCAAGAAAAGTTGAGTTTGAATTTGATTTGGTCCGTGGATCAAGCTCAAATTTTGGCAATGAAAGCGGAAAGGAGGGCTTCTAAAACCGGAGTTGGGTTTAGGCGTTCAACCATAGAGAATACAAGCACTTATGGAGGGCCGTCCATTCAAAGCCAACTTGCCCTTCCTACTACTACTTCTAAGTCTACGAATTATAAAGCTAGTAGAAGTGGAGTTGACAAGAGCAAGGAAACTCAACCGGTTAAACCAAATCCTTATGCTAAACCAACGGGTGATAAGTGTTTTAGATGTGGTGAACCGGGACATAGGTCGAATGTTTTTCCCAAGCGGAATACACTTTATACATCGAAGGTTGGAAATGATGGAGTGTTTGGTGACGAGTCGTTTCAAGAAGAAGATGACGTGGAGTACACCGAACCATTGGATGGAGAATTAGAACAAATTACGTGTGTCATTCAACGGAATTTGTGTTCACCTAAGGTTAGTGATTCTTCGCAACGCAATAAAATCTTTCAAACTAAGTGCTTGGTTAAGGAAAAGAATTGTTCTATTATAATTGATGGAGGGAGTTGCAAAAATTTGGTGTCGAAGGCGTTGGTTAAAGCTTTTAAGCTACCAACCGAGCCTCATCCTAATCCATATCAAATTGGATGTATTAAGAAGGGACCGGCGATTAAGGTGACCGAGATTTGTAAGGTTCCTCTTGCTATTGGGAAACATTACAATGAGACAATTACTTGTGATGTGGTTGATATGGAGGCATGTCATGTTTTGCTAGGACGACCATGGCAACATGACGTGGATGCTACACACCAAGGTAAATCAAATATGTATTTGTTTAAATGGAATGGAAAAACTATTGCTATGTTACCTTTAGGTGTTACTTCTCCCGCGAAGAAATTGGAAAGCAAGACTTTGTTGACTATGGTTTCATCACCAAAGGAGTTTCAAGTCGAAAGGAAGGAAACGGGAGTTTCATATGCTTTGGTTGTAAAAGGGGTTGAAGATGGTATGGATAATGTGATTCCGGAAGTAATTAAGCCCGTACTTGAAGAATTTAGTAAAGTTGTTGCGGATGATACACCGGATTCTTTACTACCGTTGAGAAATATTCAACACCAAATTGACTTGGTTCCCGGAGCTAGTTTGCCTAATCTTCCTCACTATAGGATGAGTCCTAAGGAGTCGGATATCTTGCGTGAAAAGGTTGAAGAGTTGTTGAGAAAGGGGCATATTCAAGCAAGCATTAGTCCTTGTGCGGTTCCGGCATTGCTTACACCAAAGAAAGATGGAAGTTGGAGGATGTGTGTGGATAGTCGTGCCATTAACAAGATCACGATAAGGTATCGCTTTCCTATTCCGCTTCTTGATTTTATTAGATCAATTTTCGAGTGCTAAATTGTTTTCTACGATTGATTTGAGGAGTGGGTACCATCAAATTCGGATTAAACCGGGTGATGAATGGAAAACCGCTTTCAAGACAAAGGATGGGTTGTATGAGTGGCTCGTTATGCCATTTGGGTTGCCTAATGCACCTAGTACTTTTATGCGTTTGATGACTCAAGTTCTTAGGCCATTTATGGGTAAGTTTGTGGTGGTCTATTTTGATGATATTTTGGTCTATAGCCAAACGGAGAAAGATCACTTTGATCATTTACGAAAGGTTTTAAAGGCTTTAATGGAGAATGAATTATTTGTTAATTTAAAGAAGTGCACTTTTCTTACTAACAAACTATTGTTTCTTGGTTACATTTGTGAGTTCGGATGGGATTCATATGGATGAAGACAAGTTTAAGGCGGTTAGAGGTTGGCCTTCGCCCAAGACTTTGACCGAGGTAAGGAGTTTTCATAGATTGGCGACTTTCTATAGGAGATTTGTGAGAAATTTTAGTAGTATAGTGGCGCCAATTACTAATTGCATGAAGAAAGGTCCTTTCAAGTGGACTCAAGAGGCGGAAGAGAGCTTCAAGGTTATCAAGGAAAGATTGACAACCGCACCGATACTTTCTTTTCCTAACTTTGATAAGGTTTTTGAACTAGAATGTGATGCTTGTGGAACCAGAATTTGAGAGTTACGGCGTAAGTGGAAAATTCAACTACGTCGTAACTATGACTCTGTAGCTATCAATAATCTCTGAATTAAGTTACGGCTTAACAAGGAGAATCAACTACGCCGTAACTCTTAACAGTTACGTTTTCTCACGTCGAGACTTCTTCTTGACATTCTCTATATGCTCCATGTATTTTTCAGCAAGTTCATTGATCATGTCCTCATCATCCCCCCCCCCCCCCCCCCCCCCACTTTAGAAGAACTCATCCTCGAGTTCACGCCTTCAATCACATCTTCGGGGTGAAACTCATAAATATCCGACACATTAAAAGTCTTCGAAATGCTCAAATTATTAGGCAAGTCTACCACATACGCGTTATCATTTATCTTACGAAGTATCTTGTACGGACCATATTTCTTGGGTTGTAGCTTGCTATATGTTCCAACCGGAAAACGTTCTTTTCGAAGAAACACCATCACTTCGTCACCTACTTTGAAGAGCTTAACTCAACAATGCTTATCCGCGGCAGCTTTGTACTTAGCATTAGATTCGGCAATCTTGGCTCTAACAACTTCGTGAGTAGCTTGAACATTCTTCTTTTCCGGTAAATCAACTAAATCCGCCACTTGCCTTGGCGAAGTCTTGTAGACAACGTCAAACGGTGAGAATCCCATTGAACTATGAACCGCACTATTATAAGCAAACTCGGCTTGAGCTAACGAAACATCCCAACGCTTAGGCTTTTCTCCACACAAACAACGTATCATATTGGCCAATGTACGATTGACCACTTCGGTTTGACCATCCGTTTGAGGATGAGTGGTACTACTCAAGTTCAATGATGTTGTGGTTTTGAGTCGATCAAAAGATTATATGCGGATGATGAAGATTTTCATGGTATTTGGGAGGAGATTGAGACCAAGCAACATCGAGGTGATTTTCTTTTGCTTGATGGTTATTTGTTTAAAGGAAATCGTTTTTGTTAGCTGCGGTGTCATAGTTATGCCATAGCTATAGTTTTAGTTACGCCGTAGTTACTTAGCGAATTGTTTCCTTTTTATGTTTTATGTCGGTTTGTGGACGAATTTAGGTTTATTTTTCTCCAAATTTGGGTTTCCTATAAATATAGGGCTGGGGTTATTGTTTATGCATTCAATTATCAATAAAATTCCAGACTTTTAGTCCTTAAATCCTTTGTGATTTGTTTAAACCCGGGTTTGTATTCGTGCTTCCGTTCTACCTCATTGGTTCACTAAGTTTTTAGAGAATTTGGGTACTAAATTGAAGTTTCCTCATATGTATATTTTCTATGAGATTCAAAGTTTTGGATAGGGATATTATTTCACTTTTTCCAAATGGTCAAGGCCTTATTACTCATCGACTATCTTCATTTTCATTTTACTCTTTTTGGTTTTGTTAATAGAGCAAATTAAAATATTTCAAAAGATGAGTGTTAAATATGTCATTTTTTTATATGTTCTAAAAGACAACTTTGCTCTTTGTACCGTCTATAAACTTGTTTGAAAATCAAGAGTAGCGTGTCAACGAAACTATTCTCGTCAATTCCATGAATGTGGGTGTTGAAAAGGATCCAGTACAGATTTTAACTTTCGGTTAATATATTCAAACATAATTTGGTCTATTTTCACATTGGCATTTAACCAACAAACACAAGAAAGTCACATGCATACAAACTTCAACGTCTGTACGTCACAATTGAATTGATCAACAGCTTGCTATTTATAGCATTATCATGGCTGGCTGCTACACTATGTACGTTTTGTAATTTTGTAGCATTCATTATCACTCGTTTTTAAACTATAATGCATTTCAATAAAAGTTAAATATAAGATAAGGTATAGATTCGACATTGTTATTTGAACGTCAAGGTAGGGTAAAGTGATTAGAAATCAAAGGTGAATACGATCTATTAACTTTTTCTAAATAAAGTGCACGTGATTCTCGCACTCACATGATGTTATTGCTTTGCATAATCTTAACATATGGATGAAAAACAAACAACATTATCATCATATTTCCGGGACGAAAATAGAACCAAATATAACTTGGTGCACAAATATTTTAAAATCATAATATAAAAACACATTTCGATAGACCTGATGCATTTAAGATGCATTTAAAAAAAATTGATATCTTTTTTCAAAAATTAACATTACATCGAAAAATCTATAAAGGTCCCGGGCACCCGCGAGATCCCCTGATTCCGTCCGTGTGATAGGTCATGCTTGTTTGATGTAAGAAGTTTGTATATTGGCTCTTAAAATAGAAACATATAGAAATAACTTGTGTTCCATGCGTGCAATAACTTTTTATATATAAATCCGAGCGTGTTTGGTTCGTGAGACTGGTTTGTGATAAGGGGGCATAGAGGATAAGTATATCTGAATCGATTGATTTGAACTTCCATTTCCTTCATACTATTCTTTTATAAGTTACTCAGTATCATTTGATTTATAAGGTTTATAGAAGATTATATTTAAAAAGCTCTTAGCCAAACTTATTTTAAAAACTCTTATAAACTTTGTGATAAACAAGGCTTATTTTATAAATCAACTTATTTTAAAAACTCAAACTCCTATAAGCCTCGATAAACATGTTGCCAAAAATAACTCTAATTTAAAAATGAGTTGGATATGATTGATCCCGGTAAGTAAACACATAATAACTCGAATTTTCTTCTTCTTTGATACACCTTAATTTAACATGATGGCAAGGCAACACATAATATTTAATTATTTATAACTTATAAATTTAATTAAGGTGTATCGAAGAAGAAGTAAAATTCGATTTTAATTATAAATAATTGAATATTATGTGTTGCCTTGTCATCATGTTAAATTGTTACAGTAATAATCATAATATATAATTAAGTAGTTGATGTAAAGGGACATTTGGACTTTGTGTTACCAATTTTGCACGACACTGGTGAGAAATTGAGAACGCACGCTGGTACGCTAAATTCATATTAAGCGAACTTCACTTGTGTTTGGTTTAGCATTAAATTTCAAATCTAATTATTAGGGACGACAATGTTGTAAAACCAACAAAAAGATATAATTAAGGGCCGCTTGGTTTAAAGTGGGGAAAGGGAAATGAAATGTAAAGGAATGAGTAAGGTGGGTAATCAATCCTTTACCCCTCAATTTAGTCTGTAATGGTTGATTACTCACTATGGGGTAATCAATCCCTTTACACTCACTAACTAAGCACAAAATAATGATTGATGTGAGCCATTTTGAATACCTTACCCATTCCACACCCCTTTTACCTCCCCCACCAAGCACCCCTATGCGTTTGTATGCCCGCCTGCTTTGATATACAATTGCATAAAAATTGTACTTGACATGGAAATTTCATCTTAAATTTCTGTATTTGTAGGTAACATCGTGGCGTCGGCAAACCACATGGATTCGTCTTTATGCAGTATGGAATTTTGTAAAAATAAAAGATTTTCCTTAAATGCATTTGGCTTGAAATTCTTACGTTGCAAATCTTCATTGGTTTTCATGAGATGAACCTCATAAATAGTTGCGGACCCAAGACTATATATGAGATGCATTTATCAAAATTATGGAATACTCAACTTTTTGAAATGAGATAATAATAATAAGAGCATTGATATATGGATCTAAATAGATGGACCTAAAAATGGAAATAATACATAAATCATTTGTACAGTGACGTCATTATATAAGTGATTTATGCATTAGGTCCACTTTTAAGTCTATTTAGTTAGACTTATTTATTATTTTCCTAATAATAATAATAACTATTGAGTTCAGTAGTGAGCTTGTCATTAAACGGGTTGCTAAAACTATTGAGCTCATGGAGGCTGTTGCTAAACTTAATGATCCTCAATGTGAGTTGTTACTTCTGTGTGTTTGTGCCAGTATTTCAAAGTTATATTTTTCTATGCGCATATGTTCTCCTAGGGTTTTTGAGCGTGCTCACGTTGTATTTGATGCTGCATTGCGTTCTTCTTTAGAACGTATTGTTACTGCCTCTGGACCTGGATTTAGTGATTGGCAATGGAGGCTGGCTACCCTGCCATTTGCATTTTGGGGACCGGGCGTATATTCAGCAGGAGATGCCTTGAACTATGCATTTCTTGCGTCTAGACTCCAATATGCCAAACTACAGACTAAGCTCCTCAGACATTCTGGTATTGTAACCTCTGGCCCTTCCTTCGATGAGGCTTTGAACTCTTTTAATGCGAAAATGAAGATTGGCCTTCTGAGTAACCCGGATGAGATCGCTTCCCTCAAACTCATGAAGAAATTGGCATATATATATTTCAAACGTGTCACCCAAATGGCTGAAACCACATTTTGCTTATCTCCTCGACAAATGGCACTGTGGAGGTCGCAAAAGAAGGACTACACTTCAGATTGGCTTAGAGTCGTCCCGATGTCTGGGTTAGGACATACTATAAACGCTAGAACTTACAGGTGCATATTATGTTATCGGTTAGACGTTCTCCTCTTCTCTGTTCAGGTGCCGTGCTCAGCTTGTTCCAAGGTTTTCACCGGGGATATTTATGGGGATCATGCTATATCGTGTACTGGCACCATTGGTATTAAGCATCGACACAACATGGTGCGTGATACTTTGCTTGACATCTATTCTCGATCTGGGATCTCGGCTCATAAAGAGGTCGACATTGGATTGGGTGAAGAAAGAGCCAAGTCTTAAGGCCTGCAGATATTTTGCTCTACTCCTGAGATGGGGGAAAGGATGTGTGTGGTGACTTGACGGGGTCGTCTCTCCTCACGCAAACCGGTATGATTGACTTTGTACCAGGTCACGTGGTCACTGATGTCGCTAAACTCAAGCGATTCAAGTACGGAGCTAAATGTTCGAATATGGGATATGGGTTTATCCCTTTCTCATTTTCCTCTTTGGGGGAACTTGAAACAGATGTTGTGGCCTTACTCAATCGGATCTGGCAGTTCTCTATAACTCAAGACATAGGGGCGCGTGCTGCAACTCATATCTTCAGTAGGATTAGTTTTGCTATTGCTAAAGGTGTGGGGGCTCAGAAAGTTTCGAGGCTCCCCACCAATTTCTTGTAATCTTATGGTTTTGTTTATAATATAACTGATGTTTATAATAAAAATAAAAAAAAAATAAATAAATAAATAAATAATAATAATAATAATAATAATAATAATAATAATAATAATAATAAATTGGATAGAAATCGATATATCTTACGTAATTTTACACCTATGCAAATAAAAATCGATGTCATTAACAGGTACTCCGAGAACGTTCCTCAATCCATCCTGCTTATGACTTATAGTTCTAAAGCCGCCAGTACAGTGGTCATGCATCAATATCTGATATCTTAGACCAGAAGTAGTAGTCACTCTTCATCACCTTCCACCTCAACTTTCTTTCTTCTCTTACTTTCTTTAAGCTTTCACCCATAGTAGTCACACAACCCATCACCTTTTATTAAAATACTAATTAAATACAGTGGTCATGCATCAATATCTGATATCTTATACCCTCATTAAATACCAATACCATACACACACATTTACAAACCAAATAAAATACACAAATAGTGCATGAGAACCAAGAGGTGAGCCAGTCACATATTTCCTCTCTTTTTTCCTTCTCTTGCGCATGACACTTGTTTGTTGGAATGGGGTGATGAGTGAGAGGTGACCATCTACTCCGGTTAGATTAGAAGGCATACTCATTTCCCTTCACTTTACACATCAGCGTCATCTCAGCTTTCTCTCTCCTCTCGCTTTCCCTTACTCCTTTCCACATTTCACAGGACATGGTCACGTAACACCCACATTTCATTAAAATACCTACTTTATACAAATATAACCCGCTGAATACCCCACACACTCATAAACAAAATAAAAAATATTAAAATATTAATACATTGCACGGTTACCCGAAGGTGACCCGCTCATCTTAATTTCATTTTTTTTCTTACTCACTTATTGGCAACACTTGTGGCACCACACCACAATCCCTCACTCCCAACCAATCCCCTTGTGCCACATCATTCACCCATTTTTCCCATCCCTCACCCTTTTTTTTGTTGGCATCACTTGTGGCACCACACCACCATCCCTCACTTCATTTTTTTTTCTTTTTTTTTTTAAAAATTCCTTTAAAATAAAAATAAAAACTAAAATTCCATTAAAATTAATAAAACATTACATAAAATTCTTAAAAACATAAAATAACTAAATTTCCATTAAAAACCTAAAAAACACTAAATCCTACAAACTACATGGCCAACCGTATTTGGCGCATATCTCGCGTTTCCTTTTGATGACAAAGTCCTTAAAAACCGGGTCTGGGATATGGTCGTGCGGGTCCATAACAAATTTCATGTCACGATTGTAGGTCTCCCCATCAAGAAAAATTGTGGAGATGGAGCTTGGACAAATTCGGGGCGGTAAACATCTTGTGATTGAGAAAATGATTGAACTCGAGGACGACTTGCACCCCTCGCTACTCGGTTTCCTTTTCTTGAATCTCTATTTTTTTTTGGTTCCATGTTTTTTTGTTGCTCGGTATTTTTTTTTTTGGGGGGGACAGAATACTTTTTTTTTAAACTATTGTTTGTTGTTGATTGTTGTTGGTGGAAGACTGCTAGCATACTACATATATACATAAATATACAACGGTCAAAAAAAAAAACACACATTTCAAGAGCCAAACGGTCATAATGCAACGGTACAAAGCCTCAAACGGTCGAATTTTGCTTTCCTTCCCGTGCCAGAAAAGACCCCGTGCCTTAAGCTTGCCGTGCGGTACCGCAAGGAAGGCGGCGGTGTTCCCGCACGGTAGGGCGGTACCGCGGCCTCCATACCGTGAGCAATGCCGACCCCCTTAGTGATAAACATAGATGGGACTGATGAAGTGCACCTCACTTAGAAATAATATCATTTAGCCTTGTCTTACCATAGAAAAATTATGTGTCAAGGGCCCAAGGTGTTGGATTGTAAAAATGACAACTTGTTACGTCAGGTCAAGCATCTCTTTAAGCCGCCATGGACCTACACCTAATTCGAGTTGTGCCAAATTATATCATTCAGTATTTCAGTTTCCTTCTCGTGGTACAAAACTTATACTAACATAGACGTAATATATACAGTATTTACTATTTTGAAAGATGATGAAAATCCTTGCAAAATGATATTATTTCCTTTGTCTCATAAGTGTTCACTTTCGATGTGCATGAAGTTAAACATATAAACTACATTTTCCACAAATTAAATCACTTTTTTTCTCACTAAAACTTTTTTTTATTGGTTAAAATGTAAAATAAACATTAATTTAGAAAATTTCAAAATAGCAATATGAACACCTACTATAAAACGGAGACGGTAATAAATATAATAGCAGGTAGTTTTAAAAATGAAGTTCATGCATCACTGCTGACATAATAGATCATGATTACGACAATTCATTCAATTTGTACCTTTCCCTTTAAAAATTACACTAGACTTGATCTAGTCAATGGATATTTTAAATCGTTCATTATAACTATACTCCTATTTCTTTCATGGATTAATTGTTTATTGAGGTGAGTACGATAAAGATTAACAAAAATTCAAAAATAAAAATGAACAAATTATAGCCATTAATCTTTTATTAAAACAAAAAACTCACTTTTAATCTTCTTGTTTGAAAATTAAATATCTTACAAACGGTAAATCGGTAAAACAAAAAACACATCATCGCAATGATTTTTTTTAATCTTTCAATATACGGGCATTTCGATATACTTTCGATAACTTTTTTTAATTTATAATTTTTTAAAAGGTATCAAATATTACACAATACAAAATCACATGTGCCTTGTGATGCGAGTTTAAATTTCAAATCACCGAATTACAAATAATTTCACAAATTACCTGTAATTTTTCATATTACAAGTCACATGTGATTTTACAGTGATTATTCGTTGCGTAAATTTTTGATACTTAAAAAAAAGGTTTATCAAAAATATTTAAAAGTGCATCTCTAATGAAAGATGATTTTATGCTAGATATAATTGTGTAACTAGTTTTACTTTTTTTTTTTTTGAAATGTGAATTTCAACTTAGAAACGATCACCTTCGCGGACAGCGAAGGCCCCATTGCCACCCCGCCAGACTATGTTGTCTTAACCGGGTCCACGCTGATCTCAGGTGGTAACGGGTTTCCCCCGGAAACCGTACTGTCTCCACACAAGACCGTACTGTCTCCACACAAGTTTACCTTGCTGGAGAAACAGCCGGATGAAAACCGGGTCATGCTCAAGATTTGAACCCCCGCAACAAGTAGCTTGAAGGTTCAAATCTATCATTGCAATATATCTCCGGAACAATATGGTCTACAAGTGGACCACAAGTGAGGACTTCCCGAGTGGTCACCCACCCAGTACTACTCCCACTTGTGGCTCGCTTAACAAGTTAAGCCTCACCCATTAGACCACAAGTCCTTTGATGTGTAACTAGTTTTACTTAATAATTTATGAGATATTTAATTTAAAAAATTAATGTAAGTACGTTTTTTCATTTTGATTAAAAATAATTGGTTATAATTGTCTCATTTAATTTTTGATTTTTTTTATTCGTCTTTAATTCTTTATTGAAGCAAAGTCATGGTTCTTTATCGTTATAAAACAATTGTTGACAAATGTTAGTAACAGAATCGAAAAGTACCCATAGAACTACAAGTCAAAATTGATCATAAAAGGAGTAGTAATTATTATCCACGTTAATAGGAGGCGAGATCTTATTAATCGTGATTTTGTAGAAATCTCTAGAATATATTTACCCGTAAGTACAAAAACAACCAAAATGTTTAAATCTTGTCATTTGTCAATTTTTTTATTTTATTTTTTTATTTTTTCTAGAATGGCAAATTTTTTCATACATATTTTTAAATCACATGTGCCAACTTCCTAGCTAGTTATCAATAGCATGTCTCCATTCCTCTACTCATATCATCGGTATTTACTTGATATTTTAACTTATAAAAGTACACAAACAAGTTACAAACATACGCTACACTCACAAAAACACACACATATTCACTTCGTTTTTGCCTAACGTGACCGAACAAATGCAAAACTTGCTTAACTCATAAGTAGAGGTGTAATAAGGTGGCGCGCGAGCAAGAGCCTCTCGCTTGTGAGGTGCTACCATTACACCGAGCCTTAAATGATACTCCTATATAGTTTCTGGTTAACGAGTTAAAAATATACGTATTTGACTGCAAGAAAAGTTTGCAATCCCTCAAATATCTAGAGACAATATACTTTGACCCTACAAGTCAAATGTGGCATTCAGAAAAATACTTAAAAATACTCCGTATAAAGTAATTGAAATAAGGAAGCAGCCTGTTGGTTTGACCATAAATTCTTTTTAAGAAAATATCTTAGTCCTCCATTAGATTTTTTTCACGTGCCCTACATAACATAAATTTATTTTTATTCGATTTAGTTACAAGAACCATCCCATAAGTATCTTCATCATGCTCATTTGACCCTAAATTGTCAAAAGACTGAGGAGATGTGAAAACGAGCTTTGGATTAAGCTTATCTATTTTGATAATGTCAATTGTCAGGTGTCAACCAGTCTCTAGAAAAGAGCACTTAAAGAGTATTTGATAATGTCAAGTGTCAACCGCTCTTTAGAGCATGAGGTACCTTGGTGCCATGGCCATCAGCCCAAAAACCCGATGGCGCACCACACCACGACCAGCGCCATGGCCACTCGCGCCGTGGTGGCCAGCCAATGCCATAGTTTTTTTTTTTTTTTTTTTTTTTTTTTTTTTTTTTTTTTTTTTTTTGAATTGGAACGTTGTTCAACAGCTATAAGGCCCAAAAATTCATATTTTTCATTTTCCAACTATATTAAAATCTATAAAAACCACTTTCACTCCTCATTTTTCACACACCTCTTCCAATTTTCATCTTTCTTTCAATCATGAATCCAAATAATCCCAACGATCCTAATTACAACCCTTATGATGTTTTTTTAATGACGATCGGGAGCGATATCTTCAAGGTTATGCAGCGTACGAACAATTTTTAGCTTTGTATGATCAAGAAGCCAAGGGATCGCATTCGGGTGAAAAGAGAGCAAGGTCATACATACCACGTGAACGGGAAGTGGCAGAACAACGTTTAATCGTTGACTATTTTGGCGACTATGAGAATGATCCTAAATATACAGAAGAAACTTTTAGGCGAAGGTATCGTATGAGTTCTAGACTTTTTAATAAAATTTTCAATGATATTTTAAGTTATGATATTCATCCTCTTCCCGAGTACTTTCGTTTTTTTAGACAACGTTACGATGAATGCGGTCGTTTAAGTATTGGTCCTTTTTTGAAGTGCACATCCGCCATCCGCCAATTGGCGTACGACACTGCTCCTGATGCATTAGACTTGCAAATTGGTGAACGTGTTCTCAACAATGTTTAGAAAACTTTACTAAATGTATACATGTTTTATACAACGAAAAGTATTTAAGAAAGCCCACTTCAGATGACGTTGAAAAAATATATGCATTACAAGAAAAAAACACAGACTCCCGGGAATGCTCGGGAGTATTGATTGTATGCATTGGGATTGGAAAAATTTCTCAAAGGCCTTACAAGCTCAATTCAAAAGACGTGATCATAAATACCCAACTCTTATGTTAGAAGCGGTTGCGGATCAGAGATTATGGATTTGGCATGCATATTTTAGGGTTCCAGGGAGACATAATGATCTTAATGTGTTATATGGTTCCCTGTTATTTGATGCTGAACTTGCCGGTAAAGCTCCAGAATGTCCATTTGAAGTTAACGGCCATACATATAAGAAAAGTTATTATTTAGCCGACGGCATTTATCCGGCATGGTCCGTGTTTGTCAAAACATTTAGTGTTGCAAGGTCTGAAAAATATTTGAACTTCAAAAGGGTTCAAGAAAGTGCTAGAAAAGATATTGAACGAGCTTTCGGAGTCCTACAAGGTCGTTGAGGAATTATACGACAACCCGCACGTGCTTGGCATATCAACACCTTGAAATTAATCATGTATTGTTGTATAATGTTACATAACATGATATTGGAAGATGAAGGATTCGAAGTAAATTTAAGAGATACATTCGTTGATCCAACTCCGAACATGCCAGATAGTTAGGTCGAAAGGTATGATTTACATGTTAAAAAAAAATAAAGAACTTCGAGATAGAAAAGTGCACGACGATCTTTGACAAGACCTTGTGGAGTATTTATGAAACTTTAATAATTAGTTAGTAATTTTTATTTATATGTTTATGTACCAGGTTTCTATTTTTATGTAATTTTTTTTTAATTTACTATGTGTTTTTTTTATTTAATGTGTGTTTTTTTAATTAATGAAGTTTATCTTAGTTAATATTGTGTTTGTTTTATGTAAAATATAAAAAAATAAAAATAAAAAAAATTGCTGACTGCACCAGAATTTCTTGTGATAAAGGTTACGTCCAGAATATAGTGCCGTGGGATTTCTGGTGCCATGAAAATTTTTGCTAACGTGGCAGTACTTTTAGCCTACGGCACCAACTTCATGGCACCGGGGTTACTGAAGCTCTTAGGGTGGGGATAACGTCTCCCTAAAGACTGGTTAACAGGTTATGTTATACAAACTTCTTATACCCCACATGTTTTGTACTTTTCAACAACCTCCACCCCTTTTTTACCATTATTTAAAGTACAACGCATTTTTTTTATTTGTTTCGTATTTTTTTAACAATTTAATACTTTTTTACTTATCAAAACGTTATATTTTTTTTCCCGCACTTTCCGTTTTGAGGAATGCTAGATCCACAAAAGCATCCACAAAATGAGTTGTCAAAGTGTAATTGGCTTAATCAAAGAGAAGACAGAGAAACTATAACAAAATACACAAATCACACTCCGACAACTCATTTTGTGGATTTTTTTTTTTGGTATCTAGCATTCCTCTTTCGTTTTACAAGTTTTATATATATATATATATATATATATATATATATATATATATATATATATATATATAGAGTTAGGATCAAATAGGAAGAAAAGTTAAAATAAGAAGAATAGGAAGAAACAACAACCACACATTCTAGATGCACCTACAAAAATGGATGCATCTTCATTCAAATTTTCCATTCAAAATAAAAATGTGTGGCTAGAATTACTTCTTACCCTTCTTATTTTAATTATTCTTCCTATTAGATCCCTTCCTTATATATATATATATATATATATATATATATATATATATATATATATATATATATTCTAGATCAAATAAGATTAATCTTAAAGTTGTAAAATAAGATCCAACTAAAATTTGACAAGTGACACTCTCGTTAAAATAAAATTATATTTTTTATTTAGTACAACTAAAATTGTTAAAATTCCGACGGTTTTCTTTTTTAAATTGACGAAACCAAGGTGATACACTTTGATTCGACATGTAGTGTATCAGGTTAAGTTGATACACTTTGATTTGACATGTAAATTTATAGTTGTGTATCACTAGTCCAAACTCATGTATCAGTTTATTATTAGTTGTTAAAATGTTAATTCGTATTAATACTTTATTTTTTGTGCATTATTGCTAATATGGTTATTTATAAAATGGTTTTAGTGGTTGTTTAGACTAGATTTTATTTTTACAACTTTAAGTTTGATCTCACATTAATATATATATATATATATATATATATATATATATATATATATATATATATATATATATATATATATATATATAAACAAACAAACAAAAATAGCATAAATACAAAAATTCTTTTAACCATTTCTTATGGCGGTGGCGGTGGCAGTGGGCTCGGCATGGGGCATGCTGCAAATCAACACCGCCGCCACCCACGCGGCATGGGCTCGGCATAGATTGCCGTTGAATCATGGGAGAGTGGGGAAGGAAAATAGAGCCGTTGAACGGCTACTTTTCTAAAAAAAGTATATTATTGGTGGAATCATGGTTACCACTAAAAAAGTATGGTGAAACATGAAAGAGGCATGAAATGAGGTGGCAGGATATTATTGGTGGTTGGTGAGGCATGGGGGAGGTATGAAATCATGACTACCAACCCCCCTAATCGTTTTCTGTTGAACCGGTTTCTGGTTTAAAACCATAACGACTTCTGATTAACAATGAGTTATTCATGTATTATATTTCTGATGGGTTCAAGATGATACATGTACATGATGCTATTTGTTTAGAAAGTAGGTGCAAATCTAATTTGTTGGTTTTACCTTTAATTTATATTCATATACTAAATTTTTCATCTAAAGAAACTTATTTGATTTTTTAAAAATTATATCTAACCCATTCTTAGGATAATAATATTTATAATTACATAGATAATATAAAAAAAAATTTATGTAAATGAGACTTAATAATTATATGTGTGTTTCTATTTGCATTAGAGTATATGGTTTAATTCAATATTAGATACTAGGGGTATTAAAATAAGAAGAAAAAAATGTAGGTAGTTAAAGGTAAATTAATGTCTTTAATTTATAATAGGTGGTAAAAATTAGATAGTGTTAGGTATCATAATTTGGTCTATATCTCTATATATTTACAATTTATTTTGTGATGCATGTCAACTCAATATACTCAAAATTACCAATTAAAGAATGTTACTATATTTACTTTCAATAACCATTTATCTTATATGATATGTATATATATCTTATAAAAGTGAGTTCATGTATTTGATTTAAAATGTTGCATTAGAAAATGCTAGCTGAGGCACTTTGAAAATGATTATTTCTTATTTTATCTTTTGATAAAATTATTTATTTTTTATTTTTGGCCTCGTTTTTGTTTTTAAACCAAATTCTGCACAGAGTCTCCATAAATTCGGAGACGGTACTGCATTTATCTACAAAATTTAAGCCAATTCTTTATCTAACAAAAAGTAAACCTAAAGCCCCATGCGTGCACGGGGATCTAAAACTAGTTTCATTATAGTTCATTACTCTAAAGTGTTCTATTATTTGCATCCTTTGATAGAGACTTACAAAAGTAAGAGACATAAAAGATTATTTCAAATATGATTCAAGTAAAAGTCAAGGGGCTGTTTCTGCATATCCTTCTATCTTACCCTCTTCATCTAGAAGCAAGGAAAATTCCTTTAAACACAGGAAGGACAATGATTGTCAACTTGGCTACTAGAAGGTCTGCTATACGTTCTCATTTCTATACCTTGACTGCTTCAATTTTATAATTTAAAGTTAGTTTTCCATTATATCAAAACATCAACATCTTTAGACAAGTCCATCTGTATCAAACTTCAATATAAAAGATCATACATCTTTACACAAAAAATAATAAACATCTGCAAAGATATAGAGTATAATATAACCATCTTTCATGCACTCTCACACAGAAGCCACTTTTTGTTATACCATAACATTTCTTGGCTAAAAGAACAACACCCTTTAAGGTTTTAGATTCTTGATTATCACAATTCTTGGCACAAATTTGAGGTTTCTTTAGTTTTTTATTTTATTTTTTATTTTGTAACAATGGATGGAAGTGACATATATA
The DNA here is from genome assembly GCA_030686995.1 of Artemisia argyi. Taxonomy (NCBI): domain Eukaryota; kingdom Viridiplantae; phylum Streptophyta; class Magnoliopsida; order Asterales; family Asteraceae; genus Artemisia; species Artemisia argyi. Next base: position 16,660,415 of record CM060689.1, on the reverse strand, counting down.
AAGCTGCTAATAGTATAAGGTTAGGGAGTTTAAGAGTGGGTAGTAGCTCGCGAGCATCGAGTTTAAGAAATGGAAGTACTTCTGTATGGAGGAATTCTGGCATGGATGCTTTTTCCAAATCTGTACGTGAAGAAGATGATGAAGAAGCTCTTAAATGGGCTTCACTTGAAAAGCTACCAACCTTTGATCGTTTGAAGAAAGGTTTGCTTTTTGGATCAACCGGGCCATCTAATGAAGTTGATGTCGATAATCTTGGACCCGATGATCGAAGGCATATTCTTGATAGACTTGTTAAAACTGCTGATGAGGATAATGAAGGGTTCTTGTTGAAGCTTAGGAACAGACTTGATAGGTACTAAAAGCTATTTAATTTTTCATTTCATTATACCGGATTATATTGTTAGATAACAACCCAAAAGGTGTAGCCTAGCTAGTGGTGGAGAGTGGAGACCCAAAGTTCAAACCCCACATATTGTGACTCTTTTGCCAACATGGATGAAGTGTGAAAGTGTTTTGTTATAACTTGCTTTGTGATTAACAGTTAAGTAAATGCGTTTGATTTGAAATGTTTATAGGGTTGGAATTGAGTTGCCAACAATTGAAGTCAAATATGAGCATGTAACTGTGGAGGCTGATGTTAATACTGGAAGCCGCGCCTTACCTAGTTTTATCAACTTTCATATTGAACTAGTTGAGGTAATAATTGAATTCAGGATTAACAGATGTTTCACTATCCTTATTGTTTTTTTTTTTTTTTTTTTTTTTTTGATGATAAACTTTTCTTAATCTCTTGTAGGTGTTATTGGGTTTATTCCATTTACTTCCGAATGCAAAAAGGCATATAACTATCCTTGATGATGTTAGCGGTGTCATTAAGCCTAAAAGGTGAGAAGAAAGAACATTAAATCAAGTGAACAGGGACAGGGCTTAGAATTATAATCAACTTTGATCAATTTCTGTGTCGGCACAACCATTTTTTTGGCTAGAAAATTTTTGATCACATTCTAGTTATCGATCATTTCATATTCTCTAGCTTAAAAGTAGTTGGTTAGCGAATAAAATCATTGTTCTTCATCTTTGAAAGTAATTAGCGTCATTTGGTACTGATTCTTTGTATTGTAACTTTTTAGAATGACACTACTCTTGGGTCCTCCAAGTTCCGGGAAGACGTCACTTTTATTGGCCATGGCCGGGACGCTCGCCAAGGAGCTCAAGGTAGAACAAAGGATCTCTTATTATTCAATTAATTTATTTGTCATGTATTCATCTCTTTGCCATGTAGGTTTTTACATAATTTATTTATTTATTTTTTTGTGTGTGAATGTAGTGCTCGGGTAAGGTAACCTATAATGGTCATGAGTTACATGAGTTTGTGCCTGAAAGAACTGCAGCTTACATCAGTCAAAATGATGTCCATATCGGAGAAATGACTGTCAGAGAAACATTGGCTTTTTCCGCAAGGTGTCAAGGCGTTGGATCACGTTATGGTTAGTTTATGACTTATTTCTGTTTCACTCTTCTTTTTAAAGTTCTATAGAGTGATGTGTAACAGAATTTATATAAAAAACTTTGCAGACATGTTAGCAGAGTTATCTAGAAGGGAAAGAGATGCAAATATTAAGCCCGATCCTGATCTTGATATCTTCATGAAGGTAAGAAATCATCTACATCAAGCATTTTGAATAGTTTATGACCGAAATTTGAAATCTTTATTATTGTTTCGTCATTATTCAGGCTGCTGCAACAGAAGGTCAAGAAGCTAATGTCGTTACAGATTATACTCTAAAGGTATGATCATGTAAAAATGTAAACTAATGATGAAAAAATGGGCAGGTTGGACCGGTTCGGTAACATGTCAAAATGGTTATTTCTTTGACGGGTCGGGTTGGCTTGACCTCGAACACTTTAAGTCTATTTTTTCACATTTTATTAATTATAAACAATATAACGCCGTATGTTTCGAATTTTTAAAGGAAAAGTGCAAGTCGTTTAAGCCATCCGTTTCATATTCTTTTTAGCTAAAACTTAATCAACCTTTCTATAAGTAATCGGATCGAATTCGTAACATCTAACGTAATGGTTTATTGTGCAGCTGTTGGGGTTAGACATATGTGCAGATACTATGGTAGGGGATCAAATGATAAGGGGAATTTCTGGTGGACAAAGGAAGCGTGTGACAACGGGTGAAATGATAGTTGGACCATCAAAGGTTCTTCTTATGGACGAGATATCAACAGGATTGGATAGTTCCACAACTTTTCAAATCGTGAAGTCTCTTAAACAATTTATTCACATTCTTGAAGGAACAGCTGTCATTTCACTCCTTCAACCCGCTCCCGAGACTTATGATTTGTTTGATGACATCATACTTTTGACTGATGGCAAGATTGTATATCAAGGCCCGCGTGAAAATGTTCTCGAGTTTTTTGAATCAATGGGATTCAAATGCCCCGAAAGGAAAGGTGTTGCTGATTTCTTGCAAGAAGTAAGTGTTCCATTATGTATTTTGATGTCCGAAATAAATTTTAGTACATTAAGTCATTAGAAGATGACTTTTGTGTCCTTAGGTGAAATTATAACTATAAATCTTAAGGTTTTTCTATACCAAATTAACCATTATATGCAAACCTAACAACTAAACAGTTTTTGAATAAAATCAACATTATATAAAATCGTTGTTTGTTGTTGGTTGAAAAAAACGGTTGTTTAGATGTTTTTTTGGTAACAAAATGACCAAAATTTTTATTAACATTATTGTATATCTTCAAGATATGAAAAAACTAACAAACAAATTTATAAGTTATCAAAAACTTTAGTAATTGATAATAAAGGTAGATGGGACACAAAGCTAGCTTTTATTGATTTGGAATTCGATCCTCAAAAAAGTACTGACCTAAAATCGCATTATAGGTGACATCAAAGAAAGATCAACAACAGTATTGGAAGAGAAGAGACATACCTTACAGATTTGTGACGGCAAAGGAATTTGCAGAAGCGTATCAATCATTTCATGTTGGAAGGAAAATGGCAACCGATCTTGCGACCCCATACGACAAAAGCAAAAGCCACCCCGCGGCTCTCACAACCGAAAAATATGGTTTGAATAAGAAAGAACTGTTGAAAGCTTGCACTGATCGAGAAATATTGCTCATGAAAAGAAACTCTTTTGTTTATTTCTTCAAATTGTTTCAAGTAAGTATTAAAGTTCAAGTTCTCATCCTTTATAATCTTTTTATTGAATTGTAGCCTAAAGTACTAATTTGATCATGATTTCAGCTAACTGTCATGGCGTTCATTTCTATGACGGTGTTCTTCCGAACTGAGATGCATAAACGTAATCTTACAGATGGAGGGTTTTATACTGGAGCTGCATTCTTTGGTGTAATTATGCTCATGTTTAACGGGATGTCTGAAATTTCAATGACGATTGCAAAACTCCCTGTATTCTACAAGCAACGAAATTTCCTATTTTACCCCTCGTGGGCTTATGCTATTCCCTCATGGATCATGAAAATTCCGGTTTCATTTGTAGAAGCTGCTGTTTGGACTATTCTCACATACTATGTCATGGGATTTGATCCTAACGTCTCTAGGTAACAATTGACTAAGTGATGAAACTTCTATCTATTAATTATGCAATGATTTTGTCTAGTTTGGGTAATTTGATATACTGTGATCTTAATATCTTCTTTACAAATATTATCAATATTGAGAACTGATTTTTAAAGGTTTATCATTTACTAAATAACCTAAAAGGGACATGAACTCGTATACAAAATACAACGACAAAAACGAGACAAATGAACAAGTATATCCAATGTAAAAAAAATCCTTTTATCATATAGTAATGATTATTTGTACTAACTTGTTAAAATGCTTGCAGATTCTTCCGATATTTTTTTATCTTGATGCTTGTAAACCAAATGTCTTCTGGATTATTTCGGTTCATTGGAGCACTGGGTAGGAACATGATAGTTGCAAACACGTTTGGATCATTTGCACTTCTCTTAGTGTTTGCATTGGGTGGTTTTATCCTTTCACGAGGTATTAGTTATATACTACTTCAGAAACACACAACATTATTTATTTTGCTCGTTTTGTCAACTAATGAACGCTTTTTCCTCATTGAAGATGATATCAAGGGTTGGTGGATATGGGGATACTGGGCATCACCCTTGATGTATGCTATGAATGGAATAGTTGTGAACGAGTTCCGTGGCCATAGTTGGAGAACAGTAAGTCACACGAGCCTTTATTTAGTGTAGATGTGGCAAGATGGGCAGGCCGGGTAATGGGTCAATATGACATAGGTTGAATGGGTTAATTTTTAGTAATAGAACTTTTATACAGAATTTATATGTGAATTAAAATTTAAATGTATAAAACCAATATTATTACATTTAATAATTTAAACTTTTGAATAAAAGTATTCTCGAGGAAAATAGATTTTGGAAACTTTAATATGTTTGACCCATTTAACGTGTTGCTCTTCTAGCAAAAGAAAAATTATTTGACCCGTTTGATAAAGTGATCCCTCTAGCTATATGTTTAATCGTTTTTCATGTGCATAAACTTACATTTTGATATATTTTGGTGTGTCATATGTAGCCTTTGAATGGTTCAACGCTAGGGATACAAACAATTACAGGCAGAGGGTTCTTTGCAGAAGCTTACTGGTATTGGATTGCAGCCGCGGCCTTGTTTGGATTTATTATCGTCTTCAACATCTGTTATGCTTTATCTCTTTCAGTTCTCGATGGTGAGCTTTTTTCCCCAAGTATTATATAAGAAAGTGTATAAGCGCCTTTAAGCTATAAATTAAGGAACATTTATCTTCTTCTTGTATAGCTTTTGGAAAAAAGAAAGCTGATATATCTTCACTAGACGAAAGCGATGCCACCGTTGAGTTATCATCTATGAATACGGAAGACGAGGGTAGTCAAAACAAGAAGAAAGGAATGATCCTTCCCTTTGAACCACAATCAATTACCTTCGATGATGTCAAATACTCTGTCGATATGCCACAGGTAATGAAATTGTACAAATAAATGGTCTAATACTTGAAATCTCAAGGGTCCAAATTGTATAAATAAAGGACGGGTCGGACGAATTGGGTAATTAGTTATTTAAAACACAATTTTTTTAGAAAGGATTGGGCTAGGTCGAGTTGACGTGCAAATAGTTATCAAAATCTAAACTTCTAGTAAATATGGATCGGGCTACGTCGTTTTCATTCTACATTATTATTGTAATAATAATGTATGCATTAGAAATAGGCTTTTGGACAGTTTACATTTTTGGATTGATTTGTCCAAATTGTGACATCTAGTTTCACTAATCAATCACTGAAAACAATTATAGGAAATGAAAGATCAAGGGGTGTCCGAAGACCGACTGCTACTACTTAAGGGTGTTAGTGGCGCTTTTAGACCTGGTGTTCTCACAGCTCTGATGGGTGTGAGTGGTGCCGGAAAAACTACTCTTATGGACGTGCTAGCCGGACGGAAAACCGGCGGGTATATCGAAGGTGATATCAAGGTTTCTGGGTACCCAAAGAAACAAGAAACATTTGCTCGGATTTCTGGATACTGTGAGCAAAACGACATTCATTCACCTCATGTCACTGTTTACGAGTCTTTGATATACTCAGCCTGGCTCAGGTTGGCATCAGATGTAGATGAAAACCAAAGAAAGGTTAGTTATGTTTACTAAAAAGCCAGCATTTTTAATTTTTATCTTGTTGGTGTGGTCCTAAACATTTTGCATCGTGCTGCCCTTCAGGCTTTTGTTGATCAAGTTGTAGATCTTGTGGAACTGAATACATTAAAGGATTCACTAGTAGGGTTACCAGGTGTCAATGGTCTGTCAACAGAACAAAGAAAGAGGTTAACCATAGCGGTTGAGCTAGTGGCAAACCCAGCCATTATATTTATGGATGAGCCAACCTCTGGGCTAGATGCTAGAGCTGCCGCCATTGTGATGAGAACCGTTAGGAACACTGTCGACACAGGAAGAACAGTCGTTTGCACCATTCATCAACCTAGCATTGATATCTTTGAAGCTTTTGATGAGGTAATAATCTTCCCTTTATTAACATTGAATTTCGTTCTATTTATGTAAAATTGCATGTATTTAGAAAGTATTGGTTTGCAGTTGTTCTTGATGAAAAGAGGAGGACTAGAGCTGTATGCTGGACCCATAGGTCGCAATTCCTGCGAGTTAATCGAGTACTTTGAGGTATAGAATTATATCTTTCTGCTCATTTACTTATTATTGAAATAATTCGGGTTATGCTGATCCTTTACACGTTTGACTCGTTACCTAGCCAGAATGTCTGGCATACTAATTAACTATAAAGATCAGAAAAAGTGTTTCGTTTTCCAAATTCGCATACTCTTTTTATATAATATAGTTCTTTTAGTTGTATTTTGCATACGACGTAGTAATTATCTAGAAACTCGTGACCCATTTAAGGAAGTACCTGTTGGACCCATTACTAGCACGTCTGAACCGTCTATCATTTATCAATGTTTCAAGACTATAAACCAGAATGTTTGTTCTGAAACAGGCCATAAATGGTGTGAGTAAGATTACAGATGGATACAATCCCGCGACATGGATGTTGGAAGTCAGTACCTCAGCACAAGAAGCCTCTCTTGGAGTTGATTTCACTTCAATCTACAGAAATTCTGAACTTTACAAGTGAGTACATAATTTTTTTTTTTTTTTTTTTTTTTTAGAAAGGCACAAGTGAGTACATAATTTTTTTTTTTTTTAGAAACCCAATTTTTTCACTTATCAAAAGCTAATCATCTTGTTAACGCTAATGTCCAATTCACAGGAGAAACAAAGCCTTAATTGCCGAATTAAGTGTACCACGTCCTGGCACAAAAGATCTCTTCTTCCCAACTCAATACTCGCAGTCGTTCCTTGTACAATGCATAGCGTGTTTATGGAAACAACGTTGGTCATACTGGCGAAACCCGCCTTACACAGCCGTACGTTTTGTCTTCACTACATTCATCGCGGTCATTTTTGGTACCATGTTTTGGGATATCGGCGGTAAAAGGTAATTAAACATTGTCTAATACTCTCTATCTCAAAAATGTCCACTTTTATATTTTACTTTGTTACATAATAAGTAAGTCCAGTTTCAAACTAATGGTAACTAGGACAATTGGGTTTTCATTTTATTGATCTAAGAATGTTTAAATGTGTTATACTTTTCAGAGACACCCCACGAGATCTGACAAACTCCATTGGTTCTATGTACGGCGCGGTGCTTTTCTTGGGAATCCAAAACGCATCAGCAGTGCAACCAGTTGTTGATATTGAACGGACTGTCTTTTATAGAGAAAGAGCCGCTGGAATGTACTCAGCTTTACCATATGCTTTTGCTCAGGTGTTGGTTGAGATCCCATATGTATTGGCGCAAGCAGTAGTATACAGTTTAATAGTGTACGCCATGATCGGGTTCGAGTGGACTGCTGCTAAATTTTTTTGGTATCTCTTTTTCCAATTCTGTTGCTTCCTCTACATGACATATTATGGTATGATGACTGTCGCCATCACCCCCAACGCAAGCATCGCTGCCATCATTGCTGCCTCATTTTATGGAATCTTCAATCTCTTCTCAGGATACATCATTCCACGACCCGTAAGTTTCACTCAATATAATGTCTCACTTAATTACAGAAACCCTCCTAGTTATTTGGTAAAATTTTCTAAAAAGAACCCTCATAGATGCTATTTGCATAAAGTGAAAACAAACAGTAAAGCTATTTTACATAAACTCGTAAAGGACCAAAAGTGAATACGGACAGTACAAGTAAGAACCATTTATGCAAATAGTATGACGAGGGACAGTTTTAGTAATTTCCCCCAAACGACATGGACCATTTATATTCGTTAACTAATTTTTTTGAGCTTAACATTTTTTCTAGCACTAAAATATTGTTATGTTAAAAACACTACAGAGTATTCCTGTCTGGTGGAGATGGTACTACTGGGGAAATCCGTTGGCATGGACTATTTACGGGATGATCGTTTCACAGTACGGGGACTACACAGAAACTTTTCGTGATGATACTCAAACCGTCAAAGGATATATAGATGATTATCTCGGTATGAAGCGTAGTTTTCTTGGTCCTGTTGCTGGGGTGCATATTGGATTGGTATTGTTCTTTGCATTCATCTTTGCTTACTGCATCCGGTCCTTCAATTTCCAGAAGAGATAATTTTGTTATTTTGGTTTTGTAGATGTAAAATATTACATCAATGTTTAATGACTTGTATTATATTTGTTATTTTGTATCTGATATTCAATATAAGATTCATAATTTTTTGTTTCCTTAAAATAAAGATCAGATGTGATGTTTCATTTGGTGGTTTCAAGTTTTTGAGAGATGTTTTTTTTAATACCAGAACATTTTAATGCCCTAACATAGACTCAAACCAGGGCCTCTTCGGTAGCCAAGTGACAAACTTCTTTCTGTTTATTAAAGTAGTGGGCTTAACAAACCATAAGCAACTAGTCAGACAAAGTGTGATTGTAACACGCCTGGTATTAACCGCAATTGGCTCGCTATAGAGCATCAGTTCTAGTTATACATAGCTCAATTTGGGTCTTTTCGGGCTTCGAAAAAAAAACATTAAAAATGCATCCAAATCTTGGCTTACATCACCCATAATATAATAAACAAGATTCTCTATTCAATAAGCTATGATTGTGTTTTGGCATTTTCATAATTTTATATCATCCATAATCTGTTATAAATAGATTGACATGTAGAACGGACATACCAATATCATAGAAGAACACAAAATATGCATAAACTTCCTACTATCGACTTTACTAACAAGAAAAACTTGAAGCCTGGTTCAATCTCATGGCTCGCTACAGCCATTGAAGCCACGCATGCCCTTGAAGAATACGGATGTTTCATAGCAGATTTTGATAAAGTAACTCCTGAGCTGAATGACGCTGTCTTTCACGGATTGGAAGACTTGTTTGATATCCCCATTGAAACCAAAATACTAAACAAGTCCACAAAGCCATTGTATGGCTATGTTGGTCAAATTCCATTCATTCCTCTTTATGAAAGCATGGGTTTGATTATTCCAATACCCTTGATGGCGTTAGAAGTTTCACCAAAGTCATGTGGCCCAACGGAAATGAAGCTTTTAGGTAACCATCATTTGCAATTTCTTACCTTTTTTTTTTCTTTTTGCTTTTTCGAAGGGAAAATTCCAAATTAGTAGGCCATGTTGACAGGCCCTTTCATCTCTTTCTCCAGGATCGAATATGATCATAACAACATCATGTGTTCATCAAATAAGAATCAAAACAGAAACAAAGAATGGGTGAACCCCTTTATATTGATATTGAATAATCGAATGGGTTAATGAATTACAAGAATTCCTAATCTATTTATAAGGTATGAAACGTTGCCTTCAAAAGACATAACGATTCATCAAAGTGTTGCAACCCTAAAATAAAACGTTACAATGCTTATATCCTGACTAAGTAACCGTTTTCTGTCTAATGGGTTTGAGGGCCTGGATTTGCAGCCCATGACAGAAAGTTAGGCTTTCTTTTTGACCCATCTTGTTATCTTTCTTGTATGTGTCGAATTGCAGCAGCCCTTATGTTGAAAAACAAAGATTAATTGATTATGTTTTCCAACATATTCCTCCCTAATCTATTAATCTTTGTTTCTTCTTCAATCTTCTTGTTCCTTGATGCTTTCTTGAATCTTTCTTGCTTGCTTTCTTATAATCAGAACCGAGATGGTTTCTGATTTCCTTGCTTTTGTGTTTGATCGAAAAGATCAAAAGTTCTTGCTTTTGTTTTCTTGCTTGCTTTCTTGCTATGAAACTCTAAGTTTTCTTCTTGCTATGAACCACGAAGGGTTCGGTTTAATCTTGCTATGAATCACTAGGATTCGGTTTATCTTGCTATGAACCACAAAGGGTTCGGTTTATCTTGCTATGAACCACGAGGATTCAGAATAATCTTGCTATGAATCACAAGGATTCGGTTTATCTTGCTATTTGGTTAAAACGAATTTCTGAAGAATTCGTTTGTCTTGCTATCTTCCTTGTTCCATATCTGCTCTTTTTTCTTTGATGAAAAAAAAACGCAGGTTTAATCTTGAGTGATGATTGTTAAACATGATTTGAATGTTGTTTGATCCCTTGAAGCTCTGATACCACTGTTGACAGGCCCTTTCATCTCTTTCTCCAGGATCGAATATGATCATAACAACATCATGTGTTCATCAAATAAGAATCAAAACAGAAACAAAGAATGGGTGAACCCCTTTATATTGATATTGAATAATCGAATGGGTTAATGAATTACAAGAATTCCTAATCTATTTATAAGGTATGAAACGTTGCCTTCAAAAGACATAACGATTCATCAAAGTGTTGCAACCCTAAAATAAAACGTTACAATGCTTATATCCTGACTAAGTAACCGTTTTCTGTCTAATGGGTTTGAGGGCCTGGATTTGCAGCCCATGACAGAAAGTTAGGCTTTCTTTTTGACCCATCTTGTTATCTTTCTTGTATGTGTCGAATTGCAGCAGCCCTTATGTTGAAAAACAAAGATTAATTGATTATGTTTTCCAACAGGCCACCTTTGATATCACTAGGTCCTTTCCTGTTGGTTTTTCTTATGTTATCTATATAAAAATAAGTGTGTTCATTTAACCTTTGCATCCCTGTTAGCGAAAATGTGCTAGCATACAACAAGCTTGTGGCGGAATTGGAAGAAATGGTGACAAGAATGGTTTTTGAAACCTATGGTGTAGAAAAGTACTTGGATGCTCATAGAAAAATGGTGACATATCTTTGTCGGGGCATGAAGTACAGGCCACCGGTAGGAAACGAAACTAATATGGGGTTCGTTCCTCATACTGATAAAGACTTCATCACTGTTCTGCATCAAAATGGAGTCAACGGTTTAGAGGTGAAAGCTAGGGATGGGGAATGGTTCAGTGCGGATCTCGAGCCTTCATCATACATAGTCATGTCAGGCGATGCAGGCATGCAGCCATGGTTAGTCATGCAACTATCTGTTTACATAAAAAAATTAATTCAGTATGTAGGGGTAACCATCTAACTTTGATGTTTTTTTGAGAAAATGCCCTTATAGTTTCTGATCAAATTATGACAAATCAATAAGTTTGACCATGTTGACTTTTTTTGAAATTTGGATAGTTTATTCCGTATCTAAAGATTTTAGATATGTGATTAGGCTTGGAGTAACGAAAGATTGTATTCACCTTTTCATTGAGTTACTATGAATGGAAAAGAAAGCAGATATTCCATAGCTCAGTTTTCATTTCTGGAAGGGATTATAGAAACGCCAAAAGAGTTTGTCGATGAAGAGCATCCGCAGCTGTATAAGCCGTTTGATCATCTCAAATATCTCGACTTCTATAACAAGGAGGAAAACAGGAGACTTGAATGTGCCATAAGAACCTACTGTGGAGTGTGAGACTTGCAATAAGATGTTTCATCCTATGTACTTTGATATATGTGTCCTAGTGTGTGTATAATAAGCGTTTATATGACCTTCAGGAACGTGTCAATTGATGGAAAACAAGATTGAGGTTCTATATCTATCTAATATATCTAAAACAATCTAAATCTAATCTAAATAATAACTAAAAGGTCTCATCGTTTTTTATTCGAAACGTCTAGTGATCTTCAACCAATTATGAGCTTCAATATAATTACCAGGAGTAAGTGCTATAGTCTGTTTCCAATACACAGCGGCTTGGTTGAACCAAGCCTCCGCAATTTCAGAATCCCCCTGCCGAATGGCCTGTTCTCCCCGGTCGGAATAGGTGGGTTAATTCCTTCCCTTAGAACCTTAATCCAAGTAATGTGTCCATGACAATGATCTTTTGTAAGTAAGTAACCCAATTCTTGTGTTAATCGTAAATTGGTAAGTTAGGGTTTATGTACCCAAATTGAGGATTTTGGGTAATTGATATTCTAAAACCTATATTGAGGTGTTTGTGATGATGGTTTAAGATTGTTAATGGTTTAAGAGTAAATAGGTGATTTTGGGAGATGATAATGATATGATCATGTAAATGATTAAAATGGTTTTAGTTATGGTTATGGGTGCGTTACACACCCTTAATTAATTATTATGTAAATTAGAAGTGTTTATATTTGTTGGTGATTATTTGACTAGGAAAACAAGTGATGATGATGATGATGATGATGATGATGTTGATGTTGATTTTATTGATATTTTAGCTTGGATGTGAGGTAAGTAAAATGGTTATGACATGAGATTATATTGACTTATTCATATATGTGTTATGTGGAAGATGATAATGAAGATTTAAGAGGCTAGTTTGGCAAGACTAGCCGAAGTTGTGTTTAAGTCAATTGTGATTTATGTAAGGTATGTAAGAATTATGTTTGATTGATGATATGTGTATTAAGTGTGATGTACAAGTATTGATGAAAGTAGTCTTATGGACTAATGTGATGTGAATGATGCTTATGTGATTAATGATGTATAATATCATGTGATTATCTTTTTTACTTACCAAGCGTAATGCTTACGGTTTAGTTGTTTAACCTTTTTGTAGGTTTTTATTGATTTAAAGGATGGCTCGGATAGTAGCTCATGTTGCTAATAAGATTGGAAGTGCTTGTTGATATCAAACAAGTAAATTATGATAGATACCAAGCTCGAGTTAAGTTTGAACCCCCAAGTGTCGTTAATGATTTGTAATGTTGTTTTGTAGTGTCAAAGTCCAGTTTTTAACTATGTATATGAGCTATGCTCAAGTTGTGTATAAGTTGAGTTGAAAATGGGTCAAAAAGGGTGTTTGGCAAAACACCCATCGCTTGGTAAAGTACGTGTTCAAAGGTCGTTTAGACCACAAATATTTATGAAAGTGAAGTATTATATTATGTTAAATATTTCTGGAAAGCTTCGTGTAACACCCCCATTTTTCACTGATCGCAGCGGATTAAGTGTTTGAGGTATTACTTCAAGGATCACAGATACAATAATAGAAAATGACTCGAAAAGATACCTTTTATAAAAAATGAGTTATCATTCATTAAAATTATCAGAGTTTTATAAGATGAGGTCCCGTGAATCTAAGTGTGAGATGTTATGTTTGAATGATAACCAAATAGAAAGTCTGTCAAGTCTCGTGCCTCTCCATGCCATAATTTCCACAGAGCTCCGTTACCTATGATACATGCTTAAAAAGTCAACACTAGGTGTTGAGTGAGAGTCATAGGTTTATGTGTTAGTGAATACAAGTTCCTCAGGGTTCAGTTGTTACACCCTTCAAGGAAAATGTAGTGTGTGTGATAATTGCAATGCATGTACAATTATCAAGAGTTGGTCAGTTGGTATGTTGCACTAAGCTCATGAACCACACGTTAACAATCCGGGTCATAGGGGCTGCAGACCCAACCAAGAGGGGATGGGAAGGATAACTTGCCAAAGTTAATCCTTTAGTGAGGGTTCAAATATATTACTTATTGGTACCCTCCAGTGAGAGGTAATACCAATGCGAGTTGTCAAACTCCAATAGATCTATCAATTATATTCGCGTTCACTTGTGTAAAATATCACAAGCGATTAGATTCATGAATTTTGTTGTGTAGGGGTGGCAAATAGTTTACTCGTGCAACAACCAAAGAAAAAGACTTGTATTCGATTTAAAGCAAGTAGCATGTATCCCCCTCACAGGTTTTGTAAAGCATTTAAAAGAGTGAGGCTATGAAAACTCACCTGGGCTTAGGGAAATCTAATTGATGTGAAAAGTGACTCGGAGACTAGACTGCCTACTCACGTATCCTGGTGGTATTGTTGGTGTGGATGTATGTCAAGCTTTAGTTATCTTATTTAAGTTTCTTAAGTAATCATTCTTAGGTTTGTTAATGTTTTAGATATAACATAACACCGTTCGGGCCATCACAATCCAGAAGTATATGACTCCTCACATGAAGCTCCCTACTATTGTATTATGTTATCAACATAATACCATTCGGGCCATCATAATTCAGAAGTTAATACTCCTCACGTGAAGCTCCCTACTATTGAGCTATGTTGTTATTAGGTTTAGCAATAACATAACACCGTTCGGGCCATCATAATTCAGAAGTACATGCAATAATCGTTTGAGGAGCCAGGGGACTTCAATTCGTAAACCCAGCAAACTCGTCAAAATGAAATATCCACATGGTACTCCTCACATGAAGCTCCCTAGTATTGTGTTATGCTTCTAACTTAAATTAGGTTTTTATATTTATAAAAATATTTTCACTTTATACCCTTATAGTTTATATATTTACAAAATCTACCATAGACTTATATACTTATATTAATAACTATCTAAACTTAGTAATTTTTGTTCCTATACTTCTATATTTTAAGAAAATGGTAGAAATGACCCTTGAACTTATAAGTTTTCAAAATTTACCATTTATACCCTTTACTTTATAACTTTTGCAAAACTAGTCCTTATTAGTTTATAACTATTTATCTTTTTATCCTAAGGTTATATAACTTTGCAAAAAGGGTCGTATACTTATAACTTCTAAGAAATGTCAAAAATAGTCCCTAGACTTAATATTTTCAGAAATTTACCATATATACCCCTATGCATGGAAAACTTTGCAAAACTAGTCCTAAGTCCATGCAAACTATATTTTTATGAAACCAAAAGGTTTACTGACTTATGTTTAACTAATATTAGCTTATCTAAGATATCTGAATCAGATTTTAGCTTATGTAAAGGGATTATAGCATATAAACATGAATTCGAGTTATATTAGGGTTTTAAAGAGAAAAGTTCTAGTTTTTAGTGATCAAGGCTTAGGTAAAGGTTTTAAGGCATCCTATAACTAACCTAGTACTGATATAAAGCTAATAGAATCTAAATTAAAGGCTTACTTGGCTAGCTAGGGTTTAACGAGGGTATTTCTAGGGTTTAGGGTATTGTGATGGTAAAACAACTCGACAAGGTTCCTTGGCTTGCTTTGCTCGACTCCTAGGACTACTAGGGACTTAGTACTACTACTAACTACAGAAATTTTGAGGTGGAAAGAAGAGATGGTGTGGTTTGGAAAGGATAGGGGTGCGAGTGTATTTATACCCCTCGTTAGGAGTGGTGAGCAAGCAAACGGGAGTAGGAGGTGTTGAGGGGGGGGGGGGAGATGAGTAAGCTAAGCTAGTACATGATGAGGACGAGCTATGGTGGTGACTAGGAGACCTATAGGTGGTTATAGGGTGGTTTGTGGTGGAAATGAAGCTGCGGCACAAGGAGGACACAAGTAGGTGATGCACCTACCTGTGTGCTAGCTTGTGAGGTACTAAGGTGTGTGCTTAGGGTGACTACAGTGCTAGGATAGGTGCTTGAGGTGCTTATGTTTAGGTTTTAACTAGTTTAGGTTTAGTTTAGTCCTAATCTTGCTTAGTGAGGGATTGGGGTTTAACTTAGGGTTTAGTGCCTAGATTAGGGTCCTATGAGTGTTTAGTGACTAATCCTATGTCTTAAGAAGCTTATACTAAGTGGTGGTAGCTTATGGTGAAGTTTTGGGATAGTTTAGACCTAATTCCGGGAAGTTATGACCTAGTTATGGTTTTGTGCTTAAGAGACTTGTACCTAAGGTCTAAGGGGTTGTACGAGGGTCTAAGGGTACTAAGATATCCTATTGTTCCTATGGTAACTTATACATAGGCTTTGAACACTTTCACATTGGTTTAGATAGGCAGTTAGGGTTTTGTAAACACATAGGCCTGATTAGGGTTAATTTAGGGTTTATTATGATATTATGATATGTTTAGGGTGTTAGGTTGGTAAATTACTTATTGTGGAGTTGTTTTGATCTTATGCTTGACATACGAGAGGTTTATCGGATGTGTGGGTAGATATATTTGGCTTGTGTGGATCCGTGAGCAAGTCTAGAGAGTCATGCAGGTAATGAATGCACATAAAAAGTAAAAATTTACCTGTGAAATACCTGGCATAGGTATTTGTAGTGGAAATGATAGTGATGAGTTTTTGTGGGTTATTATAGTTTTACCCCCTTGGAGAAAATCTCATCCCAAGATTTAGTTAAACGTAGGAATCGTGAGGAAGAATTTCTGATATACCAAAGAAGAGAGGTACGAAAGGAAGGAGAGGTTTGTACAAGTGGATTAGGAAATGCTTGCACAGATGCCAGATACTTAGGCTTATTCATTTATATCTCATTACTTACAAATAAAGGCATCCCAATATTTGTAAACCAGAGCTTATAAATTCATAATCCATTTGATTTATAACTTTCTTATTAAAATGAAGGAGCGTCCTAGTTCATTTTAATAGGGTAGTCATTATAAATCATCCTTAAGTAGTATCGGCGGAAAATGGAAAGAATTTACCACACTTAAGGAAATGTGATACGGGAATGTTTTAGAGACAAGTTCCAATCATGGTGAAGACAAGTTCTAGTCACGGTGGATACAAGTTCTAGTCACAGTGGAGACAAGTTCTAGTCATGATAGAGACAAGTTCTACAGTCTCCTTATTTAGCAACTTGTCACACGGTAACATCCTATGTTATGACTAGATTGACGGACTTCGAAGATCTCATTCTTGCAATTTTTGCAAAGCGAGATTTAATATCATAGTCGAACATAATGAGGATTAAAGTTCGACATGGATATTCTTATAAGTTCTAACTAATAGAATCTTGCGTTGTGACGAGAAATACAAGTTATAACTCTTAGAACATTGTAGGATGAGGTAGGGAGAGAGTTTAGAGTGAAGAAAATAGAGTGAAAAATGACGGAGGAATGAAAAGATGGAAGGAAGTGGAAATACGGATTTTTATAGGAAGGAGTGAAGAGGAAGAGGGAAGGAAAGGGATGAAATAGGAAAGTATGAAAGAGTGGGAGATAATGAAAGGATGTAAGAGTAGGAATAGGTGGAGTGGGAAAAGGATAGGAGTATAGGATTAAACAGTAGAGTGAGGAAGGCGGGAGAGTAAGATTTGAATGGGAGATTGGGGAAAAGGCGGGAGAATGAGATTTAAACAGGTGAGTGGGAAAAAGGCAGGAGAATGAGATTTAAACGAGAGAGTGGGAAAAAGGCGGGAGAATGAGATTTAAACGAGATCTAAAAGGTAGAATGAGAAGAAACGGGAGAATAGGATTAAACGAAATAGTGAGAGTATATAATACCTGAAAAGATGGTATTCATAATGGAATTAAGATTTACTAGATTCCTTCAAAGTTTGTTTTCCCCCCTAAGGTTCTTCTAGTTTTTATAACTAGTCCTAAGGTTCTAAAGGTGGTGTACTAATCTTAACTGGTAAGGAAGATCCTATGTTAGGAGAAGGGCTAGGTAATTTCTTGTCTAAGGGTTTACTAGGAGTATTACTATGCTTAGGTAGGGTTTCACGCTTAGTCTTTTGACCTATGTTGTCTAGTACTACGAGTATCACTATTACTATAAGTATCACTATTCCTAGGTATTTGAATCCGGTTAGGGTAGTATACATAGTATCCTCTAAGTAGAATTCTTAATATGTATCCTATAAAATATCAAATCCTAAGAAACTAAGTATTGGTAAACTAAAATCCTCAGATATTTTATTCCTAGTTATAACCTCGAATTCTAAGTTTGGGTTATCCTAATGGTATATTATTCTTAGGAATTTCTAAATCCTCAAATATATGTGGGAAATCTTAATACGGGGTAGGCTGCTTATTAAACTAGGTCTAGGCAAACTATATCCTCAAAATGACTTATACAGTGAAATCTTAACTAGTCTTTCTACCCTATAACTAGACTAGGTGCTAAAGGCTTAAGGTAGTTTACTAATCTAATCCTTTGTTATTTCTAAGTTTCCTAGATTGTATCTAAAGACTTCTTATGTCTAATCTATGACTAATTCTAATATCTTCGATATTAAGTAAAATTCCTATCTTAGGCTAAATTCATCCTATTGTAATACCTTTCTGATTGTACAATAATTCTCACTACCAAGCCTTCGATGGTGATCAAAGGAAATGAGGGGTGTTGTGATTATGCCAAGCTTGGATATAACCTGAAATAAGAAATACTAAAACACTACGTTAAGTGATTGCGCAGGGGTTGGACCTTGCGAACCACCTCTGTCGTGTGAATAAGTGATCGGTATGAGAGTTTAAGTGTAAATGTAGTAAAGTAAGGTGAGAAAGATTGCATACCAGATTTGTCATAGTCCAAGACTATTTATAGGTGGAGAAAACGGTCCTGGAGAGCGGTCAGACGTTTGAGAGAGATCATGGGGGCGTCCCATGATTTGTGGTAACCGCTAGGGTTTAGTGTCCCACTCCTCCTGGTTTAGCGGGGGAGCTAAAGAGAAAGAGGAGACGTGGGTAAGATTTGGTCTCACCAATATTTGGACTTGGCATCGTTCCGTCCTTAAAACTTATCGAGAGATACCCCGAAGGGCTTAATCCTTCGATTGGCGAATTCCCACTTGGTAACTGATGACGTATAGTCTATATATGGGCCACATGCCCAAATATTAAACATTACTAAGGCCTGAAGCCACCATGCGTGGGCTATTATAACTTGGGCCGCATCAATAATAGGAATGGGCTCACGCAAGCCCAACCAAACTATATACGGAATAGATAGAGATCTTCTATCTATGGAATGGATATCCTTAACCCGGATAAGCACCATGTGTGCGAAACGTAAGGAGCACGAACCCTACAAGGATTCTGTGCCTATATAAGGAATGACATAATTCTCATTCAAGGTACGATTCACAAACCCTAAAACTCTTTACGAGAACCCTAAATCGATTACTTACTCTCACGCCGGAGTCTAATCGTGGGAGACAATCCTACAATAAGCCTAACGGTGTTGTTTATTTTCTTAGTGCGTAGGTTTCAAGCATTAAGAAACGAATTGGTACGAGAGCAAGAGCCCATAATGAGGAACGCCCAACTTTTGTATCAACAAGTGGCGCCATCCGTGGGACCCTACTAAGAACTAAGGAACTAGAATGACGAAGAATAAGAATTCAAGCCAGCGGACTCCGCAGTTGGAAAAAACACGTGACCCCCAGAGGAAGAATCAACAAGATTCAACCCCTAGGCAAGCTGCTGGGACAACCAGCGCACCTGGTCACCAAGAGGCAGGTACAACCCAACCTCTTCCAGTGGTAGAACTGCCTATAAGGACTACCCAAACCACAGTGGTCCCAAGTGTTGAGGAACTCCAGCGCACCCTCTTCACTACTCCTCATCAAACCGTACCTACAGTGGACAACACTGTACCGCCAGGCGCGCCTAACCGAGATAGGGCGCCCAACACTGAGGCAAATATTCTTGCAGCAACTGAGGACACACCTGACCTAACATTGGGAAATTTTGTATCCCAAAACTATGAAACTCTGACTGCCCTCATGCAAGAAGAAGCAAGAAGAAGGTCGAGTGCGAGCCTTCAAGCCCAGCTCAATTTTGGTCCTGAACGCGAACCATCACCACCGCGCCACCCACGAGGGAGACGCGCAGATAACGAAAAACGTACTACTATCCACGATAGGCTGGGTACGACGTCTGATTCACAGTACTCAGAGGAATATGAAGAAAGCGAAAGGCGCACTAATGTTCACTCCAGACTAGGCAGTCGAGGGATACAAGACCGATTAGGACCTCAGCATTCACCAAGCCAAGGGTCCTCCAAATCTGGGAGTAAGAGAATTCACGACAGGTTGGGGAAAAGAATGTCCCCAAGTGAAAGCCCCTCAAGCTCTTCTTCTGAAAGAAGCCGGCGCAAATGCCGAAAAAGAAACTACTCTTCCTCCAGTGACTCCTCGGACAACGAGGACAAAGAAACAGGACACTGGAAGTCAAGAGGAAGACGTCGCGAAGAAGAAAATGAAGACATGCCTCTTCCATGGCGTCGCCAGAAAGTTGATGCGTTTACACGACGCATCAGCGATTACTCCGACCACAAAAAGAGGCGCATGCCCACTAACATAAAAACATATGATGGAACAGGTGATCCTGATGATCATCTAAAAGTTTTCGAATCAGCTGCCACTATCGAAAACTGGCCGCAGCCTATGTGGTGCCATATGTTTAATTCTACATTGGTGGGGAATGCGCACACCTGGTTTAGCAAACTCCTACGACGAAGCATCGGCGGGTTTGAAGAATTACGGAAAGCATTCCGTCTCAACTTTACCCAGAGAAAGAAGTGCGCTAAAAACCCTGTTGAACTAGCCAGAGTGAAACAGCGCCAAGGGGAATCAACCAGTGCTTTTATGGAACGCTTCAAAGATGAGTGCATACAGGTCAAAGCATGTCCCGAAATTCTAAAAATTTCAGGGTTCATGAATGGGATTAACAACCCAGAACTTATCCGGAAGCTAAATGACAAAGTTCCCCAAACTTTCGATGAGCTAACAAAGCGCACAAGATCCTTCATACAAGGAGAAGCAGCCGCTGCGGACAACAAAAAGGGTTACTCGAATTATAGGCAACAAGAACAACCTAGAAGACAATCCAACGATCAGAATAACAACCGCAGCAGGAATTACCGCAGTGGAAGAGACAATGACAAATATACCCCTCACAAAAACGCCGAGAGAAATATTTGTAACAGAAGGTGCAAATTTCCCAAAACCTCCACCAATGCGTACCGCAGAGGATAAGCGCGTAGGGAATGGATACTGCGAATACCATGGTCAAAAAGGCCATACAACTAACGAGTGCGTCCAGCTACGACAACTAATTGAAAAGTTAGTAAGGGAAGGCAGAATGGACCACCTTGTAAAAAACATCAAAGAGGGAAAGGACAAACAAAGGAACGGGGGCAAGAAAGAGCCTCCCAAAGAAAAAGATGACATCATATACATGATACAGTCATGGCAACGCAAGATAAAACAAAAAGTCAGTAAAAAATTCTCTCCAGAAAAAGAGATATCTTTCCCCACTCTAGCTGCGGACAACGCAGTGGTAGAACCTCTAACCATTGAAATACATACGGAGGGACACGATATCCACCGCATGTACATTGACGGAGGAGCATCCGCAGATATCCTATACGATCATTGTTTCAAAAGACTGCGACCTGAAATCCAAAGTCAATTGATACCAGCAACAACGTCGTTGACTGGATTCATAGGAGAAAAGATTTGGCCTATGGGGCAATTGCGCTTGCTAGTAGTTGTAGGAGACGAACAACACTCAACAGCACCATGGATAAATTTCATGGTAATCAAGTCTCCCTCACCATACAATGGCATCATTGGGAGACCTGGAATATCATCCATGCGCGCTGTGCCATCCACAGCACATGGGATGCTCAAATTCCCAGTGGAAGGAGGAGTCGTTACCCTCTAAAACACAACAATACTACCAAAAGAATGCAATGCAGTAACCACTGAGGTGGAGAATATTCCAGAACAGCGCACAGAAAAAACATAAACCTAAAGGTCGCTATTCACCCCGATTACCCAGACCAACAAGTTTCGATTGGAAGATCTTTATCTGACAAGGGTAAAGCAGCCGTGTGCGCACTCTTGCAAAAAAACATAGACATCTTCGCATGGGAACCAAAACACATGACATGAGTGCCACGCTCTATCACAGAGCATAAGCTACAAATCCGACAAGGATATCCCCCAATACGACAGAAGAAGCGCGGCCAAGCCCCAGATCGTGCAAAAGCTATTCTGGAAGAAGTACACAAACTCGTAGACGCAGGCATCATGCGCGAAGTGTACTATCATGACTGGCCCTCTAACCCAGTGATGGTAAAAAATAGCGATGGCAGTTGGAGAATGTGCGTGGACTTCACAGACCTTAACAAAGCATGTCCACAAGACTGCTATCCACTGCCAGAAATAGACTGGAAGGTAGAATCCCTGTGCGGATACCCTTTCAAATGCTTCCTAGACGCATACAAAGGGTATCATCAAATTCAGATGGCAGTCGAAGATGAAGAAAAAACAGCTTTCCACACCAGTCAAGGAGTTTACTGCTACACAAAAATTCCTTTTGGCTTAAAAAACGCAGGCGCAACATACCAACGATTGGTGGACACAACTTTCAAGAAACAAGTGGGTCGCAACTTGGAGGTCTACGTTGACGACCTTGTCATCAAAAGCCACACAGAGGATGAATTGGTGCGCGACATCGAGGAAACGTTCAAAACATTGGGACAAATAAACATGAAGTTAAACCCTAAGAAGTGCACCTTTGGCGCAACCGAAGGTATGTTCCTTGGATACTTAATAGAACCTGATGGAATCAAGCCTTGTCCAGAAAAAACAAAGGCTGTTATTGATCTCCCCTCACCGCGCACACTCAAAGAAGTCCAGTCATTAAATGGAAAGCTAGCAGGGCTAAACCGCTTCTTATCTAAGTCAGAAGACAAATCACTTCCTCTCTTTAAAACACTCACGAAGTGTACTAAAAAGGGAGACTTTCGTTGGACCGAAGAAGCAGAAGAAGCTTTCCAACAACTAAAACACCATGTGGCATCTCTTCCCAAACTTGTCGCACCGCGACCAGGGGAAGAGCTAATCATGTATTTATCGGCAACTCATGGAGCAGTCAGCGCAGTACTATTGACAGATAGGAACTCCGTCCAGACACCCATATACTTTGTAAGCAAAGCATTGAAGAAGACAGAGACTAACTACAGCGCTATGGAAAAGCTGGTCTTAGCTCTAGTATTCGCAGCCAAAAGACTGCGCAGATACTTTCAAGCGCACCCAATAGCGGTGATCACAGATCAGCCAATCAAACAAGTTATCTCTAAACCTGATGCATCAGGACGGCTACAAAAGTGGAGTGTACTGTTAAGTGAATATAACATCTCATATAGACCGCGCACTGCAATCAAAGGACAAATATTAGCTGATTTCATTGTTGAGAAGCCAGATAGCGATAGTCCAACATCTGCAACCAAAACAGATCTGCAGGAACCCTGGATTCTGTTCACAGATGGGTCTTCATGTGTAGATGGATCAGGCGCAGGCCTTATTCTCACAAATCCAGAAGGTATGGAATCCACCTATGCGCTGCGCTTCGAATTCACAGCCACAAACAATGAGGCAGAATACGAAGCCCTACTAGCTGGACTGCGCATCGCAATCCAAATGGGTGTACGCAACTTGGAAGCAAATGTAGATTCTCGGCTAGTCGCTAACCATGTGCTAGGTGAATATGAAGCCAAGGATGAACACATGATCCAATACTTGGAAAAGACCAAGTCCTTAATTAAAAACTTTGACAGGTTCACAATAAAACAGGTGCCCAGAGGGGACAACAGGAAAGCTGATGCGCTCAGCAAGATCGCATCCACAAGCTTTGCGCACCTATCAAAACAGGTATTGGTAGAAACCCTACAAAACAACTCAATCTTGGAGATGGAAGTATTCACAGTGATAGAAGAACAAGATCCTACATGGATGACACCTATCATTGAATTCATTAACAAGGGAGTCTTACAAGACCATAAGGACGCTCGAAGAGTGCGGCGCACAGCGCAGCGATTTGAAATACGAGACAACATACTCTATCGACGCTCTTTCTTACAACCATGGCTCAGATGTGTTGGACCTCTTCAAGCAGACTATGTACTCCGAGAAATCCATGCTGGATCATGCAGCATGCACTCAGGGCCGCGATCTGTGGTAGCAAGCGCTCTACGGTCGGGGTATTATTGGCCAACTATGCACCGCGACGCACGCGATCTGATAAAGAAATGCAGCAATTGTCAAGTACACAGGCTAATTTCGCGCCGACCACAACAAGAGCTAACATCCATTACCTCACCATGGTGATGAGGCGAAAAATGAACCACTTTTAGGGGGTCATTTAAGCCCGGAATTGAATTTATTTGATCAAATATTGCCCTAAATCGTTCCTTTTGTGATTTTAGGTACTTTGGGAGTGAAATCTGGAAAAGGAAGCAATTCGGATGTTTTTGGAGCATAAAAGTGAAGAAAACGCCAAAGTCTTAATTTTCCTTGCTGGGAACAGTAGGTGACGGCGTCAAGAGTAACATCCTGACGGCGTCAAGAGCAATTTTCCATGACGACCTAGTACAGATTTGACGGCGTCACAAGAAAGGGCGTCAAGAGTAAAATTCATGACGGCCTGGAAATGCATAACACATGACGGCGTCAGAAGTAGATCAAGGCAGTCCGAGAAGAGTTTTGGCGGCGAGGTGACGGCGTCACAAGTTTGGTCTTGACGCCGTCAGACCCCTTTTCCTATATATAGTTTTCTAATTTTTACATTAAAAATAGAGAAGTTTTGGAGAAACGCTAAGTACGAACTTGGTGTGAATTTTACAGGTTTTTCAAGGGTTCTAAGCCCTTGATACCTTTCATGTGTAATTGAGATAAGTGTTCTTTTAATTCAATCAATATGTCTATGTGTTGGTTGTCTATATCTTGTTCTTGTCTTAATTCCATCATGCTAGGCTAGATCTATCTTGTGTTTGCTTGGATCTAATGAAACCTAAATGTTAATTATGTGTTGATTACTTGTTTATACTTGTTTTGGATGAATGAATTTATATGTTAGGCTTAATAAAACTGGCAGATCTCCAAATGGTAACATGCTTGAACGTCTTAGGAAACATGAACCGATTGCACTAGGTCTTTATTGGTTGTATTTAATGCATGAGCCACTGTTTATAATCCCTATGGTTATGCTGGGCATGGTATAGGAGGAGATAAGAGCTCATAGAATTGGGGAGTTATGTGCGATACCCCATGAATGGTATTAAGGAATACAATCCGTCATCCATGCAACTATAACAAGTAATTAACATGTAAAAGATGTCTAGGGAGTAGTGAAATCTAAGTAAACACATTTTCTCCACTTATTGCTCACAACCTTAGTATAATTTAGTTTATTTTCATTTCTAGTATTTTATTTTGATTGCATCTTTAGTATTGGGTTAGTTGACTAGCAACTAATTCCGCCCAAATCCTTCAAACCCGAGATTTTTACTTGCTTTCTAAAAAATATAAAAATAAAAAAAGAATCATCTCTCACCTTTAGAACTAGTATTTAGGTTTTCTAATCCTAGCGACACTATTCCTAGCTGAACGATCAATCCCCCGGTACTTGTCACTATACTATACTACAACGATCAGGTACACTTCCTGGTGGGGGTTGTAAGCTTCTCAAGATCCCTTGAGAGGTAAAGCCTGATGCGATTCCCACGTATCAAGTTTTTGGCGCCGCAGCCTGGGGAATAGTTATTGTCTAGGTTAGAATCTCTTTTTATTAGGTCTATTTGCTAGATTCCTTTCTAGTAAGATTTTATTTTTATTTTTAGGTTTTCTTTAGTCTATCTTATTTCTTTGTGTCCTTTGTTCGTAAACTATTTCGATGGATAACAATAACATTGATCGTTTGATTCATGTTATTCGTGTTTTTCGTCGTAGGATTTTTCAAATGCCAGCCCCACTCCCTCTAGTGGAGAATGAGAACCCACCTAACCTCTCACCCAACCACCACTTTGACAATAATTCTGAGCTAGAAGAGTCTGATCATGATGATGACTGTAGGGCTAGTCCTTTTTACTATTCAGACTCCGATGAGGATCTTGATGATGGTGATGTGATTAATGAGGATAGAATGGAAGAAGAAATAAACCCTCTTAGGTATGTCGACCCTAGAACTAGGATTAAGTGTGATAGTTCATTTAACATGCAATTTCCTTGTAAGATCGGATTTATGAGCTTTAACATCTATCTTAACTCGTCTCTTCCAATGAACGTAATCTCGCGTAATGAATACAATAAAATCATGGTAGATGAGTTAGAGTACAAAGGAGAAAACATTATTGCTAGGGCAATACCATTGCATGTGTTTGTAGGAAGCTTGGTCTATCTTGTTGAGTTCATGGTTATGGAGAATCTAGGAAAA
This sequence comes from Artemisia argyi, assembly GCA_030686995.1. Taxonomy (NCBI): domain Eukaryota; kingdom Viridiplantae; phylum Streptophyta; class Magnoliopsida; order Asterales; family Asteraceae; genus Artemisia; species Artemisia argyi. The sequence goes on along the minus strand of CM060689.1, from coordinate 16,634,470 downwards.
TTTATTGATGATAAGTTGACCCAAGTTGTGTTTGGAAAACCTTTCAAACAGTTGACCAACCTTGATGAAAAACTCATAGAAGGGTTAATTACATTCTCGGATGGGGAAGAAGATTTTGTCTATCAAATGCCCCGCACACACCCTAGGTTCAAGGATTTTCCCATGGAAAAGTATAGTAGGTATCCGCCCATAGAGATGCTAAGTGAGAATGATAAGAGAAAAGGACTTAAGTATACTCATGAAAAGAATAAAAGATACTATTGCGGATGCTTAGAATTAGGAGATGATTATAAGAAAGATGAGGCGACTATTAGATGGCTCACACTTGGTTATGTGAGCATAAGCGATACACGTTAACCCATGACCTTGAGTCTAGCTACAAGACTCATAAATAAAGAAAAGCGCTTCTTGGGAGGCAACCCATGCTTTGTGTGATTTTGTTTGTTTGTTATTTGCTTCCGTATGCATGCTTTATTTTTATTGTTGGTTGATCATGTTTCTTAATTAAATAGTGGAAATACTTTACTTTGTTGTTTTGGCCTAGTCTTAACTCCACCTAAAAGTATTTTTGCAAAAGATAAGTGTAAGGGGAAACCCCAAATATGTTTTTAAGAAACAAACCGATCATGATTCTCCACAATATTAAATGAACATGTGTATTCGTATTTGTTAGAGTCAAATGCTTGTATTGAGTCATAATGAAGTTTTGCAGGATTTTCCAGAAAGTAGGACCAAGTTTTTCCAAAAATTTTCCGAAAACTTAACATAAGAATTTCTGTAGGTCACTTCTGACGGCGTCAAGAGTTAACTCTTGATGGCGTCACGTGTAAAAAATCTGGAAATTTTACCGGTTTTGTTTTTCTAACGGAGTCTTATGGTTTTTGTGAATTATTAAGTTTTATAATCTCCAGGAGATCTGCAAACTTCATTCCACAAGCATTATATCTTATCTTGTTTTCTAGGATTTAGTAACTTATATAGGATGCCGCCGATTTTACGCGAGGTTGTTTTGTCTATTTTTTCAGGATTTACAGGTTATGTTTGACAAGAAGATGATTTATATTCTGGAAGGGAAGCTTTGATTGTTCATTTTCTTGGAGGAAGATTTAACCTGGCCACCTTATTATCCATACCGAGCGAATCAGGGGAGTATTTGATTTCATTCTCTTTACTTTTTCACTTTTACATTCTTTACTTGAACATTGGGGACAATGTTCATCTTAAGTGTAAGGGGAGGGTAAAAAGATGATACCTTACATATGCACTTTCGCTTGAGTTTGTTCTGTTTAATGGTAAATGTGTAATAAAACTATGAGAAATACTTGTTAGTGCAATTTTAGCGCCAAATTAAAATTTTTTACAACATTTAGGAGTGAAACTTTAGCCATAGCAAGCGTCTCATGGATAGGAGATTGTATGACTAGCACATAACCGTATATTCAGAAAAATTTTCCACCCAAATATGTGAGGTTCGCCTTTAGATTTGATAGGAAAAGCATTTACTATTAGTGCTTATGAGTGTACCGGTAGCATTTAGATTCTAGAACTTGCGTTAGTGATGCATCCCGAGACCGCTAGTGAGACTACATTCGTGTGGTAGGATTTACTACATGATAAGAGGCATTAGGATCACCCTTGTGTTAAACCCGTATTATAATTACTTGACCATTTAAGTCATACTACTTGGCTAGTTAAGTCAACTAATTTTTCCCACACCCTTAGCGTTGTACTCATTTTTAGTACACGAAACCCCTAGTACACCCCTCCGAGCCTATCTTTTCGTTTTTAACTTTAAGCATCTTACTTAAAGGAAGAATTTGTTACACCCCACTTAAATGTACACCCAAATCGCCTTAGCCTTCCGTGTATGCGCTCATTTTTTGTGCATTATTGTTATTTGTTAAACCCTAAGTTAACTATCTAATTGATTACATGGTTGCTAAGTCAAGTCATATCCTTGTACATATTGTTTTGGGACGATTGGGACTCATGGGTAATTACTTATTTTATGGAGTAATGGGGAAGAACATCATTTATTACCCACATATGTACGTTAATCTTAAAAGTGCTCCAAGTATTTTGATTTTCTTAATTCGAGTCATTAGAGTAGCTATTGTAAAATATGTAAAGATTCAAGTGTAAGGGGAATATTCATTCCCTATGATGTATTATTTTGGATGGTAGAGTAAGAGTGTATGCAAAAAAATACAAAAAAAAAAAAAAAAAAAAAAAAAAAAAAAAAAAAAAAAAAAAAAATCGAAAAAAAATCAAGAAAAAGAAAAAAAAATAGAAAAAGGAAAAAGAGAAAAAACATACGGACTACCATCCCGTTTCATTCTATGTTTATTTTTTGTTTTTGTTATTTTTCATTTATTAGCTTAAGTCGAGTCTAGTCTTGGTTTAGCAACGCCATATTGTACATGTAATTAACCAAGATTGTTAACTCGCCACCAGTAAAACTTCCTTTATCCAACAAAACCGTGTATTTCATATCCCTACACCTAACGTTACAACCCTTTAAAAGACCTCTTTGATAGTTTATCTTAGGTGTTTACGCCATGTGGTGGAGGTTTGATCCTTTCCCAAGTCTATGGTAATCTATTTTGTTATGACAGGAAGTGAGAGATATCTTCCGTTTCCATATTGTAATCTATACTTTATTACACCCGAGAGATGTGAGTATCTAAACACTATTTGTGAGGTGCTAGTGTATGACCTCCGTGCTTGTCTATTGGTCTTTAGTGGAACGATTATTTGTTGTAATTACTTTTATATTAGTGTTAAATGACCCCTAACTTGTATTTTGAGTAGAATAAAAGCGCATTTGCTTGAGGACAAGCAAATCTCAAGTGTAAGGGTATATGATGAGGCGAAAAATGAACCACTTTTAGGGGGTTATTTAAGCCTGGAATTGAATTTATTTGATCAAATATTGCCCTAAATCGTTCCTTTTGTGATTTTAGGTACTTTGGGAGTGAAATCTGGAAAAGGAAGCAATTCGGACGTTTTTGGAGCATAAAAGTGAAGAAAACGCCAAAGTCTTAATTTTCCTTGCTGGGAACAGTAGGTGACGGCGTCAAGAGTAACATCCTGACGGCGTCAAGAGCAATTTTCCATGACTACCCAGTACAGATTTGACGGCGTCACAAGAAAGGGCGTCAAGAGTAAAATTCATGACGGTCTGGAAATGCATAACACATGACGGCGTCAGAAGTAGATCAAGGCAGTCCGAGAAGAGTTTTGGCGGCGAGGTGACGGCGTCACAAGTTTGGTCTTGACGCCGTCAGACCCCTTTTCCTATATATAGTTTTCTAATTTTTACATTAAAAAGAGAAGTTTTGGAGAAACCCTAAGTACGAACTTGGTGTGAATTTTATAGGTTTTTCAAGGGTTCTAAGCCCTTGATACATTTCATGTGTAATTGAGATAAGTGTTCTTTTAATTCAATCAATATGTCTATGTGTTGGTTGTCTATATCTTGTTCTTGTCTTAATTCCATCATGCTAGGCTAGATCTATCTTGTGTTTGCTTGGATCTAATGAAACCTAGATGTTAATTATGTGTTGATTACTTGTTTATACTTGTTTTGGATGAATGAATTTATATGTTAGGCTTAATAAAACTGGCAGATCTCCAAATGGTAACATGCTTGAACGTCTTAGGAAACATGAACCAATTGCACTAGGTCTTTATTGGTTGTATTTAATGCATGAGCCACTGTTTATAATCCCTATGGTTGTGCTGGGCATGGTATAGGAGGAGATAAGAGCTCATAGAATTGGGGAGTTATGTGCGATACCCCATGAATGGTATTAAGGAATACAATCCGTCATCCATGCAACTATAACAAGTAATTAACATGTAAAAGATGTCTAGGGAATAGTGAAATCTAAGTAAACACATTTTCTCCACTTATTGCTCATAACCTTAGTATAATTTAGTTTATTTTCATTTCTAGTATTTTATTTTGATTGCATCTTTAGTATTGGGTTAGTTGACTAGCAACTAATTCCGCCCAAATCCTTCAAACCCGAGATTTTTACTTGCTTTCTAAAAAATATAAAAATACAAAAAGAATCATCTCTCACCTTTAGAACTAGTATTTAGGTTTTCTAATCCTAGCGACACTATTCCTAGCTGAACGATCAATCCCCCGGTACTTGTCACTATACTATACTACAACGATCAGGTACACTGCCTGGTGGGGGTTGTAAGCTTCTCAAGATCCCTTCAGAGGTAAAGCCTGGTGCGATTCCCACGTATCACATGGCCATTTTACAAGTGGGGCATTGACATCGCAGGACCCTTCCCAGTTGCAGCAGGAGGGCTAAAGTTCCTCATCGTAGCCATAGATTACTTCACAAAGTGGATTGAAGCAAAGGCGGTGGTGAGCATCACGAGAAACCAAGTAAAACGCTTTATCTGGGACAACATTGTCTGTCGCTTCGGACTACCTGGAGAGATTATATCAGATAATGGGAAACAGTTCTGCGACAACCCATTCAAAGATTGGTGCGCATAATTGAACATCACACAACACTTCGCTTCAGTAAAACACCCACAAACCAATGGTTTAGTTGAGCGCGCAAATCGCAGTCTAGGTGAAGGAATAAAAGCGCGCCTTGACAGACACAAAGGAAGGTGGGTGGACGAGCTCTCACATGTCTTATGGGCGCATCGCACCACAATCAAAACCAGTACTGGCGACACGCCATTCTCCCTTGTCTACGGAATAGAGGCCGTCATACCAGCTGAGATAGGAATGCCAACTATCCGAACAGCAGAGGTCAATGTCACAACAAATGACGAGGAGCGGCGCATAGACTTGGACTTACTGGAAGAAAGACGTGAACGCGCAGCTATACGCGAAGCAAAGGCTAAGGCAAAAATGAAGAAGTATTATGACGCAAAGGTCAAACACACCTCCTTCAGGCCAGGAGACTTTGTATACCGCGCCAACGATGCGAGCCACGCAGAAGACACAGGCAAGCTCGGACCTAACTGGGAAGGACCCTACGAGGTCACTGATGCGCTTGGCAACGGCGCATACAGGCTGCGCGATATGGAAGGTCACGACCTAGCGCGCACTTGCTTAATACAACCAATAACCTGCGCGATATAGGCATATATCTTGTAAGAAATACTTTTCTGGGGCACTTATTTTGACAAGTAAATTCCTTTTGGTTATTCTTTACAAAAACTCTTGAATATTAAGAAATTTTAAACATCGATCTTTGGTAAACCATACTGTCCATCTAATGTTGAAAACAGTCCTATCTTGCATAACTATTAAATTTTGAAACATTAAGAAAAATGTTACATAGAAAGCCGTTTGCTTAAAAATTGTAAATTCATTTACTCAGGGAAGGTTTATGAACAAAACACACAATCTCAAAACAAACTTTGAAAATCAATCACTATATTACCTCACTCATACCTTTAGGAGTTTGTGATTTGATGACATATAACTTGGGGAAAATCTTAGTAATGGAGACTAAGCACCGTAGGTGGAGAGAGACCCTAATTCATGACATTCATGCGGAGGAATCACAACCTTATCCTAATCTATTATTTTCAACAACACCCTTGACGGACCTAACCTTGTAAGCCTTTCAAAACAAGATTCATGATACCCATCTCAATTATTCCTAATAGAGGAATTTGAATTATCTCGAACTCCTAGCAATTTCATTAAGATTTCTTTGGAACCACACCACCTATCATATGCAGACCAATGGTCAGAAATTAGAGAACGATTCAAACATAGGAAGATATACTCAAAGCATGAGTGATTGACTCTAGAAATGGTTGGATTAACCATTTGCCATAAATCGGATTCTTTTACAACCATAGTTACCACACGAACTTAGAGACTACACCATTTGAAGCACTCTATGGTCGAAGTGCCAGCATCCATTGACGGATCGAAATTTGGAAAAAGCCTAACTCACTAGTCCAGTAAGCATTCATGAAATAACTAGGAATTTCCTACAAATCAAGAATCAATTACAAGTTCGATAAGCGGTAAACCATTAGAATTTCAAGTTCGTGGCAGGATTATGTTGAAAGTTCTGCCTAGGAAAGGCATGATACCATTCAGGAAACTTCATAAAGTTAAACCCGATATACACTGAACCATTTACTATTTCTGACAGAGTAGGCCTAGTGGCCGTCAGACTTGAACCTTGTTAGAGCTCAGTAGTATACACGATAAAAATCATCATCTTTTCACCAATACAACTTCAGAGACCAACACAAACTGAACTTCGGGACGAAGTTCCTTTTAAGGGGGTGAGACTGTAACAACCCGCATTTTCAGGACATTTATCCTATTCACTATTCATCAGTTACTATTCATCATTTACTATTCACCAGTCACTATTCATCATTTTACTATTCATCATTTTCGGAGTCAGTTTGTGATTCCGAGAAGCGTTCAAAAATTTTACTGTTCATATGACACTATTCATTTCCGGAAGGAAATCACTATTCACGATTGCCGTTCATTTCATCGTAAATTGAGTTTACGGGTCTTCAAATTCGCGTAACCAATGTGGTTTAGATGTGAATTCATGCATCATTCATTAATGACATTTCATATAGACTGAAATAGTCTACACATTATCATCACATTAGTTACTACACGGATATGCATTATTTCTATATACTTATGCTTAATTTGTAATTAACATTACCACTCAGTTTTTACTACGAACGTATACCCAATACTCCCGACTACGATCCTAATATATTTTCATACTCATTATAATAATATAAAATTTATATTATTAATTTACCCGGTGTTTTGAAACAATTTGCTATATTTTACGATATACGTTATTAATTTTGTCGGATTACAATATTTCAACACGACAATTATTTAAACACCCAATACTTATACAAAATGCATTTTTGTAATTTTTATGACTTCATTATGTTTTATTTTGTTCCGCTAAAATTTATTTCTAGTTAACTTAATACCCAAAATAACTAAATAACACATTATTATACATATAATACAAGATATTTATCCAACAAAGAATTAATGCATCATACCCATTTTCCCCTTTCCCCCTTTTTACGCCAATCACCCCATCCCCATCTGATATTTTTGACAAAATTTTCAATATCTTGTACTATGTATCATATATATTATTAAGAAAATGTAAATATTTTTATATAGATACTAAGTTACACATACAACACATTTTTACTAGCAAAAATTTGCAAATACTCTCTCTTGCTCTCCATATATTCGGCCATTTCCAGAAACAACAAGAAGAAGAAATTCTTTCAAGCCCAAGTGATTTACAAGTCCCATTAGTCTTATATTTTAAGGTTTTGAAATATAAACCTCTAGTTTAATTAAGTATTTTGCTACAAAAACCTCTTCATCACCACAAGTAAGTTTGCTAAACAATTTTCTTACTCTTACAATGTTCATATTTATTCTATTTCATTTTCTAGTACAAAGCATGCAAGTATACATATGCATTTATGCCACTTACTATATGATTTTTCTACTTAATATGGACTAAAAATCAATAACTAGTGTTTTTATGTAATCTATCATTTTTGGTTAAGACTAGGAACCCATGACACCTTAAGAAGGTGTATGGTAGGATTAGAGTACTTGTGGAGTTGATTTGAAGTAGATTCGTTAAGCCTTGAACAAGTCTTGATTCTTAAAAATGAGTTTTAAACACTATATATATAGATCTGTCCATTTTTGTAAAACGTGGGAAATTCAGGGTCTAGGGTGTAATTTTGGACCAAAGATTTAGAAAATACATTCCGAGACGAAACTATGGCCGAAAACGGGGATAAAAACGAGTTAATAACGAAGGAGATATGATTTTCCGAATATTAACAACGAAAAATACTTTCAAATATAGGTTCTGTCCCAAATCGCCGATTTCAGAAAACTCAGGGGTTTCCGGGTAACATTGGGTTAGATATTCAGAAAATACTTTCAAAAACGAAACCGTGGCCGCTTGAATCACTAAAATCCGAGTTACGACGAAAAAGATATGCTATTTTCAATTTTAACGACGAAAACTATTTTCTGAAAAATAGCTTGCTTTTGAACAGTTTTCATAGACTGTTTCGAGACATAAAAGTTGATCTAGCCATCCCGACTTATCAAAAATATATTAGTATGTTGTCCCACGATTCCGGGGATATAAAGAACGTAGAAAACGAGCTTATAACGAAAAAGATACAAGCGTTTGAACTTAGACGATTTTTACAAATTTCCATCAGCTTTTCTATTATTATTTTGCCGCAAAACTGTCTTTGCGAGACACCACTTTCTTGGCTGTTTTTCTCCATGATCGGATCAATTTGAGTCCGAGCCGTAGTTTTATGAAATCAAGATCTTCCAACAAGCTTTTCAAATCAATTGGCTGTTCATCGAATAGACTTGTAACGAATAAACTACAACCTCATCTATATACCCGATAAACTATATATATTTTGACAGCTTTTACTATAATGAAATTTTCTAAGTGTTGAACATAATACTTTCAAGTAACAACAATAAGAGTCGATTTTCTCATCGATCGAGACCCGTATCGCCAAAAGTTAAATGACGCGACTTCTAGATATTGTTACAAGGTTTTCAAAAACGCCGAGTTTCATCACTAACCCTTAACGTACAACATTTCGCAACTTGTTTTGCGAGGCCATTTTGGGCATATTTTCAAGTAATGAAAATGTTATTTTTGGACAAAAACCTTATATTTGCCGATAGAACACCAAACAAGGATCGTGGAGTACCGTTTCAACCTATTTCCATGAAAAGTGGTTATTAACCTAACGAGACGTCAAAAACGTATTTGTCGACGATAAACGTTATTTTCAAAACTAATGAGTGGTATCGATAACATACGTATTTGCATGTATAGCATCATTTCATTTCTTACATTAGATCATATCATTCATGTTAGGTTACGGTTAGAGATCGTGCCTCATTTCAGTATATCTACTTTTGTCATCGTAGCTATCGCACCAGGTGAGTTCATAACCCCTACTTTTACTTGTTTCACAACTGTTTTGGGGGAAGATACATGCTCCTTACTATTTAAATTCAATGCTTGTTTTACTTGAACGCGATTCATTTTCTCAAACATTACTGGATGGTTGAAATACTTGATTGATTACTTGAATACATTATGAATTACTTATTCCATCCTTGATTTTTTTCTTATGAACACAAGTTCTTGCTTTTGCGGACATAAATATAAAACTGTTACTTTGCCTGAGTTACCTATTACTGCCACTGAAGTCCCCTTTATCATGAACCGTTAATTACATGCGTGTGAGCGCGAATGCTGTGGATAGATCTATTTGGGTTGACACCCCGTCCGAGTTGGTCGCGCCAACCTGTCAAACGGACGCATATCATTCGGATTACTTCCGAGTGTCTGGCAAACACTTAATTGGGGCATTTTATACTTGATTGCATACGATTACGTCGAGCTTCGGGGTCATGAGCTTAGGCACTGTATACCTTATTTTTAGCTGTGACATTGTATTTGTTATATTGTCTTCCTACTGAAAATCTCGTGTTCCGCAAATGACTTGTTTACTTAAACATATTACTTTTGGCAGTGGGTTGTAAACACACAGGTTACAAGTCTCTTATGGCGGGACTTGTAACCGAGTGGATTTACGATGCCTTTGCTGGGAAATACTTGATTTCTGGAAACACTTGTTTACGGGAAATACTTGTTTACTTAAAACTATGAACTCACCAGCTTTATGCTGACGTTTTAGCATGTATTTTCAGGTTTTAAGCAATGGCACACTACAGGAGGTTTTGGCAGGGCATGGCATGGTCATAGAAGACTCTGATATTCATTTGGGGACCGTTTTAAACTATGTTAAGGGCCTACTTCCGCACAAATTTTAAACAATGTAAATTCAATACTTTTAGTTAAACGATTTTATTCCAAATGATTGAAATGAAAACCATTTTACACTTGTTTCGTAATACCAATTGAGTTACACCCCAGCTACATGTACGCTTCCGCTGGACCCGATTCTGGGGGTGTGACATTACACAAGCTATGTGAGGAGCTTATGTGAGCTTATTTGTCCATAACAACAACTCTAAACACATAAAAGTAAATTTGAGAAATTGAGCTTGAAATTGCAATGACTTGAATTCGTACTAAAACTTGGAAATTTATTATTGAAAAAGAATCACAATACACTGAGAAAGATAACTCAAGTTGTTAGCATTAAAAATATGTATTATGAAGTGATGGTCATTCTCATATTGTAACTTTGTGTCGTTTGTTAAGATTAGTAATAGTTTAGTCATTGGGCCTTGGACTTGGCAAGCTAATATGTTATATGCTATGTTTCATAAGCCTAGTTATCCAACCATGTAACCAAGTCCAAGCCCAAGCCCATAGAAAGCCCATAGGGCATCTCATGTATCTTACTATTTAAACACCTCAAAGGCTCATTTGAGGTGTATGCTTGTATGTGTATTTGTGTGTGTTTTAGTAATCAAAGCTCTCATATTTCCATCTCTTTCTCTATATACACGAATCACATATAAGTCACCAAGTCACCATCTTTCTTCTTCTAATCTTCTATAGTTGTGATATTTATGGTCTTACAAGTGGTATCAATCGCCTAACAATGATTTAGGAGGGTTGAGAGTTTGTGTAGTTCGTGTTTTTTAAGCCATATTTCACGTTTTTTTTAGAAAAATTCCTACTTTTCTTGTTTTTTCTTGGTTTTAACACTTTTTTTGATTACAAACTAGTGTTATAAACCTTATCTAACAAGAAAGTTTTAATCTTTTTGAAAATTTCTAGCTTAAAACATTCGACTTTGGTTTTGTACTAGTTTTCGAGATCTTAAAAAGTTTGATAAAAATCATCAAGTTTGGAACTTTCTTCAAGTTTTGGTGTTTTTATGCATAGAAGTACAAGTATCTTGGAACACAAACTTGATTTTGGAGTGCTTTGAGCTACACGATTTGGCTACCATTTATCGAGAACCTTCTTCAAGTAATCTTCAAACGATTCCGTGGTTAACTCGGTGTTTTTCTTACTTGTATAAGTTAGTAAAAACACTTCGACTTGGGATAACTTTCTAAATTGTATAATTTAGATAAGTTTTGAATTTTCTCGATAAGTGAAAATTTTCGAGAAAGGTTTGCAACAAATTTCGAGATCCTGAAAATTTTTTCCAGAAACTTGAAAATTTTCGCAATCCTGAAAAATTTTCGAGAAATTTGAAAATTTTCGCAAACCTGAAAAATTTTCGAGAAACGTGAAAATTTTCGCAAACCTGAAAATTTTCGAGAAACCTGCAAAATTTTCGCAAACTTGGTAAATTATCGAGAACTTGGGTGAATTTATCGAGAACTTGAAAAATTTTCGAGAACTTGGGTAAATTATCGAGAACACAGCAAAGTTTCGAGAATTTTGACAAAAGTGAGGTTTTTGACGAACAAACTTCAAACGGCCATAACTTTTGAACCGTAACTCCGTTTTCGACGAATCAGCTGTCAAAACGACCGCGAGACCGAGAAGAAGGACACGTTGAGGTTTCAAGGTTCCAGATCAAAATTTTCACCATAAAAACTTGCATCAACTTACTCTAAACACAACTCCTATTTCGTTGGAACGATCCAAGAATCAACTTTATCAATCTACACTTCATCCATGGCTACTCAGCAAGATATTCATGCAGCTGGTGCGGAAAACCGACCTCCAATGCTTGAAAAAGGTGGATATCTCCCATGGACTAGCCGCATGCTTCGTTACATCAAAACAAAGCCTGATGGTAAATAATGATCAACTCCATTACAAATGGTCCATTCAAGCCACGACAAGTTCAAATTGAAGGTGATCCAAATACAACACCTCCTACTCAACCATTCGTGCGTGAACAAACAGAAGCAGATTACACAGAGGAAGACAAGAAGCAGATCGCCGCAGATGATATGGCAATGCATTTAATCCAACTTGGATTACCACGGGAGATCTTTGCTGCGGTCGACAGTTGTGAAACTGCTTATGCTATGTGGGAACGTGTTAGAAGGATTTGTCATGGAACAGAGATTGGACAACAAGACGTTGAGAACAAACTTCTTACTGAATGGGAGAACTTCACATCCACTAAAGGTGAACAGATTGAGTCATACTACACAAGGTTTTGCACGTTGATGAATGAGTTAATCAGAAACAAGTTGACACCTCGAACAATTGCAACAAACATCAAATTCATCAATAACCTTCCAGAAGAATGGGGTCGTTATGTTACAATTGTTAATCAGACAAAGGACTTACATCAGGTGAATTATGATCAACTCTATGACTTTCTGAAGCAAAACCAAGCTGAGGCTAATGAAGTTAGGAAAGAAAGATTGGCAAAGAATCATGATCCTCTCGCACTAATTGCTGATACACCAACACCTATACCAGTGAACACACAACAACAACCATCATCATCTTCCAATCACAACTACATGCAACCATCCTACATTCAACAACCAACACCGGTCTACCAACATCAGTTCTACCCACAGCAACAACAACATCTTATTCCACAACAGCAATACCCACAATTCCAAGAACCAGAATTCACTGAAAATGATGAAGCTACTGCAGCATTGACACAAGCGTTTGCTTTTCTGTCAAAGGCATTCCAAGGACGCTATTACACACCAACAAACAACAACCAAAGGATTTCATCAAACACTCGCAATAAGCAGATTGCTCAGCCGAGTTTCAATATGGGCAACGGAGGCCAAATGGTTGGAGTTTATGGGAATCAGCAAGGATATGCTACTGGAATTAACATGGGGAATCAGAATATGCTGAATGCAGGGAATCAGTATGCAGGGAATCAGTTGGGCCAGTTTGTTGGAAATCAGAGGGGTCAGAATATTGGTAATCAGGCAATGGGTAATCAGAATAGAAATGTTGCAGCTCCAGTAGTTGGGAATTTGGGGAATGTGAATCAGGGTAACCCGGTAAAGTGTTTCAACTGTCAGGGTGTAGGTCATATGGCAAGGAACTGTCCTACTAATCCGAACAAGAAAGACACAACGTATTTGCAAAAAGCATTACTGTTGGCACAAAAGAAAGAGGCAGGGTTTCAGTTGAACGCAGAGGAGAATGATTTTATGGCTCTTATGGATGACATGGAAGATAGAGAGGATATCGATGCGAACTGCATATTCATGGCGAATCTTCAGGAAGCTAAGTATGACACGGATTCTGACACACTTCCTGTTTATGACACCAATGCACCATCTGAGGTATCCAACTTCAACACATGTCACAATAATGATATATTTGATATGTCTCCTCATGAGGAACAACATTCTGAGAAGCTAGCACCCACTTATGATACATACCTGGACACGCCAAGTAGTAGCAATACTCCTTCAGCGACTCCAGATGTGAATCATAATGGAGGCTTCGTTTCACAGCATGCTGAGAATGATGAGGAAACACGTGCTTTGTTTGAATCATTATTAAATAATTGTGGTATTGAAATTGAGAAAGTGAAAAAGGTCAATCGCGATGTTAAGTCCGCGAATGTAAAATTGACCGCTGAGCTTGAGAGTTACAAGGAAAACGCTAAAGCTTTTGAGTTTCATCACAAAAGATTGTCTGAATTAGAAACTGGTTATCAAAATTCCGTTTCAAGAGAAAAACAATTGCAACTCAAGTTTGATACACTTGATGTTAATTCTTTCAAGAAGATAAAAGCTTTAAACGCGGAAATTTCTGATTTACAAAACCAACTTTCTAAACAAAAAACAGCTTATACCAATCTTGAAAAAGAAAGGGATGAGTTGAAAAAGGACTTTGCAAAGAAAGAAGACAAACTTTTGGCAGAAATCGTAGAGTCAGAACACATGATTGCTCATTTAGAAGAATTAGTGGTTAAGTCGGGTCAGTCAAGTCAAACAATGAAAATGATTTCAAATCAAACTAATCCGGTTTACCATACGAAGCATAAAGTGGCTCTCGGTAACAACACCCCCTGTAATCTCAAGAAAGCTCAGCAAGCTCAGAATTGTTTGTTTAATGGAAATGTTTTGTTGGCTAAGCATGATCCTCCCGTTGTTCGTGATTCTGTGGAAACGATTGAATTGGCCGAAGAGAGCATTAATAAAATGAAACAAAAGAATCCTGATTTGAAACCCATTGATTACAACAAATTGAACAAACTTTCGGGAATTACTTTTGTTCCACAAAAAGAACCATCTGTGTTTTCCATAAAACGACCATTCGCAAAAATGTTTTCTAAAAAAGTAATTGTTTCCAAATCTCTTTCAAAAATGGAACAAATTTCTTCTAACAACACTTTTAATACAAGTGAGGCTAGAGAAATTTTGGATGATGTTAAAAAGAGAATTCAAGAACTTCAAAATATTGTTGCTTCTAAAACTTCAATCGATATTAACAACTGGCATTCCAGTTTTCATATTGAGCAGAAAAAAGTTTTTGAAAACGAAATTACTATCCCACTGAATAACATCAGTGCGAGGGTAATCCATTTTGAACGTGCTTTCTTAAAAGAAACGGCCGACTTTGTCAAGGACCACAAATCCCTGGTAAACGAAACTAACGAAACTAGTGAAAACATAAATGTTTTGGAAAACCTAAATGATTCTCTCTTCGAAGCTGTTATGATCACTGACATTATGTCCATCATTTTACAAACATATTCTGTTCATGACGATGAAAGACTGAGAGCTGAGACCTCCGAAATTGTTTCAAAATATGAAAATGCTCTTATTAAGCTTGAAAAAGAAAATGTGTCATATTTTAAACAACTTGATCGAAAAAAGGAAGAATGCAAGTATGACAAATTGTCGTATGAGCGTGCCTTAAAGAACATGAAAGAGCAAAATGATCTTTTGAGGGCTCAGCTTGAAAGTCAAAAAGGAAAGGGTGAGGAAACTAAGTTTGCAAAACCATTGACTGCGGAGAAACCAAATGTTTCAAACACGGTTCAAAAACCAAAAATGTCAATTTCACGGTTTGCTCCAAAAGTCGATGAGAAAAAGGATTTGACAAAACTAGTCACTCCAACACCCTTGCCCAAGAAAAGTGAAAATGATAAGATTATTGATAAAGGAAAAGCGGTTGTCGAAACACCAAAAGTGATAGCACCTGGCCTTTTTAGGATTAGTCCCACTAATGCGTCTGCCTCCACTTCTAAGACAAATGCGTGCAAAAAGGATAATTCTAAAGAGTCTAGTGATGCTAAAAAGGACAACAATATAAATCCTAATGTGTGTGCCTTACCTTCCACAGGATTAGAAAGCACCTCTAGGAGCAGCAGATTAAAGCCTAGGAGCAATACAAGGAACAATAGAGTCTCGCCTGTTTCTACGAGTAGTAGTAAGAATAAAGTTGAAGAAGTAGAAGAACACCCTAGGAATTTATCGCTTTGTAATAAGAAACATGATTCATCTGAATGTAATGTCGAAAGTACTGGTTCTAATGCATGTAATGACTCTGTTTGTTTAATATGCAAGAAATGTTTAATTAATGATGTTCATGATGAATGTGTTTCTAAGAATGTGAATGTTACGCCTAAACGGAAGTATGTTCCAAAGGGAACTAGTGCCAGATCTAGATCTATAGAAAGATTAGTTGCACGCTTTAGGTCTACCACTAGTAGTCGAATGCCTAGGAACTACCTTAAGTTTTGTATGTGGAAACCTACGGGTAGAGAATTCATTCTTAAGGATGGCAAATTGAAAGTTGTTCAAAATGGACAAGTAGATACCTTCTATGAATGTGATTCAGATTTTACCCCTAACCAAATGGAACCAAATTCAAAACGGTTTCCAAATACAAACTCTTCTGTTCTTGGCAGGTTATCGAAATATGTCTTTGGATCGTCGACTCGGGTTGCTCCAAGCACATGACCGGGAACTTAAAGCTACTGATCAATTTCGTCTGGAAATTCATGGGTAGTTGAAAGAAGAAATAGAACTCTTGTGGAAGCTGCTCGCACAATGCTGATTTTTTCTAGTGCACCACTATTCTTATGGGCTGATGCTGTAGCCACTGCTTGCTTTACTCAAAACCGATCCCTAGTCCATCCGAGATTCAATAAAACCCCATATGAGCTAGTGAACAACCGTAAACCTGATATCTCTTACCTTCACGTGTTTGGCGCTTTGTGCTATCCGACGAATGACAGAGAAGATCTAGGGAAGTTAAAAGCTAAGGGTGATATTGGAATCTTCATTGGATATTCAGAAAACTCGAGGGCATTCAGGGTGTATAATAGAAGAACGAAAAAGATAATGGAGACGATGAATGTGAAGTTTGACGAGATTTCACAAATGGCTTCTGAGAGATACGCTCTAGAACCCGCGCTTAATCCAATGGCTTCTAATCATAACGGATTAGGACCCGCACCAAACCAGCAGACTTCTGGACACATCAGTTCAGGACTCGTGCCTCAAGGAGCTCAGTCAACAAACACGGACAAACCTTCAGAACAAGAACTGGAAAATTTCTTCGAGTTAATGTTTGATGAATATTATGGTGGAACTTCGACAAATGCATCTCCACAACATTCCGCTACACCCGCTCAAAACCATCAACCACCACCACCACAGGATGCATCTACCACAATCGAAGCTGAAGCACCAACTACATCAACATCATCTACATCTACTCAAGCAACTCCAGTACTTGAAACTGTTCTACCAAACGTTGATGAGCAAAACCAAAACACAAATTTTCAAGAAGAACCAACAAATAATTCAAACGATGTTACGTTAGAAGAAGAAGAAGAAGTATTTGAAAACCCGTTTGCAACAGACTCTGCTGAATCTTCTTCAAGGTTACAAGAACCATCTAACACACATTCGTTACACCCAAGGTACCCTTCTATGTTTCAATGGACAAAAGACCATCCAATAGAACATATTATTGGTGAACCTTCAAAGCCAGTTCAGACGAGGAGACAACTTGCCACCGATCTCGAATTATGCATCTACGTTTGCTCAATCAGCCTCAAAGAACCAAAGAACATTCGGGAAGCAATGGCAGAAAACCCTTGGATTGAAGCGATGCAGGAGGAATTTCTTCAATACCTGTTACATGATAGTTGGGAACTTGTTGAACGACCACTTGATAAACGAGTTCTTGATCTCAAGTGGTTGTGGAAGAACAAACTGGATGAGGAAATGACTGTCATTCGCAACAAAGCTCGTCTCGTGGCTAAAGGTTATCCACAAGAAGAAGGGATAGATTTCGAAGAATCATTCGCGCCTGTAGCTAGACTTGAAGCAGTCCGGATTTTCTTAGCCTATGCAGCTCACAAAAACATCACAGTCTATCAGATGGACATTAAGACAGCTTTCTTGAATGGAACTCTGAAAGAAGAAGTGTATGTGAGTCAGCCAGAGGGATTCATCGACAAAGATCATCCAGACTACGTCTACAAGCTTAAGAAAGCAATTTATGGTTTAAAACAAGCTCCAAGAGCGTGGTATGACGAACTATCATCTTTCTTGCTCAAAAACAATTTCACAAAAGGAACGGTTGATGACACCTTGTTTATCAAAAAATTCAAAGATGACATTTTGATTGTTCAAATTTACGTGGACGACATTATTTTTGGATCAACCAATCCTAACCATTCAAAACATTTTGAAAATCTCATGAAAAGTAAATTTGAAATGTCCATGATGGGGGAACTAAAATTCTTTCTTGGTTTACAAATCCATCAGTCCCCTCGTGGTATTTTTATCAATCAAGCTAAATATACGATAGAGATTTTGAAAAAACATGGAATGGAAAATTGTGATTCTGTCAGTACACCAATGGTCACTTCACCAAAAATAGGTGCTGATTTGTTTGGGAAACCCATTGATCCGAAGAAATATCGGAGCATGATCGGTTCTCTCATGTACCTAACTGCTAGCCGCCCTGATATTCAATTTGCTATATGTTTATTAGCACGGTTTCAGGCAAAGCCTACCGAACTTCACCTCAAAGAGGTTAAACGGATCTTTCGGTACCTACGAAGCACCATTAACTTGGGACTTTGGTATCCGAAGGATTCGGAGTTTAATCTAACAGCATTTTCAGATGCAGACCATGCTGGTGATCAAGTTATAGCAAAGAGTACATCAGGTGGAGCACAATTTTTGGGTGAAAAGCTTGTAAGCTGGTCTTCAAAGAAACAAGATTGTACTGCGCTATCAACCGCCGAAGCCGAGTATGTGTCTCTATCTGCGTGTTGTGCCCAAGTTCTTTGGATGCGGACACAGCTCACAGATTATGGCTTTACTTTTGACAGAATACCTATGTATTGTGACTCAAAAAGTGCCATAGCCATCTCGTGCAATCCCGTACATCACTCTAAGACAAAGCATATCAAAGTCCGCTACCGTTTCATCAAAGAACACGTGGAAGAGGGTACTGTTGAATTATTTTTCGTTAAGACTGATTATCAACTCGCCGATCTATTTACTAAAGCCCTTCCAAAAGAAAGGTTTGACTATTTAGTTCGACGAATTGGCATGCGAAGCCTAACTCCTGAGGAGCTAGAACGTCTTCTCGAATCTTCTTGAAAAATGTTTTCAAAATCGCTTCGCTGTAAATATTTTTGAAAAACAAAATACAAAATTTGAAAAACCAACAAAAACAAAATACAAAAATATAAAATTTTCAAAAAATACAAAAACAATATAAAATCAAAAAAAAATATCTAAAAATATTCTTCTCACGACATGTCTCTCGTATAAATCAATATTCTGTACGTTTCTAGAAATGTCATTCAACAATGATACGGACATGTACAGATGCTTGAGCGGGAGTTCTTTTTAATGTTTTTCTAAAAACATGTCGTTTCTCAAAATTTTCTTCACTATGGCTTTCGTATACTTCAGTACGAAACCCGTACTTCAATGACGACTTCTGATTATTTTCAAATCAAGGACTCGTACGTTCAATGATGAATTCTTTTTCAAAAAGTTCGAGTCTAAACAAACGAAAAAGATTTCAAGCATAAACTCGTTTTCCAACAAAATTCTTGAGCACTTTTTCAAGATTGTTCAAAAGATTTCTCAAAATCTCTCAAAATTAGTGCTCAAGATAACTCCCTCAATACCATTAATAAATTTTAAATATGCTATCATTAAGGGGGAGTATAAAAAGAAAAAATGTTCCAAATTCATGCAGAATCTGTCTTTCTCTCCAAAAGATTTTTCTTAATCTGTTGATATCAAAAATATCACGATATGCTATTTTTGAGGGGGAGAAGACATGATCAAAATGTGTGGCTGAATCTCAAAAGAGCTCGACTCAGATAGTACCAATGAATTGACGAAGCTTAAATGTCAGTAATCGAAAAGACTTGTCCTGGACGGGTAATAATTTCAAGCTAGTTTAACTAGTGATGTAAGCGTGTCTCGAATAGGACTTGTCTGAGTAGAATGTACCGTATCGAGAAACTTCTTTTGGACTTGACCAGGACGGGTAATAACTTCAAGCTAGTCTAACTAGTGATGTAATCGTGTCTCGAATCGGTCATGTTCGCTGAAAGTGGATCAATTCAAAAAGTGCAAACTCCTCTCGCATGTGCAAATTTCTTTAATATTCATGAGCACATGTGAAGGGGGAGTCCTTCAAAAATTGCAAAACTCTCAAAGTGGTAACAACAAAAATGTGTTTATATTCATAAACACTTTGAGAGATTTTCAATAAATGGTTTCATGGCAATTATAGGATAGTCATGGAGATATAAGGTGACTAAGGTTAGGAAAAACCGTCCTATGATCCGCCAGAGCCGGAGGGATCTACCCAAGGACAAATCCAATAGATTAGAATTAGAAGTCCTTAGGTATGATTGAAAAAAGGAGAAAATGAGAAAGGAGAAAGAAGGGGTTGAAGAATTAAAAAGAAAAGTTATGAAAAAGGGTGAAAAAAAATAGCCCTCCAAATGTTCAACCTTAGGGCAGACACCGGGTTCAACTCATATGCTACTGGTTGTTACTAAGGTGACACCGGTATTGAAGACAAAGACGTCATGGACCCAGTGACGCACTGCACTAAACCTTCTTAACCACTCAAGTTCTCTTAAAAGAGCTTGTTTCATTCTCACGGGGAACCGGTGTAATCTATCGACCTGTCTCTTAGAGATAGTTGATATTGAAGTAGGAGACCTCTCCCTTATCTCCGCATAGGAAACCAAATGTGCACTTATCGAGTCTAGAGCCTCGAGATTCATCAAAAGATCTCATAGGAACACATGATATCTCTACACTGGTTGTTCATCATTAAGGACACCAGATGTAAACTTAAGAGTCCTACGCAGATCTTAGCAATCTGCCAGAACATTTATGAGAGGATTCACATTTGTGATTCTCAATGATTGAATGGAAACTCCTGCCAGGGTCAACATCAAGCAGCCCTGACAGCAGGTCACTTCGGTAATTCTTTATGGATTACGCTTAGTGTTCTCGGTGGTTTCAAACGGTCTACAGTCGTGGAGTGATCCCCAGCGACTCACCCAGTCATTGAGCTACTTAGTAGGTCTCGTATGCTCTCTCGAGAGTATTTGATATGGGAACGGCCTTGGTAAGGGTTAGAAGGAGTCTTCACACTATGCTGTTGACGATCTCTAATTCTTATCTGTAAGTACCGGATGTTTTATTGCTAATTGTTTATATACAGGGACACTTCATCTCCATGGCGACAGATTCCACATGCTCATACATACATCTGGAAGTTAAAGAAAGCTCCCTCAAAGATCTATACAACACAAAGTTCAGAGAAAGATTCTACGCCAAAAAGAAGAATCTACAAAGTATAAAGACTAAAGATCAAAGTGAAAGAAAGGGAACCACGTGCATATGAATATCAATGTCCAAAGATGTATGAGCATGTTGGAATGGCAAACAACCACCACAGACGCAGAAGTGACAAAAGGCAGATAACTCCACATCACAAAGGAACAAAGAACGATGAAAATTCAGTTATCAAAGATCACAAAGCATGAAGGAACAAAGACTAAAGACTTTTCTACAACGACACACAAAGTTAAAGACAAAGAACACAGAAGATCAAGTCACGTGGAGCATCATTCGAATGACCACCCCTTAGGGGGAGATTGTTAGCATTAAAAATATGTATTATGAAGTGATGGTCATTCTCATATTGTAACTTTGTGTCGTTTGTTAAGATTAGTAATAGTTTAGTCATTGGGCCTTGGACTTGGCAAGCTAATATGTTATATGCTATGTTTCATAAGCCTAGTTATCCATCCATGTAACCAAGTCCAAGCCCAAGCCCATAGAAAGCCCATAGGGCATCTCATGTATCTTACTATTTAAACACCTCAAAGGCTCATTTGAGGTGTGTGCTTGTATGTGTATTTGTGTGTGTTTTAGTAATCAAAGCTCTCATATTTCCATCTCTTTCTCTATATACACGAATCACATATAAGTCACCAAGTCACCATCTTTCTTCTTCTAATCTTCTATAGTTGTGATATTTATGGTCTTACACAAGTACTTGAAAGCTGAAACATAAGCTGGAAATTTAAATTGACTAGGTACGAGCTAAGGAAAAATAAATTACACTAGATAACTATTACATTTCCTCCATTCTTCTTATTTATTGACTAAAAAGCTTCCTTGTCGACCTCTGACTCTTTCCCACTTCATCTTAGCCCTTGAATTTATCAAATTCATCATAAACGTACAAGTGGCAATTTTGGCGCCAAAATTGCTTTTGAGCTGTAAGAGTGGTTTGAGGGCAATTAAAGAATTGTGGAATCATGTGGAGGTGGAGGGGACAAATTGGGAAGTAGACATGGATTTTTGTGGAGAGTAGCCATGAAAAAAGGGTCTGTGTGGTTAAGGTTGAGTGTAGATTGGTGGAGATGCATTAAATGAAAAGTGGGGTGAATGATGAGGGGTTGTGAGGTATAGTAGCCAGCTGGGGTGGTGGTGAGGTGGAGCAAAACCATGGTGGTTTTGGTTTGCAGAGGGAGGTGAGGGGGATGAGCAGTTGTGGTGGTTTAGGGAAGATGGGTCAACGGGGTTTGACCCCGTAATAACTAAGGGGGTGTTGGGTTTTTGCTTTGGTGGGCTGGGAAACCGGCTAGGCCCAAAAAAATATAAAAAGGGGTGGGCTAGTGGACTAGATTGGGATTTGGGGTTTATAATAGTTAAAGGGTCCGTTTGGTTAATAGTGAACAACAAGGACCAATTGTGTAATTCGGCCAAAGTTGAGGGACCTGCTGTGACAACTTTTCAAACTTCATTCAAGGGACCATACATGCCATACTTGAATACCCCAAGGACCATAAATGTATATTTTCCATTTTAATATTTCCGGGGACCTTTTCTGCCAATTCCACAAACTCCAGGGACCAAACCTGTAATTTTCTGATTTTTGAAGGGTTTAATTTGTAACTTCTCAAAAGTTATCATAAGGACCAATTTTGTCAATTTAGAATAGTGCAAGGCTTATTTTTCACATTTTCCATTTACAAAACATTAGGGACTATTTTTGACATTTTCCAAACTTGAGGGACTAAAGTTGTCATTTTGCGATTTTTAAACTTTAAAGGACTTTTCTTGACAACTTATGAATCCCTAAGGACCTTTGATGATATTTTTCATGTTTTGATTTACCAGGGACTAGTTTTGCCAATTTTTCAAAGTTCAGGGACTGAAACTGTAAATTATGTGAAATATTTTGTTTTTCATCAGTTTTCAATCCTTTTGCATAAAAACACAATCCAGGGATATTTTATGTATTTTAAGGCGTTCCTGTGTGTTTTTATATGTTTTTGCGGTTTAAATGTAACAGAAATGATAAGTATTTACACACTCATCATTGACCCTAAAAATTATTGCACAATAATGAAAGTTCAACAAACCGTCACAAGTATGAAGTATGAAAAATCCAAAAATAGAAGTGATAGTGGAATAAAGGAATAAAGAATAAATTTTGGAAAACGGGGCGTTTACGGGAATAAATAATTTTTTAATCTCTTTTGAACCTCCTTGCTACTTTTCAAAGTTAGTAGAAAGAGTATCAAAATTATTTATCTCAAAAGCGTGAATTAATCACATTGCGTGAGGACACGGCAATACTTTAGTCGGGAGGATTTTGGTGTGTGTTAATTTACATACCTTTATTTGACCAAAAATGGACCCAAAAAGACCAAGAACCTAGCTAAAAATGCCAAATATATGTTTGTTTTTGTGTTTGTGCATGTGCAGGTACCGGATATGAAAAATGGACAAAAGACGAGCACGAGATTTGGAAATAGCATGAAATTACGGGTTCAATGTTAATTTTATTTGGAGCATCGAGGCATAAGACGGAATTTTTAAAGATTAAACGAAGACTAATCGGAGCCCAAGTAAATGAAAAGATGGCACTTTACGCAATACTAGGCCCAGCAAGCACCACTAGCAAGTTCAAGCCCATTTACTTGCATGGCCCAAAGAAAGAAAATATAAAAATGGATGCAGGCCCAAGTATTAAATGATGAAATGAGTTTATGATGGCACGTGATTCCTTTTTGCTCTTTCTCCTCAACAAACAAATGAAAATAATATTGCAAGGTTGCAAAATGGAAGGGCACGTGTGGCACTTTTGATTTAACGATGCGAATACCAACGCACAAAGACGAAATGGAAATTAGTATTTTAGAGTGGCACATGAAATAAAGAAATGAATCTCACCTTTCAAAGGAAACAAATGAAAACAAAAATAAAAGGCACGTGATGGCTGTTTTGCAATATTGGCATAAGCGACAAAATCAAGAGAAGATAAAAGAATGGATTGATTGACCAGCACTTGTATCTCACATTCACAAAATAATACATTAGGCGCGTGGTCCTGTCCTCTTTCTTTTGCTCCAACTCCATCACACGTTCCATTCTTTCTTATCAACCAACCAAACGCTGCCACCTTACTGCTGATGACGCAACATCAACCAATGAAATCATGCCACATCCCCTTTATTTGCTGGCAATAATAGAAGGATCCAGATATTTCGAGAGGCTCATTTGCTATAAATACCAATCATTTGGGAGCAGTTTGATCAGCTTTTCTTACATCATTTTCACACACACTTTATTTTAATAGTAGTTTTTAGAGTAGTAGTAGTTTATTTTTAAAGAGTAGTTTTGTAGTTTACTTGAAGTGGTCATTGTATTGTAGTTTATTTTCAAAACTTTATTGTAATCTTTTTAGCTTTTAAATGAAGATGATGTTTTCTTTTAATGGTCCAACTTAGCTTATTACTCTTTTCACCTATTTCTTTTATTTATTTTTATTTTTATCTAAAAATCTCTTTTAGCTTAATAGCTTTTTGAAGCTTATTAAATTAGATTATTCAATAACCACTTTTTTATTTCTTAATCTTTTTTCATAACTTCTTTAGTATTATTAGATCTAATAAATTTTAGCTTATATTCATTTAATCTCTCTTTTTTTTAAAGCTTTTTTTTAAATAAATCAAATTAGCTTAATATTTTTCATCTCCTTAGTTTATCTCTTATTTTCTTCTAATCAATCTAGCTTTTTAGCTTTGGTTGATTCATAACTAGTATAGATCTATTAGCTTTCTAGCTTTTTGGTTCTATTACTAGTTTTGCTAGATGAGATTAGCTCATCTATAGCTATTTTAATCTAGATCTAGTTTATTCAAGAGCTTAATTGTATTAATGTTGCATAAAGTTGTGATTTTTCTTAGTCTCTCATGGTTCTCTACATAAGGCGAGGAGCTTAAGGGTTTTATAAGCTTACTTATTAATAAAGCTTATAGCTTTTCTAGTTTTTATAAAGCTAATTAGTGATTAAAGTCAAAAACTTTATTTACTAGTTGGTGATATTAAAACTATTAAAGAAATAAACTTTATAATTTGACAAGTTTATAAAATCGGGTGGTATTATTCTCGTCGCGTTAGATCGGGTTCTACTTTCTATTCATTTTCACTTTTAGATATTTAGTTTATTAATATGATAATGTTTGTTGGATTATTTGTCTTTATTAGTTTAATTGGTATGCGTAGCAAGTAGCTTATTAGTGTTTGTTAAGTGATATGGATTAGTGATTTAAGTGTGGATTAATAAAAAGGGATTGTGATTAATAATAGTGAGATTATTTAGATTTGTGATTTTATTATTTGAAGGGCAAAAGCCGGAGAATAATCAAATTACACATCTAGTAATTATTTTCTTTTTAAAGGATTATTTTCAAAATAAACCAACGTTGTGAGAAAATAGTCTTGTCTAAGGAATATAATTCGTCGTCAAACCTTATTCCACACTTAATGAACTTTTCACGTCACTTAGCAAACATATTTCTCATATATCATTTTTAGAATAATCTAGTTGCCTTAATTTGCTCATTTTTAGACTAGATTGCGTTTTAGGTTACTTGAGCTTTACGTGCTTGTTTTATATGCTTGATTGTTGCCTTTTAGTTTACGTTTGCTATTGTAGTCTTAAAACTCCAAAAATCACTATTATAATTCCCATTCACTTCACGATTTACGAACCGAATTCGAAATTCCATTCTACCTTCGTTGGGAGAACGACCCGGGAAATACTTTCACGAGTATTTCTTCGGTAAAATAAACCTTTACTAAAACGACTTAATCACTTATCATATAACATTATAGCTACTTTAGCACCAAAAAAAGGGTTCTAATATCTCAAAGAAGATTATGAAACCAATTTTTTGGTCGTATAAAATGTTTATTAACAACCTAAATAACGTCCTAATAACAACATATTATGACACTTTTACAATGTTAAGCGTCCTTAAAAATTAATTGTTAGGATGGTTAATAAGTTTAATAGGACAATTTCAAAGTCCTGACAAGTCATATGATAGGACGCTATTTTCAGCATGCACACTCTATTATTACGATATGAATAAAACATCAACTAATTATTAAATGAATAAAATGAAATTGTATTTCAAATAAGCAATTGTCATAACAAAATCACTAAACATAAATAAGGTAGACACTATCCAACATAAAGTCTCGTAACATTAAACAATAAATTAAAGCAACAAGAAGCTTAGTCCGGGGTCATCATGCATCCTTTCTCAATCCTCACGGACCACCTACAAATAAACACCCATGTATAAGAATTAAGCTCCATGTTAGTAAAATTATTGTTAGTACAGAAACACCGCCGAAAACGAATTCGCACCCTCGGTATCATTAATTCAGCGAGCAAAAAAATAAACAAAACCTTTATATCAGAATAAGGAATAAAGCAAACCTGGTCCTTAAATCCACTCGAAAGCATCTCATCAGCCTCATCCAGCACAAACATCTTGATATAGTCAGACCACAATGACTGCCTCCTCAACATGTCAAACACACGACCAGGTGTACCAACAACAGCATGGACACCAGCGGAGAGAATACGCTGGTCCTCACGAACACTGGTTCCACCAACACGACTGAAGTGACTTAGGAGGTTGTATGCATTAAACTTAAACTTTAGGCAATTTTCAGCCCGTTTCCTTTTTAGCAAACTTGTTGACTATAATCATTTGAAACATAACCCAATCCATCCCACTCACGGGTTGAAATTGCTATCTCTAAGGGTAAGCTTCAAAGATCTTGAATGAATATAAGAGAGAAGTTACAGAGTGGTTCTTACACAAATGAAGGCAGTATAATGGCCACCTCCCATGTTTCCATAATGATTACTAATCGCATAGAGCATATATCGGTGACCTGATCTTCCATTGCCGTATGCAACAGATTGTGACAAATCAAGATCATGGATAGGGAAGTCAACGTATGTTTCCAGTTTATTCTTAAAATATCTGCTGTATAAGAATCTCTTCAAATGAGTTACTAAGATCTCTGGTAATCTCCATAGGTCTAGCTTCTTACTGGCCTGCCGATGCTTTTTGCAGCTTGGACAGTACCTATATGTAAGACATATCAAGATAACTAGGAGAATGTAAATCAGATCATATTATCTCATGAAGACGTTTGACCAATCTGTGCAAAAGGAAACATATGCCGACTCTAAGGGCTTTTGGATTTGCATTTGAAACATATGCCGACTATATAATAACTGAGAATATCAGTATCAATAATCAGTTTTTAATGTTGCATTAACAGAAAATGCTTCTCATTATCTGAGTAAAAAATAAGTGAGATAATAGGCTTCATACTAGCTAAAACATAACTGATTATTAATGAGAATAATAAAATTACCTAAGCATCCCTTCTTTTGACATAGACCTTTACACCAAGATAGTCACCGAGTGCACGCATAACTTTCTCAATTTGTTAAGCAAGTTCACGAGTAGGTGCCAAAACCAAGGCTTGGCATTCCACCACGTTGTAGTCGAGTTGTTGAAGGATGCCAGAGCAAAAAGTTGCAGTCTTCCCTGTTCCAGATTGAGCTTGTTGAATGACGTCAAGACCCTTGGTGAAGGGCACAATTCCCCTTTGCTGGATTGCGGATGGTTTCTCAAAACCTACATTTACATAAATGATGTGTTAAAGAATAAATAAACGTTTAACGATATGCACGGGCAATATATTGCAAACGAGACTTACCATATGCATAAATGCCTCTCAGAAGATTCTCTAGCAAACCCATGGCGTCAAAAGTTTCGGTAACCTCATCGTATGATGTAAAGAAGTCTTGTCCGTCGGTTCAAAGCCTGTGTATCGACTCAGCAGATATAAGCATTTACAGAACAAGTATAAACAATACCAAACAAGCGAATAAAAAACAGACCACAAGGCAAAAAGAAAGTACAGAAAGGGAAACTTACAACTCATCCATTTGGGAATCAAATTGACGAGTGTGACAACCGGCAGTTTAGGGAGCTATTTTAAAAACCCGCATTTCAATTTACGTTCATTTATAATTTTTATCTGAAATTTTTATTTCACAACGAACTTGTAAGACCTATTTTATGGATATTTTATTTAATGACGTTATGGAATTCGTGAATTATGTTCATAATTCATTTTTGATTATATGATCGGTGATGTATATTTGAATTCTCACTTGGTACTACGTTGACTTTGGCACTAGGATTACCTAACAAAAAGTTTGTGATTCGTCTTAACGAGTCCGACTATATTTTTAATTAGTTACGAGATGTTCTCGAGTGATATTGAAGTTTTAAAATGAGTTCGGGTTCGGGCCACGTGTTTTTACAATTACCCACGTTACCCGCTCAACACCGTAGTAATATTATTATTACTATTATTATTATTATTGTTATTATTATTATTATTATTATTATTATTAACTAAAAAAAATAATAATAATAAAAGAAGAGTAAATTACAAAAGCCGGTCCTTGTGGTTATTTTGGTTCACACACAACACTCACTCACCACTCTCATTCTATCTCTCTCTAACTCATCCTCCCCATCTCATAAACCCTAGCCGCCCACAAATCCGGCCACCACCGTCGTGTTTCCGACCACCCAACAAAACTAACACCACCATTTTATTCCCCTCTTTCCCCTCTTTCTTTTGATATAAGAAACTCACCCTAGAACTGTCATTAACACCACCAAATCGCTATTTATCCATTCGAATTTGTTGTAGTTTTCTAGATCCGTGTTTTTGGAAGATTAAGAAGGTGAGAGGAAGCTATTCATGGGTTTTGGGAGCCACGAATTGGCTTTTATCCGTGGCTACACGGATAATTTTTGGAGAATCGAAATGGGTTTTAATGGAAATGATGTTTTAATGATTAAAAGATAGTTTGGTATCCGGGTTTCATGGTTTGGTCATGGTCGACTCGGAACCGAGAGCAAGCTCTCGGCTTATTTTTGGTTCGAGCCCCTTGGTGGCTTTGGTCCTTTGATTGATTGATTGTTTGGTTGTTGTTGTCGAGGAGGTGTACCTCGATCCGATGCTAGCCGAGACCATGTGGTCTCGGGGTTTCTCTTGTGCTCTTTGGCCATGCCGAGACCCTCATGGGGGTTCTCGTTGAGTGTGGTTCGAGCCTTTGGCTCATATGGTTAATGTGGTTCGACCCTTTTTGGGTCGCGGCTTTTAGCCGAGTACCACTTTGTTGCCGAATGGACCATTGGGTCGAATGGTTTACTTGGTCACTTTGTTTTGGCTCTTGTGAGCTATATGTTACTTGTGATGTTTGATTCGAGTTCAAGTGACTCGCGGTTCGGAGCCGAGACTCAAGTGAGTCGAGGGCTCGGGTCGGCTTGGTAAACCGACCCACACATTAACTTGGTTAATGTTATATACTTGTAATAATAATTGTGAACTTGGTTATATTGTTGTGGTATTCATTTATCGGCCGAATGCTTTGGTTGAGTCGAGACCATTGTGGTCTCGACATGGGATATAATTATTGGTAATTGAGGAGTTGTTGACGAAAGTGATTGGGGACCGATTGTGAGACGGTCGTTAGATTGACGGAGATAGGTTAGTCGGGTGCCGTAGTCGGACCCTATTGTTGTAGCCCGTGGTTTGAGATTGTGATTGGACGGAGATTGGTTATTTTATGACTTTTGCTTATTATTGGACTTGGACAATGAGCCGAGAGTCATGACTCGGACATATGACCATTTCGTATAACTCAATAACTATTAAAATTAAAACGAGAATAATAAAACTCGTAATAATAATTATTGATAATATGAACGTTTATATGAAAGAATATACGTGAATTACGTATATATAACTATATAAACGCGTATATTAATAATAATAATAATCACGAGTCGTATTATAAATAATACGATTAGATATATATTAGGCTACGAAAGTGGCGTAATATTATTAAACGTATTATTATTATAAAAATTGTGTTATAAACGGGAAACTCCCGACAATTATGGAACGTTTAATAAAATGTCGTTTTGGATATATAACGGATAAACTTATTGAGTTAGGCGAAATTGTTGTCGCTCGGGTCCAGGTAAGTTACTATTTGTGACGTTCGTGTTGTCACGGATATATGGCGACTAATATAGACGTTTTCTATAATTAAATAACCACCTAACCGTAAGGTTGAGCCGGGTTATTTAGCTATATGAAACGAACATATTAGTGGGCATCGTATCCTACGACGCCCATAGGTTGTAGTATATGTAAAGTGTAATAGATTGCGAGTGTATATATATCGGGAAATCTGGCCAATTTGACGATATATATGAGGAATTTATTAAACTATGATATATACTATATAGTAATTATGTGCTATGTGCTTTAGATTGGGTGTAATCTTGGAACGGTATGTTACGTAAATAAATATGAGGATTATCAAATCGACGGATTTGGTAAACTTTGGCGATTTATTTAAATGATATATTGGGCTAATATTAGATCTATAGTTTATTTATTTTTCTATGTGTGATCTTGTTGGTTTGTTTTGAGTCGACCCACCACCCGTATGGATACCAAACGCAAATACACCAAACTAATACGAAATGGATTTTCGGAAATAAAACGGATTCTCGTCCGGGTTTGGGAATATTATATATTTGAGGAAATGATTTCTAAAAGAGTTAATATTGTTAGGTCGTGCCAAGTCCGTAGTTGCTGTTTCGTGAGTTATCATACATCTTATTTCTACCTACCTCGTCTTGCTATTTTCTGGACTTGAGGTGAGTCATAGCCCCACTTTTTACTCTTGAACTATGTTTTCAACGATTGGGGTGATAAACGTGCAAATCATTTTACGTGGACTATTTCGCTTTTATATTATTTCTAAACTTGCTATGCGTATGGACTAGGATCTATTGTCAGCTTTAGTCACACCTTTTGTGTGTACTATTCAAGGTTGGCTTATTTGGTTATTGATGGATTGTCAGCTTTAGTCACATATATGTTGTGTGTACTATTTAAGGTTGACTTATTTGGTTATTTGGAATTGTCAGCTTTAGTCACACGGTTCGTGTGTACTATTCAAGGTTGGCTTATTTAGATACTGTAGTGTGCACCTATAGGTTATTAATATTTCGAAGGTTATCCGAGTTATTATTGGTATTGCGGGGGCTACCCGAATATCTATGCTAGTACGGAAGGGTATCCGTGTGTTTTGTTAGTACGGAAGGGTATCCGTGTGTTTTGTTGGAGCGGAGGGTATCCGCAGGCTTTTAACGAATCCTTAGTCTAGCTAGCAAGCGTTTTGCGTATATGTCCACTATATTATTAGTTGAATTTAAACCTATGATCTCACCAGCGAAAGCTGACTTTTAGCACGTTTTCTCAGGTAATTAAGTGTTGAGATGCATGCTTGGAATGGAAGGCTCGGCCAAGGCACACGGTTCATGGATCTATTTTTCTAAACTCTGATAATTAAATTTGGACCTATTGTTACTTTATTTTGGGCCTGACTCTGAAGTATGTTGGGATAAATGTAAACCTAAAACCCCGTTTTGGTTGTGTTTTTATTATGTTTACTTTATCTCGTTCTATATTGTCTTGTGTTGGATACCAATCCCCGTAGCACCCTGAAAGCTTGTTGAGTCTTCCGCTGTATCAAATTTTGGGGGTGTTACAGATTGGTATCAGAGCCAAGGTTATAGAGAACTAGGTAAATAAACGCCTAAACTATAACCGTATTTTTATAGAAAATGATCCTTGACCACCGCCCGCCAGTCCGCCAAGCCGAAGCATCTTCTATTATTTGAGGTATTATGAGATATTTGAGACGATTTGAGGTTTATGGATTTTAGTAATAAGATGGCGTTCTCGAGGATTTATATGGTCTTTATGTTTTATAAACATTTTAGTAATGCGGTGTTTGAAATTCTTTTATTAAGATTATATATGGAATTATTTGATGAGTATATTTGGTGCGATTTTATGAGTTGTGATTTAAGTTGTTTTGAAACACTTACACCTACCCTACGCCGTTGTCACAGACTATGGCCTCCCATATGCCCGATGTCGTCGAGGATATTCTTACTGCACCGGTTTTACCTGCACAGTTCATTATGGCATCTGATGACCCTTACCAGATGGCCATGTCTTCAGCTACTGTATCACAGGCAGCTTCTACTTCAGCATTACCTGCTGCATCTACGCAGGGACCCTCATCTTCTCTAGGGCTCCCTGGTACATCGAGGCAGCTTACTCTTCATCAGGCTTTGGCTTGTGTGGCACCACGCTTTGCCCACCGAGCTACGACACGCATGTCGGTACGCCCTACTCCATCACCTTTACAGATTGATGCTCATTCTCTTCTGTCTGAGGCGCCACCCACATCACTGCGTCGTCGTCCTAGATCACCTACTACATCTTCACATGGTTCACCTAGTAGGAGACGACGAGTGATGAGGTACTCTTCCGATGAGGAGGAGAAGGAGTACGAGGGTGAGGATGAGGCTGATGACCCTGAGCGGGAGGATGACCCTCAGGAGGCTGAGCAGGGTGATGATGACGACCCTGACGAGGAGGATGACCCTCAGGAGGATGAGATGCCTGATGATGATGATGAGTTAGCACCACCAGCTCAGGCTGAGGAGCCTGATTCACCTGTACACCCGATTGAGCCTGATTCACCTGATCATCCGTTCTTGTTTGAGTTGCCACCTGGTAATCCCGTTGAGTCGGATGCATCTTCGGAGGTTTCTGCTGAGCATGCAGAATTGGGTGAGATTGGCAGGTTGTGGGCTCGGATTACTGAGCTTAGTGAGAGAGTTGCACGTGTATCTGATCGACTTGAGAGAGTCATTGGAGAGTTTTTAGCATATTTGAGAGTTGATTTGACTGTCGTTGTGGGCAGAACTACTGAGCTGAGGAGAGTTTTGATGGATGTCCACGAGCATATCGATAGTTTGCAGCGAGGATTTGTTACTGCTCGTGAGGCCGACCGCAAGCTTTGGCAAAGGAATGCCGAGCTAGAGAAGGAGGTGGCTGACCTCAAGAGAGACCGAGACACCCATAGCGTGGAGTTAGGATCGTTATGGAGGGATCTTGATGGCTTGAGGCAGGAGTTGAGGATTCTCCGTCAGCCACGTGACTAGTTGTTTGAGTTATGTTATCTTATTGCTTTCTTAACCGAGGAGTGTTCGGTTAGAAAAGCTAGTTATCATATTTTGATGTATTTTGTTCGGTATTCGTCTCTTTTTGGAACGATTAGTATGTTTTGTGTTATCTATTAGTCGGAACGATGTTAGACCGCTATTGTATGGTTGATGATTATTAGTATATGGTACTATGTGATTTTGGGTGTTATGGAAATTGAGTCCTTATTCGCTTATTTGTTGTTACGTAGTATGTTGTTGCTATTTTTTTTATGACTTGATTCGTTGAGATGTTGTGTTGAGCATATCGATAAGTTCTATTGGAGACTCATGAACTTGTGTGATGATATAGATCAATGGCACCCCGTCGAAACCCTGTTAGGTCTACCAGGACTGGTCCTGCTGTGACTACTCCTGCTCGCCGAGGTCGTCGACCTACTCAAAATGTTGAAACCCCTACTTCTGACAACCTGGACACCACTAATCGTAAAAACAGGAATCAAAATGTTGATGTTCAGGGAGACAATGATCATGTTCCACTTAATGCACCTACCGTGGATCAAGCAATGATCAACCAACTTGTCACACCCCCAAAATCGGGTCCAGCGGAAGCATACATGTAGCTGGGGTGTAACTCAATTGGTATTACAACACAAGTTCAAAAATGGTTTTCACTTCAATCATTTAGAATAAAATAGTTAAATCAAAAATATTGAATTTACATCGTCAAAAGTAGTGCGGAAGTAGGCCCTTAAAAGTAGTTTAAAACGGTCCCCATATAAATTATCAGAGTCTTCTATGACCATGCCATGCCCTGTCAAAACCTCCTGTAGCGTGCCATATGCTTAAAACCTGAAAATACATGCTAAAGTGTCAACACGAGGTTGGTGAGTTCATAGAGTTAGTTTAACAAATAAAGTATATAGAAAAGTGATCACACAGCAAAGGCATCGTAAATCCACTCAGTTACAAGTCCCGCCATAAGAGCCTTGTAACCTGTGTGTTCACAACCCACTGCTAAAATATAGTTGCATGTTTAGTAGTCAAGTACCCGCGGTCATAATAAGTCACAATATAAGCACCACCTATATAATAATGTATGCCATGCAAAGCCCCTAATTAAATAATATGCGTCCCGTAACATGGTGGACGAGAGGTTGGCCGACCTCTAATAGCGCTATCCATACTACTAATAGGCATCGAACAATGCGAATGTACAAACAGTACATCATACAACTATTATATAAGATTAAGAACGCTCCGAACATGGGAGACTTAGCACACTCCACCAATAAGGCGAGACTTTAGGGTTAAGAACGCTCCACCAATAAGGTGAGACTTTGCACGCTCCACCAAAAATGGCGAGACTTTAGGTCATAGTACGTACGGTACATTAGGGTCAAAAGTTTAAGTCAAGTTCAAAAGTCAAGTCAAGTTCAAAACAAGTTATAAGGTCAAATGAGTTCAAAGAGTCAAGTAGTAATTTAAGTAAAAACGAGCATGTATTCTCCCCCAAAAAGTTAACAAAACAATTTAAAAGAGTAGGGGCTATGACTCACCTGGTGCGAATAGCTACGATGACAAAAGTGGATACACATAAATGAGGTTCGATCTCTAACCGCAACCTAATATGAATGATAGTGATCTACTTAGATCATGAAAAGGATGTAATGAATGCACATGCACATGATACCTATACCACTCGTAACTTGGAAATAATTGTTATTGTCAAAGTGAAGTATTTTCCATACTTAAGAAAAATAAGTCCAACTAGAGTAATAAAAACTTGTCGTAACATATCGTATATAAAAACGTTAGTGTTATATTCCTCGTTTTGAAAACCTTAAGATATCGTCTAGTAGTCGCATAAATAACCCTTGGGTCGTACGTATTCGTTTGTTAAGAATATAGTCCTTAGTAACGTTTCTAGAAAAATATACCATTTAGTACGTAAGTTATTATTTTTATTTGTGACCATATATATATATATATATATATATATATATATATA
Source organism: Artemisia argyi (assembly GCA_030686995.1). Lineage (NCBI taxonomy): Eukaryota > Viridiplantae > Streptophyta > Magnoliopsida > Asterales > Asteraceae > Artemisia > Artemisia argyi. Next base: position 16,599,468 of record CM060689.1, on the reverse strand, counting down.
TATATATATATATATATAGTTTTGACAATGTTAAAACGGGTATAACTTGGTCGTTATAGGTTCATTTCCCTCGTTCTTTATATCCACGGATTCGTTTTCGTATATACTAGTATATTTTTGATAACTCGGCTTCTCTAAGTTACGTTTAATGCTGCCAAACAGCAAGCAGTTTTTAATAAAATAGTTTTCGTCGTTAAATTTGCAAAAATCATATCTCCTTCGTTATAAACTCGTTTTAATCCGTTCTTTCGCCTAAAGTTTCGTTTTTGAAAGTATTTTCTAAATCTTTGGTAAAAAATTAGCCATCAATCACTGATTTTCCCACGAAATCAAAATAGGGACAGTAGGTATAAATATAGTTTCAAAAGTCATTTCTAGTGTTCCAATCTAGTTTCTAATTCAACCAAACCACTTTCAATCACCACAAATCTAGTCTAATCTTACCATACACCTTCTTAGGGTGTCATAGGTTCCTAAACATCATAAACCAAGTGGATCTAACAAGGATCTAACTATAATCCATTTCTAGAGATCAAAAGTTATATATATATATATATAAATGAGTGGTATAACTAACATATGCATGTAGATCTTGAATGGAAATCATATGATGATAAAAATAACATGAAGAAATTATGAACAAGAGTTTGACAACTTACAAGAAAGATTTGAGATGATTTGGATGAAAAAGTATAAGAAACCTAGGGATTTTTACCACCAAACCCCAACTAGATCATGATTAGGACATGATTAAACACTTGATCTTCAAAAGTTATGGTTTATTGTTGTTGTTCTTGTTGGAGCCGAGCACCACCCAAAGAGAGAAAGGAGAGAAAGCTATCTAGTTGTTTTGGTGAAAAAAATGAGATGAAATGTGTAGTTATTGATATATATATTTCTCACAAAGACAAGATCCATAATTTGTGGAAATAAGTGAGGGGGAGGGATGGGTTGTGTTGATGGCTATTAATGTTCTTGTCTCCCTAGTGTAAGTATTACTAGTTTAGTTGGTGCATTGGGTGTTATCGGGTACTGAGTTAACTAAAAATAAACCGTGACGAGTTGAAGTAAAATATGATGAAGTTAATTGGGACATAATAAAGTTATAAAAATTGTGAAAATATGTTGGGTATAAATATTGAGTGTTCGGGTGATTATTGTTTAGTTTTTACGAAAACCGTCGTAAATAAATTAGGCGTACGATTAAATTAAATAAATTTCCAAAACACCGGGTAGATTAATAATATAATTTTTATATTATTATTATGAGTATAAAAATATGTTAGGACCATAGTTGGGATTATCGGATCAATTATTTAAAATAATAGCTCACAAGATAATGTTTATTAGGTAGACAACCGTACGATTACAGAAAAGACGCAACCCACGTATAAATGACAAATTTTCTCCGGAGGTGAATAGTGTTTTATGAATAGTAAAATTTTAAAAACGCTTCTCAGAATATCAAACTGACTCCGAAAAAGATGAATAGTAAACTGATGAATAGTGATCGATGAATAGTAACTGATGAATAGTAAATGTCGAAAGTTCGGGAAAAGACCAGAATTTACGAGTTGTGACAGTCTCTACCCCTTAAGGGAACTTCGTCCCGAAGTTCAGTTAACGTTGGTCTCCAAAGTGTTATAAAGGTGAAGATTCATGAGATGAAATGACCAGTTGACGTGTTTTCAGGCGACGGTTTACGAAGTGATGAAAAGCATAAGCGTTCTGACAACGAGGGTATACACACACATAAATGAAACATTTTGAAATTGAGTAGAGGATTCAATCCAGACAAAATTTTATTATAACCATTCTCAGTGTTGCAAAATTCACTTCTGAGTCAGACATAGGTGGTCAGCCTATATCTCACTATCCCGGGTTGAATATAGATGACCAGTCTATCTTCCACCGAGGTTCCATGAATTTTGAAATACTCAGCTTAGTTATACTAATGCTATGTCCTTCACAAATACCAAGACGTTCAGAAAGACTAAGGCAGGTGACCAAACTCGAGGTCAAAAGATGAAACTATGCAAGGAGAAACATAACAGGGTGACATATATGATACGTGAACATGCTTATATGAAAAACAATGATATAAATCAATTAGAATAAATGAACATAATATACCAGATAATGAGACACAAATCTCATCACCTAAGTCAGCAACAAACCACAATGAGGCTTCAGCTTGGCAGGCAGGCACGTGACGGTCATAGGGTTAAGTTTTTCGTAAAAGTAGCTATAGTCTAGGTTTTAAAACACTTAGTTCGCTATAGCCAAAGCTCTGATACCAATCTGTTTTAAAACCTACTGTCCCTATTTTGATTTCGTGGGAAAATCAGTGATTGATGGCTAATTTTTGACCAAAGATTTAGAAAATACTTTCAAAAACGAAACTTTAGGCGAAAGAACGGATTAAAACGAGTTTATAATGAAGGAGATATGATTTTTGCAAATTTATACCTACTGTCCCTATTCATCGGTTACTATTCATCGATCACTATTCATCAGTTTACTATTCATCTTTTTCGGAGTCAGTTTGATATTCTGAGAAGCGTTTTTAAAATTTTACTATTCATAAAACACTATTCACCTCCGGAGAAAATTTGTCATTTATACGTGGGTTGCGTCTTTTCTGTAATCGTACGGTTGTCTACCTAATAAACATTATCTTGTGAGCTATTATTTTAAATAATTGATCCGATAATCCCAACTATGGTCCTAACATATTTTTATACTCATAATGATAATATAAAAATTATATTATTAATCTACCCGGTGTTTTGGAAATTTATTTAATTTAATCGTGATGCTGTCCTAACATATTTTTATACTCATAATAATAATATAAAAATTATATTATTAATCTACCCGGTGTTTTGGAATGTAATACCCCAGGCAAATCCCACATTGGCTGTGACTTGGAGTGATGCTGGGACATATATGTTAACATTCGCCTTATATGACACAACGCGTTTTGTGGTGGAACGGTTAATCGGCCATACGGTTAAGCGTGCTTATGTGAGAGTAGTACTGGCTTGGGTGACCTGCCGGGAAGTCTTCACATGAGGGCCACAAGAACAAAGCCGTGAGCCTTCGGGCAAAGCGGACAATATTGTGGTCTATCAGGTGGGGTGTTACAGATGGTATCAGAGCCACTCCAAGCCGTTCGGGATGTGGGGCAAACTTCATCGGGGACGATGAGTCCCTACAGGGGGTGAATGTAATACCCCAGGCAAATCCCACATTGGCTGTGACTTGGAGTGATGCTGGGACATATATGTTAACATTCGCCTTATATGACACAACGCGTTTTGTGGTGGAACGGTTAATCGGCCATACGGTTAAGCGTGCTTATGTGAGAGTAGTACTGGCTTGGGTGACCTGCCGGGAAGTCTTCACATGAGGGCCACAAGAACAAAGCCGTGAGCCTTCGGGCAAAGCGGACAATATTGTGGTCTATCAGGCGGGGTGTTACACAACTCGTGGAGCAAAGAGTTGCTGAACTACTAGCTGAGTCAAATCATTCCAACAATTCTGCTGGAACTTTTCCACCTGTTCGTGCTAATGGATGCCAATACAAGGAATTCAAGATTTGTGGACCCATTGAGTTTGGTGGAACTGAAGGAGTGGTTTACTTAGTCAGATGGATTGAGAAGACTGAGTCAGTGTTTAATGTTAGCGGTTGTGCGGAGAATGCGAAGGTAAAGTTTGCTTCTTTTACTTTCAAGGATGAAGTGTTAACTTGGTGGAACAACTACAGAAATGCAGTTGGGAGTGATGTAGCGTATGCTATGACTTGGGAGCAATTTAAGTCCTTGCTGATTCAGACTTATTGCCCAAGGAATGAGGTCAAGAAGCTAGAGATTGAGTTTTGGAACCACAAGGTGAAAGGTAATGATATGGCGACTTACAATCGTCGTTACCAGGAGTTAGCCTTGTTGTGCCCAGATATGGTGAAAACTGAGACTCAAAAGATTGAGAGGTATACTGATGGATTGCCTGTAGCTACGAGGAATGATGTAATTTCTGCTAGGCCTGCAAACATCCATGAGGCAATCACAATTGCTCAACAACTTATGGATTCGTTGGAATTAGAAGAAGCTGATAAGGAGAAGAATGGAAAGAGAAAGAGAGACCGTCACTCTAAGGGTAATGATCACCGAAGCAAGAGACAAGCTAAGGCTTATGCTATTGGGAACGGAGATAAGAAGAATCAGAACGGTGATGCACCCAAGTGTGATCGTTGCCACCAGCATCACACTGGATGGTGTAGTGTGAAATGCCAGAATTGCTTAAAGAAAGGACACACAGCTAGGGACTGTAGAGCCCGACCTCTTGCTATGGTTCAAGCTGCTCCTGAGATGAGAAATAAGGCAGATGTTACTTGTTATGGGTGTGGAAAGAAGGGACACTATAGGAATGAGTGTAGAGAATCGCAGAACCGTGGAAATCAAGGCTCGGGTGGTAATGGGTACAATTATGGAAACCGTGGAACTGGAGGAAATCGTGGACGACAAGATAATGGGGACCAACGTGTGGAAGCTGGAGCTGCTCAGGGGAGAGTGTATGCACTCGGGAACGAGAGAGGAGAAGATCCGAACGTCGTTACTGGTACGTTCCTTCTCAATAATCGTTATGCTTCCATACTATTTGATACTGGTGCCGATAGGAGTTTTGTGTCCACTACATTTGCACCCTTACTAGAGAAACCCCCGATGGCCTTAGGAATTGGATATGATATTGAGTTAGCTAATGGAAACATAGAAAGGATTAATACTATCATTCGCGGTTGTACGTTAAATTTCTTGAACCATCCTTTCAACATAGATCTTCTACCCGTCACGTTAGGAAGTTTTGACGTTATCATTGGTATGGATTGGTTGTCGAAGTATCGTGCTCACATACTTTGCGACGAGAAGATCGTGCGTGTACCATACGGAAAGGAAGTCCTGAATATATTAGGAGACCGAAAGGATTCTAGGAGCCCATCCCGATTAGCAGTGATTTCGTGCACTAAGTTGCCGAAGCTAATGGAGAAGGGATGTTATCTTTTCTTAGCTCAAATTTCTGAGAAAGGAGAGACGAAGAAAAAGGAAAGGTGCATTGGAGATGTGCATATAGTTCGTGATTTTCCTGATGTGTTTCCCGATGATTTGCCGGGAATCCCGCCGACTAGACAAGTGGAGTTTCAGATTGAGTTGATACCTGGTGCTGCACCTGTAGCACGAGCACCTTATCGTCTTGCACCTACCGAACTAGAAGAATTGTCGAAACAATTGGCGGAATTAGCCGAAAAAGGATTTATAAGACCAAGTTCTTCACCTTGGGGAGCCCCAGTCTTATTTGTGAAGAAGAAGGATGGATCGTTTCGTATGTGTATTGGTTATAGGGAGTTGAATAAGTTAACGGTGAAGAATCGATACCCGTTACCTAGGATCGATGACTTGTTCGATCAACTTCAAGGATCGAGTGTGTATTCGAAGATCGATTTGAGATCGGGATATCATCAACTTCGAGTTCGTGAGGAAGATATTCCGAAAACGGCTTTCAGAATCCGTTACGGGCATTACGAGTTTCAGGTGATGCCGTTTGGGTTGACTAACGCACCAGCAATATTCATGGATCTCATGAATCGTGTGTGTAAGCCTTACTTAGATAAGTTCGTGATTGTATTCATCGATGACATTCTGATTTATTCAAAGAGCGAGAAAGAGCATGAGGAGCATTTAAGACTCATTTTGGAATTGCTCAGGAAGGAGAAACTCTATGCCAAGTTTTCGAAATGCGAATTTTGGATCCCGACGGTACAATTTTTGGGTCATGTGATTGATAGACAAGGAGTCCATATGGATCCTGCTAAAATTGAGGCGATAAAAGATTGGGCTGCACCTACAACCCCAACCGAAGTTCGTCAGTTTTTGGGCTTAGCTGGTTATTACCGAAGATTCATTGAGGGATTTTCGAAGATAGCTAAACCATTGACCAAATTGACTCAAAAGAGTGTTACGTATGAATGGGGAGATAAAGAAGAGGAAGCGTTTCAATTGCTTAAGAAAATGTTGTGTAGTGCTCCTATCTTAGCGTTACCAGAAGGTAACGAGGATTTCGTCGTCTATTGTGACGCCTCACATAAAGGTTTAGGAGCCGTGTTAATGCAACGAGAGAAAGTGATAGCTTATGCTTCCCGACAGCTCAAAAAGCATGAGAAAAACTACACTACCCATGATTTGGAGCTCGGTGATGTGGTTTTTGCTTTAAGAATATGGAGACATTACTTGTACGGAACCAAGTGTGTTGTATTTACTGACCACAAAAGTCTACAACACATCTTGAATCAAAAAGAGCTCAACATGAGACAACGACGTTGGAGCGAGTTGCTAAGCGATTATGATTGTGAAATTCGCTACCACCCTGGTAAAGCAAACGTTGTTGCTGATGCTCTTAGTCGAAAGGAAAGAGTACCACCATTACGAGTTAGGTCATTGGGAATGACTATCGTGTCGCCATTACCGTCTCAAATACTCGAAGCTCAAACGGAAGCGTTGAAAGCAGAAAATAGATCTGCCGAGAATATATTTGGGATGGCTGATAATGAGAAAGGATTTGTTAAGCGTTCTGATGGATTATTATGTTTTGGAGATCGGATTTGGGTACCTTTATATGGAGAAATTCGAGAATTGATTATGCATGAGTCGCATAAGTCAAAGTACTCCATTCATCCTGGTTCCGATAAAATGTACCAGGATCTTAAGAAGTTCTATTGGTGGCCAAATATGAAGGCAGGTATAGCATCGTACGTTAGTAAGTGCTTGACATGCGCCAAGGTTAAGGCTGAACACCAGAGACCGTCAGGACTACTAACGCAACCAGAACTTCCAGTCTGGAAATGGGAGCGGATTACTATGGACTTCATTACCAAATTACCGAGGACAGCTAGCGGTTGTGACGCTATCTGGGTAATTGTGGATCGTCTGACAAAGTCTGCTCGTTTCTTAGCTATTAGTGAAGATGACAGTGTGGATAAGCTTGCGAGGTTATATGTGAAGGAAATTATTTCACGTCATGGAGTCCCGGTATCTATTATTTCGGATCGTGATAGTCGTTTTACGTCAGCTTTGTGGCGATCACTTCAAACGGCTTTGGGGACGAGGCTTGATATGAGTACTGCATATCATCCCCAAACCGATGGACAAAGTGAGAGGACCATTCAGACGTTAGAGGATATGCTTCGTGCATGCATCATAGACTTTGGTAAAGGCTGGGAGAAGGATTTACCCCTTGCGGAATTCTCCTATAATAACAGCTACCACACAAGTCTTAAGGCTGCACCATTCGAAGCGTTGTATGGCAGAAAGTGTCGTTCGCCTATTGGTTGGGCAGAAGTTGGAGATAGTCAACTTACATGCCCTGAGCTTATTTTGGAAACTACAGAGAAAGTAACTCAAATTCGTGATCGGTTGCAAGCCGCCAGAGATAGGCAGAAGAGCTATGCCGATCAGAGACGTAAACCTTTAGAGTTCCAGGTTGGAGACAAAGTGATGCTGAAAGTCTCGCCTTGGAAAGGTGTAATACGTTTCGGGAAACGTGGTAAACTCAACCCACGCTACATTGGACCATTCTTGATCTTAGAAAGGATTGGGCCCGTGGCTTATAGGTTGGAATTACCGTCCGAACTGAGCAAAGTTCACGACGTGTTTCACGTGAGTAATTTGAAGAAATGTCTTTCTGATGAAATGCCCGTCATTCCAATGAGGGACATTCGTGTTGATGAGAAACTGAATTTCGTGGAGGAACCGATTGAGATTTTAGATCGTGAAGTTAAACGACTCAAGAGGAGTCGCATTCCGCTCGTCAAGGTTCGTTGGAATTCCCGACATGGACCAGAGTTTACGTGGGAACGTGAGGACGAGTTCAGGAAGAGATATCCGAAACTTTTCATTTTGTAGATAAATTTTTCCGAGTGAAACCCGGGACGGGTTTCCTTCTGAGACGGGGAGGATGTGACAACCGGCAGTTTAGGGAGCTATTTTAAAAACCCGCATTTCAATTTAAGTTCGTTTATAATTTTTATCTGAAATTTTTATTTCACAACGAACTTGTAAGACCTATTTTATGGATATTTTATTTAATGACGTTATGGAATTCGTGAATTATGTTCATAATTCATTTTTGATTATATGATCGGTGATGTATATTTGAATTCTCACTTGGTACTACGTTGACTTTGGCACTAGGATTACCTAACAAAAAGTTTGTGATTCGTCTTAACGAGTCCGACTATATTTTTAATTAGTTACAAGATGTTCTCGAGTGATATTGAAGTTTTAAAATGAGTTCGGGTTCGGGCCACGTGTTTTTACAATTACCCACGTTACCCGCTCAACACCGTAGTAATATTATTATTACTATTATTATTATTATTGTTATTATTATTATTATTATTAACTAAAAAAAAATAATAATAATAAAAGAAGAGTAAATTACAAAAGCCGGTCCTTGTGGTTATTTTGGTTCACACACAACACACTCACCACTCTCATTCTATCTCTCTCTAACTCATCCTCCCCATCTCATAAACCCTAGCCGCCCACAAATCCGGCCACCACCGTCGTGTTTCCGACCACCCAACAAAACTAACACCACCATTTTATTCCCCTCTTTCCCCTCTTTCTTTTGATATAAGAAACTCACCCTAGAACCGTCATTAACACCACCAAATCGCTATTTATCCATTCGAATTTGTTGTAGTTTTCTAGATCCGTGTTTTTGGAAGATTAAGAAGGTGAGAGGAAGCTATTCATGGGTTTTGGGAGCCACGAATTGGCTTTTATCCGTGGCTACACGGATAATTTTTGGAGAATCGAAATGGGTTTTAATGGAAATGATGTTTTAATGATTAAAAGATAGTTTGGTATCCGGGTTTCATGGTTTGGTCATGGTCGACTCGGAACCGAGAGCAAGCTCTCGGCTTATTTTTGGTTCGAGCCCCTTGGTGGCTTTGGTCCTTTGATTGATTGATTGTTTGGTTGTTGTTGTCGAGGAGGTGTACCTAGATCCGATGCTAGCCGAGACCATGTGGTCTCGGGGTTTCTCTTGTGCTCTTTGGCCATGCCGAGACCCTCATGGGGGTTCTCGTTGAGTGTGGTTCGAGCCTTTGGCTCGTATGGTTAATGTGGTTCGACCCTTTTTGGGTCGCGACTTTTAGCCGAGTACCACTTTGTTGCCGAATGGACCATTGGGTCGAATGGTTTACTTGGTCACTTTGTTTTGGCTCTTGTGAGCTATATGTTACTTGTGATGTTTGATTCGAGTTCAAGTGACTTGCGGTTCGGAGCCGAGACTCAAGTGAGTCGAGGGCTCGGGTCGGCTTGGTAAACCGACCCACACATTAACTTGGTTAATGTTATATACTTGTAATAATAATTGTGAACTTGGTTATATTGTTGTGGTATTCATTTATCGGCCGAATGCTTTGGTTGAGTCGAGACCATTGTGGTCTCGACATGGGATATAATTATTGGTAATTGAGGAGTTGTTGACGAAAGTGATTGGGGACCGATTGTGAGACGGTCGTTAGATTGACGGAGATAGGTTAGTCGGGTGCCGTAGTCGGACCCTATTGTTGTAGCCCGTGGTTTGAGATTGTGATTGGACGGAGATTGGTTATTTTATGACTTTTGCTTATTATTGGACTTGGACAATGAGCCGAGAGTCATGACTCGGACATATGACCATTTCGTATAACTCAATAACTATTAAAATTAAAACGAGAATAATAAAACTCGTAATAATAATTATTGATAATATGAACGTTTATATGAAAGAATATACGTGAATAACGTATATATAACTATATAAACGCGTATATTAATAATAATAATAATCACGAGTCGTATTATAAATAATACGATTAGATATATATTAGGCTACGAAAGTGGCGTAATATTATTAAACGTATTATTATTATAAAAATTGTGTTATAAACGGGAAACTCCCGACAATTATGGAACGTTTAATAAAATGTCGTTTTGGATATATAACGGATAAACTTATTGAGTTAGGCGAAATTGTTGTCGCTCGGGTCCAGGTAAGTTACTATTTGTGACGTTCGTGTTGTCACGGATATATGGCGACTAATATAGACGTTTTCTATAATTAAATAACCACCTAACCGTAAGGTTGAGCCGGGTTATTTAGCTATATGAAACGAACATATTAGTGGGCATCGTATCCTACGACGCCCATAGGTTGTAGTATATGTAAAGTGTAATAGATTGCGAGTGTATATATATCGGGAAATCTGGTCAATTTGACGATATATATGAGGAATTTATTAAACTATGATATATACTATATAGTAATTATGTGCTATGTGCTTTAGATTGGGTGTAATCTTGGAACGGTATGTTACGTAAATAAATATGAGGATTATCAAATCGACGGATTTGGTAAACTTTGGCGATTTATTTAAATGATATATTGGGCTAATATTAGATCTATAGTTTATTTATTTTTCTATGTGTGATCTTGTTGGTTTGTTTTGAGTCGACCCACCACCCGTATGGATACCAAACGCAAATACACCAAACTAATACGAAATGGATTTTCGGAAATAAAACGGATTCTCGTCCGGGTTTGGGAATATTATATATTTGAGGAAATGATTTCTGAAAGAGTTAATATTGTTAGGTCGTGCCAAGTCCGTAGTTGCTGTTTCGTGAGTTATCATACATCTTATTTCTACCTACCTCGTCTTGCTATTTTCTGGACTTGAGGTGAGTCATAGCCCCACTTTTTACTCTTGAACTATGTTTTCAACGATTGGGGTGAGAAACGTGCAAATCATTATACGTGGACTATTATCGCTTTTATATTATTTCTAAACTTGCTATGCGTATGGACTAGGATCTATTGTCAGCTTTAGTCACACCTTTTGTGTGTACTATTCAAGGTTGGCTTATTTGGTTATTGATGGATTGTCAGCTTTGGTCACATATATGTTGTGTGTACTATTCAAGGTTGACTTATTTGGTTATTTGGAATTGTCAGCTTTAGTCACACGGTTCGTGTGTACTATTCAAGGTTGGCTTATTTAGATACTGTAGTGTGCACCTATAGGTTATTAATATTTCGGAGGTTATCCGAGTTATTATTGGTATTGCGGGGGCTACCCGAATATCTATGCTAGTACGGAAGGGTATCCGTGTGTTTTGTTAGTACGGAAGGGTATCCGTGTGTTTTGTTGGAGCGGAGGGTATCCGCAGGCTTTTAGCGAATCCTTAGTCTAGCTAGCAAGCGTTTTGCGTATATGTCCACTATATTATTAGTTGAATTTAAACCTATGATCTCACCAGCGAAAGCTGACTTTTAGCACGTTTTCTCAGGTAATTAAGTGTTGAGATGCATGCTTGGAATGGAAGGCTCGGCCAAGGCACACGGTTCATGGATCTATTTTTCTAAACTCTGATAATTAAATTTGGACCTATTGTTACTTTATTTTGGGCCTGACTCTGAAGTATGTTGGGATAAATGTAAACCTAAAACCCCGTTTTGGTTGTGTTTTTATTATGTTTACTTTATCTCGTTCTATATTGTCTTGTGTTGGATACCAATCCCCGTAGCACCCCGAAAGCTTGTTGAGTCTTCCGCTGTATCAAATTTTGGGGGTGTTACAACGAGTATCAAACTGAGATCCTTCTGCTGCAACGCCTGCCATGACTGCAAAGACAGCACAAAATTAGTTTCTAAAGCAGCAGAAAAAATACCAAAACTACATCGCTTCGCTTGACCTATAAACTAAAAAAGCACAAAAGCATGACCACAAATGGGAAATTACTAGACACCAAAAAAATTGACATGCAAAGAAACAGGTATACGTGTGACGAACCAATTCAAGCAGCCTTAAACTAAAGGGGTATTTTTATAAAAGGTGTTTTTATTGGCTTAATTAATGAGCTTATTGAAAACTGGATAAGCTCACAAACTCATTTTGAATGGCTTATGAGCTTGTCCACTTCATTTTACGACATTAAACAAGCTGTAAGCTCAAGCTGATAAGCTTATAAGCCATCGAAATGAGTTTTTGAACAAATAAAATTTTCAATAAGCTTATATGCCAACCAAATAAGCTAAGAGGGTGTTTGTTTAAGCTTATTTTTTGGCTTGTGAGCTTATTTGATTTCGGCTTATGTTTTATAAGCTCAATTTATCCAGTTTATATCAAAAAATAATGGGCTTATACAAGCTTATTGTGATATAAAAAGCTTGTATAAGCCTAAAAGTCTCAAATAAGTCAGAAATTTTGACCTTATGAACATTAGCTGAATCACATAAGCTCATAAGCCCAAAAATAAGCTTAAACGAACACCCCCCAAGACTAACACCTACTTAGCCTTCTTACTAGTTCTTAAACAGAGCTTAAACAAGCTTCTCACTAATAACAGCCTAACATCCCCCCAAAAATGAAACATTTTCTGGTACGGTTTTGAACCGTAGCAAAAAACACTTACTTGGCGTTGTCCAGCAACAGCAGCGCCGGCGACGAAGAACAGCGGCGACGGCAACAGTGGTCGTTAGGCGGCGGACAACGGCAGCGAACAGCGGTACCAAATTAAATCTTAAACACAAACAAACGAAATTAAACACAAACATAAACAAAAATAAAACACAAAACATAAACAAAATCACAAAAATAAAAGATAAAACATAAACAAAATCACAAACCTTATCAGTGGTGGTGGTGGTAGGGTCCTTTTGGTTAGTGAGATGCGAGGGAGCAGTGGTGAGGGTGAGGGTTGTGGTGATGGTGTCGAGAGGTTGTGAGAGAGGAGTGATGAGAGGAAAGTGAGATCTATAAAGTTAAAAAATGAAAGTTAAAAAAATTGTAAGCGGCAAATGTAACCTTATCTCAGATCTATCTTGATGTTTGGCAAAGTAAGCGGTAAATGAAAGTTAAAAAATGAAAGTAAATATTGTAAGCGGGAAAACGAATGTGGGTGCCAAATGTAAGCGGGAAATGGAAAGATACATGTTTTTTTCATTAGATTTCACAATTGCCAAGTATTTACAACCATAAATTTTCTTTACAAATTTTATAAGTGATTTTTCATATATTTTTATTTTTTGAAGGAAATAATAGACATGTTAATTATGGGTGGAAACGAGTCGAGCTGTTCGTAAAAAACTCAAGATCGGATCGGTAAAAAGCTCGAACGAGTCGAGACTAAACGAGCTCAAGCCTAAATTTGGGCTCGTTTAATAATCGATCTCGAGCCCGAACTTTATATATAAAGTTCGATTAGGCTCGTGAGCCTAAACGAGCCCTAAAAAACGTATTTGTATATATATTTCTATACATGTACGAGCTTAAAAAATAAACGAGCTCAAGTCTAGTGTGATTAACGAGCTTTCAAGCTTTATTTCATTCAACATGCTATATAAGTTAATCGAGTCTGAGCCGAGCTCGAGCTTTTGAAATTTTTCACGAGCCGAGCTCAAACTCAAAATATGAGGCTCGAAACGAGCTCGAGCCCGATCTCAAGCTTTATATATATAAACGAGTCGAGCTCGAGTTCTGGCAGGCATGGGCTCGGCTCGGCTCGGCTCGGCTTGTTTCCACCCCTAAATGCTAATATGTCTAGCAAAAAGCTAGAAATTACATCGACATCAAAAGATTATATATATATTTTTTAAAGGTGAGTCAAGATGATATGGGTACATAAGATATGTTAAACAGACGAGTCGAGATGGTATGGATATGCAAGAGATGTATAACGGATTAGTCGAGATAATTGATATACAATATACGTTAAACGAATGATTCGAGATGGTATTAATATACATGAGATGTTAAACGGATGAGTCGGGATGATATGGATATACAAGATATGTTAAACGGATGAGTCGAGATAATATTGATATACAAGAGATGTATAATGGATGAGTCGAGATGATATGGATACATAAGATATGTTAAAAGGATTAGTCGAGATGGTATTTATATACATGATATGTTAGACGGATGAGTCGATATGGTACTGATATACATGAGATATTAAATGGATGAGTCGAGATGATATGGATATACAAGATATGTTAAACGGATGAATCGAGATGATATTGATATACAAGATATGTTAAACGGATGAGTCGAGATGTTATTGATATACAAGATATGTTAAACGGATGAGTCAAGATGATATTTGATTGTAAAATAAATTGCATGACCAGGCCTACGATGATGATCGAAGGGTATAAGGGATGTTGTGGTTGCGCCAAGCTTGTGTTTAACCTGAAATAAGAAATACGAAGACACTACGTTAAGTGATTGCGCAGGGGTTGGATATGCAAGAGATGTATATAAGATATGTTAAACAGATGAGTCGAGATGATATGGATATGCAAGAGATGTATAACGAATTAGTCAAGTTGATATTGATATACAAGATATGTTAAACGGATGAGTCGAGATGATATTGATATACATTAGATGTTAAAAGGATGATTCGATATGATATTGATATACATGATATGTTAAATGGATGAGTCGAATGATATGGATATACAAAAGATGTATAATGGATGAGTTAATCAGCGGTCTATGATGTGTAAACCAATGTTTTGAAACCTGGGTCGACCCGACCGGGTTAGCCGGTTGAACCGGTTCTGGAAAAAAAATGGTTAAAAAATTGGGTTTTTAAAATGGGTTAACCGGTTAGACTTGTCTGGTTTTAAGTGACCTAGTTCTTAAAGACCGATCGGGTTTTGTTTTTTTTTATTTTTTAATAGAAAACCGGGTTGACCTGATGATCGAACAGGTTGAAAAAAAATAGTTCTTTTAATAAAAAATCGGATTAACCAGACGGTCGAACCGGTAAGCCGATGATCGATGACTCGACCGGGTCGATTAAAAACCCGGTTTTCACAAACATTGGTGTCAACGACGGGAGTTGAAAAGTTGAATTTTCATCTTAATATTTCATTCCCACCCCAAACAAAACAAAAATTTTCATCTAAAAAAGAACCCTGACCCCCTTTTTCATTATATCTGCTGCCACAAAATCATACCATACCCACCTTCACAACATCACCCCCTCCCCACCCAATCAACCTCCAAACCCTAACCCCCATCTTCACAGCCGCTGGCGTGCTTGAATTTATTGGAGTTTCTTACAATATTGCACTAGACTCAACTTGTTTCTATAGTGTTAAACCTGTCGCTACAACTGCCCTATAATCTATTTTTGAAAGTATATATTGTCAATGATATAAAGGCTATTTGGGTGAAATTAGGGGTGTGCATTCACATCGAGGTTGTACTATACTCGGATTCATTACTTACGAGCTACAAGGGTTCCAAAGGTTTATCTATTGTTTATTTATTTCTGCTTATAGCAGAAAAATCTTTTAAGCTTTTTAGAGTTCATCAAGCATCATATCAAGTGTAGCCATTGGCGTGCTTGAATTTATTATTATGCATTCGGTAATGTTTGATGAAATTAAATACATGTACTTTTATAATTTACTTGTTTATTGTAACTGGAATTCAGTTGGAAATTCATATACTTTTAGCCGAATATTGTTTGATTTGACATCTAGTTGAGGTTTTCAGTCTTGTTTCTTTTTCAGCTATAACAGATATTTTATCATGAAATATTAGCATAATATTAACTCTCTACCTATCAAACCTTGTTCACTCTATTTTAGGCTTTTCTAAATTGGTTTGTTATAAATTACATCAGGTGTGCTCACATGAAGAAACTGATGGCAAGTCTTCTAGAGAGACTTACCTCGTCTCATTGGTAAATAGATCATTTGTTCCTGAAAATCTCATGATTATTAAGTTGTGAACCACCAACAGCTGAACCTAGTCTTTTCAGGGGACAAATATCTTTTGAACTTTACATGTGAAGAAGCTTATGTTTGTGGCACGCTTGGAATACTTGCTTCTGAATGTGAAACAAGAGCACCCGCACACTCAATATCAGTTACTCCAACAGATAAGGTTAGTTAACTCTTTGAATGATAAAATCATTTGATTCACTTTTGATATGCCATTGGGATCCCGTATGACATAAGAGTAACTAAGGTTTAAGAGTAATTATGATGTTAAGTTAATCTAAAGTTTTGGCCTTAGTGTAGGCTAATATGGTAGAGTTAAATGTTAAAGAAGGGAATGTACTTTTCTTAGTTAAATGTTGTGAGGCTTTCATAGATACGAACCCTGTACAGTAAGATTTGATATCAATACCAGTGTAAATGATAATGGGCCAAACATGCTTGATAATTTTGATGAATTATTGCAGAACAGGAAAGATATGAGGTTGAAACAGAAGCAAAAAACAAAGAAACTGTCGGCGTGCGAGACAAGTTATACTACACGTTGCTCAAGAGTTTTTTAAATGGATTGTCAATAATGTCTGGTAAAAGGTAAGGATTCATCACTCATACTTATACTACACGTTGCAAAAATTTAAGTAACCTTTATATGTCGTATGTCATAGTTTGGCAATAAAGATTTGATGTGGCAGTATCAATAAATCTATGAATTCCACTATGTTGAAATTTGTTGCATGCGAATGCTGTTATAGTGGACTATTTGTTATCATGAAACTGATGAAAACAAAAGAAGTTTGTGGACAAACCATCCTGCATCACCCAAATCTTATTAGACCATTTGAAAATTAAGTTTATGAAACAACCCATTTTTACCCGATCGTGCTCCAACCTATGACATGACCAAATCCAACGTGCTTATTTTCAAGCTTTACTTTTAGCAAAGAAAAGGTGCCATTTATGATATTGGATAAGTGGGGCGCGATATTGATTTTAGTATAAATATGCACTATGTGGGTATATTTGATAAGAAAAAAATACAGTAGAAGGTTATTTAAAGGCTATAACTGAACTTGATATTACGGGTAAACAATAAGCCTTTCTTTTTGGTTTTTAAACTTACTTTTTGACTGATAATGGTTTTTTAAATGCCATTTGAATGATATATCATAGAGATTTAGAAGATTTTTTTTCTAGATATCAGTAGTATAGTATGGTGAATAACTAAGAATAATTGCTGTAACGTAACAGCTTACTTTCTTTAACTTAATGACGGCAGAAACTAACCATGTTCTTTTTTCTTTTCACATGCATCAGGCTGCACGTTGCAGGCCTACATCAATCCATGAGTGAAGATTTGCAAAGAGGATGTCAAGTCCAAGGTGTTTAGACAGTGAATGTCAGTTCTTTACTGCTTGGGATTGTCAACAGGCGTTATGAACTCGAGCCTGCTACCTCCATACTTATCTGTTGTAATAGTATTCTCCATAACATAGAACATTTGTTGCCCTTCAAATTTGTGCGGCAGGAGGCTCGGCCCGCTAATATATCCAGGTGATCAACTTATTTATTGACCATGAAACATATATGTTATTCTATGGTTCTAAAGCTGTACTTAACATTTTAATATGGTTTTACAGTAACAAGCTGCTAAAGAAGCTGCAGCACGAGCTGCACGTAAGGTTTCTACGGGGACTACAGAGGAAATAGAAGCCAAGGTTCTTGCTGCAGCTGTCTCATCTAAAAAACAGGTAGGTGTTCGTCCGTTCACAAATGTGTCAATTACGGTTTTGTTTTAATCATCAATAATTTTTTTTTCATAATATTCTCAATGTGTAAATGAGACACATGAAATGCCAAATCTAATATTAGTTTTGTAACATTAGACCATTTGTTATTAAGAAATGAAAAAGAAAACAAAAGAAGCTGTTGGACAAACCATCCCACCTTACCTAAATCCATTTGATCCGTCTTAAAAATTTGTGCATGATACGGCCCAATTTTTACATGAACATGCCCTGACCTATGACATTTAAATGTTACAGAGTATAACTCAATGTGTGCTCCTCTTGATATTAAGCCTCAGCCCTTTTTGGATTTGGTTTTTGAGCTTATTTTTGACTAATAATGGTTAATCTTAATTATTTGGAAATGATACCATAGAGGTTGAAAAGGAGTTTATTTATTGGTGTGTTTAACAAAAATAGCAGTAGTAGCAGACCAGTAGTGGGTATCTTTTTTATAAAAGCGTTGATAATGTAGTTGTAGTTGTAATTATAATGTATAACGCTCCTAAATGCTACTTCATGGAGCGTTGAAAAAGGAGCATTTCTAAAAAAAAAAAAAAAAAGATAAAGCTATTTGTTGCTTGCCAAACAATCATTACTCATCGCTCTTAAATGCTCTTAAAAGCTTTGCGCCACACACACCTAAATGTCACGAGTATAGTACTAGAGTTATCGGTGAATAACCGAATATAATTGTTCTAATTATGGTACCTTATATTATGTTTGTACATAATGAAGGAAAAAGCTAACCACATTCTTTATTGTTTTCATGTTTATCAGGCTACAAGCTTTTTTGGCCTATGTCAAGTTGCGAGTGAAGATTTACAAAGAAGATGTCAAGATTATTTCCAGGATTGTAATTTGATATTTGATAACCCCTTTTGCTGTAGACAAGACATTTTATGTTAGTTATTTTACGTGTACATGCAAGTACAATATGCATTATGTTTCTTATTATCGATGGAATTTTATTACTACTATAATTGGATGGAACATTATACGCATTAGGCTTTTTATAAGAAATATATGACATATGTAGCATTAGTATTGTGTAAAAAAGTGTTACAAATCATTAAAAAAGTGTTGCACCTATGTGCTAGAAAACAACACAAAGTGTTGCACTTGATGGATTAAAGTGTTGCTCATCTAGTGATACTAAATAAAGAAGTGTTACAGTTTCGTGCAAAGAGTGTTGCACTTATGTGTAGCAATATTGCATTTGATTCTAAAAAGTGTTGCACATGCTTAAAAAAGTGTTGTGTTTGGGCGTAAAAAATGTTGTGTTTGAGTTTAAAAAGTGTTGCATTACAAAGTTACTCATTTGCAACACTTTAAAGAAGTGTTGCATATTATAATAATAAGTGTTGCATATACCTAAGGCGACGTTATACTAACTTTTGTAAATAAGCGTTCCATAAAGCTGATCTTTTACGACTCAAATATCAAGTGTCCTATTATGGTGTATCAAGTTTTGATACCCAAGTATCAAGTGTCATATTAACTAATGTTTAAATAAAACTTTTGTAAATAAGCGTTCTAAAAAACTGATGTTTTATGACTCAAATAAGGAGTGTTCTATTATGGCATATGATAATAAAACCACAACAAATAAGCGTACTATAAAGGTTAATGTTAAAAGACACAGGTGTCAAGGGTCCTATTAATTTTTGTTAAAATAAAACTTTTGCAATTAAGCGTTCTATAAAACTGAATAAGCGTTATAAAAAGCGGATGTTTTACGACTCTAAAAAGATGTACCATATTATGGTGTATCATAAACAAACCATTATGAATAAGCGTTCTATAAAGGTTAACGTTATAAGACGCTATTGTCAAGGGTCCTATTCACTTTTCTTATAATAAAAAACGTTTGCGAATAAGTGTTCCATAAAACCGATGTTTTATGACTCAAATATCAAGTGTCCTATGATGGTGTATCAATCTATGGGACCCAAGTGTCAACTGTCATATTAAGTTATGTTTTAATAATACGTTTGTGAATAAGCGTTTTAAATAATTAATGTTTTATGACTTATATATCAAGTGTCCTATTATAGTGTATTGTAATAAAACCATAATTAATATGCATCCTTTAAGGGTCCAATTAAGTTTTGTTATAATAAAACTTTTGCGAATAAACGTTCTAAAATACTGATATTTTATGACTCAAAAATAAAATGTCCTATTATGATGTATGATACTAAATCCATTATGCATAAGCGTCCTATAAAGGTTAACATTATAATACCCACGTCTTAAGGGTCCTATTAAGTTTTGTTATAATAAAACTTTTGCAAATAATCGTTTTAAAAAAATGATGTTATAACCCATTGTATATAAGCGTCCTATAAAGGTTAACGTTATAATACCCACGTGTCAAAGGTCCTATTAAATTTTGCTATAATAAAACTTTTTGTGAATAAGTGTTTTAAGTAACTGATGTCTTATGACTCAAAACTCAAGTGTCCTATTATGGTGTATTAAAATACAACCATAATGAATAAACGTCTTATAAAGGTAATTTATTAAGATCCATATTTTAAGTGTCCTATTAAGTTATATGATAATAGGACCCCAAATCATTGACCATCCTATTATATACCTTTTTAGGACATCGCCTAAGTAGCAAATATTTAAAAAGGACCCTAAACGCTCATATGTCCTATTAAACAGTTTTTTAGGACTCCATTATCATACCATCCCACACAAAGGGTCCTAAAAAGCCACTTTTGTTGTAGTGATGAGTGTGTAAATACTCATCATTTTTGTACCCATTTAGACTATAAAAATAATTGAAAACACACAAATATGCCGAATTATATTGCAAATATCCTTGGATTGTGATTTTATGTGTTTTAGGTACAAAAGGATAGAAAACGAGGCAAAAGTGGACAAAAACCGAGCACGATATTAGAGAGAGCGCAAAATTTTGGGATCAACAGTAATTTTATTTGAAGCCTTGAAGCAAAAGACATATAAATAAAGGCAATTGAAGACAATTAAATGAAGCAAATTAAAGGCAATTAAATGAAGACAGTTAATGACAATTAAATATTTGAAAATTTAATTTGTCATTCTCACGTGAAGTTGCTACTACATTTCAAGCCCGTGCACATGATCAAACAGCCCAACGTGGCACATGAAGTGAAGACCAGGCCCAGTTCACACAAAAGCCCAGCTGCATCTTGCTTGTACTAGGCGTGAAGCTAACACATATAAAGAAAAGGAGATCTGAGATTTTTGCATATGTTTTTTTTTTTTTATCTTTAGGTATTATTAGATCAGTTAAATTTATTTAAATTAATTTAAGTTTGTATTAATCTTTCATATTTTAAGGTATTAATCTTTGTCTATTTTCTTACATCTCTTATTAATTTCAAGTTTTTATTGTCAAGTTTTAGTTAATGATGTTTTACCTTTTAATTCATTCTTTTTAACTCCTTTATTCTAGTAATCATTTGTTGCTGTTCTATTTTGGATAAAACTTTTTATGGATGACGTTTTCATAAATGTTGTGTCTACAGATGCCAACCGACTTCACCATAACCAAACCAATCATTTTCTTTAAATTTGTATCTTTTAGTTTTAAAAGTATTATGATAATGGTTAGAGCATTAAAGTTTTACAAATGTCTTTTTATTGTTTTCGGATCCGTTGTTACGTCTAGACATTTTGTACGAACATGTTAACTATCATTTAGTAAAACTGTTTTATTGTCAAACTTATTTTATCCATTAAGCATTTTTTATCTTTAAACTAAAACTTTTATTAATCATATGTACTTTTTTCACTACATATCTCTAGCTAAAGAATTTTATTTTATTATTTGTTCTGTTTTTGTTAAATCTAAAAAAATTATTGATAAGTAGTAGAAATTGAAGGATATTTAGTGATTGCATGTTTGGGTTACTCATGAAGTTTAAAGATTCGGGTTTGGAACTTTTGGAGTTGGCCTAATCTCGTCATCTTCACATCTTTAATTTCATTTGGTTATCTTTAATCCTTATCTCTTTATTTATTTATGTTTATGTTTATTGCCATGTTTAGTTTAATTATTATTATTATTATTGTTGCTTGTAGTGTAGTTTTTATTATGTGCGAGTAGTTTATATTTGTTAGTTTAGAAATATGCTTATTATTGTTGGATTAATTGCTATTGTTAGCTTAGTAGTCATGAGTAGTGAGTAGATCTTTTACATGCTTGTTAAGTAGATTATTCTGTCAATTAAGTGTGGTTTTATAGAAGCTAGCAGATATATTGATTAGTAATGTTTAAGTTACTTAGATTAAAATTTTGGTTGTTTGAGCGGGCAAAAGCCGTGAAAATAATTGGGTTTTAATTTAGATATTGATATCTCTTTATGAAAAATTGTTTTCAAAATAAACCAACATTGTGAGAAAATATTTATTCGTAAAAGATATTAATTCATCAATAAGAGAACTTAATTGAAATAATAAACCACACTTAAGAATCTTGATAATTTGCTTAACAAGTATATATTTTTAGCATATATTTCTTATTTGCTTGCTTAGTACTGTATAATCTAGTTTATTATTGTTAGTTGTTATCTTTTATCGTTAATTTTAGATTATTTACTTGGTACTAGTGTTATTATTTTCTTTGTTTTAATCATTTAGTTTTAAGCCCGTTTTAAGTTTAGATTGTGTTTTATGTTATTTGTGTTTTCCGTTATTGTTTTATATGCTTTATTTATTGCTTTCTAGTATAAATTCACTATTTCTCTTTTTATCCCTTCACTATTTACATCACTCGATCACAAACCCGTTTTTATACCATCACACCTCGCTGGGACATAACGACCCGGGGAAACATTGTATTCCGCGGAGCATTGACTCTAGGCAGTTTGACTTGGTTGACCATCACCTGATCAATTAGGTTGACCGTTTGGAGCAATTCAAAATTTTAGCGCCGCTACAGGGGAGGTTGTGCGCGTATTTTAAACGGTTTTTCTGATTAGTGATTTTGGAATTCATTCCATTGTATATTTATCCATCCTTGTTCATATTCTCTTCTTATTTTCATATAAAAACAAAACAGTTCACGAAAACATTTTAAAATCAGTTTTCAACGAACACAAAAAACCCAAAAAGATCTTCCTTCTTATTTGTATATAAAATGTTTTTCCAAAAATCCAAAAATATTCATCAATCCCCCTCCCAACCTTTTGATTCTTCATTCCTTACCCTCCCAAACCTTTTGATTCTTTCTATGTCTCATCCACACCTTCTGATTTGTCAATGGTGTGGTAATCCTCATAATGATGGTAATTGCCCCAGTTGTGGCATGGTAGAGTTAGGAAACGGGTCTGTCTATAACCAAGATCCCTATTCCTACCATGACACGACTGATTTATTCCATCAGCTACCACACCATGAGACTCAGCAGTTTTACTGTTGTGAGTACTGTGGTGGTTCACACTACAATTCTGATTGTCAATCGGGAAACACGCTTGTCTATGAGCAATTTCCTGATAACAATTATGACTTTAGCACATACAACCCACAGCCACATCAGTTTTACCGTTGTGATTACTGTGGTGGTCCACACTCTAGCTCGGATTGTCAAACAAGGAATCCATTTCCTTGTAATAATTACGACTATTCGTTTTCAGACCCACCTCCACAATACCAAATGATCCAAGCAACTCCTCATGATACTGAGCAAGACCTTTTACTAAAGGCTCTTGAGATATTGAAAGAACTTAAGGAGGAGTTGGTTACTACATCGTTTCAAGACTCTCGTGAGAAATCTATAGCATAATTACTTGCTGAAGAACGAGAGGCTAGAAACAAAAAGAATATGGAGGAATTACTTGTCGAGGAACAAGCAGCTATAACACGTGCCAAATTTCGTAAAGCTGCTCTTCTCGATTGTGATGATGATAGTGATAATGAAGATACCCTTGATATCCTTCAATTTTATAAGGGTTCGTCAGATTCATCATTTGTGATTCCTTCCATTGAAAAGCAGGGAGAAAATAATGAGATGGAGAAATTACTAGCAGAAGATCAAATGGAACTCGTGCAATCCATGAATGCTAGTCCTTCTCAACTCCCTCAGTCTGATATCACACCCGAAGTTCACACTCACTCTTTGAACATGGGGGACGAGCATCTTAGCACTGTTCCTGAAAAGGAATCGGACGAATTCATAAAGTCTAGTGTTGAGAACCTTATCCCAATCCCAGGAGAGTCACAGGGAACTTTTGACCATGTGTGTGATTTACCTTCCCCTCTTGAGTATCCAAAAGATCAATTTGAGATTTTCTCTGATTTTAGTGACGAGTGTACATCTTATGGAGATATTGAGTATGTTGAGACATCACTCCCACATACTGATGCTGATCATCTTCTTGAGGAGTTCTCCGATGAACTCACTCACATCAATCCACTTCCAACGGGAAGTGAGGATGATCTCATTCACTTTGAAGCCGATCTAGGAGAAATTGAAAGTCTCTTACATCATGATCCGTCACTCACTTCTTATCCTAACAGTCCAATAGAGAATGTTGATCACTTTGTTCCCGAAGCATTCAAAACTACTCTCATCAATCCTCTTTTTGAATTCAAATCTGAATTCACTTTGATTTCTGATAATCCAATCTTTGGTATTCAGAACGAGGATAGTGATGAGTCTACAATGGAACAAGAGTTCACAGATTCACACCATGTGAATGATTCTCTTCATGAGGAGTTCTCCGGTGAACTCACTCATATCATGACTCCTCCGGAGTATGATAGCCCGGGGGGAGATGCACTCAATCATGAGAATTTGTAAATTCCCACCCTCCCTCCCGGGAGTTTTTCAAACCCAACGAGCTTAACCCTTGAAATCCAAATTCAGGCAAATGAGCCTGATCTCGAGGAAGAAGAACTTATCATGATTTTCATCATGGTTTTCTTCCTTTTCTTCACCTACTTGGTGACTTCCTCTCTTCTTCACTCCTTCGGGAATGAAGACACTATCTTTGACCCCGGCATTTTCATATATCATTCTTTGAGCCAGGGTCTGTATATCTCATCGGTGTGGAACTTTCACATGCTTCAAATGTTTGTCCAAACATCTTGAATGAAAGTCCGATGGAGATTGTTTGTTCCACATCATGCTTCCCCAAGAACCAAAGAATTCGGGGTCGAGTCAAGCTAGCGACTTTGTAAACAAAAACAGTAGCATGCTTATAGGGTTTTCACCCTAAGTGTGGGGGAGTTACCCCTGCTGTGGTTACAAATAAAGTGAAAAAAAATGGTATTTCCACATTTAGCTTGTAATGTTGCCCTTTTACGTTCAAAGAGTCGACATAATAGCCGGGACTTTGAATATTGAGGACAATATTCATTCTAAGTATGGGGGGTATTCTAGCGAATTTTATCACATTTTACCATCTAGTACCCCCGTTTTTGGCACAAATTTTAAAAAAAATTTTCACTTGAGCTTCAAAATTTTTGTGGTTATCAGTCCGCCATGTCTAAACGACAAAAGGATTGGCTAATCCAGGAGCAAACGGCTCTTGGTAAAGATATATCAAATCCGTTGACGGCTCACAATTTGCCCAAAATTGTATAGTATCTCAACTCGCCATATCCTAAAAAGTGAAAGAGTTGGCTAGCCCGCAAGATTATGGCTTATGGTAAAGGCAGTGGAAAAACCATAATTGGTAATCAGCTCACCAAGATGTTGACTTTGTCCTTCAAGAGTTGGCTAGTCCAGAAGCAAACAGCTTTTGGTAAAGACAAATCAAATCCGTTGACAGCTGGTGGTTTGCTCAAAATCACATGGTTATCAGGTGGACCATGGTTCTTACTTGAACTGAAACATTTGGCTACTCCAGCAATAATGGCTTTTGGTAAAGAGATTCAAATCCATTAAGTTTTCTCAAAAAGATTGCTAGGGACTAGCAATAGTTTAGTGTGGGAGATTGATGAGTGTGTAAATACTCATCATTTTTGTACCCATTTAGACTATAAAAATGATTGAAAACACACAAATATGCCGAATTATGTTGCAAATATCCTTGGATTGTGATTTTATGTGTTTTAGGTACAAAAGGATTGAAAACGAGGCAAAAGTGGACAAAAACCGAGCACGATATTAGAAAGAGCGCAAAATTTTGGGATCAACAGTAATTTTATTTGAAGCCTCGAAGCAAAAGACATATAAATAAAGACAATTGAAGACAATTAAATGAAGCAAATTAAAGGCAATTAAATGAAGATAGTTAATGACAATTAAATATTTGAAAATTTAATTTGTCATTCTCACGTGAAGTTGCTACTACATTTCAAGCCCGGGCACATGATCAAACAGCCCAACGTAGCACATGAAGTGAAGACCAGGCCCAGTTCACACAAAAGCCCAGCTACATCTTGCTTGTACTAGGCGTGAAGCTAACACATATAAAGAAAAGGAGATATGAGATTTTTGCATATGTTTTTTTTATCTTTAGGTATTATTAGACCAGTTTAAATATATTTAAATTAGTTTAAGTTTGTATTAATCTTTCATATTTTAAGGTATTAATCTTTGTCTATTTTCTTACATCTCTTATTAATTTCAAGTTTTTATTGTCAAGTTTTAGTTAATGATGTTTTACCTTTTTAATCATTCTTTTTAACTCCTTTATTCTAGTAATCATTTGTTGCTGTTCTATTTTGGATAAAACTTTGTATGGATGACGTTTTCATAAATGTTGTGTCTACAGATGCCAACCGACTTCACTATAACCAAACCAATCATTTTCTTTTAATTTGTATCTTTTAGTTTTAAAAGTATTATGATAATGGTTAGAGCATTAAAGTTTTACAAATGTCTTTTTATTGTTTTCGGATCCGTTGTTACGTCTACACATTTTGTATGAATATGTTAACTATCATTTAGTAAAACTGTTTTATTGTCAAACTTATTTTATCCATTAAGCATTTTTTATCTTTAAACTAAAACTTTTATTAATCATATGTACTTTTTTCACTACATATCTCTAGCTAAAGAATTTTATTTTATTATTTGTTCTGTTTTTGTTAAATCTAAAAAAATTATTGATAAGTAGTAGAAATTGAAGGATATTTAGTGATTGCATGTTTGGGTTACTCATGAAGTTTAAAGATTCGGGTTTGGAACTTTTGGAGTTGGCCTAATCTCGTCATCTTCACATCTTTAATTTCATTTGGTTATCTTTAATCCTTATCTCTTTATTTATTTATGTTTATGTTTATTGCCATGTTTAGTTTAATTATTATTGTTGCTTGTAGTGTAGTTTTTATTATGTGGGGGTAGTTTATATTTGTTAGTCTAGAAATATGCTTATTATTGTTGGATTAATTGCTATTGTTAGCTTAGTAGTCATGAGTAGTGAGTAGATCTTTTACATGCTTGTTAAGTAGATTATTCTGTCAATTAAGTGTGGTTTTATAGAAGCTAGCAGATATATTGATTAGTAATGTTTAAGTTACTTAGATTAAAATTTTGGTTGTTTGAGCGGGCAAAAGCCGTGAAAATAATTGGGTTTTAATTTAGATATTGATATCTCTTTATGAAAAATGGTTTTCAAAATAAACCAACGTTGTGAGAAAATATTTATTCGTAAAAGATATTAATTCATCAATAAGAGAACTTAATTGAAATAATAAACCACACTTAAGGATCTTGATAATTTGCTTAACAAGTATATCTTTTTAGCATATATTTCTTATTTGCTTGCTTAGTATAATCTAGTTTATTATTGTTAGTTGTTATCTTTTATCGTTAATTTTAGATTATTTACTTGGTACTAGTGTTATTATTATCTTTGTTTTAATCATTTAGTTTTAGGCCCGTTTTAAGTTTAGATTGTGTTTTATGTTATTTGTGCTTTCCGTTATTGTTTTATATGCTTTATTTATTGTTTTCTAGTATAAATTCACTATTCCTCATTTTATCCCTTCACTCTTTACATCACTCGATCACAAACCCGTTTTTATACCATCACACCTCGCTGGGACATAACGACCCGGGGAAACACTGTATTCCGCGGAGCATTGACTCTAGGCAGTTTGAATTGGTTGACCATCACCTGATCAATTAGGTTGACCGTTTGGAGCCAATCAGTACCCTCCAGTGAGAGGTAATACCAACGGGAGTTGTCAAACTCAAATAGATCTATCAATTATATTCGCGTTCACTTGTGTAAAATATCACCAGCGATTAGATTCATGAATTTGGTTGTGTAGGGGTGGCAGATAGTTTACTCGTGCAACAACCAAAGAAAAAGACTTGTATTCGATTTAAAGCAAGTAGCATGTATCCCCCTCACAGGGTTTGTAAAGCATTTAAAAGAGTGAGGCTATGAAAACTCACCTGGGCTTAGGGAAATCTAATTGATGTGAAAAGTGACTCGGAGACTAGACTGCCTACTCACGTATCCTTGTGGTATTGTTGGTGTGGATGTATGTCAAGCTTTAATTATCTTGTTTAATTTTATTAAGTAACCATTCTTAGGTTTGTTAATGTTTTAGATATAACATAACACCATTCGGGCCATCACAATCCAGAAGTATATGACTCCTCATATGAAGCTCCTTACTATTGTATTATGTTATCAACATAATACCGTTCGGGCTATCATAATTCAGAAGTTAATACTCCTCACGTTATGCTCCATACTATTGAGCTATGTTGTTATTAGGTTTAGTTATAACATAGCACCATTCGGGCCATCATAATTCAGAAGTACATGCAATAAACGTTTGAGGAGCCAGGGCACTTTAATTCGTAAACCCATCAAACTCGTCAAAATGAAATATCCACATGGTACTCCTCACATAAAGCTCCCTAATATTGTGTTTTGCTTCTAACTTAAATTAGGTTTTTATATTTATAAAAATATTTTCACTTTATACCCTTATAGTTTATATATTTACAAAATCTACCCTAGACTTATATACTTATATTAATAACTATCTAAACTTAGTAATTTTTGTCCCTATACTTCGATATTTTAAGAAAATGGCAGAAATTACCCTGACTTATAAGTTTTCAAAATTTACCATTTATACTCTTTACTTTATAACTTTTGCAAAACTAGTCCTTATTAGTTTATAACTATTTACCTTTTTATCCTAAAGTTATATAACTTTGAAAAAAGGGTCCTTATACTTGTAACTTCTAAGAAATGTCAAAAATAGTCCCTAGACTTAATATTTTCAGAAATTTACCATATATATCCCTATGCATGGAAAACTTTGCAAAACTAGTCCTAATTCCATGCAAACTATATTTTTATGAAACAAAAAGGTTTCCTAACTTATGTTTAACTAATATTAGCTTATCTGAGATACCTCAATCAGATTTTAGCTTATGTAAAGGGATTATAGCATATAAACATGAATTCGAGTTATATTAGGGTTTTAAAAAGAAAAGTTCTAGTTTTTAGTGTTCAAAGC
Source organism: Artemisia argyi (assembly GCA_030686995.1). NCBI lineage: Eukaryota > Viridiplantae > Streptophyta > Magnoliopsida > Asterales > Asteraceae > Artemisia > Artemisia argyi. The sequence continues at coordinate 16,570,402 of CM060689.1, read as the reverse complement.
TTAGGTAAAGGTTTTAAGGCATCCTATAACTAACCTAGTACTGATATAAAGCTAATAGAATCTAAATGAAAGGCTTACTTGGCTAGCTAGGGTTTAACAAGGGTATTTCTAGGGTTTAGGGTTTTGTGATGGTAAAACAACTCGACAAAGTTCCTTGGCTTGCTTTGCTCGACTCCTAGGACTACTAGGGACATATTACTACTACTAACTACAGAAATTTTGAGGTGGAAAGAAGAGATGGTGTGGTTTGGAAAGGATAGGGGTGCGAGTGTATTTATACCCCTCGTTAGGAGTGGTGAGCAAGCAAACGAGAGTAGGAGGTATTGAGGGGGAATATGAGCAATCTAAGCTAGTACATGATGAGGACGAGCTATGGTGGTGACTAGGAGACCTATAGGCGGTTATAGGGTGGTTTGTGGTGGAAATGAAGTCGAGGCACAAGGAGGACACAAGTAGGTGATGCACCTTCTTGTGTGCTAGCTTGTGAGGTACTAGGGTGTGTGCTTAGGGTGACTACGGTGCTAGGATAGGTGCTTGAGGTGCTTATGTTTAGGTTTTAACTAGTTTAGGTTTAGTTTAGTCCTAATCTTGCTTAGTGAGGGATTGCGGTTTAACTTAGGGTTTAGTGCCTATATTAGGGTCCTATAAGTGTTTAGTGACTAATCCTATGTCTTAAGAAGCTTATACTAAGTGGTGGTAGCTTATGGTGAAGTTTTGGGATAGTTTAGACCTAATTCCGGGAAATTATGACCTAGTTATTGTTTTGTGCTTAAGAGATTTGTACCTAAGGTCTAAGGGGTTGTACTAGGGTCTATGGGTTCTAAGATATCCTATTGTTCCTATGGTAACTTATACATAAGCTTTGAACACTTTCAATTGGTTTAGATAGGCAGTTAGGGTTTTGTAAACACATAGGCCTGATTATGGCTTAATTAGGGTTAGATTAGGGTTTATTATGATATTATGATATGTTTAGGGTGTTAGGTTGGTAAATTACTTATTGTGGAGTTGTTGTGATCTTATGCTTGACATACCAGAGGTTTATAGGACGTATGGTAGAGATATTTGGCTTGTGTGGATACGTGAGCAAGTCTAGAGAGTCATGCAGGTAATGAATGCACATAAAAAGCAAAAATTTACCTGTGAAATACCTGACATAGGTATTTGTAGTGGAAATGATAGTGATGATTTTTTGTGGGTTGTTATACTTCGTTAATTGTCAAGTTATAGAAATCGAGTTTTAGTCGTTTTAGTTAAGTATGAAAATGGGACAACAAGTAATACATAAAATGCGTCATATTAGAAAAATCTTATCTTTTAATCCATAAGTCATTAGAAGTCGTACCATAATTGAGACTAGTTTTATCTAAAAATAGTCTTGGGGGTTGGTTTTCTATAGATTGGTGTTAGTTATTTAAAGAGCAACAGAAGGTCAGTTTTGGGTCATAGTGTTTCCTTGTAAAAGTTCAAAATTTTGGTCGAATCGGGCACGGGGCGTAACAGATGGATTGTTCGAACATGATGGATCACCAGTTGGTTCTTGTTCTTCATCGCGAATAGTTTTGTAATGTGGAGTGTTCCAGCCCTTATACCACAGCTTGGATATGTTTGTTCTTGGTTCGTGTTGAATACGCGTAGGCCTATCAACGGTTTCCCGGATTACTCTACTAAAACAAACGAGACAATCAACAGTTTAAAAACTGTTTCCAACTCGCTGTCCAAAAATTTTAAAGTAAAAGATCAGCCCACACGAATAAATCAAAAAAGCCCACAAACTAAAACCAACAGGCTCACAGGTTTTAAGTCAATTGTTTATAAGGTTATTTAACCCTAACGCTCAGTTCTCGAGTTAAAATTTGAGAGGAAAGGAAAGGAAATGGAATATTTTTTTGTGTTCTTGAGTATTTTTTAAGAGAGAAAAGTGAAGTGGTAAAGAAGATGGGAGGAAGTTTTCTTAATGAAATCTTCCTTCCATTTTTGGGAGGAACGAGAAAGGAAAGGGAAAGTAAACTCAAGAACTGAGCGTAAGTCGTTGATACAGTAGGTACCGAGTACTTCATGTCTAACCAACATGATCACAGGTTAGGGAACGGTTGTTAGATTCAGGTATGTGTAAACCCTTGAACGCAGATACAAAATACCAGGAACACCTCGCACGCTCTGATCAAAACCCACAACCAGACCTGATCAAAAACCCACAAGCAGACTTAATAGAAAATACATGACTCAACCACAGGTTCGCATGTTAGAGTCTAATACTATTGCTGGTTGTGTAACTCTATAACGCATTTTACAAATTACCAAGGAGCTGTGATAAGCCCAAAAATCTAACCAAAAGTTCACAGGCTTGTAACGATCGCTGGGTTTAATCTTTTTTCTAGAAACCAATTAATAGATATCAGAGTGTGCAACCCTGTTGTAGAATCACACGACACACTGGAAATCAAGAGCAACAAAGTCGACTGGAAACACAATGCTCCCAGGTAACACGCAACTTTTATTGAAGAAATCTTAACTCAAAAACTTCAATTGATACAATGTAATGCCTTACGGCCCTTACCCTTCACGGTATATATAGACTAACATAGACGCGTTGTATTCTAATTAGGATTACATTTAAACCTATCCTAAATAGATAAATAATAGTTGGTGTAAAACCTAGATTTTATGAACGCGTAAAATACCCAGAATACCCCTCAAATTTAAACTTTTGAAGAGACGTTAAATAACCTAAAACATTTCGTTCCGATTATAACCTAAGTTACATATAATAGGTAGATGACATAAAACTACATGTTTCATTTAATTATATATATATATATATATATATATATATATATATATATATATATATATATATATATATATATATATATATATATATATATATATATATATATATATATATATATATATATATATATATAAGACATACTCATTGTACTAATACTACACCCACGTTTTACAAATGTGAATTATGTAAACAATATATATGATAATCAATCACTAACTTATATTATATGTTATACTTTAAGAATTACAAACTAAGTTACATTTGTATATATGGGAAAAATGTACACGCCTAGAACATATATATCTTAGCCGAAAATTTTAAGAACTTCCAAATGAATTACAACTATTTTGGAGTCTACATTCTTGATATGTTTTAAACTTGGAAAGTGTCTATCAATTCAATCATTCACGGCTTATATTCCAGCCCATATGTCGTTTCTCCCACTCCAATAACCGAACATTATTCATAATTATTTATTTCAGAAAAATCACAAAGTAACTGAAGAGAAAACCCTAAAGCACCAATCGGCTGCTGCCCCCTTTTCTTGCTTCTTTCTGGTGCGATTCAAGGCTAACAAAAAAAAAAGGAAAAAAAAAGAGTTTTGATATTGGTTGTGAGCACTCATACGTGGGAAAAGCTGGTTCGAAAGATTCTTGGTCGTGGGTCGAAAGGTTCTTGGTCGTGGGTGGACATTCTGATCCGAAGGGTTTTGTTCGTGGGTTTATTCCTATTCGAAGGTGTTAGTTCGAAGGGGATTGAGTCGTGGGTCTTGTTTCAGACGTGGCTCATTCTTGCTCCTTGTTTTGGTTCCTCTAAACCGATCCTAAGGTAACCTCCATTGTTTCTGTTTCGAAAACCCACTCGATATATATGTACACATAATCTATAAGTACGATAATACGTTGTCAATGTCGCGTTGAATCTGTGATCGAACAACATATTTATAAATGCCACCTAAACTTGTGATATATATAGAATTTTTGCATGTCGATCTCAGTTCCATTTTACATTTCGAATAGGTTTAATATTTACGCTTTTCAACCTAGTCTAAATATGTCATTAATTAGTAGTCGAATTTAAAAAGAGACTGGCACATGTATAATCGACCTAATATAATCATATATACGTGAGTGTGTGTGTGTCGATTCTTATATAATGGTGGGCTCGACCTAAACTTGTTTGAAACCTAGCTTCTGTAATAGTATGGTATTAACAGATTAGAACATGCTTGTGTGGTTAAAAAAAACAAAAAAACAAAAAACAAAAAAACTTGCGGCTTACTTTTATTTTGTATGGCTCATAACTAAAACAAAGAAACCATGACCTGATATATATATTTTTTTCGAATGGTATAAAGGGGTTTAAAGGATTGATGTTTTGCATGCATGAACTCACATAAGATGATAAGATTAGCACATGAAATCATGACTAAAACCTTATATAATGTACCTGTAATAGTTGTGTTCAAATCAGTTTCATTAATAATCTGTCAACACCTCATGTGATGACATAATATATTCAAGCCAAAGAAGAGTGCATGCATGTATACGTGTAATATATCTGCTATGAAATTAAGAGTTGGAACCTGTTTATTCGGCTTATCTTTTTTTATCAACAAAGGAGGCGCTTGTTTCGGTTTATTTTTCTTTTTACAATGAATGGTGTTGGTCTCAGCTTGTATTTAATTAAAGAGAAGGCCTCGACTTCATGTTTTCTTTCGAAAAGGCTTTGTGATATAACGTGATTAAAATATTTTGGGTCATCGCGGTCTAAAATAATGATGAGAATACGTTTATATGTATTATAAAATGACGGGGTCTAAAATTATTGTTTTGATATAAAACTACTAGTTATAATACCTGTGCACGCACAGGGTTTTTAAAATTTCATTTTAGTTATGTATTATTATCGATTAAGAAATGAACCACTTAACATGTTTCAAATGATTTTACTTGGTGGACTAAAAATATATGTATATGTTATAACCTACAGATTATTTTAGGAGAATGTTTTTGGATTAAAAATTATATTTTATTATTCAAGTAAAATCACATGATAATACTTGACTTGCATGATATGTTAGTGATATATGCTTTTAGTTTTGCAAACCCGTGCTATCAATTTACGATGTGTTTTGTAATTGTGCTATTTCTTTTACTTATATTTTCGTTAAAATATGTAGCATATTTAGATAGCTTTGAAGATTGATTCATTTCCTTAATTATGAATAACCATCACATCATTTTTACTAATGTACCTTTTTTGTTTGAAAAGTTGTATTTTCATAAGTTTGTGTTATTTACTTCCCATGTTTGATCATAAAATTACTAAATTAACATAGATGCTTACACTATAGCTTCTTTATTACATAAAGAGAAACGGAAAAATATGTAATGGGTAGAACTCAAATTTAATCTTACGTTTATGTATAATGTATAAGAATAATTTTTCTCTAATCCCGAACTATATAAGGAAATTAATATTACTTGTATAAGTAAATTATAAATGCATGAAAAAATGATAAAAAGTATATTCTCAAGTCATTTAAGATTGTTTGAATTATTACCGACCTTTCACTTTAATGCAACTTTCTTTACAATTGGTCTAAATCATCAAGGTAAAAGACACCCATATTTTAGACCGTTGGTTGACACTTATAGTGTTATCAATGATAGCAAACACCTGTTAAGTTTCATTAACTCATTCAAAGACAAATTACACTCCGAAAAGAATTCTTACCATAAAATTCCCTATATTGGCACTAAAACACATCTTTGGTACATTAAAATACATTCATGTATTATCTAAATCAGCAACTCAACTAAATTATACATTCATAACTTGAGCAGGCGTAGAAAATCATTTCACGACAATCAAGTGTTGATACTTAATCCTCCTCTAAAAAACGCACACAACAAATTGCATTACACTTTAGTTTGTGCGATAAGATAATAAAACTGCAAAAACCATTAATGTGTTGCATTATAGCGAGGATAACAACAAAGTTAGTCATAACATCAAATAAGAAAACTTCATATTAGAACTATAGGGGTGTTTGATTATGCTTATTAAAGGTGCTTATTGGCTTATTCAATTACCATAACACAATAAGTGTATGGTAAAGCTATAAGATTTTTTTAGAAGCCTAGTGAAAAACCCCTGAACTCACAAATAATTCTATTATAGCTTAGCGTGTTTATAGTAAAAACACAAATATTAAGTGTAGAAGTTTTCAACAAAATATAAAAAAAAGTTACTAAAAGTTGGTGTGTATAACAAAAAAGTTAAACCATAAAAAAAAAGTTACTAAATACTATCAGCTAGATAAGGCATAAGCCAAAGTTTTGTTGAGGTCTCTTTCGGATTCTATTCAAAAGCAAAAAGAGGTTTACACATAAATCATAAGTATAAAATAATGGTTGTATCTCACATATGTGATTACCAACTCAATAACATTATCGCAGTATAGTAACGTAATAACTCGATTAAAACTATATATTCTTGTTGAATAATTCTCATGTACATACTTTTAATTCGTTTACAACGGCCAACTATTACGTTTTTTTTTTTTTTTTTTTTTTTTAATAAAACATCACGTCAATGAATAAAGTTAAGGAAAACACCTACGTTTTTTTATTTTTTTATTTTATTTTATTTTTTAAAATTTTTTTTAGAAGATGATTGTTATCAAATAAGAATTGTGATGTGTGCATTTTTTTAATATAATTTATGGAAAACACCTTATATATTAAACAATAACTATCTAACCCATGTGTTTGTTTGTTTTTTTTTTTAATAATTAGCTTTGTATAACGTGTTTAACTGATAGACATGTTGAGGTTGAGGTTGATTTTATTGTTTAACTTTAACTATTGATATCATGTTCTATAAAATGTGTGAATTTAGTAGCACACAATGAGCGTTGATGAAGTTAAAATATGCTCCGTAAAGTTTTTAAAATATTTTTATGGATATCCATACACAAATTTTAAATAACAATTTCATGAGTCGTTGTTATAAGTAGAATCGTGTATATTTATTTTCATATCACAGTATCGTGCTTACCATTTGATATTTATATTCCCGTTACTAATAATTTAGCCGTATTTCGAACCCGTGTACGTATAAATTAAACTTTTAAATAGTAACATGAGTCTTTATTTAAAAAAATATTCTAATGGATCAAACTTTAAAACTAACATTAGTTTAAAAAAAATATTTAACGTATATTAAAACTAATTCGCATATTTGCCAAATGAGTCCTTATTTAAAAAAATATTCTAATGGATGAAAGTTTAAAACTAATATTAGTTTAAAAAAATATTTAACGTATATTAAAACTAATTCGCATATTTACCAAATTTTGTAATTTTAATGGATGAAAGTCTCATGTAATTTTAAACAAAGTTACTATTATAAAGTATAGGGGGTATAAAGTGTAAGGGGTTATTTGTGTTTTTTATAAAGTTATTAAAAACATGGAAACTTGTAATTTTACACTTTACTCTATATAAATTATTTAAAATTTAATCACTAAAGTTTTATTAATTACTTCCTCCTTTTTTTAAGTTTTTGTTTTCATAAATTTGACACCTATATTTTTATGCATTTTTTTTCTTAACCAAATTTCTCCACCAAATTTATTAAGTTTGACCAAAATCAATTTAATTTTGACTTTTTATTGACCAATCACGTTGCTCGATTTTGCTTACGTGGCAAAATTGAGCTCTGCTATTGGTCCAATTTTTTTTTAATGAGAAGGGATTTTCAAAAACACTGCGAAATGATGCAATTCTTTTATTATATAAAAGATAGTATAAAGCTTAGAATAATTTTATTTGACATGTTAATATTTAATTTTTGATAATTTATATTTTGACCCTAAACTTTACTAAATTCTCGTAATTAACTCTAATCTGTTATAATTTTCATTTCGAGTAATCTAACTTAATTAATTATTAATTGTAATCATAAAACATAAATCTTGTTAATACAAGAAACTTACTAAATATGAAAACTACCAGTTCGGGAAACCTGTTATATTTGGAAAGTTACTAAAAATGGAAAGCCGACTAAAATGTCTAATCTGATTTAAAATAAGTTATTAATAAGATGATCATGAATTCATGTAGATCCGCTGAAGAAGGAGTTTGCTTCAGACCATTATGTTTTCTGTTATGTTTGCACTTGCGGTCTAAGATACATATATTCCGTACTCTTTCAGCAATAGTACAACTATTTCTCTCTTGACTCTTCTCTCTCTCTCTCTCTCTCTCTCTCTCTCTCTCTCTCTCTCTCTCTCTCTCTCTCTCTCTCTCTCTTATATTACTTGATTAAACCCTTGATATTGAACCCTTGATATTGACCCTTGATATTAAACCCTTGATATTGAACCCTTGATATTGAACACTTGATATTGAACCCTTGATATTGAACCTTGACTTGAACCTTTGATTATGACTTGACCACTTGTACTTGATATTGAACCTTGAACCCTTGACCCTTCAATATTTTACCCATGAGCTACTTGTTGTGGAGTAGCCACAACCATAGCATTGATGCACCAATGTTATGTACTCTAGTGGGGCTAAAGAGATGTCTCCCACCGTCCCTGATACTTGTTATGGACTACTACTATGATTATTATTATTGGCCTGCAGGGGCGTATGGATGCATCCTAGTCTTGTCTTGACTTGATACTTGCTTGGGCTACGGCCATCTTGATTATGACTTGGACTACATTATATACTTTGTGACCGGGTTTGTGTGCATTGCAACCTCTCACATCTTGGGAGCTAGCTACTCTAACTTGGGATGCTTGACTTGATACTTGTTTGTACCTGGGGGTTAAATACTGAAAGCCTTGACACTTGATACTTGTTAATTCTTGATACTTGACACTTGTTAATTCTTGATACTTGAACTTGTTAACCCTTGATATTATACTTGTTAAACCTTGATGTTATACTTAACCCTTGACATTATACTTGACGATCCTTGAAACTTGTTAATCCTTGCTATTTCACTTGACGATTCTTGATACTTAACCTTGATGACTTTCCATACTTAACCTTGATAATCCTTTGTTATACCTTGTGACACCATATGTAAATTCATTTCGTATTCTCTTATCTCATTACTTGATGTGCTTGTTATCTTCATATCTGTTCACTGAGCTTTTTATGCTCAGCCGCGTTTTCTTTTCCATGTGGCAGGTACTTAAGCTAGGATGCGGGGTTTAGCTTTGGGGATGAGAGAGTGTGGACCAACCTTAGAGTTCCTTTATATAATGGACTTTGTTTTATTATCGTATCTTTCTTATTTTGGAATTCATTTGTAACCTTGTACTCATTGTATTGTTAACGTATTAAGCTTGTGTTTTGCTCTGTTGGACACTATTTATTGTGATATCTTTACCCTTGACGGGTTGGGGTGTTACAATTTATGGTATCAGAGACCAGGATGACGACTTATAATACATAACCTGGACCTGTGAGTTTTGGACCATTAGGTTTTCACTGTAGGAACATTGATGAACACCTTGCAAACTTGATTTAGGATTCTTCCCGGTGCGAACTTAATTTTAAACCTGTGAGGATTGGGTAGATATTAGGCTTCCTTCGGCGTACTTTCCTTTCGTGTTTGTCCTTGACTTCCTTATCCTGACCATTTGGTAACCGTTCAGATGGTTAAATCTCGTCGCTCTAGACCACCTGACGAAAACCCGAAGAAAATGGTGACTCATGCCATTAAGGATACCTCAAGACAGATCCCGCACGTAAGAAGGAGTAATGGGACTACTGTTGATGCTACGGGCTGCCAGAAGGTAGATGACAAGGAGAAAGAGATGTATGAAACTAAAACAAATGATAACAAAGGTAGATGACAAGGAGAAAGAGATGTATGAAACTAAAACAAATGATAACAAAGGTATTGGCACCAAGTATTACGGAAAGTGCCATGAGTCTGTGGAAGAAGAAGAGAGAGATCGCAAAAGTGGTTTTGCTAGCCGCCGTTTGCCACAACCCGGGAATAACATGAATGGTTTGATTAGTGAAAGAGGGGAAGAGAAAGAAGAGAATGATGTAGACTCTGATCTAGAGTTTACGGCGACCAGCCGTTATAATCCAAGTTGAATGAAGGGAAATTGTGATCATGAACTAGTTTCTCTTACTCTTCTGTTTAGCCTGTATTAGACTTCGAATTTCATTTCCATTTCCAAGATACTCTGATAATATTGAAGTTTTGAATTAAGTTCCCTTCTGTGAGTTTTGTTATGGCAATCTTGTTTGTGTTCATCAGTTAATTGATATGGGAATCTTGATGATTTTGGAAGTACTGGTACAATGGTTTTGGCACCCTAAATTGATTGATTTAATAGATTCCGTTACTTTCGGATAATTCTCATTTTTCTATTTGACTCCATTGACGATGTTAGCAACTAGTATTCCACGCGCATCACTTTGACAACAATACAATGTTCGTATTCGCAATGAGGCACATTTGGGCTAAGAAGCTGAATAAAATCCCAACCTCCTTGAATGGTTAACTTATCTGCCTAAGGACTTTGTTGTGAAGTAGCCACAACCATAGCATTGATGCACCAATGTTATGTACTCTAGTAGGGATAAAGAGATGTCCCCCACCGTCCCTGATACTTGTTATGGACTACTACTATGATTATTATTATTGGCCTGCAGGGGCGTATAGATGCATCCTAGTCTTGTCTTGACTTGATACTTGCTTGGGCTACGGCCATCTTGATTATGACTTGGACTACATTATATACTTTGTGACCGGGTTTGTGTGCATTGCAACCTCTCACATCTTGGGATCTAGCTACTCTAACTTGGGATACTTGACTTGATATACTTGACTTGATACTTGTTTGTGCCTGGGGGTTAAATACTGAAAGCCTTGACACTTGATACTTGCTAATTCTTGATACTTGACACTTGTTAATTCTTGATACTTGAACTTGTTAACCCTTGATATTATACTTGTTAAACCTTGATGTTATACTTAACCCTTGACATTATACTTGACGATCCTTGAAACTTGTTAATCCTTGCTATTTCCCTTGACGATTCTTGATACTTAACCTTGATGACTTTCCATACTTAACCTTGATAATCCTTTGTTATACCTTGTGACACCATATGTAAATTCATTTCGTATTCTCTTATCTCATTACTTGATGTGCTTGTTATCTTCATATCTGTTCACTGAGCTTTTTATGCTCAGCCGCGTTTTCTTTTCCATGCGGCATGTACTTAAGCTAGGATGCGGGGTTTAGCTTTGGGGATGAGAGAGTGTGGACCAACCTTAGAGTTCCTTTATATAATGGACTTTGTTTTATTATCGTATCTTTCTTATTTTGGAATTCATTTGTAACCTTGTGCGCATTGTATTGTTAACGTATTAAGCTTGTGTTTTGCTCTGTTGGACACTATTTATTGTGATATCTTTACCCTTGACGGGTTGGGGTGTTACAATTTATGGTATTAGAGACCAGGATGACGACTTATAATACATAACCTGGACCTGTGAGTTTTGGACCATTAGGTTTTCACTGTAGGAACATTGATGAACACCTTGCAAACTTGATTTAGGATTCTTCCCGGTGCGAACTTAATTTTAAACCTGTGAGGATTGGGTAGATATTAGGCTTCCTTCGGCGTACTTTCCTTTCGTGTTTGTCCTTGACTTCCTTATCCTGACCATTTGGTAACCGTTCAGATGGTTAAATCTCGTCGCTCTAGACCACCGGACGAAAACCCGAAGAAAATGGTGACTCATGCCATTAAGGATACCTCAAGACAGATCCAGCACGTAAGAAGGAGTAATGGGACTACTGTTGATGCTACGGGCTGCCAGAAGGTAGATGACAAGGAGAAAGAGATGTATGAAACTAAAACAAATGATAACAAAGGTAGATGACAAGGAGAAAGAGATGTATGAAACTAAAACAAATGATAACAAAGGTATTGGCACCAAGTATTACGGAAAGTGCCATGAATCTGTGGAAGAAGAAGAGAGAGATCGCAAAAATGGTTTTGCTAGCTGCCGTTTGCCGCAACCCGGGAATAACATGAATGGTTGGATTAGTGAAAGAGGGGAAGAGAAAGAAGAGAATGATGTACACTCCGATCTAGAGTTTACGGCGACCAGCCGTTATAATCCAAGTTGAATGAAGGGAAATTGTGATCATGAACTAGTTTCTCTTACTCTTCTGTTTAGCCTGTATTAGACTTCGAATTTCATTTCCATTTCCAAGATACTCTGATAATATTGAAGTTTTGAATTAAGTTCCCTTCTGTGAGTTTTGTTATGGCAATCTTGTTTGTGTTCATCAGTTAATTGATATGGGAATCTTGATGATTTTGGAAGTACTGGTACAATGGTTTTGGCACCCTAAATTGATTGATTTAATAGATTCCGTTACTTTCGGATAATTCTCATTTTTCTATTTGACTCCATTGACGATGTTAGCAACTAGTATTCCACGCGCATCACTTTGACAACAATACAATGTTCGTATTTGCAATGAGGCACATTTGGGCTAAGAAGCTGAATAAAATCCCAACCTCCTTGAATGGTTAACTTATCTGCCTAAGGACTTGTGATAAACCTTACACTTGATCCTAATTCGTGAATTATCCGTCTGGTTTGGCGAATGTAGTTGTTCTAAAATTCCATTTACCTTTGATATGATTTTGACCTACCTTTGAAAATCCGTTTCTGATGGCTTCATTTGAAATACTGAAGAAACAAATAAAAGAACTTCCAAGAAATAAGTTTACTAACCGAGAGTAAGCAGTGAAGTATATCAGTTTTATTGGTGAAGATGAGGAGAGACGACGTGGAGAGAACGTGAAGGTTCCTTAAGATGATTTTGAAGCCGTTTTTGTATTCATATAATAAGTTAAGGATTCTAATTGTATTGGCTATCACGTCAATTATTTCCTTGTATATGGTGAGATTATGTTTTCGGGAATATTTGGAAGAATTTTTATAGTATGACATTGTGGTATGTTCTGAAATGGAGCTATGAGTTGAGGTTATTTTTGGAATCGCCTTCCGTATTCATGACGACTACTATGACGGTTAGTGATGCTAATAGTATTAACTAAAGCTCTGACCATCTTGTGAATCTGGTAAATAGCGTTTTCTCGTGAGTACTTGGACAAACAGTCATTGTATGACGTAATAGTACATTCGGAGACGAGAAAAGACATGGAAACCATTTTGTACCTTGTTAGAAATTTGGCTACCATTTGTGCATTTTGGGAGATTTATATTTGTTGGGCAAAAGTATTCTTAGATTTGAATATCTCTTTAAATTCCGCAAAATCTGAAACTATCACCAAGTGATCAAGACCGACACTAAATTTGAAAAGCTAGTCTTTTGAATCTTACAGAAGAATCTTGGAAGATGCTTACCAATTTGCGTCAACTAGAAACGTATGAGAAGATTAACTTCACTGCCTGGTCTGGAATTGACAACAACAATGGCTACCATGAAGAGTGAAGACACTCCTTAAAAGGCAGAAGTGTTGGCGATGCAGAGGACAAGAAGCTAGTCAAGGTGGCGAACTTGGAGCTGATGAGGACATGTAGTCTCACTTCCCTATTCATCTTGGTTGTGCTCAGATGAATTAAGAGCGGAAGCAGACTGGATGAGGACGGGATTTAAAGATCGTGTCAGGAATTCACATTACTCCATCGCATTCCAAAAAGAACTGCAGGAGGCTTGATGAATCAGACTCAAGTTCACAGTTTTGTTTCACTCAGATTGGTGGATAAAAGAAGACAGATTACTTGGACTTGAAGAGATTTGATGTTTTGAATGGGTGGTTTTTGGAACAAACCATTTTGTTGTTTGGATATGTTGATTCTGTGAAGGATGAAGTTAATGATGACTAATGCTCACTCTCGTTAATTTCTTGAGTTTCGCTATCTGGTAATGTGATCCTTGGATGATTTGGGTTCTCTAATATCATCTCTGTTCCGTGTTCATTCTGCGTATGTTTGGTAATGGTCTTGTTTTGGGAATTTTGGCGAATTTTTGGAAAATTGATGCTTTCAGACGACGTACCTTAATTGCTGATATGTTAGATTTCCGTTACTCTTGCGAATAGTTTATTTTCCTTTAGTTATTCATTGAGACTTCCACTGTTTTGTTATTGAATGTTCCTCTTGGTTATGACGCTTGATTTCGGTTGACCTCTGGGATGATAGAAGAAATAGGTGAACTAAGATTGCCTTGTTTGTTTACGACTCGTGATAAAATATGACCATTATGAGGGCATATTTATATGATGCTAGTATTATGATGCCTGGCCAACGTGATAATACTTACATCATATAACATGCACTTATTGTGGTCATAGGATATCTTGGGGAGTATCTAAGAAGTTTAGAATTTGACCTCCATTGGAGTTTCTGCGATCTGCGAGACTTTAGGTTCATTCTACCTATGCGTTGACTCTACATTTGTTCGTAAGATAATTGGATAAATTTTAACTCTCGATTTTGCATTATGTTGACATCGATACATCTGTCACCAATCTCAAACTCTTGTAGAGAACCCTACTGCTTGATACAGTTAACTTGACTTGAAATTTTGTTCATATTCCATATGAGATTTCCAGAAGATACAATTGTCATCCTCTACATATGGTGTCATACCCTTGTGATCAGATTCAACCAGATACGTCACTCCCAGATAAACCGGAAGCCATTCTTGATAGATAGGAGAGAGCCATGAGAAACAAAGTTATTCGTTTTGTTAAAATCCTTTTTGAAGAATCTCTCTAAGTGTTAAACTACTTATTTCCACTTCTTTCCGTGAATTGGTACATCTCCGTCTAACTATTGCGACTTCAATTTCGCGGACGAAATTTTCTTTTTAGAGGGGAAGAGTTGTAAAACTCAGATTTTATGAACGCGTAAAATACCCAGAATACCCCTCAAATTTAAACTTTTGAAGAGACGTTAAATAACTGATACGTGGGAATCGCACCAGGCTTTACCTCTCGAGGGATCTCGAGAAGCTTACAACCCCCACCAGGCAGTGTACCTGATCGTTGTAGTATAGTATAGTGACAAGTACCGGGGGATTGATCGTTCAGCTAGGAATAGTGTCGCTAGGATTAGAAAACCTAAATACTAGTTCTAAAGGTGAGGGATGATTATTTTTGTATTTTTATATTTTTTAGAAAGCAAGTAAAAATCTCGGGTTTTGAAGGATTTGGGCGGAATTAGTTACTAGTCAACTAACCCAATACTAAAGATGCAATCAAAATAAAATACTAAAAATGAAAATAAGCTAAATTATACTAAGGTTGTGAGCAATAAGTGGAGAAGTTGTGTTTACTTAGATTTCACTACTCCCTAGATATCTTTTACACGTTAATTACTTGTTATAGTTGCGTGGATGACGGATTGTATTCCTTAATACCATTCATGGGGTGGCGCACTTAATTCCCCAATCCTATGAGTGCCTACTTCACTCCTATGTCGAGCCGGCTAAGAAGCTCCTAACATGGGATCATTAGAATTTACTCATGCATTAAATAAAATCAATAAAACCTAGTGCACGTCAGTTCATGTTTCCTAAGACGTTCAAGCATGTTACCAATTGGAGATCTGCCAGTTTTCTTAAGCCTAACATCGAATTCATTCATCCAATACAACTATAAACAAGTAATCAACACATAATTAACATCTAGGTTTCATTAGATCCAAGCAAACACAAGATAGATCTAGCCTAGCATGATGGAATTAAGACAAGAACAAGATATAGACAACCAACACATAGACATATTGATTGAATTAAAAGAACACTTATCTTAATTACACATGAAAGGGTTCAAGGGCTAAGAACCCTTGAAAAACCTATAAAATTCGTGCCAAGTTTGTACTTAGGGTTTCTCCAAAACTTCTCTCTTTTTAATGTGAAAATTAGAAAACTATATATAGGAAATAGGGTCTGACGGCGTCAAGAACAAATTTGTGACGCCGTCATCTTGCTGCCAAAATACTCCTCGGACTGCCTTGATCTACTTTTGACGCCGTCATGTGTTATGTGTTTCCAGGCCGTCATGCATTTTCCTCTTGACGCCCTACTTCGTGTCGCCGTCAAATCTGCACTGGGCCGTCATGGAAATTACTCTTGACGCCATCAAGAGTTTCTTCTTGACGCCGTCACCTACTGTTCCCAGCAAGGAAAATTAAGACTTTGGCGTTTTCTTCACTTTTATGCTCCAAAAACGTCCGAATTGCTTCCTTTTCCAGATTTCTCTCCCAAAGTACCTAAAATCACAAAAGGAACGATTTAGGGCAATATTTGATCAAATAAATTCAATTCCGGACTTAAATGACCCCCTAAAAGTGGTTCATTTTTCGCCTCATCATATACCCTTACACTTGAGATTTGCTTGTCCTCAAGCAAATGCGCTTTTATTCTAGTCAAAATACATGTTAGGGGTCATTTAACACTAATATAAAAGTAATTACAACAAATAATCATTCCCTTAAAGACCAATAGACAAGCACGGAGGTCATATACAAGCACCTCACAAATAGTGTTTAGATACTCAAATCTCTCGGGTGTAATAAAGTATAAATTACAATATGAAAACGGAAGATATCTCTCACTACCTGTCATAGCAAAATAGATTACCATAGGCTTGGGAAAGGATCAAACCTCCACCACATGGCGTAAGCACCTAGGATAAACTATCAAAGAGGTCTTTTAAAGGGTTGTAACGTTAGGTGTAGGGATATGAAATACACGGTTTTGTTGGATAAAGGAAGTTTTTACTGGTGGCGAGTTAACAATCTTGGTTAATTAAATGTACAATATGGCGTTGCTAAGCCAAGACTAGACTCGACTTAAGCTAATAAATGAAAAATAACAAAAACATAAAATGAACATATAATAAAAAGGGATGGTAGTCCGTATGTTTTTTTTTTTTTTTTTTTTTTTTTTTTTTTTTTTTTTTTTTTTGCATACACTCTTACCCTACCATCCAAAATAATACATCATAGGGAATGAACATTCCCCTTACACTTGAATTTTTACATACTTTACAATGAACTAATCTATTGTCTCGAATTAAGATAATCAAAACACTTGGAGCACTTTTAAGATTAACGTACATATGGGGGTAATAAATGATGTTCTTCCCCATTACTCCATAAAATAAGTACTTTACCCATGAGTCCCAATCGTCTCAAAACAATATGTACAAGGATATGACTCGACTTAGCAACCATGTAATCAATTAGATAGTTAACTTAGGGTTTAAACAAATAACAATAATGCACTAAAGATGAGCGCATACACGGAAGGCTAAGGCGATTTGGGTGTACATTTAAGTGGGGTGTAACAAATTCTTCCTTTAAGTAAAATGCTTAAAGTTAGAAACGAAAAGATAGGCTCGGAGGGGTGTACTAGGGGTTTCGTGTACTAAAAATGAGTACAACGCTAATGGTGTGGGAAAAATTAGTTGACTTAACTAGCCAAGTAACATGACTTAAATGGTCAAGTAATCATGATACGGGTTTAACACAAGGGTGATCCTAATGCCTCTTATCATGTAGTAAATCCTGCCACACGAATGTAGTCTCACTAGCGGTCTTGGGATGCATCACTAACGCAAGTTCTAGAATCTAAATGATACCGGTACACTCATAAGCACTAATAGTAAATGCTTTTCCTATCAAATCTAAAGGCGAACTTCACATATTTGGGTGGAAATTTTTTCTGAATATACGGTTATGTGCTAGTCATACAATCTCCTATCCTTGAGACGCTTGCTATGGCTAAAGTTTCACTCCTAAATGTTGTAAAAAAATTTAAATTTGGCGCTAAAATTACACTAACAAGTATTTCTCATAGTTTTATTACACATCTACTATCAAACGAAACAAACTCAAGCGAAAGTGTACATGTAAGGTATCATCATTTTACCCTCCCCTTACACTTAAGATGAACATTGTCCCCAATGTTCAAGTAAAGAATGTAAAAGTAAAATAAGTAAAAAGAATGAAATCAAATACTCCCCTGATTCGCTCGGTATGGATAATAAGGTGGCCAGGTTAAATCTTCCTCCAAGAAAATGAACAATCAAAGTTTCCCTTCCAGAATATAAATCATCTTCTTGTCATACGTAGCCTGTAAATCCTGAGAAAATAGACAAGACAACCTCGCATAAAATCGGCGGCATCCTATATAAGTTACTAAGTCCTAGAAAACAAAATAAGATATAATGCTTGTGGAATGAAGTTTGCAGATTTCCTGGAGATTATAAAACTTAATAATTCACAAAAACCATAAGACTCCGTTAGAAAAACAAAACTGGTAAAATTTCCAGATTTTTACACGTGACGCCGTCAAGAGTTAACTCATGACGCCGTCAGAAGTGACCTGCAGAAATTCTTAGGTTAAGTTTCCGGAAAATTTCTGGAAAAACTTGGTCTCACTTCCTGGAAAATCCTGCAAAACTTCATTATGACTCAATACAAGCATTTGACTCTAACAAATACGAATATACATGTTCATTTAATATTGTGGAGAATCATGATCGGTTTGTTTCTTAAAAACATATTTCGGGTTTCCCCTTACACTTATCTTTTGCAAAAATACTTTTAGGTGGAATTAAGACTAGGCCAAAACAACAAAGTAAAGTATTTCAATTATTTAATTGAGAAACATGATCTACCAACAATAAAAATAAAGCATGCATACGGAAGCAAATAATAAATAAACAAAAATAAAATCACACAAAACATGAAGAACGTCAACACAAGCACATTCAATTATTTCAAGTAAAAATAAACATGAAAATAAAATTGTTCAAGGCCAACAGAGGCCGAATCCTAAACTATTACAGCATCAATTGTTTTGAATTACATGACCATCAATAAATTGTTCACAAATAACAGATATCAAGAAAGATCACTGGGGAGGAGGACCGAAACGGTAGTCATAGCCAGGAGGGAGGTGTCCGGTGTACCCGTAGGGAGGGTAGTCAGTCTCACGGCCGGGGAATGGGTCAATCTGCAGGTGAGGCTCAAGCTGATCTCGGGTGGAGAGGTGCTGCATGTAATACCTCAAATTCTAAAACAATACAAAATGACCAAAATGCCCTTAAGTTTTAATAATTTGTAATAATAATTAAATGATATAAAGAAAACCCTAGAAATTTAGAAATTTTACAATATGTAATGACAATAAATTATGTATAAATAAGATTTGTACATTTTTGTAAAAGTAAAATAATAATTATCATATAAATAAATAAATTCGATTTATTATATTTTAAATATATGTATTATATTAAGTAAATAAATCCTAAATCAATTAGGAAACTTGTATTATATTTTATTTAACTTTATTTCATATTTACCCAGCCCAAGATAAGTATTATTTTGTTATAAATATAGATATACACATTTTATAATTTAGTGATATCCCTAAACCGACTTTTAATAAAGGTCGACAATCCTAAAAACCCTCACAAGTCGAATACAATTTTCTGGAACTCTCAGATATTTTTCTTAAACGTGTTTCAAGCTTAAGAAGACTAGAAAAATAGTGCTAAGGTCTGAGGTGTGATCGTTTGAGCTTGGGAGATTGTTTGGGACGATTTAAGTAAACCGAGAGGTAAAAATCCCATCTGCTTGTTCACACGTTTTAAAATCTTTCTGGTATTTTTCTAATATCTTATATATCATATATTATCTGTATAAAAAGGTAGAATTGAATCATGCAAGTTTTTGTAGCTTGTACGAATTTATGGAAACTAAAAACTCTAAATTGAACAAGAAAACAAGGAATCAGCCATGCGATTTTTGAGGCTTTGTATATATTTTTCTCTGGTCCTATAAGTGCCATATTACATCAGAAAAATAAGTTTTATAATTTTCGAGACCTGGAGAATTATTTTGGAATTAATTTGTAATCGAGTTTATTAAATAAAAAGATTATAAAAGAAAGGAATCGAATTAGGGTTAGGGTTAGGGTTTTTGTTATGAGATCTGGTCATTAATGATGTTTTAAGGATATAATTAATGTTGGTAATGATTAGGTAATTTAGGGTTAGGGTTTGATGAGTTTTTGTATTAATCGATTTGATTTTAAAAGTAAAAGGGTATGTTTTATAATTTTATAAACTTGCGGGTAATTTTTGTAAGATGCATTTGATCAGGGGGAATTGAGAAAAATATAATATGAGGGTGTCATGTGTTAAATTTGCAACTAAAAGGTTTAAATAGTAAATTATGTAATTATATAATTCGAATTGTAATTAATTAAAATTAAGGGGTTAAACTTGTAAATTATAAAGTTAGGGGCTGTTTTGAATAGATATAATATTGAAGGGTAATATGTGTAATTTATGATAAGTAAAGGCTTAATGTGTAAATATGAATATTATAAGGATTAAATGATAAGTTATTTAATTAAAAGGTTTAATTTGTTAAATTATTAAAACCAAAGGGTTGGAATTGTAAATATGAGAAACTTAAACATATGATGTTTACATTTAAAACTTTACACTATAATATAAGTACACTTTAAATCCTAACACCATATTAACAAGTTATTAATATTTAACCTAAATATTTATGTAAACCCTAAAACTAATATGGAATATGAAAAAGTAAATGATCGAATAAGATATTAATGAATAATACATCCTGTGTAGATTTCTGAAGAAGAGTACTATTCGGTTATTTGATCGCTGTCAGCTTTGCTTTTGAGGTACGGATATTCTGACCTTATTCTTAAGGTTTCCTTTGTAATATGAACCTTTGCTATGAACCTTCTGTTTTGAACCTCTGATATGACAAACCTTGTTATTTAACCCTTCTGATATGATAATTATATTTGAACCTTTGTTAATGAACCTTTTATTACATGAGCTTCACTAGGCATGGGGGTTCCATGTCCGTGTTAGAGATGCACCTCTGACATGACTCTAGGGCAGTAGAGTGATGTTCTGCCACGTCCCTTTGATTGGTCTGCATGTGAATGGGTAGGGGCGTATGGATGCATCCTAGATCTGTTTCTGTTTCTGATATTATATGATTTGTTTGGTGAATGTGGCTGTGTGTGCAATACACGTCCTTCACATTTCTGGGAGCTAGCTACTCCACCCATATGAGGACACCCCTCATTATTATCTGATTATCTGAGAGGTCTCCCCTCTATATGTTTATGAAGATGTATGATTATGATTATGATAAGTTATATGTTTCTGAGCTCATGGTATTATTATGGTTCTGACTCTGTTTGTACAGGAGACTGTATGAATTCCTTACCTAACCTATACATTTTATTTCCGTACTATCAGTTATAACTAAATATGTTTTCCCCAAAATATAGCATTTGTACTTTAGCATTCATTTTCAGTTTATTATTGTTATATCCGTTCACTGGGCTTTTTAAGCTCAGCCGCATTTTTTCACCGCGGCAGGTATTCAAGTTATTTGAAGTAAGCTTTGGGATGGTTTCTGGGATTGAAAGTAGAGTTGTATTGAAGATTTTTGACCATAGTCATTTAAAAGTAAGTTACTTATTTAAGACTTCCGCTTTTGATCTGTTCTGTTGTTCTGATGTAACACCATATTATTGTGACATTTTTACCCTTGTCGGGTTGGGGTGTTACAATTATGGTATCAGAGACAGGTTGGATCGGCGGACTAGTAATCCGTAGAGCTTAGGCTATGACCTGTGAGTATTAGGCCCTAAAGCTTTGCACCATAGGAATTATGAAACAATCTTTGAGGATTTACTTTAGGATTTCCCTATATGAACCTTAAGTTATTACTGGAGAGGATTAGGTAGATTAGGATATTGATTTAAGTAGCATCGTTTCCGTATCACCCTGGTGTGCCTGCTAGTCTTCCCGACTCATGTGTCGGTAGTAGTCAGCTGTCCCCTCCTCATAACCCTGGAACTGATGCTGCTGGGGCCCCACCTCATCATCATCATCATCCTCATCATCAGGTATCCCTGCCGCGTACCAACCATAGGACCCATCAGCCAGCTGCATCACGATGTTCATTTGCCTGAGGGATTTAGCCCTCACCACCCTACAAGCCCCACAGTCGCTCAAGTACCCCATGATCTGAGGAGTAAGAAGATCATAGGAACGAGCCAACCGGGTCACGAACATCCCCCCATACACCTTATCGATATCCCTCTCACCCACACTGATGTGAGGAGTAAGAATAACTAGCTACCCAAAATGGGATGTTGCAGTAAACATCCGCTGAAAAGATCATGTACCGGTAGAAAAGATCTGAAGCAGTGACACGGTGAGTGGTGCCATGACGTCCTGACAGGCTGTACGTGATGCATCTGTGGACCAGTCTGACCCTAGGGTCCCTGATCGATGCTGCCCCAGTCATCGAGGTATAAACCCCGTCCCCAATGGTCGGCCAAAAAGTGACACACCTCATATCACTCCTCTGAGTCTCCCCATTGGACAATCTCTGCATAAAACCTCCATCAACCGCCTCCTCCCTAGTATACAACCCTAACCTCCAACCAAGCTCAGTAACCGAACATGATCGCAACTCCCCTCCTAACCTAAAATAGATAGTGGGCCCCCCATGTCTGTCCTAGCCTCAGCCTGATCAAAATGGAAGGTTGCAAAGAACTCCCTCACCAACTCGCTATACACCGTCTCCCTAATCCTAAAAAACCTCTCCTATTGAGGACCCGCAAATCCATCAGTGTGGATCCTCCCCAGAAACGCACCTTTTAACCCTTGGGACCTGAGAAACTCCCAATCAACCACGGCCCCAGCATCAATGTGGTGGTTACAAAGCTCCGCATACTTGGTGGTGGCGGCCACATTGTCGAATTCACCCCAACTATGGACCAATTCTCCATAGTTAACTCCTTGTGACCTGGAAGAGCTGCCACGATGTTGACGAGATCGCTTGCACATTTTCCTGGAACAAGATGAAGAAGGCGGAAATAATTAGAACGAGAATTTTAATCGATTCAAGCTGTCAGACACATCTGACGCTGTTAGGAAGAAAGTCCTGACGCCGTCAGACCCAGCAGAATCCAAACCATGCAATTACGAGGGAAAAATCAATTTTCAAACTCTTAACCAGTTACCCAAACACTCCTTTAATCAGAAAACATGGGTGGGGGTCAAAAATTCCGTGGCATGAAGGGCTTTTCCTAAACTAACGCATGATTCGAGTGGGATAACATCATCAAAGGGTAACCCCATGTTTACAAATCACCAAATGGATGGCATTACGATTTGTTAATGATGGGTCAAAAATGGGGTTTCGGGCGAAAGGGGTTTTCAAAATTGATTGATCCTACGGACAATTGATCGAAAAAGAGTGAAGAAAAATTATTTACCGAGTGAAGATTGGTTGCGGAAGACGTCGAATTGAAGGGTGGAGATTCGGAGTAGTAGCAGCACTTTGGGTGAGAATTGTAGGGTATGGGTTGAAAGTGATTGGATTTGGGTTAATATTGCTGATTTAGCGAGGTGACGGCGTCAAGAGTTAATATCTGACGCCGTCAGATGCCCGTGTGAGGTGAGAAATGGAGTAATTCCACATTTAGTCCCTCCACTTTGTGTGAATAGCTAAACATAAGTAAAACCATGAGTAGCTATTCCGTTAGTGAAGTCCACCAGGGTCGAATGTTTCATTACTATCACGGAAAGAGGTGAGGTTGTAGGAGGGATTAGGTGATGTTTTAGCTAAGTTGTAACCTTCGCACAGGTCACCGGTGTGTACAAAGAGATGTCGTTTCATAGAGGGTTTCAAATCAGTGGTGTTTTTTAGGTACAACCTCTTCACACTGGGTTTAAAACCAAAAGAACGTCTCTTGCATAAGTTTGGGAGTGTGGTTCGCAAGCATCCAATGAAAATGTTATGGAATTGCGAATTCTTCTCTTTCTGGGGATGCTCACAAGAACGGGAGGTAGTTAACGGTGAAGCACTTGGGGAAAATTTCTCGCTATCCTCTTGGTCAAACGCCAAAGGGGTTGAAACCTCGAAGACTTTTTCGATTTTTCTAGGTATGAAATTTTCTTTGATCTTTTCTTTGACCCTTGATATGAATTGGTCTGCTAAATTCATAAAAGCTTTGTGAGTGCTTTCCATGCATGCTTCTAGGTGCTGGATTTGTTTTTCCTGATTATCCATGAATGTTACCATTATCCCTTCGAATTCCTCTTGTCGTGAATGTTCAGGAAAATTGTGGTCGATAACCGCATTCCTACGTAAATTAGGATTCCACATGGTTTCAGCAGCAGGTTTCTCAATACTCATTAATTCTTTTACCTTCTTCTCGATGCTTTCTAATAACTGTTCTTGGGTGACGTGTGCGTAGTCAAGATTTCCCTTGCTTGGAAACATCGGGTCCTCCCATCCTTCTTCTTCGTATTGTGCCAACCCCTCAAGGACTTTCCAGCACTCGTCAATGCTAAGTCTGTTTAGCCTGCCCTTGGCTGCGTAATCAATGGCTCTCCTTGTTTGATAGTCAACTTTATCGTAAAAGATTTGAATCTGGAGCCATGGTTCGATGCCATGATGAGGGACTTTTCGGAGCATGTCTTTATATCGAGTCCATGCTTCATAAAGAGATTCATTTTAACGTTGTTGGAACATCAAGATGTCATTTCTAAGCTTAGTAGTTCTCCCCGGTGGGAAAATTGAGCAAGGAAACGAGTGGTGAGATCATCCCATGTGGTGATGGATCCCGCGGGTAAACGCTCAAGCCATTGACTAGCTTGATCCCGTAGAGAGAATTGGAATAGGCGTAATCGGGTTGTCTCTCTAGTTGCAACATCTAGGTCTATGGAATCTACGATTTTAAGGAAGTCCTTAAGATGTTGATTTGGATCTTCGAAACGAAGTCCATGGAATGCACATCCGCTTTGCACCAACCGGATGGTGTCGGATCGCAAGGGGGTCACATTGGCTTTGGTGAGCTCAATGGTGTTTCGGTAGCCTTGGTGGCTAGGTCGGGAATACTCTCCTAAGGTTCGGGGCCTAAGAGGTTCTAGTGGTGGGTTTTATTGTGGTGGGATGACGGGTTCAAAGATGTTCCCATCGTCCATGATGTCGGGTGGTGAAGAGTTACGAACAAAAACACAAAGAAATAAGATAGACTAAAGAAAACCTAAAAAATGAAAATAAAATCTTACTAGAAAGGAATCTAGCAAGTAGACCTAATAAAAAGAGATTCTAACCTAGACAATAACTATTCCCCGGCGACGGCGCCAAAAACTTGATACGTGGGAATCGCACCAAGCTTTACCTCTCGAGGGATCTCGAGAAGCTTACAACCCCCACCAGGCAGTGTACCTTATCGTTGTAGTATAGTATAGTGACAAGTACCGGGGGATTGATCGTTCAGCTAGGAATAGTGTCGCTAGGATTAGAAAACCTAAATACTAGTTCTAAAGGTAAGGGATGATTATTTTTGTATTTTTATATTTTTTAGAAAGCAAGTAAAAATCTCGGGTTTTGAAGGATTTGGGCGGAATTAGTTGCTAGTCAACTAACCCAATACTAAAGATGCAATCAAAATAAAATACTAAAAATGAAAATAAACTAAATTATACTAAGGTTGTGAGCAATAAGTGGAGAAGTTGTGTTTACTTAGATTTCACTACTCCCTAGATATCTTTTACACGTTAATTACTTGTTATAGTTGCGTGGATGACGGATTGTATTCCTTAATACCATTCATGGGGTGGCGCACTTAATTCCCCAATCCTATGAGTGTCTACTTCACTCCTATGTCGAGCCGGCTAAGAAGCTCCTAACATGGGATCATTAGAATTTACTCATGCATTAAATAAAATCAATAAAACCTAGTGCACATCAGTTCATGTTTCCTAAGACATTCAAGCATGTTACCAATTGGAGATCTGCCAGTTTTCTTAAGCCTAACATCGAATTCATTCATCCAATACAACTATAAACAAGTAATCAACACATAATTAACATCTAGGTTACATTAGATCCAAGCAAACACAAGATAGATCTAGCCTAGCATGATGGAATTAAGACAAGAACAAGATATAGACAACCAACACATAGACATATTGATTGAATTAAAAGAACACTTATCTTAATTACACATGAAAGGGTTCAAGGGCTAAGAACCCTTGAAAAACCTGTAAAATTCGTGCCAAGTTCGTACTTAGGGTTTCTCCAAAACTTCTCTCTTTTTAATGTGAAAATTAGAAAACTATATATAGGAAATAGGGTCTGACGGCGTCAAGAACAAATTTGTGACGCCGTCATCTCACCGCCAAAATACTCCTCGGATTGCCTTGATCTACTTTTGACGCCGTCATGTGTTATGTGTTTCCAGGCCGTCATGCATTTTCCTCTTGACGCCCTACTTCGTGACGCCGTCAAATCTGCACTGGGCCGTCATGGAAATTACTCTTGACGCCGTCACCTACTGTTCCCAGCAAGGAAAATTAAGACTTTGGCGTTTTCTTCACTTTTATGCTCCAAAAACGTCCGAATTGCTTCCTTTTCCAGATTTCTCTCCCAAAGTACCTAAAATCACAAAAGGAACGATTTAGGGCAATATTTGATCAAATAAATTCAATTACGGGCTTAAATGACCCCCTAAAAGTGGTTCATTTTTCGCCTCATCAATAACCTAAAACATTTCGTTCCGATTATAACCTAAGTTACAAATAATAGGTAGATTACATAAAACTACATGTTTCATTTAATTATATATATATATATATATATATATATATATATATATATATATATATATATATATATATATATATATATATATATATATATATATAAGACATACTCATTGTACTAATACTACACCCACGTTTTACAAATGTGAACTATGTAAACAATATATATGATAATCAATCACTAACTTATATTATATGTTATACTTTAAGAATTATAAAATAAGTTACATTTGTATATATGGAAAAAATGTACACGCCTAGAACATATATATCTTAGCCGAAAATTTTAAGAACTTCCAAATGAATTACAACTATTTTGGAGTCTACATTCTTGATATGTTTTAAACTTGGAAAGTGTCTATCAATTCCATCATTCACGGCTTATATTCCAGCCCATATGTCGTTTCTCCCACTCCAATAACCGAACATTATTCATAATTATTTATTTCAGAAAAATCACAAAGTAACCGAAGAGAAAACCCTAAAGCACCAATCGGCTGCTGCCCCCTTTTCTTGCTTCTTTCTGGTGCGATTCAAGGCTAACAAAAAAAAGGAAAAAAAAAAGAGTTTTGATATTGGTTGTGAGCACTCATACGTGGGAAAAGCTGGTTCGAAAGATTCTTGGTCGTGGGTCGAAAGGTTCTTGGTCGTGGGTGGACATTCTGATCCGAAGGATTTTGTTCGTGGGTTTATTCCTGTTCGAAGGGGATTGAGTCGTGGGTCTTGTTTCAGACGTGGCTCATTCTTGCTCTTTGTTTTTGTTCCTCTAAACAGATCCTAAGGTAACCTCCATTGTTTCTGTTTCGAAAACCCACTTGATATATATGTACACGTAATCTATAAGTACGATAATACGTCGTCAATGTCGCGTTGAATCTGTGATCGAACAACATATTTATAAACGCCACCTAAACTTGTGATATATATATAGAATTTTTGCATGTCGATCTCGGTTCCGTTTTACATTTCGAATAGGTTTAATATATATGCTTTTCAACCTGGTCTAAATATGTCATTAGTAGTTGAATTTAAAAAGAGACTGGCACATGTATAATCGACCTAATATAATCATCTATACGTGAGTGTGTGTGTCGATTCTTATATAATGGTGGACTCGACCTAAACTTGTTTGAAACCTAGCTTCTGTAATAGTATGGTATTAACAGATTTAGTCATTCAGAACATGCTTGTGTGGTAAAAACTTGCGGCTTACTTTTATTTTGTATGGCTCATAACTAAAACAAAGAAACCATGACCTGATATATATATATATATATATATATATATATATATATATATATATATATATATATATATATATATATATATATATATATATATATATATATATATTCGAATGGTATATATATATATATATATATATATATATATATATATATATATATATATATATATATATATATATATATATATATATATATATTCGAATGGTATAAAGGGGTTTAAAGGATTGATGTTTTGCATGCATGAACTCACATGAGATGATAAGATTAGCACATGAAATCATGACTAAAACCTTATATAATGTACCTGTAATAGTTGTGTTCAAATCAGTTTCATTAATAATCTGTCAACACCTCATGTGATGACATAATATATTCAAGCCAAAGAAGAGTGCATGCATGTATACGTGTAATATATCTGCTATGAAATTATGAGTTGGAACCTGTTTATTCGGCTTATCTTTTTTTATCAACAAAGGAGGCGCTTGTTTCGGTTTATTTTTCTTTTTATAATGAATGGTGTTGGTCTCGGCTTGTATTTAACTAAAGATAAGGTCTCGACTTGATGTTTTCTTTCGAAAAGGCTTTGTGATATAACGTGATAAAAATATTTTGGGTCACCGCGGTCTAAAATAATGATGAGAATACGTTTATATGTATTATAAAACGACGGGGTGTAAAATTATCGTTTTGATATAAAACTATAGTATAAAGCTTAGAATAATTTAATTTGACATGTTAATATTTAATTTTTGATAATTTATAGTTTGACCCTAAACTTTACTAAATTCTCGTAATTAACTCTAATCTATTATAATGTTCATTTCGAGTAATCTAACTTAATTAATTATTAATTGTAATCATAAAAGATTAATCTTGTTAATACGAAAAACTTACTAAATATGAAAACTACTAGTTCGGGAAACCTGTTATATTTAGAAAGTTACTAAAAATGGAAAGCCGACTAAAATGAGTGATCTGATTTAAAATAAGTTATTAATAAGACGATCATGAATTCATGTAGATCCGCTGAAGAAGGAGTTTGCTTCCGACCATTATGTTTTCTGTTATGTTTGCACTTGCGGTCTAAGGTACAGATATTCCATACTCTTTCACCAAGAGTACAACTATTTCTCTCATGACTTTTCTCTCTCTCTCTCTCTCTCTCTCTCTCTCTCTCTCTCTCTCTCTCTCTCTCTCTCTTTATATTACTTGATTAAACCATTGATATTGAACCCTTGATATTGAACCTTGACTTGAACCTTTGATTATGACTTGACCACTTGTACTTGATATTGAACCTTGTACCCTTGATCCTTCAGTATTTTACCCAGGAGCTACTTGTTGTGGAGTAGCCACAACCATAGCATTGATGCACCAATGTTATGTACTCTAGTGGGGCTAGAGAGATGTCCCCCGCCGTCCCTGATACTTGTTATGGACTACTACTATGATTATTATTATTGACCTGCAGGGGCGTATGGATGCATCCTAGTCTTGTCTTGACTTGATACTTGCTTGGGCTACGGCCATCTTGATTATGACTTGGACTACATTATATACTTTGTGACCGGGTTTGTGTGCATTTCAACCTCTCACATCTTGGGAGCTAGCTACTCCAACTTGGGATACTTGACTTGATATACTTGACTTGATACTTGTTTGTGCCTAGGGGTTAAATACTGAAAGCCTTGACACTTGATACTTGCTAATTCTTGATACTTGACACTTGTTAATTCTTGATACTTGAACTTGTTAACCCTTGATATTATACTTGTTAAACCTTGATGTTATACTTAACCCTTGACATTATACTTGACGATCCTTGAAACTTGTTAATCCTTGCTATTTCACTTGACGATTCTTGATACTTAACCTTGATGACTTTCTATACTTAACCTTGATAATCCTTTGTTATACCTTGTGACACCATATGTAAATTCATTTCGTATTCTCTTATCTCATTACTTGATGTGCTTGTTATCTTCATATCTGTTCACTGAGCTTTTTATGCTCAGCCGCGTTTTCTTTTCCATGCGGCAGGTACTTAAGCTAGGATGCGGGGTTTAGCTTTGGGGATGAGAGAGTGTGGACCAACCTTAGAGTTCCTTTATATAATGGACTTTGTTTTATTATCGTATCTTCCTTATTTTGGAATTCATTTGTAACCTTGTACTCATTGTATTGTTAACTTATTAAGCTTGTGTTTTGCTCTGTTGGACACTATTTATTGTGATATCTTTACCCTTGACGGGTTGGGGTGTTACAACATACGTAACACTCACAAAAACACACACGTATTCACTTCGTTTTTGCTTCTTAACCCGAGTAAGAGCCTCTCATTTGTGAGGCTTGCAACCATTACATTGAGCCTTAAATGATACTGTGATATATAGTTTCTGGTTAGCATGTTAAAAATATACGTATTTGACTGCAAGTAAAGTCTGCAAGCCCGCAGATATATAGAGACAGGGTGTTGTTGACCGGACGGGGTCTATGGGAGTAGCCTGCAAACCCTCCCTAGTGGGGCCCACATAGTACAGGTTTTGTCCTTTTTTTTCCAAGTCCTATTTTTTAGTACAGGTTTTGTCCTTTTTTTTTTGTCCAAGTCCTATTTTTTTTTTTCTAAGCACAAAAGTGCAGTCCCATTCCTATATTTTTTTTTTTTTTTTTTTTTTTTTTGTCTAAGCACAAAAGTGCACAACCACAACAAAGTCCAAACTGCAAACACAAACATTACAAACTTAAACACAAACAAAGTCCAAACTGCAAACACAAACAAACACCACACAAACACAAACTAACACAACTGCAGGCTCGGATAATGGTTAAATTCGTCATCGCCAAAGTCCTATTTTTTTTGTCAAAGCACAAGTGCAGTAACCACAACAAAGTCCAAACTGCAAACACAAACAAACATCACACAAAGACAACACAAAACACAACTGCAGGCTCGAATGAAAATGTTAAATTCGTCATCGCCTTATAGGCTCAGATTTTTAGAAGGCTCGGATGTGAAGGTTGCAAAGTGATAAAAATATCACTCCGCCATACCATTCGATTTTAAAAACCATTCGTCATCGCCTTGGTTTTAAAAACCACAATATCACTAGAACAGGAATGTCAAAAGCTCAACAGGAATGTCACAAGCTTTGCAGATTCCACAATATCACAAGCTCAACAGTAAGGATTCCACAAACTGCAAAGCTCAACAGCTCAACAGCAGATTCCACATTCAAGTATCACCAGAAAGCAGGGGAGGGTGTGGTCAAAACCAACCCACAACAAGGCTGTTAAAAACAGGCATGTCACAAGCCCAAACAGTAAGGATTCCACAAACTGCAAAGCTCAACAGTAAGATTCCACAAATTGCAGCTTTGGTGGATTATAAACAAAGCTCAATCAACCAACCAGTATCACAACAAACACAACCATTGCAGCAAACACTATCCTATATTGGAGCAACCAAAATCTCACAAAGAAGCAACCAAAGTCTCACAAAAGAAGCAGAGTATCACAAGAAGGTAACCATATTGGAGCAACCAAAGTCTCACAAAGAAGCAGAGTATCACAAAAATTGTACCTTCAAGGTACACCATCCCATTTAGGGAGGGTTTGGTTAAATTATAGGGGAGGGTCCGGTCAACATTGGCAACAATATTGTAACAAGGGTTGGGGCAGAGTAGCACAAAAAAGGCAACAACATGTCTAGTTCACCATTTTACACACAAGAGGTACTAATAAGCTTTACGCCTTTTCAATATTACATCAAGATATCAATTGGCTCAGATTATAAGCAGTTTGATATATGGCTGCAACTTTAAATGTTGCAAAGTTTTTATTGCCGTCCATTTGAAAATGCCACGCCAAAATCATTTTTTTTAAATCATCATTGCCGTATATCGGTTTTTTTTATAAAAAAAAACCAAGTTTCAAATATCCTTTTAAAACAACAAACTGCTTATCAAGTTTCATCACAAACTGCTTAAGCAGTTTCATTATGCTTATAGCTAGAGCCTGTGGACTGGGGATAGGCCAGAGCAGGTATTCATACCACTCAAAAGGTGGCAGATCAAGGTGTTAACCTACCCACAGCCATAGAATCACATAAGAACCAGCACCACAGAACCAACACTATTATTACCACAGCTGTCTCACACACAAATCACATAAGAACCAGCACTATAAATCTAGATATGATAAAGGCCAATGTTGACCGGACCCTCCCCTACTTTTTACCCAACTAAGCACCACAGAACCAGCCACAGAACAAGGTGTTAACCTACCCACAGCCACAGAATCACATAAGAACAGACAATTAACCAGCCACAGAACCACCACCACAAAACCACCACTAAATATTTTTGAAAAACCCCCAAATATTTTTGAAACCCTAATTTTTTAATTAAAATTAATATCTATCATAGAACCAGCAAATCACATAAGAAAAGACAATTAACCATCACAGAACCACAGAACCACCACCACAGAACCAGCCACAGAACCACCACCACAGAACCACCACCAAATATTTTTGAAAAACCCCCAAATATTTTTGAAACCCTAATTTTTAAATTAAAATTAAGATCTATCACAGAACCAGCGATTCACATAAGAACAGACAATTAACTATCACAGAACCACATAACCACCACCACGAAACCCTAAATTTCAAAAAATTAGGGTTTCTTAAAAAAAATCTAGATCTGATAAATTAACATATATATCTTTCAATTAATACACTTTATATGAAGTAAATCAGCACAGATTGAAAAACCCCCAAATATTTTTGAAACCCTAATTTTTTTAATTAAAATTAAGATCTAGCACAGAACCAGCAAACCCCCAATTAATAACAGACAATTAAGCACCACAGAACCCCCCCCCCCCCCCCCCCCCACAGAAACCCCCCCCCCCCCACGGAACCAGCCACCACGAAACCCTAAATTTTAAAAAATTAGGGTTTCTTTAAAAAAAATCTAGATCTGATAAATTAACAAATATATATCTTTCAATTAACACACTTTATATTAAGTAAATCAACACAAATTGAAAAAACCTCCAAATATTTTTGAAACCCTAATTTTTTGAATACCCAAATAAGTAAGATCTATCACATAAGTAAATCATCACATAAGAATTAAGATCTATCACAGAATTAAGAGTTAGATTACCACAGAAATACTTGTACGAAACCCTAATTTTTGAATACCCCCCAATCAGGGAGAAACCCCCAACACAGATCACCAACAACATCACCACACACTCACAAACTCTCTCACAAATCACCAACAACATCACATATTAGTGATTTTAGATCTAAAAACATTTTTAGATCTAATACTAGAGGGAGGAAAAAGAGAGCAATTAGAGAGAGAGAGAGAGAGAGAGAGAGAGAGAGAGAGAGAGAGAGAGAGAGAAAGAGATTGTGAGTGTGTGGTGTGTGTGAGACAGAGTAGTGATAATAGTACTGTGGGTGTGAGACAGCTGTCCACCCCAAGTACACGTTTTAATATATATATATATATATATATATATATATATATATATATATATATATATATATATATATATATATATATATATATATATATATATATATATGTATATTTAATTTGTAAAAGTTGTATAATTTGTAAAAAAAAAGTTATTTGTAAAAAAAAGTTATTGTAAAAAAAGTTATTTGTAAAAAAAAAATATTGTTTATATAAAAAAAAGTATTGTAAAAAGAAAGTATTGTTTATAAAAAAAAAAAAAAGTATTGTTTATAAAAAAAAGTATTGTAAAAAAAAGTATTGTAAAAAAAAAGTATTGTTTATAAAAAAAAAAGGTATTGTAAAATAAAATGTAAAAAAAGTTATTTGTAAAAAAAAAGTATTGTTTATAAAAAAAAGTATTGTAAAAAAAATATTGTTTATAAAAAAAAAGTATTGTAAAAAAAAGGATTGTTTATAAAAAAAATGTATTGTAAAAAAAAGTATTGTTTATAAAAAAAAGTATTGTAAAAAAAAAGTATTGTTTATAAAAAAAAGTATTGTAAATTCGTAATGTTTTTTCAGGGGTTCGGTTCTCACGAGCAATTAACGGATTGGGTGCAAAACATAGCTCGGGAACTCGGTTTTGTGATTGTTAAAAAAGAACTAAATCAGAATACAGTATTATGAACGAAATTAATTATAGGTGTACAAAGGGTGGGATTTATTCACCCGAAGGAACTGGAAAACGGAATACAAGTACCTCTAAAACCGAATGCCCATTCAAATTGGTAGCCAAATATCTTAAAAGAAGATCATGTTGGATTTTGAAAGTGAAGGATGATAGTCATAATTATCCTATGTTAGATTCGTTGCATGGTGTGCCATATGCAATGCGCTTAAATGATGATGAGTTCGAGTTGGTTAATGAATTGACAGAGTCGTAATCCGGATAACGTGTCTAGCGTTAGAACTATATATAACGCACAAGTTAAGATCCGAAAAGCCAAAATGGGTAATCTAACTCCAATTCAAGTCCTTTACTCACACCTGCAGCAATCAGGGTACACATATTACGATAGGGTAAGTCCTAATAATGAGCTTGAGGAACTATTTTTTGTTCACCCTACGTCGTACGGTTTATGGTGTACGTTCCCTGAAATCATGCTAATAGACTCCACGTACAATACCACGTTGTTTAAATTGCCATTTTTGGAAATTGTCGGAGTAACATCAACAAATAAAACATTTTCGATGGCGTTTAGTTTTTTAAACAGTGAAAAAGGGCCTAATTTTGAATGGGTATTGCAATGTGTAAAGATGGTGATAGATGAAAGATACTATCCACGTGTTATTGTCACCGACAGGGATTTAGCCTTGCTTGGGGCATGCAGAGCAGAATTCCCGCATGTTCACAAAGTACTATGTCGATGGCATATTTCCCAAAATATACTTCAGCATTGCAGAGGTAAATGTGGGTCGATAGAGGAGTACGAGTCCATCAAACACACATGGGATTGGATGGTTAAAGCTCAATCACGCGCCTTATTCGAGCAACATTATCGACGACTACAACAAAAATTGGTCAACAAACCGAGTACTTAATTATTAATTTAGTGTTTTTATTATTTAACAAAGATGCACCCGATTGACCTTGTATTAATTCATCGTTTTTTCAGATATTACTCGGTATCTGGATAACTGGCTGCGAGATTACGGGAACATGTTTGTCTCGTGTGTTACCGATGAATATCGAAGCTACGGCCAGACAACAACGTGTAGAGTTGAGGCTCAGCATGCGTTGTTGAAATTATATTTGGGCACAACACAATCCAACTTAAACACGTTGTTGATTTCGATTGATAAGATTCTTATTTCTCAAAAGAGCGCGATACAAGAGAGTTTTAACAGAAGCAAAAATGAGAAAATAAATAAATGTGATATACCAATATTTCCAGAGTTGTGGTATAACATTTCCAAATATGCTTTTACACTCATGCACAAAGAACTCCTTCAAACGAAGTTCGCCGCAGAAGATTATAACCATCAGTTGCGATCAATTTTTGGATTGTCGTGCTTTTGTCAAATGATGGGGTATCGAATTCATGGTAAGTATATTAAAGTCAATTTTAATGAATGCTTTCACGGAATGCTTTCACGAAATGGTTTTACATAAGTCGCTTTTGATAAATGCAGGTTTGCCCATTCCATTGAAAAGCATTGATATATTTTGGAGAACCCTGTCTGTACCGTGGCCCGTTGTCAGTAATCTTGTGCTTGATGATGATGATGATGATGATGATACAAGAGAGTTTGAAAATGACATGTGACAATTCAAGAGTGTTTTTGGCAAAGCGACGTCGTTTGTCAAGAAGAATATGTTGCACATGTTAAGAGGGAGAGATCATGTGCTCACTACATTTTACCGACGCTAGACTCAACTTTTCCACTTCCGCGTAACCACCCACAATGGAGGGTTTACCGAGAGACAATTGCAGAAGAATGGATAACTTTATATCAACATCGACTATTGCCGTAAATATTATACAGACAAAACATTTTAAATGATTATTGATTTATGTTGTAAATAATTATACCGACAAAACATTGTAAATAATTATTAATTTATGTTGTAAATAATTATACCGACAAAAACATTGTAAATAATTATTGATTTATGTTGTGAATAATTTTACAGACAAAACATTGTAAATGATTATTGATTTATGTTGTAAATAACTGTTTGTATTATATAGTAAATGATTAAATATTTATTTAAATTAGTAAATAACATTATTGATTGATTATGCAAATTCTTTTGTCAGGTGGGCCCAAGAAATCCTTTCTGGTGTCGATGTAATAGAGGATTTATTGTAGAACGGAAATCCTGGCAAGATGGTAGTCGTTGGCAACTGTTTTATGCATGTCCTCTTTCAGTGGTAAATAATCATACGTTTGCTTAGTTATGTAAATAATTTGTTTGTTAAAAATACATTTCTTATTATTTTCTTAACATGTAACAGCCAGGTACAAAAGACTATGGGTGTCGATACTTCAAGTGGAAACATGAATTTGAAGAAGAGTACTTTAATCAAGCTTCTTTTTCAACGCAGTGCTCAAACTGCGTTGCTAAAAATAATGAGAACAAGTTGTTGAAGGCAAGAATAAAGACGTTGGAGATGGAGTTAGAATTGGCAAAGAATCCTGAGGATCACGCTTGTCAGTCGGATGCAAGGCTCCATGATCTTTTAACCGAAATGAATAATCTTCATATGTCGTAGATATTGTTGTTTTTAAATAATATGTTAACGTTGACGTTTAATTTTATAATAATATTGTTGTTTTTTAAATAATTTAAGTTTAGGTGTAAACACTGATCTTGTAGTAGTTTATAAATGCAAATGAGTCAACGTCATCTTTTTTTATAACGTCATATTTTTTTATAACGTAATTTAGGCAATTATTAATTAAGTATACACAACACAAAAACATTACAAACATTAGTTTATAAATGCAAATGAGTCAACGTTATTTTTTTTATAACGTAATATAGGCAATTATTAACATTACAAAAAAATATACACAACAAATAATATTACAATACAATACCTAAACATTAAAAAAAAAAAAAAAAAAAAAAAAACTACAAGACAAATAAAAAAAATTACAAAATTGTACCTTCAAAGTACACCCTCCCCATTTAGGGAGGGTTTGTTTAAATTATAGGGGAGGGTCCGGTCAACATTGGTCATAGAGACAATATACTTTGACCCTACAAGTCAAAACTGGCACAAAGTAATTGAAATATGCAACAGCCTGTTGGTGTGGATATTAGTCCTCCATTATTAGATTTTCACGTGCCCTACATAAATATAATTTATTTACATTATTAATTCAGTTACAAAAATCATCCCCTAACTGTCTTCATCATGCTCATTTGACCCTAAATTGTGAAAAGATTGAGATGTGTAAATGAGCTTGGATTTAGCTATCTATTTCAATAATGTTAACCAGTCTTTAGAAAAGAGCACAAAAAATATTTGATTCTCTTATTACTTTTAGGTTCAAAAGCTAAATAGAGATTCTATACATAGTCGATATTTATTCATTTGGTCCTCCTTTACTCTTTTAGGCATGCATTTATTGTTTTCGAAATTTGTTGATCGTGTTATGTTTGTGCCAAGTGATTATATATCTATTATTAGAGTGAACAAGCATAAGAGTATGAATATGCGTACGCATATATCTTTGTGTAATCTAAGATAACGTTTTATTTTTCTCAATTTAACAAATTGGACATGTAATAGTCCAACCCGTGTTTGTTCCTCCAAAATTTTCATGTTGTAATCAATTAATATTGTTCTTTAATATTGAGCTATACTTATATATGTTATGAATGCTACTTGAAACTAATTTGAAATTTTACCACATTATTTCAATACGAAGGTTCTCTAAAATGTTCAATCATTTCTATCCCTTGATAGAGACTTACAAAAGTAAGAGACATAAAAGATTATTTCAAATTTAAATCAAGTAATAGTCAAGGGCTGCATATTCTTCTATCTTACCCCTCTTCATCTAGAAGCAAGGAAAATTCCTTTGTAACAAGAAGGAAACTATTGTCAATTTGGCACCTAGAAGGTATGCTATACGTTATCATTTTTGAATCGACTACTTCAAATTTTATAATTCAAAGTTAGTTTTCCATTTTAATTTTGGTGCATACCAAGGGATAAATCCTCACCATCCATCTAGTTAGATCTAGTTGTGGAGATTAACCCAAAATTAAATAGGGAAACATAAGTTATGATTTTTTTTTCCCTTTTTCCCATTTTTTTTTTTTTTTTAATTCATGTAGCTTTTTTCTTTCTTTCCGTTTTTTTTTTCTTTTTTTTTCTTTCATTTTTGTTGTACTTTCACGTAGTTTTTTTTTTAATTCACTTTTTTTAGTTCACATTTTTTTTCGCTTTCATACATTTTTTACTGTCTTCATAAGTTTTTGTCCGTTTTCGCTCGTTTTTATCCGTTTTTGTCTGTTTTCATACGTTTTCGTCCGTTTTCTTACGTTTCGCCCGTTTTCATCGGGTTTCTTACGTTTTCGTCCGTTTTCATACGTTTTCGTTCGTTTTAATATGTTTTCATCCATCTTCTTTCATTTTCGTTCGTTTTCAAACGTGCTTTTACGCTTTCATATGTTTTTGTTCGTTTTCATACATATTCGTCCGTTTCTTGCGTTTTCATCTATTTTTTTACGCTTTCGTCCGTTTTCATACGTTTTCGTCCGTTTTCATCTGTTTTCTTTCGTTTTCGTCCATTTTTCATACATTTTCGTCCTTTTTCATATGTGTTTTTACGCTTTCATATATTTTCATTCATTTTCGTCGGGTTTTAAACGTTTTGGCCGTTTTCAGACATCCTCATACGTTTCTGAATATCATAAGAGATATTCTGTGATATTCAGAATATCACAAGTGATATTCCGTGATATTTTGAATATCACAAGTGATATTCCGTGATATTTTGAATATCACAAGTGATTTTTTGAATATCACATATGATATTCTTTTTTGAATATCACAAGTGATATTTTTCATACGTTTTCATCCGTTTTTAGATGTGTTTTTACGCTTTCATACGCTTTTGTCCGTTTAATACATATTCATCTATTTTCTTGCGTTTTCATCCGTTTTCTTGCGTTTCCGTTCGTTTTTATTCGTTTTCGTCCATTTTCATCCGTTTTCTTTCGTTTTCGTCCTATTTTTCATACGTTTTCTTCCTTTTTCATACATGTTTTTACGCTTTCATATGTTTTCGTCCGTTTTCGTACATATTCTTCTGTTTTCTTACATTTTCATCATTTTCATTCGTTTTCGTCCGTTTTTCAATGTTTTTGGCTATTCTCAGACGTTTTCATACGTTTTGGAATATCACAAGTGATATTCTGTGATATTCTGAATATCACAAGGGATATTCTGAATATCACACAGGATATTCTGAATATCACATTTGATATTTTGTGATTTTCTGAATATCACAAGTGATATTCTGAGTACCACAAATGATATTCTGAATATCATAAGTGATATTTTGTGATATTCAAAAAATCACAAGTGATATATATTCAAAAAATCACAAGTGATATTCAAAATATTACCAGTGATATTCCGAAAATCACAAGTGATATTTTGAATATCAATTGTGATATTCAAAAACGTATGAAAACGTAAGAAAACGGACGAAAACGAAAGAAAACAGACGAAAACATATTAAAATGAACGAAAACATAAGTAAACAGACAAAAATGTATGAAAACGGACGTAGACGGGTGAAAACGTAAGAAAACGGAAAAAATCATATAAAAACGGACGAAAACGTATGAAAATAGACGAAAACGTCTAAAATTAGACGAAATTGCAGAAAACGGCCCAGCCAAAAATTGCAATTGTGGTTGAAGAAAGCACAACATATCCATAAAATAAACTGAAGAAGCTCAAACACTTGTGATATCACATGTGATATCATATGTGATATCACCAGTGATATCCAGTGTGATATCACATGTGATATCAACTGTGATATCAACTGTGATATCACCGGTGATAACACATGTCATATCACAGGTTCCTTCATCACCAACACTGATTCAACAAATAGAAGGAAGCCGACACACTTGTGATATTACAAAATGTAAAGTAGTAAGAACTTGCAAGTTATCAAAATGAATATCAACAGATATATCTTTTTATTTTCATGTGGTAGGTTATAAGTTGTTGAAAATAGCAAAAAAAAAATGATATTCAAAACTCGTTTGATGTGTTTTGTTTATCTGATTGTTTTATATTAAAGTTGTATTAGTTTACTTTTTTAAGTTGATGATAATTTAAAATGCTTCTTAGTTAAACTATATTATATGAGATGCACTTTTCCAGTTACTT
This sequence comes from Artemisia argyi, assembly GCA_030686995.1. Lineage (NCBI taxonomy): Eukaryota > Viridiplantae > Streptophyta > Magnoliopsida > Asterales > Asteraceae > Artemisia > Artemisia argyi. The sequence goes on along the minus strand of CM060689.1, from coordinate 16,530,214 downwards.
CCATAATTCTTGTATTTCTTCGTTCTTTCACAAAATGCTTCATCTCTTCCTCGTTCGGATGTTCGGTTGCAGAAAACAGCCCAGTCAAAAATTGCAATTATGGTTGAAGAAAGCACAACATATCCACAAAATAAACAGAAGAAGCTCAAACACCTGTGATATCACCGGTGATATCCTATGTGACATCAGATGTGATATCAACTGATATCAATTGTGATATCACAGGTGATATCACTTGTCATATCACCGGTGATATCGCCTGTCTTATCACAGGTTCCTCCATCACCACCAATAGATGAAAGCCGACACACTTGTGATATTGCCAAAACGTAAGAAAACAGACAAAAAAGTATGAAAGCGTAAAAAACACGTCTGAAAACGGACGAAAATGTATTAATAATAGACGGAAACATATGACAACAAACAAAAACGTAAGAAAATGGATGACAATGGGCGAAAAACAGATGAAAACGTATGAAAGCGTAAAACCAATTCTGAAAACGGACGAAAACGTATGAAAAATGGACGAAAACGAAAGAAAAAAGATGAAAACGGACGAAAATGTATGAAACGGACGAAAACGTATGAAAACGAACTAAAACGTAAGAAAACATACGAAAACGTATGAAAACGGACGTAAACGGGCGAAAACGTAAGTAAATGGACGAAAACGTATGAAAATAGACGAATACATATGAAAACAGACGAAAACGTTTTAAAACAGACGAGAACGTTTAAAATGGACGAAAACATAAAAAAAAAAAAAAAAAAAAAAAAAGTATGAAAACGGACGAAAACGTATATATCAACGTATGAAAACGGACGAAAATATTTGAAAACGTATAAAAATTGACAAAAACAGACGAAAACGTTTGAAAAAAGACGAAAACGTATGAAAGCGGAAAAAAACGTGAATTAGAAAAAAGAAAAAAGAAAAAAAAAAAAAACAAAAAAAAACAACTCACTAACACACACACACAAAAACGTGATTTGGTAAGAAAAGCCAATAATAATACTCCCTCTGTCCCTTATTAAATGTCCAATTTTGACTTTTTGAGTCTTTTTTTTTTAACTTTGATCTTAAATATTTTTGTTTGTATTATATGATACTTGATAAAAATTATGTCAATGTAAAGTACATTTAAAACCCAATTCATTTATATATTTTGCATCATGTATTATGTATTATATATAAAAATATTTATGGTCAAAGTTGATAAAACAAGACTTTGAAAATTAAAAGTGGACATTTAATATGAGACGGATGTAGTAATAATAATAGGAAATACAAAAAGAAAAAGAAAAAGGAAAAAAAATATGGACTTAGGTTTTTAGGGTTTTATCTTAGGTCACCATTAGATCAAATTAAATGGATGGTGGGATTTATCCCTTGGTATGCACCAAATAATGGTATGCCATTTGAATTTTTCCCATATCAAAACATCAACATCTTTAGACAAGTACATTTGTATCTAAGTTCAGTATAAAAGATCATATAGCTTTACACAAAAATAATAAACATCTTTCATGCACTTTCACACAAAAACCACTTTTTGTTATACCATAACATTTCTTAGCTATTTTGTGTGATTCTAAGGTCTTCTTGGCTTATAGAACAACACCCTTAAAGGTTTTAGCTTCTTGGTCACAATTCTTGGCACAAATTTGAGGTTTCTTTAGCTATATTTTGTAACAATGGATGGAAGTGACATATATAAAGCTGCTAATAGTATAAGGTTAGGGAGTTTAAGAGTGGGCAGTAGTTCGCGAGCATCAAGTTTAAGAAATGGAAGTACTTCTGTATGGAGGAATTCTGGCATGGATGCTTTTTCGAAATCTGTACGTGAAGAAGATGATGAAGAAGCTCTTAAATGGGCTTCACTTGAAAAGCTACCAACTTTTGATCGTTTGAAGAAAGGTTTGCTTTTTGGATCAACTGGGCCATCTAATGAAGTTGATGTCGATAATCTTGGACCCGATGATCGAAGGCATATTCTTGATAGACTTGTTAAAACTGCTGATGAGGATAATGAAGGGTTCTTGTTGAAGCTTAGGAACAGACTTGATAGGTACTAAAAGCTATTTAATTTTACACACTTATTTGTTGTAACTTGCTTTGTGATTACCAGTTAGGTAAATGAGTTTGATTTGAAATGGTTATAGGGTTGGAATTGAGTTGCCAACAATTGAAGTCAAATATGAGCATGTAACTGTGGAGGCTGATGTTAATACCGGAAGCCGCGCCTTACCTAGTTTTATCAACTTTCATATTGAACTAGTTGAGGTAATAAATTGAATTCAGGATTAACAGATGTTTCACTATCCTTATTGTTTTTTTTTTTTTTTTTTTTTGATGATAAACTTTTCTTAATCTCTTGTAGGTGTTAATGGGTTTATTCCATTTACTTCCGAATTCAAAAAGGCATATAACTATCCTTGATGATGTTAGCGGTGTCGTTAAGCCTAAGAGGTAAGAAGAAATAACATTAAACCATGAGAACAGGGATTAGAATTATAATCAACTTTGATCAAATTTCTGTGTCGGCACAACCATCTTTTTTAGGCTAGAATTTTTTTTTTTATCACATTCTAATTATCTTATCTTGTTCTCTAGCTTAAAAATAGTTGGTTATCGAATAAAATCATTGTTCTTCATCTTTGAAAGTAATTAGAGTCATTACTGGTACTGATTCTTCGTATTGTAATGTTTTAGAATGACACTACTCTTGGGTCCTCCAAGTTCCGGGAAGACGTCACTTTTATTGGCCATGGCTGGGACACTCGCAAAGGAGCTCAAGGTAGAACAAAGGATCTCTTATAATTCAATTAATCAATTTGTCATGTATTCATTTCTTTGCCATGTAGGTTTTTACATTATTTATTTATTTTATTTTTTGTGTGTGAATGTAGTGCTCGGGTAAGGTAACCTATAATGGTCATGAGTTACATGAGTTTGTGCCCGAAAGAACTTCAGCTTACATCAGTCAAAATGATGTCCATATCGGAGAAATGACTGTCAGAGAAACATTGGCTTTTTCTGCAAGGTGTCAAGGCGTTGGATCACGTTATGGTTAGTTAAATATTTATTTCTGTTTCATTATCGTTTTTAAAATTTTATAGAATATTGTATAACATATTTCATATCCAAACATTTTCAGACATGTTAGCAGAGTTATCTAGAAGGGAAAGAGATGCAAATATTAAGCCCGATCCTGATCTTGATATCTTCATGAAGGTAAGAAATCATCTACATCAAGCATTTTGAATAGTTTATGCCCGAAATTTGAAATCTTTATTATTGTTTTGTTGTTATTCAGGCTGCTGCAACAGAAGGTCAAGAAGCTAATGTCGTTACAGATTATACTCTAAAGGTATGATCATGTAAAAGTGTAAACTAATGATGGAAAAATGGGCAGGTCGGACTGGTTCTGTAATATGTCAAAATGGTTATTTCTTTGACGGATCGGGTTGGGTTGACCTCGAACACTTTAAGTCTAGTTTTTCACATTTTATTAATTATAAACAATACAAGGCCGTATGTTTAGAAATTTTTAAGGTAAAGTGCAAGTCGTTTAAGCCGTCCATTTCATATTCTTTTTAGCTAAAACTTAATCAACCTTTTTATAAGTAACCGGATCGAATTCGTAACATCTAACGTAATGGTTTATTGTGCAGCTGTTGGGGTTAGACATATGTGCAGATACTATGGTAGGGGATCAAATGATCAGGGGAATTTCTGGTGGACAAAGGAAGCGTGTGACAACGGGTGAAATGATAGTTGGACCATCAAAGGTTCTTCTTATGGACGAGATATCAACAGGATTGGATAGTTCCACAACTTTTCAAATCGTGAAATCTCTTAAGCAATTTATTCACATTCTTGAAGGAACAGCTGTCATTTCACTCCTTCAGCCCGCACCCGAGACTTATGATTTGTTTGATGACATCATACTATTGACTGATGGCAAGATTGTATATCAAGGCCCACGTGAACATGTTCTGGAGTTTTTTGAATCAATGGGATTCAAATGCCCCGAAAGGAAAGGTGTTGCTGATTTCTTGCAAGAAGTAAGTACTCCATTATGTATTTTAATAAGTCTGATAAATTTTAGTACATCAAGTCATTCGAAGATGACTTTGTGTCCTTTGGTCAAATTATAACTATAAATCTTAAGGTTCTTCTATACCAAATTAATCATTATATGCAAATCTAACACCTTTTATGAATAAACTAAACAGTTTTTGAATAAAATCAACATTATATAAAACCGTTGTTTGTTGTGGGTTAAAAAAACTGTTGTTTAGATTTTTTTTAGTAACAAAATGACCAAAATTTTTATAAACATTATTGTATATCTTCAAGATATGAAAAGAACAAAAAATAAGTAAATAAATAAACAAATTTTTGAGTTATCAAAAACTTTAGTACTCAATTGATAATAAGGTAAATGGGACACAAAGCCAGCTTTTATTGATTTGGAATTGGATCCTCAAAAAAGTACTGACCTAAAATCGCATTATAGGTGACATCAAAGAAAGATCAACAACAGTATTGGATGAGAAGAGACATGCCCTACAGATTTGTGACAGCAAAGGAATTTGCAGAAGCATATCAATCATTTCATGTTGGAAGGAAACTGGCAACCGATCTTGCGACCCCATATGACAAAAGCAAAAGCCACCCTGCGGCTCTCACAACCGAAAACTATGGTTTGAATAAGAAAGAACTCTTGAAAGCTTGCACTGATCGAGAAATATTGCTCATGAAAAGAAACTCTTTTGTTTATTTCTTCAAATTGTTTCAAGTAAGTATTAAAGTTCAAGTTCTCATCGTTTATAATCTTTTTATTGAATTGTTGCTTAAAGTACTAATTTTGATCATGATTTCAGCTAACTGTCATGGCTTTCATTTCTATGACGGTGTATTTCCGAACTGAGATGCATAAACGTACTCTTACAGATGGAGGGTTTTATACTGGAGCTGCATTCTTTGGTGTAACTATGCTCATGTTTAACGGGATGTCTGAAATTTCAATGACGATTGCAAAACTCCCTGTATTCTACAAGCAACGGAACTTCCTATTTTACCCCTCGTGGGCATATGCTATTCCCTCATGGATCATGAAAATTCCGGTTTCATTTGTAGAAGCTGCTGTTTGGACTATTCTCACATACTATGTCATGGGATTTGATCCTAACGTCACTAGGTATTAATTACGACTAAGTGATGAAACTTCTACCTTTTAATTATGCAACAATTTTGTCTTGTTTGGGTAATTTGATATGCTATGATCTTAATATTTTCTTTACAAAAATTATCAATATTGAGAACTGACTTTTAAAGGTTTTTCGGTTACTAAATAAACCTAAAGGGGACATGATGCCATCTACAGATGACTTATATGAACAAGTATCTTGGTACTTAATGTAAGAAAAACTTTTTATCATATAGTAATGATTATTTACTAACTTATTAAAATGCTTGCAGATTCTTCAAATATTTTTTTATGTTGATGCTTGTAAGCCAAATGTCTTCTGCATTATTTCGGTTCATTGGAGCACTGGGTAGGAACATGATAGTTGCAAACACGTTTGGATCATTTGCACTTCTCTTAGTGTTTGCATTGGGTGGTTTTATCCTTCCACGAGGTATTAATTATATACTATTTCCGAAACACACAACATTATTTATTTTGCTCGTTTTTTCAACTAATGAACTCTTTTTCCTCATTGAAGATGATATCAAGGGTTGGTGGATATGGGGATACTGGGCATCACCCATGATGTATGCTATGAATGGAATAGTTGTGAATGAGTTCCTTGGCCATAGTTGGAGAAGAGTAAGTCACACGAGCCTTTATTTAGTGTAGATTTTTGGACTTTAATATGTTCGACCCATTTGACGTGTTGCTCTTCTAGTTATATGTGTTAATCATTTTTCATGTGCATAAACTTACATTTTGATATATTTTGACGTGTCATATGCAGCCTTTGAATGGTTCAACGCTAGGGAGACAAATGATTACAAGCAGAGGGTTCTTTGCAGAAGCTTACTGGTATTGGATTGCAGCCGCGGCCTTGTTTGGATTTATTATCTTCTTCAACATCTGTTATGCTTTATCTCTTTCAGTTCTCGATGGTGAGTTTTTTTCCCCAAGTATTATATAAGAAAGTATATAAGCACCTTTAAGCTATAAATTAAGGAACATTTATCTTCTGCTTGTATAGCTTTTGGAAAAAAGAAAGCTGATATATCTTCACTAGATGAAAGCGATGCTGCCGTTGAGTTATCATCTATGAATAAGGACGACGAGGGTAGTCAAGACAAGAAGAAAGGAATGATCCTTCCGTTTGAACCACAATCAATTACCTTCGATGATGTCAAATACTCTGTCGATATGCCACAGGTAATGAAATTGTACAAATAAATGGTCAAATACTTGAAATCTCAAGGGTCCAAATTGTATAAATAAAGGACGGCTTGGACGAATTGGGTAATTAGTTATTTAAAACACAATTTTTTTAGAATGGATCGGGCTAGGTCGAGTTGACGTGCAAACAGTTATCAAACTCTAAACTTCTAGTAAATATGGATTGGGCTATGTCGTTTTCATTCTACATTATTATTGTAATGCATTAGAAATAGGCTTTTGGACAGTTTACATTATTGGATTGATTTGTCCAAATTGTGACATCTAGTTTCACTAATCGATCACTGAAAACAATTGTAGGAAATGAAAGATCAAGGGTTGTCCGAAGACCGATTGCTACTACTTAAGGGTGTTAGTGGCGCTTTTAGACCTGGTGTTCTCACAGCTCTTATGGGTGTGAGTGGTGCCGGAAAAACTACTCTTATGGACGTGCTAGCCGGACGGAAAACCGGCGGGTATATCGAAGGTGATATCAAGGTGTCTGGGTACCCAAAGAAACAAGAAACATTTGCTAGGATTTCTGGATACTGTGAGCAAAACGACGTTCATTCACCTCATGTCACTGTTTACGAGTCTTTGATATACTCAGCCTGGCTCAGGCTGGCATCAGATGTAGATGAAAACCAAAGAAAGGTTAGTTATGTTTATTAAAAAGCCAGTATTTTAATTTTTATCTTTTTGAAACTGAACCCATTAAAGGATTACTAAACATGTTGCATGGTGCTGCTCTACAGGCGTTTGTTGACCAAGTTATAGATCTTGTGGAACTGAATACATTAAAGGATTCACTAGTAGGGTTGCCAGGTGTCAACGGTCTGTCAACAGAACAAAGAAAGAGGTTAACCATAGCAGTTGAGCTAGTGGCTAACCCGTCCATTATATTTATGGATGAGCCAACCTCTGGGCTAGATGCTAGAGCTGCTGCCATTGTGATGAGAACCGTTAGGAACACTGTGGACACAGGAAGAACAGTCGTTTGCACCATTCATCAACCTAGCATTGATATATTTGAAGCTTTTGATGAGGTAATAATCATCCCTTCATTAACAAAGAACATAGTTTCTTTTACATAAAAATGCATGTATTTAGAAAATATGGTTTTGCAGTTGTTCTTGATGAAAAGAGGAGGACTAGAGCTGTACGTTGGACCCATAGGTCGCAATTCCTGCGAGTTAATCGAGTACTTTGAGGTATAGAATTATCACTTTCTCCTCATTTACTTATTAATGATGAAACAATTCGGGTTTGACCCATTAGCTATAGCCAGAATGTCTAGTTGTATTTGTCATATTAATTAGTTATAAAAAAATAAAAAGGAAAAAAAAGAAAAAGAAAAAAAGTGTTTTGTTTGCAAATTCGCATTATTTTTTATATAAATGGTATTTATCAATGTTTCAAGACTATAAACCAGAATGTTTGTTCTGAAACAGGCCATAAATGGCGTGAGTAAGATTACAGATGGATACAATCCCGCGACATGGATGTTGGAAGTCAGTACCTCAGCACAAGAAGCCTCTCTTGGAGTTGATTTCACTTCAATCTACAGAAATTCTGAACTTTACAAGTGAGTACATAATCAAATAATAGTCAATATATACATCCCAATTTTTTCACTTATAAAAAGCTAATCACCTTGTTAACGCTAATGTCCAATTCACAGGAGAAACAAAGCCTTAATTGCCGAATTAAGTGTACCACGTCCTGGCACAAAAGATCTCTTCTTCCCAACTCAATACTCGCAGTCGTTCCTCGTTCAATGCATAGCGTGTTTATGGAAACAGCGTTGGTCATACTGGCGAAACCCGCCTTACACAGCCGTACGTTTTGTCTTCACTACATTCATCGGGATCATTTTTGGTACTATGTTTTGGGATATGGGCGGTAAAAGGTAATTAAACATCGTCTAATATTTTACTTTGTTACATAATAAGTATGTCCAGTTTCAAACTAATGGACACTAGGACAGTTTGGTTTTCATTTTGATCTAACAATGTTTAAATGTGTTACACTTTTCAGAAACACCCCACAAAATTTGACGAACTCCATTGGTTCTATGTACGGTGCGGTTTTTTTCTTGGGAGTCCAAAACGCATCAGCAGTGCAACCAGTTGTTGATATTGAACGGACTGTCTTTTATAGAGAAAGAGCCGCTGGAATGTACTCAGCTTTACCATATGCTTTTGCTCAGGTGTTGGTTGAGATCCCATATGTATTTGCGCAAGCAGTAGTATACAGTTTAATAGTGTACGCCATGATCGGGTTCGAGTGGACTGCTGCTAAATTTTTTTGGTATCTCTTTTTCCAATTCTGTTGCTTCCTCTACATGACATATTATGGTATGATGACTGTCGCCATCACCCCCAACGCAAGCATCGCTGCCATCATTGCTGCCTCATTTTACTCAATCTTCAATCTCTTCTCAGGATACATCATTCCACGACCCGTAAGTTTCACTCAATATAATGTCTCACTTAATTACAGAAATCCTCCTAGTTATTTAGTAAAATTTTCGAAAAAGAACCCTCATAGATGCTATTTGCATAAAGTGAAAACAAACAGTAAAGCTATTTTACATAAACTCGTAAAGGACCAAAAGTGAATACGGACAGTACAAGTAAGAACCATTTATGCAAATAGTATAACGAGGGACAGTTATAGTAATTTTCCCCAAATGACATGGACCATTTATATTCGTTAACTAATTTTTTTGAGCTTAACATTTTTTCTAGTACTAAAATATTGTTATGTTAAAAACACTACAGAGTATTCCTGTCTGGTGGAGATGGTACTACTGGGGAAATCCGTTGGCATGGACTATTTACGGGATGATCGTTTCACAGTATGGGGACTACACGGAAAATTTTCTTAATGATACTCAAACCGTCAAAGGATATATAGATGATTATCTCGGTATGAAGCGTAGTTTTCTTGGTCCTGTTGCTGGGGTGCACATTGGATTGGTATTGGTATTTGCGTTCATCTTTGCTTACTGCATCCGATCCTTCAATTTCCAGAAGAGATAATTTTATTATTTTGGTTTTGTAGATGTAAAATATTACATCAATGTTTAACGGCTTATATTATATTTGTTATTTGTATCTGATATTCAATATAAGATTCATAATTTTTTGTTTCCTTAAAATAAATATATGTTGTTTCATTTCATGGTTTCAAGTTTGTGAGAGATGCTTTTTTTAATATCAGAAACTAGGGTCTCTTCGGTAGCCAAGTGAGAAACTTCTTTCTGTTTATTAAACTAGCGGGCTTAACAAACCATAAGCAACTAGTCAGACTACGTGTGTGATCATAACATGCCTGGTACTAACCGCAATTGGCTCACTATAGAGCATCAGTTCTAGTTATACATAGCTCAATTTGAGTCTTTTTCGGGCTTCGAAGAAAAACATTAAAAATGCATCCAAATCTTGGCTTACATCACCCACAATTTAATAAACAATATCCTCTATCCAATAAGCTATGATTCTGTTTTGGCATTTTCATAATTTTATATCATCCATAATCTGTTATAAACAGATTGACATGTAGAACGGACATACCAATATCATAGAAGAACACAAAATATGCATAAACTTCCTACTATCGACTTTACTAACAAGAAAAACTTGAAGCCTGGTTCAATCTCATGGTTCGCTACAGCCATTGAAGCCACACGTGCCCTTGAAGAATACGGATGTTTCATAGCAGAGTTTGATAAAGTAACTCCTGAGCTGAATGACGCTATCTTTCATGGATTGGAAGATTTGTTTGATATCCCCATTGAAACCAAAGTACTAAACAAGTCCACAAAGCCATTGTATGGCTATGTTGGTCAAATTCCATTCATTCCTCTTTATGAAAGCATGGGGTTTGATTATTCCAATACCCTTGATGGCGTTAGAAGTTTCACCGAAGTCATGTGGCCCAACGGAAATGAAGCTTTTAGGTAACCATCATTTGCAATCACTTATGTACTTTTTTTTTTTTTTTTTTTTTGAAGGGAAAATTCCTAATTAGTAGGCCACCTTTGATATCACTAGGTCCTTTCCTGTTGGTTTTTCTTATGTTATCTATATAAATAAGTGTGTTCATTTAACCTTTGCATCCCTGTTAGCGAAAATGTGCTAGCATACAACAAGCTTGTGGCGGAATTGGAAGAAATGGTGACAAGAATGGTTTTTGAAACCTATGGTGTAGAAAAGTACTTGGATGCTCATAGAAAAATGGTGACATATCTTTGTCGGGGCATGAAGTACAGGCCACCAGTAGCAAACGAAACTAATATGGGATTCGTTCCTCATACTGATAAAGACTTCTTCACTGTTCTGCATCAAAATGGAGTCAACGGTTTAGAGGTGAAAGCTAGGGATGGGGAATGGTTCAGTGTGGAGCTTGAGCCTTCATCATACATAGTCATGTCAGGCGATGCAGCCATGGTTAGTCATGCAATTATCTGTTTACGTAAAAAAAATTAATTCAGTATGTAGGGGTAACCATCAAACTCCGATGTTTTTCGAGAAAACGCCCTTTGAGTTTCTGATCAAATTATGACAAATCGATAAGTTTGACCATGTTGACTTTTTGGAAATTTGGATAGTTTATTCTGTAACTAAAGATTTTAGATATATGATCAGGCATGGAGTAATGAAAGATTGTGTTCACCTTTTCATCGAGTTACTATGAATGGAAAAGAAAGTAGATATTCTATAGCTCAGTTTTCATTTCTGGAAGGGATTATAGAAACGCCAAAAGAGTTTGTCGATGAAGAGCATCCGCTGCTGTTTAAGCCATTTGATCATCTCAAATACCTCGACTTCTATAACAAAGAGGAAAACAGGAGACTTGAATGTGCTATAAGAACCTACTGTGGAGTTTGAGACTTGAATGTGCTATGTACTTTGATAATGGTGTTCTATTGTGTATGTACAATAAGTGTTTACATGACCTTCATGAATGTGTGAATTATGTAAATGGTGTTAGTCCAAAAATCTATATGTTTGCTTATTCCCGGTGCTGATGCTTTCTGTGAGTGTACGCTTCTTTGACAATGAAAACTATGTGTACTTAGTTATGGATATATAAGGCATGCGTCAAATTTTCATGCTCATTCACCTCGTTATCATTAGACTCGCATGAAAAATAAATTCAAAAAAATTACCAACTATATGGTCAATAATGGAAATTAAAGATTTTTTTGTGGGATAACAAACAAGTATTTATCGATTTATGAAGCATTGGTCGAAACATATTGGATTCTAATATTTGCTTATTATCTCAGTAACTGGACACTACTTAATTAGTAGAAATCTCAGTAACTATTTAGGACAACTTAATATTCAAATTGAATGTGATGTTATTTTAGTTTTCTTAAAAAGCAAAATAAAACATCTGGCAGTACTTATTCCTCAAGAACTGATAATGATAGGACAATATATAGTGTCAATAGGAAAATAAACAAGCACTAATTAAATACTTAACATCCAAACACGATGATTTTAAATAATTTTCCGATATCTTTGTACTTGAATACTAAAAGTGGGCAAATGTGAGTAGGACAACTCCAGATTCATACAAACTGTTAAGAAGACAGAGTTGATATTTTCAAAATTTTCATCTATAAGACAGAAAACGCGACTTAACACTTTTAAGAAGACCGGGTAAATTTTTTCAGATGTGCATCATGATAACAGAAAGACTGTATAATAATCTAGATAACAAATGATCTAGATGCATGGAGAAATGTCCTTTACCAAGTATTATTGCAATCATTGAAAAAAAGGGACCATCTGCTAACACTTGATTAGTAACACATGCAGGGACCATAATAGACATTGAAAATTATACAATCATACACCGAGAAAAGGGCAAGCAGGAAATAATAAACCTGGTACCTCTAATTTCAAAGTATGGGACCGTAATTGACAAGTGATTATTATGAAAGAGGACCATGACAACCAGATAATGACATGATTAACAAAATTTCAGTTCTTATCGATCTATGCCATACCCTTCTTCCATTTGAAAATTAACTTATAATTACAATGATGTGAACCATGTACTTTTGTATTTGAGAAATGAGATTGATTAAAGGCCAAGCACCAATCATATGAAATAAAGGACAATCTTTGGAGGAAGCCACATCAATGCTTATTCGCTTCTGACTCAACAGTAAGATCTATTAGGCATTAAAAAAGTACAATTATTTAGCTGTTAAATCACTCATGTGGTACCAAGTTCTAACGGGTCGTTGTTGATATTTATGCATTACCAAATATGTACTTTAATAATTAATCACAAAAGGATGGAGCTTAAAATAAAATATTTATCAAATTTACAAGTAATATCACATTGTTAGTTTACACTATAAAGTATAAACCTCGGGTATATTTTACATAGAGAAAAAATAAAATTCTTGTGAAACAATGGGATCTTTATCACAGCCAAAACTTCCTGTTATTAACTTATCTGTCAAAAACTTGGACTATAATTCAAGTTCATGGGTTAAAACATGCGGTGAAGTTATAAGTGCACTTGAAGAATACGGGTGTTTCGTGGCCACGTATGATGGGGTGTCTCAAGAACTTCATGATGCAATTTTCCATGCATCTCATGACCTATTTGATCTTCCTACTGAAGTGAAAGTCCTAAACACTTCAGATACACCATCTCATGGTTATGTTGGGCAAATACCCGTTATTCCTCTTTATGAAGGCTTAGGGATTGAAAATGCAACCACTGCAGATGGAGTTGAAAGATTCACAAAACTCATGTGGCCCTCAGGAAATGAAGTTTTCTGGTATGGTTCGAAATTTCCATACTTTGTCCCTAGTGTATAACATGCATTCCAACATTTACTATTAATTTTGTTTTTGATTTAAATGTTTCAGTGAGGCTGTGTTCATGTTCTCAAAGGCGGTGGCAGAGTTAGATCAGATAGTGATGAAAATGATTGCAAAAAGTTATGGAGTGGAGGAACACTATGAACCGCTCCTTGGGTCGACAACTTATCTTCTTAAACTCATAAAGTACTTAAGCCCTAAAGGGGATGAAAGAAATTTAGGCATTGTTCCACACACGGATAAGACTTTCATGTCCATTCTTCATCAAGATGAAGTAAAGGGTCTGGAGATCAAGACAAAGGATGGGGAGTGGATCGAGTATGATCCTTCGCCCTCATCTTTTGTAGTCATGGCAGGCGACGGTTGCATGGTAGCTTATAATAACTATAATAGTCTATTATACATATGCACATGTTCATAAATGTGAAATTTTCATAATGTTTTTGTTATTTCATTTTCTCTAGGCATGGACAAATGGAAAGATTGAAGCATCGTGCCATCGAGTGATGATGCAAGGGAACAAAGAGAGATTTTCACTAGGTCTATTTACATTTATCAGGAATATCAAGATAGAGACGCCACAAGAACTTGTTGATGAAAACCACCCTCTAAAGTTTAAGGCATTTGATCACTACAAGTTTCTCCATTACCATGCAACCGATGAAGGCATAAGATCAAAGTGCCCCCTTAAATCTTACTGTGGAATTTGAAGCACCATTAGCACTATAACATTTGTGTCCAATTACTTATATAAACTTCAATATAAACGCTGTAATTAGATCATATGTAACATGTTGTCGATAAAATAAATGGTGCATGAAAAAAAAAAAAAAAAAAAAAAAAAAAAAAAAAAAAAAAATCCTAGTAATCTTAGAGTATAATGCATTTTGACATATTAGGACTATGCTTAACAAACAAATACTCATTTCAGCTGTTACAGTTAAAATATTGATTATTGAATTTAAACTGATATCTTTTTAATTAAGATAATAAAACAGATCCCACATCTTGACAAATTCATAAGTGCTCGTCAATCGTCATATACACAAACAAAATTTTCAAGATTATTTTATTTTAATTCCCATAAACAACTGCATAAACCATGTGCTGTGTTTTGTACTTTTATACAGTTCTATCACTTCTAAACAACTCAAAACACAAACACATATGCTCACACATGTTGACACGATTGCCTGTGGGTTTTGTTTTTTAGGTTGACGAAAAAACACAACAATAGCCGTCAACAATGATGCCAACAGCGACAGTAAGTGATTATGTTTAGATGTTGTTTTACAAAGTTAGTGTTTAGAGGAATATTTGTGTGCTTGTTTCTTTACTTTGGCAATTGTCTTGTGATCTTGAGCTTGTAGATTTTTCTAGTGAGCTTACAATTTTGTTGGAGGTTCATATTATAAGGTGGTATAGAAAATTTGAATTCGATGATTTTTCAACATCGATTCAATCTTTTCAAGTGTAATACTCATGATATATATTTATGTGAATTTAATCCAAAATGTGTAGCGAAAATTTGAATCAAAGTTGAATATTTCACTTTTTTGCGATATAAGTTCATTTGTGAATCATACGTGCAAAGTTAGTGAACCATTACCATAACTCGGTTTTCAAAAAAAAATGTGAATCATATTTGTAATTTAATTTATAGATTTGATTCACTATCGATTGATGTATACTAGTGAATCAAACAACAAATTATGAACCAGTGTCTTAAATAAAGTATTATCATTATAGCTTCCCAACAGAACCGGATATGTACATAATAATCATAACATATCTAAAGGAAGTTGAAGTTGATTAGTGATATTTAGTTGATATATACTCTGTAAACCTTAAAAGGGTTACCTAGTGGTGGAGGTTTGAGATTCTTAAGTGAAAATCTCAATTTCAAGCCTCACATGCATGTAGCAAATTTGGAGTAAGAGAAGGGATACTCGGTTAGGTCATGTACATCTGAGTCAAAATCTACTATACTAGTCTCCCCGGGTAACTAAATAGGAAAAACCTCATACTTTTAATCCGTTTATGCTTTATAATTGAATACTAATAATGAGACAATTATCTGTAAACCACTCAAGATCATTTGACAATCGGAAATTAAATTAGGTATAGAATCATATAGCTGTTGACATGATTCATGTGGGGCAGTGGGGGCAGTTGAAATGGACCAGCATTGACACTGATGTACTACTATACCATATTTTCAAACATTTTAAGTCTTAACAAAGGGGATGCTCAAGAAGTATCAACAAATATATGCTATATATGTTATAACATTTTCGATACCTTCCATATTTATTTGTGAAATAATGGGTACCTTACCTCAGGCCAAGCATCTTCCTGTTATCGACTTGCGTTTAGAAAACTTAAACTCTACTTCAAGTACATGGGTGACAACATGCGGTGAAGTTGTGCGAGCACTTGAAGAATACGGATGTTTCATAGCCATGTATGATGGAGTGTCTCAAGGACTTCATGATGCTATTTTTCATGCATCTCAGCAACTATTTGATTTACCTACTGAAGTGAAAGCTTTAGACACTGCATATCCACCAAGTCATGGTTATATCGGGGCACGGCCCGGTGCTCCTTTTTATGAAGGCTTAGGCATTCAAAATGCAACAACTAAGCAAGGAATTGAAAGATTTGAAAAACTCATGTGGCCCTCTGGAAATCCAAGTTTCAGGTATTGTTTTTAAATATTTCTTCATTTTTGTTTTCTATAAACTTAAAACGGGTAATCGGAGAGGAATCTCTATTCAGGCTATCAGGGGAAAGTTGAGCCTTTTTGGCTCAGATATATCCGGCCTAACGGGTATTCATGTGGCCGTTTCCGGACACTTCCCTAGCCCTCCCAGGATGTTTACCCAGCAAGGTTCGAACCTGGATCTCTTCAGAGACCTTCAGGATGCCTTACCACAAGTCATCTTGATTTAATAATCCATAGATGATCTGAGGTTCTAACCTGGGTCTCTCTAACCTGCATATACTTTATTAGCTATGTTTGACACCGATTGATTTTTTTTTTTTTTTTTTTTTTTTTTTTTTTTTTTTTTTTTTTTGATAATCATGTTTTAGTGAAAGTGCATTAGTGTACTCAAAAGCTGCAGCAGAACTAGAACACATAGTGATGAGAATCATAGCAAAAAGTTATGGAATAGAGGAAAACTATGAATCGCTCCTCGGATCAAAAACTTATCTTCTGCGCCTCATGAAATACCTTATCCCTCAAGTGAAGGAAAATGAAAGCATTATAGGAATTTATGCTCACACTGATAAGACTTTCGCATCCATTCTTGATCAACATCAAGTAAAGGGTCTCGAGATAAAGACAAAGGATGGTGAGTGGATTGAAGTTAATCCTTTACCCTCATCTTTTGTATTCATGGCAGGCGATGTTTGCATGGTACGTAGTTTTTTTGAGTTAATTAACTGTATTAGTAGTTCTCTGCTTTCACTCTTTCGTCAATATTGGTACTGTCATATTTGCGTATTAGTTCTATTTAACATGAAATAAAAACTTTACTTGCAAGTAATAAGTAGCTAGAGTACTCCATGCTCGCATAAACATGTAACTGAAAACTGTTACACCTACTGAACTACCCCTGTGAAATGTTGATGTATGTGAGATTTAAGATGTTTTTTTATTTTATCAATTAGGCATGGACCAACGGAAGAATCGAGTCACCTATTCACAGGGTGATGATGCACGGGGACAAAGACAGATATTCAGTGGGGATATTTGCATTTATTCGGGATGTCAAGATAGAAGTACCTCAACAACTTGTTGACGAAGACCATCCTTTACAGTATAAGCCATTTTATAACTACAAGCTTATCGATTACTTTAACACAGATGAAGGGAAGAAATCAAAGTGTCCCCTCAAATCGTTTTGCGGAATTTAGACCACCTTTGGTTCGAATCCAGCCAACTTTTGGTATTATAAGGGGTGGAATAAAATGAGCACAGCAATGGCCAGATAGTGTTACTACCATTCCATGTGAGTCGTTAGTAGAAATGGTTGTGTGTATGTGCATCTATGTTGAACATATATATACCAGCAATTGCAGTGGTAACAGAATCATGATTAAATTGCTAATACCTTGTTTTCGTCCTTGAATGTATAAGGCCAAAAGGGCATATTCGAAAGTAGATTAAGCTTATTTGGCTTTTTTCTTACGAAAATAAGTTAATTTTCCTGTAACACACACTATCCAAACAGTTTTTTTGAACTTATTACTATGTATGTTTTTAGAACACAACAAGATAATAATTGTGTATATAGGCTAACTCGAAGAAAATGCCAACGAGTTCTTAACATAAATCATTGGAATCATCTTTTGATTTTTAAACACCGTAAAAACAAGAAAACATAAAACACCCATGAATCTTGATTCTTGTTCTTGTACGCATCTGTTTGGCTTAACCAAGAAATGACCTCACTTGAAAACGAAACAAAATAGTAGAAAAACAATATAGAATCTAAATTTTCCAGCCACCAGATACTGAAAGTAACTCCAGTCCAACGAGTGATATCGTTTAATGGTATTTAGCTTTGGATTTCATGAACAAAAATAATTCTCTTTGTTAGAATTTCCGCATGAACAAAAGCTGCAATAAAGACGATTCTAGTATCATGAAAGACACTATGGCCTACTCAAATAATTGATTCAACAAAATTGGATCGCCGCTCTAATAATTTTGCATATTTGATATATTAGTTCTCTGTGAAACTCAAAAAGTCGTATGCAGTTCCACATATTCTGATCCAGCATATTTTGACCCGTTAACCAATCTGCCAACACGTCTAGTTTTCTACCCAGTCGGTATATCTTAAAGCCCTTGAACCAAGTGGATGTGGTTTAGAAGTCGATGTTAACATAATACCAACTCTTTGACTTTGTTATAAGACCAAGCAAATATATTTAAGAGCTATTTCACATTGCGAAGGAGGATAATATGCTTATTAAAATTCACATATATGTATACAAATACTTTGTAGTGATAATAGTAGAACCATATGATCATAAAGGTTGATCATTTATTTAATCTTCAGAACTTCATCTGCCTCAAAGTTGTCAGATTGATAAACCGCAATAAGTTTTGAGCCCATAAGTATCTTTCTTGACACCAGCCATACAAAAGTAGTCCATGAACTCTCCATAATCGAAAGGCTTAAACAACAACGGATGCTCTTCATCCACCATCTCTTTTGGAGGTTTCACGATGCTCCCAACTTTTGGCATTGAAAATAAACCAACTGAAAGCCTAGTCTTGTTTGCATTCATCACCACCCTATGAAAAGGTGCATGCAATCGCCCGTTCGACAAAACCTACATTCGCAACACCATTATTATTAATTTCCAAAATGATCCTAATTAATATATTACTGATATCTCGAGGAGTCAATCATTATAATGAATACTTACATTAAAGCTTTCACCAGCCATGACAACAAATGAATTTGGTGAAACATTTACAGTAACCCAAGTTTCATCTTTGGTTCGAAGCTCTAGTCCTTGAACTCCATTTTGATGTAGAATAGTAAGTATACTTGTATCTGCATGAGAATCTAATCCCATAGTCGATTCACTTGGATCTGCAACTCGATATTTCATCACCTTCAAATGATAACTTGTTGCTTCCAAGTGTTCTTCCAGATACTTCCTTAAATTCAATCCTTCAAACACCATCTTTTTCACCATTTCATCCAATTCCCACAGCTTCTTTGAGTAGGCTTGGATACTTTTTCTGCATACACACATTAGTGTCATAATTCATTGATCTTAAATACTTTATACAAATAATTAAATAAACATATAAAAGACAAGGAACTTTGGCTTGATTGTTATGTAGTATTTTTGTAGCACACTTTGCTTACACTCACAAAAAGGCTCCATGACGAAAGCAAAATAATCAACATGCTGTGAACTAGCTAATGTTAAATACAGATTTTGAATGTTTGAGTTTTATAAAAATTCTTTCTGAAAGTTATGCAGATATAAGTGTGTTATCTTAAATTCTTAAATAAGCAAAACTAGAAGTTACGAACATACGAAAAGTTGGGGTTCCCTTGAGGCCACATGACATTAGTGAACTCGTCAACTTTCTCTTGAATGTAAGGTGTGTCGATTCCCATGCTTTCATAGAGTGGCATGAATGGAATTTGACCAATATAGCCATGAAACTCACGATCATTGGCGTTTCTTTGTTTAGTTTCTAGTGGAAGGTTAAAGAGGTTTTCAAGTTCACTGAAAACAGACTTTTGAAGGTCAGGTGAGATTTCATCAAAGGTGGCTTCGAAGCAACCATATTCTTGAAGGGCTTCAATGGCTTTGGTTTTAGCAGATTCCCAGATAACCATATCGGGGTTTTGTTTGTTTAATGCTGAGAAATCAACCACAGGGAGCTGAAATGGTGCTTCTGAACCCATCTTGTTTGAATCTCTTGTTACCTTTGTATAAACACTTGAATTGGTTTGTGTACTGCTACAACCCGTCTCTTTTAAAGTTGAATCGCGGCGTGTTAAGATGCTTAAGACAATAAGGAAAGACAAGAAGTCAACATTAGTCATATCCTAGTAGTTCCAAGAAACACCATAATTAATAAGGGCTAATATTGTCCTGCTATGGTAATTATACTCTTCTTTTGGTAACCTATGGTTTCCAACCTTTTTGGCAGGCTATTCCAAGAGGTTTGAGCCCACCGCCACACTAGAACTTGAGACCTCTCACATCTTAGTGATGATAGTCACACGCCTCTTACCAGTAGGCCACCCCTGAGTAGCTTGGTAATACTCTTTTGAAATGAGCTAAACTGATAATTTGATCAGTTGATGACCGTTTTCTTGTTAAAGTGACATTTTTCTGATGAGATTGCTTATCACTAATCAGCGAACTAGCCCATTTCAGAAAACTATTATTAAAGTAGCTCATCTTTCTCCCCTGGTATACTAGTTATTGTCCACTAGATTATAATACCAAGTCTTTTCAGAAAAAGTTTACCGGGTCGAAACATTATTAAGTATAATTATAAAAACGGGTCACAAACAGAAGTGTGTTGTTATTCTATCATTAGCCTTATAAAGAAATCATATTTAATCCGCCAGCTAGTTCATAGAGTAATCAGAATACTGTCATTTATTGATTATTTCAAGATCTGAGAATAATTCATGGACTTTCTATCCTTGGAAACTTTGGTGAGGTATGACGTATTTTAGAATCCATTATTTTGTCTTTGTTTAACTTCTTGGGGATTTTCATAGGTAGGAAATCTGTTGTTTACAATGATGATATGAGACCATAAACAACAAAAAACAGCATTCGTGGTCTTTCTTAGGCTCTTTTGTCGCATCAATAATTCAATATGCAAGCAAACATCGCTGACATATAGGCATTAGTTTATAAGTGCTGTATGCTGGTATTGGTGTATCGGTTACACAGCTGAAGTGACAAAAAATCTTTTTTCAAACTATGTACAAAGCACATGAATTTTTCTAAACAACGCGAATGATGAATAGGCTATTTCTTTATCCAGTTTATTGTTTGCTATGGGTAGGAGTCAACTCTTTTAACAAATATACAATCAACTAAACAGCACATAGCATCTAGTCCATTTGTGTCACTGTGTTGTTTACACCATTTACTTGAACTACAAAATCAAACGCAAGAACCAGCCCTCAGCTAAGGGGGTGTTTGGGATTGCTTTTTTAGCCACTTATGCTATATGAACAACCAAATAAGCAGTTTGGAACGACTCTCAATGATTATTTTGTTCAGCACATAAGCAGTTTGGCAAAACAACCGCAAACATCTTTGCTTGGGTACCATATGTGAAATAAGCAATAAACGCCAAACACCCCTTGAAATATACCATATGTGAACAATGAATAAACATGTGTTAACAATAGATTACTGTGGCTTCAGAATTGCCTAAAACTTTAGCGCAAAGGACGTATGAGCCAGAACACTTTCCTTGTATTCATATGGTCAATCACTGTGCAGGTTGATCACATGCAACTTCATCTTGAGTATATTAATACATATCTAAAAACAGGGAAAAAATAAAATTTAAGAGACCTCCAGTTTCAGCAGAAAGTTTCCTTTTTATTGTAATACTTAATATTCATTTCTTTTTAACTTCTTGTAGTTCTTGAATTTCAATATATAACCACAACATTTTGAACAACACTGGAGATCAGACTTCAAAGTCAAACCATTCCGTCTCGGACCAATTCTTCTAAACCATCCTTCAACCTCTCGGCTGCAAACTTACAATCTTTTTCAACCAGACCACCAAACGAGATCCTAACGTGACCTGGACACCCACACGGGCCTCCTGGGATTAGAACCACTTTATGCTTATTAGCAAGCCAACGAACCACTGCAAAGTCGTCATCTTTAAACTTATCTGGTAACTTTGCCCAAAGGTAAATAGCCCCTTCTCCACCTTTGACCGCACCCTCGCCTAATGGTGATAATGCGTCAACAAGAAGTTCACGATTCTTGACTAGATCTTTGACTTGATCCGTGACCCATTGTGAACCCACTTCCATTGAGTGAAGAGCTAGTCTTTGTGAGATTATTGAAGCACATATCGGTATGTTGTCTTGGATTTTAAGAAGTTGCTTTGCAAAACCATCAACCCCTGAAGGAAATGCTATCTGCATAACAACATAATTTATATCCACTTAAAACTATGGAAAAAATGTATGTGACTATGTGGTATCACATGATAAATACAGAGTATATATAATGCACCAATAAGGGAATACTTACATATCCAACTCGCCAACCCATCATCCCGTAAGCTTTTGAGAAGGAGAAGATGTTGACAATGTGATCTCCCTCAATACATGAGTGCTTCAAACCATCATACATGAAGTACCTGTTTACCGTGATGATTAAATTCCAACGGAAATACAATCTTGGAATATCTATGGACGAGGATGAAGATGAACTAAAGGTGGTATTTTCAAAATTATTTATCTGAAATTGGTTGATTTGGGATATTTTATCAGTAACAGGTCAAAAGCGCAAGACAAAAAGTTTAGCTAAGTAGGAAATCGGGTTGTACAACAGTTCAGATGCCGATCAAAGTTTATTCAAGAAAACTGGATCATCATTTAGATTAATATTTTGGTAAACATATCTAATTTATAAACATTATTTATGAAATATAAAAATATGGTCAAGAAGAGTTTGCGGGTCGACCCATTCCATTTTTACGTGCCTAAAACCAGGCCTGCCCACTTTGCAGGTTTTTCCTTTATGCTACGCTATACAAGTGAATTATCAAACGACCACAGATGTAGGCAAATTACTTAATCAGGTATACTGTCTTGCAATCGACCACTTTCTACTGTGCGTGTGTGTGCGCAATTGTTGATCTCATTAAAAACTTAATTTCGGACAACAAAATTACTTACTCATATGTGTTATCCACCACAAGCCAACATCCAGCTTTTTTGCAGATATCAGATATTTTCTAGCAAAACAAAAAGAATGTTTTAAATATCGTTAGAATCTTTGTGGCATACTGGTAATACAAATAAGAGTGAGAACAAAAAGGCACCTTCAGTAGAGGCTCTGGGATGTAAGTACCAGATGGGTTCCCGGGATTAACAACTGTAACTAGCTTTGGTGTCGGTTTGGTTTCGCGCAGAGTTTTTTCAAGCCAATCTGAAGTTTATGAATTTGGGAATAAATAAGGACACGCACAAATTCAAGAAAGTAGGCAAATTATGCAAAAAGCAGGTAAACACGAGGTAAACAGATAAGCTGCCAATAAAAGCTCTAACCTGCATCTGGATGAAGGGTATTGGGATCACCAGGGCCCACAAGAATGTCGGTGACACCTGTCATCTGGAATGACATATAGGCGTTGAAGTAGTATGGTGCAAACATCACAACCGAATCTCCAGCATCACACAATGCAAGAACTATATTCACAAATGCCTGCAAGAAAATAATGGTGTAAGAAACCTTGAAAAATGTCGTAAAAGATATGAACGTTAATTAACGCATCATCAGCCCTAGCTACCTGATTTGCGCCAGCAGTGACCATCACTGAGGATTTGCATAACTTGTTTTCTTCGCGCAACTGCCAATATAAAAGAAAACATAAGAATATATTCATATTCATATGAATCATGAAGGATATATGACATGTAGTGTTTAAGAATACCTTTTTAGTCAAAGCTTCCCTAAGCTCGGGAAGACCTTCATCGGCACCATAACGGCTGATTGAAGGCTCAGATACAAGCTTTTTCACCTCCTCCAACGCCTGGTTTGGTGGTTTCCAGTGCACAACACCCTGTATTTTCAAGAAACCCCATTGGAAATAAGTCAAACATGTTGTATTTGAAACATAAAGTTCTGATCAACTCCAATTTTGAACTTTCTGCTTCAAAATGCAATGCAAGAGATAGTTTGGACTTGCTTTTGATGTGAAGAAACGCAAAAATCAAGGAAATTCTGGTTATCTAAGGATTTGAAAGGTAAAATAATAAATGATTAGATAACACATTTGCAGTAGGGAACTCCTAAAATGCTTTATCCTAAACTACTTACTTTATAAGCATATTATATAAACATAAATATTTTGCTTCTACCCAAACAGTCAAACTGCTTACTCATGGTATCAAAATGCGTTAAATGGTTAAAATAAGCGATCAGAAACATAAGAATTCGAACCCATTATGCAAAGTAAAAACTTTCTAAAACTAAGAGCTCAAAATCCCAAATGAAGAAAGTGGTCCAAAAAGAAACATGACAATTGGAACACAAGAGAAGCGAACCGAAACACGATATAGGATGCATTTTACAAATACAAGATGTTCTAAAACTGTGAGGACAAAATCCAAAATACGCATTGATCATAGTAAAAGTTCACAAATAGGACACACATGGTTATAAAAACAAGAAATAAAATGCTTTTCCCTAAAGTCCTAAACTGCTTACTTTATAAGCATATTATATAAACATTTTGCTCCTACCCAATAAGTCAAACTACTTATTCATTGTATCAAAATGCGTTAAACAATTTAAAAAAGCGATCCGAAACACAAGTGAAATCCCATATATACATTGATCTTAAAAAAACAAGAAATAAAATGCTTTTTCCTAAACTGCTTACTTTATAAGCATATTATATAAACATTTTGCTCCTACCCAAACAGTCAAACTACTTATTCATTGTATCAAAATGCGTTAAAAGATTTAAATAAGCGATCCGAAACACAAGTGAAATCCCATATATACATTGATCTTATAAAAACAAGAAATAAAATGCTTTTAACCTAAACTGCTTACTTTATAAACATATTATATAAACATTTCACTTCTACCCAAACAGTCAAACTACTTATTCATTGTATCAAAATGCGTTAAACGATTTAAATAAGCGATCCAAAACACAAGTGAAACCCCATATATACATTGATCTTATAAAAACAAGACATATATAAATGGATAAATTAAGCAACCTGAGCTAGTGATATAGCATCTTTGATACCTCTAAGCAATTCTTGTACCTGCAAACATCAAAAAAAAAAAAAAAAAAAAAAAAAAACACATCCCAACAACATTAAAAAAAACAAAAAACACAACATACCCAGATCAAAACAACCTTAAATCCAAACACCCAAAAACCAAAATCCAAAAAAAACCCAAAAATTAAGGACCTGAACCATAACAGGTGTTTCAGTCAAAATAACTCTCTTTGCCAACTTTCCATAAGAACCCATCTTCTTGTTAATCTGCTTATGATTCTATTATGGCTATCTAAGAATCTATATATATATATGAAATGAAATGAATAAAGTATAAAGATTCACCTAACCCCTTATAAAACAAAAGGGGTTGACATTTTCAACCCAAATTCCTTAAATTCTTTAAAAAAAATTAATAAAGATTGGATCTTTTTTATAAAATGGGGTTTTTTTTATAAGTTTGATGGATTAAAAGTGAAGTTTTTTTATATAAAACAAAAAGATGTGTAGAATATGACAAAAAGTGAGGTTTTCTTTACTGCTCCGTTCTCGAGTTATTTTTTAAAAGGAAAGGAAAGGAAATGATAGGAAATTGAAATTTTATTGTGTTCTCGAGTTTTTTTTGGACAAAAAGGAAAGGAAACAGGAAGGAAATGATAGGAAAATTCTAGTGATTTTCCTATAAGAATTTTCCGCCCAAATATGGGCGGATTTGGACGGAAAGTATTTTACACTCGCACTATTTAGTATATAATGACCAATATAACTTTCAATATTTACTCATATTCGACTCTTATGATAAAATGAACATATCTAAAAGTGCATAAATGTAATTATGTCTCTTTTTCTTTTTTTTCTTCCCAACTCGAGAACACAACATTATTTCATTTCCTTTCCTTTCATTTCAACTCAAGAACACGAAATATAAAATCAACTTTCTTTCCTTTCCTTTTCATTTCTTTTCTCTTCTTTTCACATCATTTCTATTCCTACCTAGAAAAACTCGAGAACGCAGCGTACATGTATTGTATAAAGTGATTAATTAACGTAATTAAGGTTTTAATTAAAGCTCTTTTTGGACATTAAATGCATAAAGATTAAACGGTAATACAATAAATAAAGCATCAAGTACAATCACTTTAAACACAATTTTCTAAAATTAAATACCTCAACAACTTAAATTTCAGCAGTACATATGATAAAGTATTATGTACAACTAGCGGGGTCCCCGCGCGATGCAGCTGCAGTCACTCTGTAATTTAATTTTTTCGGTTAATAATTTATTTTATTTGTACGTTTTTTTGGCAATAGCTTTACTGATAAGTTTTTTATGACAAAAGTTTGATGAAATTTTGTTTAGTTTGTATTATTTTATTTATTATTTATTTTATGTTTTTTGTTTAGTAGTTTGTTTGGTTTGTACAATATGTGATCATATTTTAGTTTATTATATTTTTTTTTAACAATAAATTTACGGATATCAAAAATTTCGTTTACCTCGTGTCTATTTGGGCTCGAGCCCGTTGGCTCGTGTCCGTTCGGGCTCGAGCCCGTTTGACCCGTGCCCGTTCGGGCTTGAGCCCATTTGGCTCATTGCCCGTTCGGGCTTAAAAACTTGTATAATATGTTTTATTAATTAGTGACATTTAATGCAGGATTAAGTTGGTTGTACAATATGCTTGGTAATTTGTATTTCTTATGTAAGAGGTGTTTTAATAAGTGTATTAATTGTATTTATTTACTATTTAATTAATTGTATTTAATGTACATAATTCAATTTTAAGTCATTAATTTTAAACTTTAATAGCAAAGACAAAGTGGTGTGTACATGAAGCTACTAAACTTGTACATGTCTAATTATATTTCATTTATTGTATTAAATGTCTAATTGTCTTGAATCACTTGTACTTTTAGCATTGAAATGTATAATGCTTAATTTTAAGTATTCTATTAATAGTAGTCATTCATGCTTTATAATATAGTATGATTAACTTAATTTTAAGTAATACATCTCCCAACATATATATTAGAGGAACTTGCTGACTCACATATGCCACTTGGCATGAAAGAATTAGGTGAAAACTAAAAGAATGTCACGAGGCCACATTTTAATTACCTGGACAACATCAACACACGCCTTCCTCACTTCTTCCATAACCCCCAATTCATATCCCTAATTTTAAGCAGCAAATCATGCGCATTCAAAATCAACCCAAAAATAAACCTACACAATCAACCTATTTTTCTTCGTGTTGTGGATCATCTGAATCAAAACCCACAAAAAAATCACGCACAAATTGATCAAAGAATGATTTCTCACAATGCAACAAGCTTCAATTTCTGGTCATTATTCTAAGGTAATTTTTATATTTAGTTTTTGTTCCGATTAAATCAAACTAGGTTGGTCGATAGTTTTGTATGACGAATAAGGGATTTAGTTATGCTTTTATATTTCATTTTTAAATAGAAGAGGTTTAAAAGGATGACTGTAAAGTGTTCGAAGAATTTGCATACCAAGTGTTTGATGAAAACCTTGAATAATTTTTTTCTTAAAAAAAATAACAATAAAAAAATAGAAAAAAAAAACGTGTTTTTGTTTTCGAATATAGTTTTTATGTGAAGAAATTACATATCAAGTGTTTGAGCTATTAAAAAAAAAAAACATATCAAGTGTTTGATAAATTTCCTAAATGCAGTTAACAAGTCACTTTAGTGACAAGTTACGGCTTAAACTCAATTGTTAAACATGTAGTAGTTGATCTATACAATTATGGGATGCCGTAAATGTAATGTCAGCACTCCATATGATTAGCATACTAGAGAAGCTCATAAAACATACATAAGAAAATCAAGTTTAAATATGTTGGATCACCTATGATAGGCTAGTTGCATAAATGATTATCATAGTGGGTAAAAGCTCATCACAACCACCAGTTTTAAAAGACCCAAAGTCGTAGTAGGCAAAAAATGATTCTTTTATATAATCACATACGGTCGAAATTTAAAAATCATATGTAGTTTAACTAGAATTATTAAAAGAAGAGACAAATCAGTGAACTATCTTTTTGTCATGTCATGCACTTAGAATTTAAATTTGTGAGCATTTAACATCTACAATGTTATATATGAAAGGTCGGTTGTTGTACATATATGTACGTAAGGTCGAGAGGCCAAGAGATAATTGAAATGCATTGTGTATGTATCCACATTATGAAAATCAAAAAACATACATGCAAGAAAGTCACATACTATAATCCTTTAACCACATAGTATAGGTCATTCCAAAACAAAAGATAATACATTGCTACTCTCTTTGTTTTCTATTGTTTATCTTACTGGACATGACCAAGAGTGCTCTGTATTATGTCTTTATGAAATTAAAGAATCTTCATATTAATAGAGCTTTATGTGTGAAATATTGATGAATTTGAGGTGGTATGCATTTCAGGTTGAAGATTCGTCCATTTCAATTTGAAGCTCATTTTGCTTTGCTGATATAAAGGTATTTGTTCAGTTACTTTTTATTTTTTTATATATTTTTTTTGAATGTGTTGTCTTTTGTTTCAATGTTTTTGCTGATCTACCTTTCATTTACATGATCAATCATCACTTTTATCTTAATCATGGCTTCTATAATGGATACATATTTGTTATGATCTTTTATAAATCAAAATCAATAAATAATATTTTGTAATGGACATATATTTGTTATGATCTTTTATAAATCCAAAAATGAGATGAAAAAGAAAACATAGACTTGATATACAATGGTCTAGAACCATTAGATGTGAATTGGGTAATAATGACACATATTGTATTTCAGATGATGGAAATGGAATATCATAATTGATCATGTTCATTTACGATGAAAAATGTTACAAAAACCAAGTGCAGGGCTGCTACAATAAAAGATGATAGTTTGCCTCAAAACTGAAATGTTGGATTTTATAATCGATAGTGCAAAGTGAAACAATACTTCCAGCTTCTTTGAAGTGCATACCTTCTTCAAAAGTATATTGTAAATTTCACCCAAAAAGTCCCCTTTTACCCTTTTTACCCAAAAAAGTGTATTGTAAATTTTGCAATTAATGATATGCGGGTAAACGTGATTTATTTAGTTTTCAGTGTTCAATTTTTGTGCAGATCACGTTTGCTGAAGATAATTGTCACAATGCGGAGATCGGGGTCAAGAAGCTTGAGAAGCAAGTAACAACATCATTCTTATATGTATATTATACACTAGGTAAATCAATGATTTTCTTTTTCAGAAAGTATCATTGTATATGTGCTAACCGTAGCCCTTTCATTGTAGCAAAACCTTCAGCTTTGTGGAGAATTATATGCCTATGCTCCAACTGAGATAAAGGCACCATTAATTCCTTTAGCTCTTCAACTTGCAGACCATCCGTGCTGTTTGGACTAAAATGTATGGAGCCTCACCCTTTCAAGAGCAAAAACGGGTACTTCTTAGCGCTGTTCAAGGAAATGTATTGTTCAAGGCTTGTAAATATCTAAAAGCTTCAAAGCGGTATGAGAAGAATATTCCATTTTGTTATAACTTTTGGTTGTAAGCTGAAGCTAGTCCAAAATTACGCTGCTAAGTACATTGAATACGATACTCATTTTGATGAGGCGGATAAAAAGCAAGCAAGAGCATTGATCGCGTCCTGCAGCCTCAACAACGCAGCCTGTTAACTGATGCTGAAGGACTACAAACAGGTTGTGAAGCGTTGCACCAAGGTATGTGGGAACAAAGCTCTTGGTTTATAGATTCAGTCAGTTCCTACCTATTTACTCAGAATGGGTCCGTTTGGGTAAGATTTTACCTTTAGCGGGTCAAAGTGGTCAAATCTATGAACTTTTATAGACTTGTCTAAATATCTAACAGGTCAAAGCTTTCAACTATTAATCAAGTTACTAGAACAAATTTGACTTTTTGAAAAGTTTTATCTAATACATATTTTTTATTGTTACCGACCTATCGTAACTATTGTAGAGTATGGATGATGATGTTAAGGGTTTATTGCAGCCTTGCAAGTACTGGAAATTGAGAGCAAAAATGTGAAGGCACTCTACCGAAGGGCTCAAGCCTATATCAATTTGGTTGATTTGGGCCTGGCGGAACTCGATATAAAAAAAGCACTTGAGATAGACCCTGATAATAGGTAGAAAATTGCTTTTTTTTTTGTTGCCTTATGATCTTTGTAGTGGTATTGTGCAGCCTATTGACAATTTTGTGTTTTTGTTCATGGTGATCAGAGATGTGAAGTTGGAGTACAAAGTGTTGAAGGAGGATGCCGGATCCCTTGCAAAGTACCTAAAAATTGCAAAGCTTAAAAATAAATTTGGTGTTGCCACGTGTCCCCCCTTTATTTTATTTAAAAAATCTGGATAGGGGCAAAATATTAAAATTACTCGTTTTTTCTTTTTCCACCTCAAATTTCAAACGCACATATCTCTTAAATGACAAACTTTTAGAAAAAACCGATTTCACCATAATTTTTAAAATTTAATCCTCTTTAATTTGGTATAAATTTTGTTAAAAATTTCGAAACTTTTTTTTTACATACGAAATGGGTGTTAATTTTCTTGATTTTTTGGGCATTTTTGACCTTATTTTGTACCATCATAAATGCCGAATCGTGAAAAATTTAAAACATGAAAGTCGTAGCTTCTTGGCCATTCTTTACCCAGAAATTTGAATCACTCAAATCCAATATGATATGAGTGAGATATCGTATGTTAAAGATGAAGTTTTACTCATATTTGTTGCACACAACATGTTTGATGAAATGTTTAGATTTTTAGTCTTAAAATCGAGTTAAATTCACTAATTTTTGTACAACAATGCACCTTTAGTCATTTTATTAATGTAAGATTCAAAAAGTTTTGTTTTTTCTTGTTTTTTTGTTGTTTTTTTTTTAACTGATGAACCATATTAACTGATGAACCTTATTAACTGATTTAATAAGTTCATCAGTTAATAAGTTCATCAGTTTATATAGTTCAACCGGTTAATAAGACTGATGAACCTTATTAACTGATTTAATAAGTTCATCAGTTAATAAGGCTCTTTAACTGATGAACCTTATTAACTGATTTAATAAGTTCATCAGTTAATAAGGTTCATCAGTTAATATAGTTCAACCAGTTAATAAGGCTGATGAACCTTATTAACTGATGAACCTTATTAACTGATTTAATAAGTTCATCAGTTAATAAGGTTCATCAGTTAATAAGGCTCTTTAACGCGCGATATGTCTTTTTTAAAAATCAGTTAATAAGGTTCATCAGTTAATATAGTTCAACCAAAGTAACTGATGAACAAAATATCTTTTTTAAAAATCAGTTAATAAGGTTCATAAGTTAATATGGTTTATCAGTTAACAAAAAAACAAGAAAAAACAAAACTTTTTGAATCTTACATTAATAAAATAACTAAAAGTGCATTGTTGTACAAAAATTAGTGCATTTAACTCGATTTTAAGACTAAAAATCTAAGCTAAACATTTCATCAAACACGTTGTGTGCAACAAATATGAGTAAAATGTCATCTTTAACATACGATATCTCACTCATATCATATTGGATTTGAGTGATTCAAATTTCTGGGTAAAGAATGGCCAAGAAGCTACAACTTTCGTGTTTTAAGTTTTGCAAAATTCGGCCTTTAAACTAGACAAAATTAGAGCCGAAAATGCTAAAATTTTCAAGAAAATCATGACCCATTTCGTATGTCAAAAAAAAGTTTCGAAAATATTAAAAAATATATATATACCAAATTAAAGAGGATTAAATTTTAAAAATTATGGTGAAATCGGTTTTTTCTAAAAGTTTGTCGTTTGAAAGTTATTTGCATTTGATATTTAAAGTGTGATACGTGGGAATCGCACCAGGCTTTACCTCTCAAGGGATCTTGAGAAGCTTACAACCCCCACCAGGCAGTGTACCTGATCGTTGTAGTATAGTATAGTGACAAGTACCGGGGGATTGATCGTTCAGCTAGGAATAGTGTCGCTAGGATTAGAAAACCTAAATATTAGTTCTAGAGATGAGGGATGATTCTTTTTGTGTTTTTATATTTTTTAGAAAGCAAGTTAAAAATCTCGGGTTTGAAGAATTTGGGCGGAATTAGTTGCTAGTCAACTAACCCAATACTACGATGCAATCAAAATAAAATACTAAAAATGAAAATAAAACTATATTAAACTAAGGTTGTGAGCAATAAGTGGAGAAATGTGTTTACTTATATTTCACTACTCCCTAGATATCTTTTACATGTTAATTACTTGTTATAGTTGCGTGGATGACGGATTGTATTCCTTAATACCATTCATGGGGTGGCGTACTTACTTCCCCAATCCTATGAGTGCCTACTTCACTCCTATGTCGAGCCTGCAAGAAGCTCCTAACATGGGATCATTATAATTTACTCATACATTAAATACAACCAATAAAACCTAGTACACATCGGTTCATGTTTCCTAAGACGTTCAAGCACGTTACCATTTGGAGATCTGCCAGTTTTCTTAAGCCTAACATTGAAATCATTCATCCAATACAACCATAAACAAGTAATCAACACATAATCAACATCTAGGTTTCATTAGATCTAAGCAAACATGGTGAGTGCTTATTCACTCACTTTTATTTGACCAAAACCGGACTAAAAAGACCAAAAACCCGACCATAAATGCCAAAATTGTTTGTTTTTGTGTTTTTACATGTGCAGGTACGGATATTAATTAAATGGACATAAATCAAGCAAAACCGGGCACGAGAGTATGAAAGGTTCAAAAGCCGTTGCCGGGGAGCAGTTTTCAAGTTCGGATCACTTATGAGTTCAATTTGTCATAATCTACCCTTGAAGAATCAAAAATTGGCATAAGTAGCCCTTGGATATATTTTTCAGAAATGGCAGAATTGGCCCTCAAAGTTTCACATAATTACACTTTGGTCCTTGTACATTGTTAATACAAAAATCTGCCATAGGGCTTGATATTAAAAACACAAACAGCCCACTCTCCCAAAAGCCCAATCCACCACTCCTAATATTACACCCCAGCCCACCTCCTAAATCCTATACCCAAGCCCAACCTAAAACATAACCCGGCCCGTACCAAAAACCAAAATAATATAAAGAATTATTACCCGCCCCCCTTTCTACCCCGTTTACCCAGAAGTTACTATTCCATGAATAGTAAACATGAACCCTAGTCCTATTTACCCCCAATTACCCCAATCCCACCATTATTCACCCAATTAAGGGTATAAGGGTCATATCCCTGACACCTCCTGACACAAGGAATGCCACGTTTAAGCTGTTTATTGGACCGAACACCTCACCACAAGGATTTGAAGGCCATGATTGGTTCGTGGGTGTCATCAGGATCTAGTGGAGCATATTCCTTATAGATGCTCATTCTAGAGCCTTCTGAAGACTCCCTCACTCCTCTGGCTATATAAAGAAGCCTCCTCCAACGTTTAGAGGTGTTAGATTAGGGTTAGATAATAGGAGTAGGAGTAGTGTAGGTTTAGGTGTAGGTTTCAGCTGTAATTTAGATTAATAATTGTAATTCTTGCTTTTAATAAAAGTCTTTCTTTTTAGCTTATTGCTTAAACCTGTTTTCTATTCAGCTTATAGATAGCTTATTATAATCTAAATTCTCAGCTTATTTGGTTTCTTATTTCAGCTCAATTAGTTTCATCATCTCTATATTCTGCTTATTGTTAAAACTAGTCAGTCCATTTCTTTTATTCAAGTCTTTTTCATTGTTTGTCATAAAAATAAAAATAAATAAATAAATTTTAGAAAAATAAAAAAATATAAAAATATTGTGATAGATATTAGTATAAGCTCACAGTAAGAGCCTATTTACTTTATTTCATCTTATATAAGCTTACATAGCTTATAGTGAGGTGTCCTTTTTGAGTCTTGGTTCATAAATCAGTCAAGTGCAAGAGAAGTTCATAGTACCTGTGGTGGTGATAAGCTGATACAGAACCAGTGAAATCAGCCTATCTCAATGATAGGCAAGCTTAGTGAAAACCTCTTTTTGAGCTGAGGTTAATTGAGGTAGCAAGGACTTTTCATATTTTCTTCATTATTTGCATAATCTGTGTTATTGAATTTCTTAATGATTTAGTTGTTAAATGTTGTTATTTTATTGTTTAGTAGTATTATAGAACTGTTTAGGATGGATTTGGTATGATTAGTGGTCTTAATATAGTAGATGTAGTGTTATTGAAGGATTAAGGGGGTGTTTGGCTTAACTAGGTATAGGATAGAGTTAATGTTTGTTTGCTGATTTGGTGCTTTAAATAAATGTCATATAGGTAGTAATAGCATTTTGGATCATTAAAACAGTTGCTCATTACAAAGAAAGTCAAAATTAGCTTTTAAATTTCTTAACTGTTAGTATAATGGTGTAACTGTTAGAATGATTGTTAGGGTAGTTGCATAATAGGGTAAATTAGCTTAATATAGCTCAATATTAGCTTAATATTACACTTAAAGTTAGTTTAGATCATCTGAAATTGGATTTAGTCAACTTGTAGTTGCATTTTTAAAAGTCAAAGAGTGCATACTGAGTTATCAGTATGGGTTTTTGAAAGATCTGTTAGGCTTCATTAGTTGTTAGAATCAGATAAAGCTTGTTGATTTGCATTCTCTATTAGCTAGTCAACCAATATCTATCACAAAATTTAAGCTCAGGTCTTATTTGCTTATTTGGAATGTACCTTAGAGTTGGCTGTGTGGGGGCTTATGTGCCCTGCACCACAGTTGTATGCCATTGTTCATGGCATCATTAGACCTAATAGATAATGGTTTTAGGAAGTAATTTTTGTTCTAATTACAACTCTACATGGTAGCCTTTAAGTTTTCACCTTTAGTTTCTTGTTAACAGCTTATTAGGATAGCTTTTTAGGCCTTGCTTATTGGTATTGAATGCTAGATTTCTGTTTGTTAATCATGGCTGCTTGTTGTTCATTTGAGTTTGTTTGTGTGATCTTTTGGCTTTTCTGAGTTCCTTAATAGTTGGTTTAGAGTAGTTTATGGTCTGCTTATTCTATTTGCTTATTCTGTTTTGTTTTCTGCTTATTTAGCTTATATTAGACTGCTTATAGCTTGCTTATTGTAGTTCTGTGCTAATAGATGTTCATTTCTTTGCTTATTAGAGCTTATAGTAGTATAAGACAGTAGTGGTGTAAGTTTGGTAAAGTTTTGTGGCAAGTGCTTATAAATAAGCACTTGCCATAAGCTGATTTTGGCTATATAAGCACTTCTGCTTAATATTTTTGATTCAAAATTTTTCTGCAAGCTTTTTATATTAATTTAGAATTTCTGTGAAATTTTCAGATTTTTCTGAGTCCATTTGGTACTTTTCTTAATTTCTTTTAGATTATAATCAATTTTTAAATCATTTTTAAATTCCAAAAATCCATAAAAAAATAGAAAAAAGCCCTGAAAAATACAAAAATAGTTTTTAAAATTCTTTTATATTATTCTAGATTTTCTAAAATAGTTTTCCTAATTTTCCCATTGTTTTTCATAATTTCTTTTATTTTTAATTTTAATTACTTTTTAAATCATTAAATAGATTATTAATTCTAGAAAATAAATAAAAAGTCTAAAAATTATTTTTCTTTTTCTAGAAATTATTTTTAGTCATTTAAGATTTTTAGAAATTTGTTTCACGTTCGTAGGATCAATTTTTATATATAAGTCGCATTTAATTTCGTACGTTACGTTATTTTCGCGTTTGAATTCCCGTTTTCACGTTTTTAACGTCCGTACATATCTAGATCGTATATTCTTCATATTTTACTATTACTTAGCATAACTTGAAACCCAAAACCATATTTTCCATTTTCCCGCTTTTCACGACACGATTTCTCGATCCGGTTATTCACGATTCCATTTCACCTTCGCTGGGAAAACGACCCGGGAAATACTTTCACCGGTATTTCTTCGGAAATAATTAATTGTACTAAAAAGACAATATCAAAACACAAGATAAATCTAGCCTAGCATGGTGGAATCAAGACAAGCACAAGATATAGACAACCAACACATAGACATATTGATTGAATTAAGTAAAGACTTATCTTAATAACACATGTAAGGATTCAAGGGTTGAAAACCCTTGAAAAGCTGTAAAATTCGTATATGGTTCGGCCTTAGAGTTTCTCCAAACTTGTTCCTCTTTAATGAATGAAAATTAGAAAACTATATATAGATAATAGAGTCTGACGCCGTCAAGAACAAATTGGTGACGCCGTCATCTCGCCGCCAAAATAATCCTCGGACTGCCTTGATCTACATCTGACGCCGTCATGTATTCCATATTTGCAGGCCGTCACGCATTTAACTCTTGACGCTCTACTTCGTGACGCCTTCATTTTTGTACTGGGTCGTCATGATCTTTACTCCTGACGCCGTCAAATTCTTCCTCTTGACGCCGTCACACACTGTTCCTAGCATGGAAAATTAAGTCTTTGGCGTTTTCTTCACTTTTATGCTCTAAAAACGTCCAAATTGCTTCATTTTCCAGATTTCACTCCCAAAGTACTTAAAATCACAAAAGGAACGATTTAGGGCAATATTTGATCAAATAAATTCAATTCCGGGCTTAAATGACCCCCTAAAAATGGATCATTTTTCGCCTCATCAAAGTGGAATTAAAAAAATGGGTCAAATGACCAAAATGCCCTCTAACCGAAAATATTAAAGAAAAAATGGAGGGAGTGGGTGGGGGACACATGGCACTAGCTTAGTGGCTAGAAACCTTTTTAGACTTTTTAATTTTGATCCCCTTTTTAGGGGATCGTTCGTTGAAGGAGAAGATGAAAGAATACAACAAGAATGATGCTAAATTCTATGGGAACATGTTTGCTAAGCTATCAGCAATTGATTCTAAATTACCACCAACTGATGTAATTCCTGATTTGCTAAATTCTATGGGAACATGTTCGTGGTGATCAGAGATGTGAAGTTACCATCACTGTGACCAACCTTCACTGTGAAATGTCAGATGTGGTATTAGTTCAATCCTATATTATTATTTCTTTACTAACCATTAGTACAAATTTTGATGAGTGTAAATGTTCAGGTGAATAGACACACACTGCGGAAGTGTCAGTTAGCAGTGAGCAGCAGTTAGGCGTGGGACATATGCTTGAGGAAAAAATAAAAAAAAGATGGTAATATCACTAAGTGTAGAGGAGAGATGTAGGAGAAACAGGTGGTGCTCTTTCAGACATGTTCCGGAGGAAAGATGTAAAATTTTTAAAGGAGTATCTATGATAACACTCCAAAGAATTTTGCCACAATGGTTGCCCCATCATGAATGATGTTTGCTACAGTAACAGTTTACAAAAATTTTGTCAAGTATCTATTGTACTTGATAAATTGGTCTTTTGATGCTTGAACGGTTTGTGTAGGTTTGCAATCCTCTTCATGATATGACATTTCACTTGACATCAGAGCATAAAAGGAAGCTAACAACTGTATATGGTTAGTATTCATCCAAATGCTTTTATCTATTTGAAAAGCTAATATTATGATTTTTTTTTTTTTTTTCTATTTTTTTTTTCATAAGTTTCTATACATGTGATGCGTGATGAGATTTAAACCTTTTAGGGGTGGAACCTTGGACATTTAACCAAAACCATATAAGGCGACCAAACACCCTAGATTGTTGTTTTTCGCTAGACACAACCAGATTTATACATAATATGTGTTGAGATGGAATAATATATACGGGTCAAAATGGATTTAGGTCAAAACATGTCGGTCTGGTTGATATGACCAACATTATGATTATAATTACTAATCACATTAATTATGATTACAAGATAATATTATTGCAACACTAATCTAAATATTTGAATGTTAAGATTTAGGAGGTGGTATGCAGTGCCAGAAATACCAACCCAAACACACACAAAAA
The DNA here is from genome assembly GCA_030686995.1 of Artemisia argyi. Classification (NCBI taxonomy): domain Eukaryota; kingdom Viridiplantae; phylum Streptophyta; class Magnoliopsida; order Asterales; family Asteraceae; genus Artemisia; species Artemisia argyi. The sequence continues at coordinate 16,492,487 of CM060689.1, read as the reverse complement.
CAGGCCAGCTGATTTCATATAACTATTTGGGAAGGGTGTTGTTGCTGATAAGAGCAGTGGTGATGAAGAGAATATCTTCAAGATCGACTAGGTGATGCAAAAGAGGAGGCCAAAAAGGCAAAAATAGACCTGAAGCCATTGAAAACAAAAGATAGAGTGAAAAGTAGTTAAAAGAGAATTTGTATTATCAAAGCAGTTAGATGGCGTTGTTGTAGAAAAGGAGTTGAAAATCAGATATAAAGATGTACAATATTTAAAAGGCTTTGAATTCTCTTATCATATATGGGAAGTCTTCAAAAGATGCATTTTTCTATTTTAAAGAGTGTAATCATGTTTTAAGTCTATTTGGATATTACTGAAATGTATACTATATAGATACAAAATGTAAACTTCTTTCTCGACTATTATATGCATTTTGATTCTTATGGATGCAATACGTGAAAGTAGCCACCCATCGGACGCAACAACAATCTTCAAGCTTTAATTTATAAAATGTTTACTTTGTTTTAAGTGTAAACCTCACAGATGTGAAAATGATAGATATTCAGATGTGGAAATTATGAAACTAGCCCGTCCATGGGACGGGTCATAAAGCTAGTGTTATAATATACTAGACGAGTACCCGTGCATAGCAACGGAGGTTTCTAGCGGCAAACAATTAACGATATGCGATATTGTGGTAAGTGTTTCGTATAACGTTCAAAATAGAATGTGAAATAAAACATTATATCAATAATGAGATACTACGTGATATCCCTCTAGCCAAAGCAAAATAAAGCTAGCCATGTGAGAAAATAGAGTCGGGCAAATAGACACCCACATTAGTCTTCTTTTCATTTCACAAATCATATCTTTATACGATTACTATTTTCTTTTCACGAATGGCAGTATTCTCAAAATATTAAATGAATAATTTAAGTAATTTCTAGTAATGTCAAAGTCAACTATTAAAATTAGCTTCAAACCATGTTTCATTTTTTCATATAATTCAATTCCTGTGTTTAATATGTTTCCTATAAAAGTTTTCAACTTTTTAATAATTTCAAGAATTAGGTTCGGGTGTTTCAGTTTTCGATATAATCCAATTGAAATGGCCAACAAGATCGACCAGTTCTCATAATCGATGAAAGTGGCGTACAACTTTTACTCCTTCATGGTAAATCACCTTTCAAATATATATGGGGTTATGTATCCATATGATATACATTAAAAAGAGTTGATACATTAGCCTTGGACCAATTCCGTCAAACCATTCCGTCTTGGACCAATTCTTCTAAACCATCCTTCAACCTCTTAGCTGCAAGCTGACAATCATCTTCAACCAGACCACCAAACGAGATCCTAACGTGACCTGGACACCCACACGAGCCTCCTGGGATTAGAACCACTTTATGCTTATTAGCAAGCCAACGAACCACTGCAAAGTCATCGATAAACTTCTCTGGTAACTTGGCCCAAAGGTAAATAGCCCCTTCTCCACCTTTGACCGCACCCTCGCCTAATGGTGATAATGCGTCAACAAGAAGTTCACGATTCTTGACTAGATCTTTGACTTGATCCGTGACCCATTGTGAACCCACTTCCATTGAGTGAAGAGCTAGTCTTTGTGAGATTATTGAAGCACATACCGGTATGTTGTCTTGGATTTTAAGAAGTTGCTGTGCAAAACCATCAACCCCTGAAGGAAATGCTATCTGCATAACAACATAATTTATATCCACTTAAAACTATGGAAAAATACATGATAAATACAGAGTATATATAATGCACCAATAAGGGAATACTTACATATCCAACTCGCCAACCCATCATCCCGTAAGCTTTTGAGAAGGAGAAGATGTTGACAATGTGATCTCCCTCAATACATGAGTGCTTCAAACCATCATACATGAAGTACCTGTTTACCGTGATGATTAAATTCCAACGGAAGATACAATCTTGGAATATCTATGGCCGATGATGAAGATGAACTAAAGGTGGTATTTTCAAAATTATTTATGTGAAATTGGTCGATTTGGGATATTTTATCTGTAACAGGTCAAAAGCACAAGACAAAAAGTTTAGCTAAGTAGGAAATCGGGTTGTACAACAGTTCAGATGCCGATCAAAGTTTATTCAAGAAACTGGATCATCATTTAGATTAATATTTTTGTAAACATATCTAATTAGTATATATAACATTCATCAAGAGCTTGTGAATAGTACACGGGAGCAAAAAAAAAATGTACTGTAGCAGCTACAGTGCTACAGTGGACGCACAGTACTTTTTTATTTTAGTACTAATGGTCGTTAGTTATTTAACGTTTGTTAACTAACGACCGTTATCTTTAACATTAAAAAAAAATTGTACGCGCTTTGTCCTTCATCTCAGTGGTTCATTGCAAATTTAGTCCTCACAAAATTTACATAAATGGTCCTGCATGTTATATATCAATTGCAAAGTCAGTCCTATTTGTACACTACTAACGGTCGTTTGTTATTTAACGGCTGTTAACTAAAGACCGTTATCTTTAACATTTAAAAAAAAATCGTACGCACTTTGTCCTTCATCTCAGCAGTTCATTGCAAATTTAGTCCTCGCATAATTTACGTAAATGGTCCTTCATGTTACACATCAATTGCAAAGTCAGTCCTAGGTAACTAACTTCACGTTAAGTAGCTAACGGCAGCAAAAGAATTCCGCAGCAACGCGCGGGTACCAACACTCGCTTAAACTAATTGTCAAAAAAAAACCCCTCTGTAAGTATGGCACGCCATGAATTCCGTTGGCGCTTCTCTTTTTTTTTGCTAACTTACGTATACAAAAACCCCGCGGCAACGCGCGGGTTCAAAACCTAGTATATATACATTATTTATGAAATATAAAAATATGGTCAAGAAGAGTTTGCGGGTCGACCCGTTCCATTTTTACCTGCCTAAAACCAGGCCTGCCCACTTTGCAGGTTTTTCTTTTATGCTACGCTATACAAGTGAATTATCAAACGACCACAGATGTAGGCAAATTACTTAATCAGGTATACTGTCTTGCAATCGACCACTTTCTACTGTGCGTGTGTGTGCGCAATTGTTGATCTTATTAAAAACTTAATTTCGGACAACAAAATTACTTACTCATATGTGTTATCCACCACAAGCCAACATCCAGCATTTTTGCAGATATCAGATATTTTCTAGCAAAACAAAAAGAATGTTTTAAATATCGTTAGAATCTTTGTGGCATACTGGTAATACAAATAAGAGTGAGAACAAAAAGGCACCTTCAGTAGAGGCTCTGGGATGTAAGTACCAGATGGGTTCCCGGGATTAACAACTGTAACTAGCTTTGGTGTCGGTTTGGTTTCGCGCAGAGTTTTTTCAAGCCAATCTAAAGTTTATGAATTTGGGAATAGATAAGGACACGCACAAATTCAAGAAAGTAGGCAAATTATGCAAAAAGCAGGTAAATACGAGGTAAACAGATAAGCTGCCAATAAAAGCTCTAACCTGCATCTGGATGAAGGGTATTGGGATCACCAGGGCCCACAAGAATGTCGGTGACACCTGTCATCTGGAATGACATGTAGGCGTTGAAGAAGTATGGTGCAAACATCACAACCGAATCTCCAGCATCACACAATGCAAGAACTATATTCACAAATGCCTGCAAGAAAATAATGGTGTAAGAAACCTTGAAAAATGTCTTAAAAGATATGAACGTTAATTAACGCATAATCAACCCTAGCTACCTGATTTGCGCCAGCAGTGACCATCACTGAGGATTTGCATAACTTATTTTCTTCGCGCAACTGCCAATATAAAAGAAAACATAAGAATATATTCATACTCATATGAATCATGAAGGATATATTACATGTAGTGTTTAAGAATACCTTTTTAGTCAAAGCTTCCCTAAGCTCGGGAAGGCCTTCATCGGCACCATAACGGCTGATTGAAGGCTCCGATACAAGCAGTTTCACCTTCTCCAACGCCGGTTTTGGTGGTGGCCAGTACACAACACCCTGTATTTTCAAGAAACCCCATTGGAAATAAGTCAAACATGTTGTATTTGAAACATAAAGTTCTGATCAACTCCAATTTTGAACTTTCTGCTTCAAAACATAATTTCTTCAAAATGTATTCTATTTTTTAAGAAAAGCCGGGAGTTTGGGTTAATCATATGTAACAAAATGCTATGCAAGAGATAGTTTGGACTTGCTTTTGATGTGAAGAAACGCAAAAATCAAGGAAATTCTAGTTATCTAAGGATTTGAAAGGTAAAATAATAAATGATTAGATAACACATTTGCAGTAGGGAACTCCTAAAATGCTTTATCCTAAACTACTTACTTTATAAGCATATTATATAAACATAAACATTTTGCTTCTACAGTTCTACCCAAACAGTCAAACTGCTTACTCATGGTATCAAAATGCGCTAACACTATAATTATGATGCAATTTACAAATAAGAGATGTTCTAAAACGGGAGGACAAAATCCTAAATACGCATAGATCATAGTAAAAGATCACAAATAGGACACACATGGTTATAAAAACAAGAAAGAAAGAAAATGCTTTATCCTAAACTGCTTACTTTATAAGAGCATACACAACAATAACACAAATTATAACTTTACTCAGCCACATCAGCGCCATATGAGTTTTAACATTTTCACCTTAACTAAAAAAAAAAAAAACAACCACAACAATAACTCAACCTTAACTCAATATTTTGGGCCTCACTTTTATCATTTTTTCCAATTATTTAAACAAAATACAAATTAAAACAAATTACATTTTTATTAAAACAAATAACTAAAAATAAAAAATTTATTTACCAAAAAAAAAAAAAAAAAAAGCCAATTTGTATAAACCCACATGGACCAAACTGTAAATACACAATACCTTAAGGACTAAAAAAAAAGAATAAAACCCATCTTCTACCTCGACACACCTGCACACACACTAACCTGCAACACGCATTAAACACACACTAAAACACACACAAAAACCCACCAATAATCATTTAAATCGGAAGAAAAGAAAAAAGAAAAGAAAAAAAAAATGATTAACGCCGCGTTAGTGTGGTAACTCAGCGTGTTAAAGAGCCTCAACGCAAGCCTTAACGCAACATCGTGCAGTTGTAATGCAGCCTTAACGTGAGTTAAAGCTAGGCCACGTAAGCTTTAACGCAGGTGATGCGTTACCGCTGCGCATGCTCTAAGCATATTATATAAACATTTTGCTCCTACCCAAACAGTCAAATTACTTATTTAAATAAGCGATCCGAAACACAAGTGAAATCCCATATATGCATTGATCTTATAAAAACAAGACATATATAAATGGATAAATTAAGCAACCTGAGCTAGTGATATAGCACCTTCGACACCTCTAAGCAATTCTTGTACCTGCAAACATCAAAAAAACACACATCCCAACAACATTAAAAAAAAAAACACAAAACACAACGTACCCAGATCAAAACAACCTTAAATCCAAACACCCAAAAACCAAAATCCTAAAAAAAAAGCCCAAAAATTAAGGACCTGAACCATAACAGGTGTTTCAGTCAAAAGAGCTCTCTTTGCCAACATTCCATAAGAACCCATCTTCTTCTTAATCTGCTTATGATTCTATTATGGCTATCTAAGTATCTATATATATATGAAATGAAATGAATAAAGTATAAAGATTCACCTAACCCCTTATAAAACAAAAGGGTTGACATTTTCAACCCAAATTCCTTAAATTCTTTAAAAAGATTTATAAAGATTGGATCTTTTTTATAAGGGTAGTGCCAATGGTTACTATTAAAATCTCACATACCTCCCAATCAATCAATAATATCATTCCACCTCATTCACACTTTTTTCATACCTCCCAAACCACCAACTTTTTATTTTTTTTTTATTTTCATAAATAAATTATTTAATAAAAACATAATATTTCATTAATAATTAAAATAAAAATACATAATACTTAAAAAGAAAATTAGACAATACTTGGAAAAAAAACATAATTATTCTAAAAATCAATAGGCCATTCATATTTCTCCGCGATCTCACGTTTTTTGGAGTTGTGATTGGCATGACTAATTCATATGCCTAATTTGATGCCTAACAAAGATCTTGGAACACATGGCCAAATCAATAGTAAATAAGAGGAGTGAGAATAAGTGGAATACATGTGTCACCAAATAAATACATTAGGCATAAAAGTAGTCACATGAATTAGTCATCCCAATCATTTTCCCGTGCATAATATTGTTCTTGAAAGAATTGTAGATGAACCGGTGGTGGAGGTTGGAGATAGTAGCCCGATTGAGTGTGTTGTTGAATTGGAACTTGCGGACGAAAATATTGTCCACGAACGCCACGACCACGACCTCTTGTTGAGCTTGATTTTCTTTGATCCATGCTACACTTTTTTTTAAGTATGAAATAGAGATGATAGAGTTTGATTTTAAGTATGAAATAGAATTTGATATAGTTTGATTTAAAGTGTAGTATTTATAGGATTTTTTTTTTTTTTTTTTTTTTTTTTTTCCAAAGCAACCACCCCAACGTCTTTTTTTTTTACCCCCAACGTTCAAACGCATTCAGTTGTCCAACGTATACTTTGTTTCAAACCGTGGCAGTGCATATCACCGCTGGAGCAAACCGTGGAACCAAACTGCTGAGGTGGCAGCGGTGTTCCCCGGCGGTTTGGGGCAAACCGTTTGCCACCCCGCAACCACTGCCACTACCCTAAAATGGTTTTTTTTTTTTTTTTTTTTAAGTTTGATGGATTAAAAGTGAAGTTTTTTCTATATAAAACAAAAAGATGTGTAGAATATGACAAAAAGTGAGGTTTTATTCACATGTACAAGTGATTAATTAACGTAATTAAGGTTTTAATTAAGAGAAATGATTTGTACACCATTTTTTTGCCATACACCACTAAATTACATCAGTGATGCACACAGTACAACACTGCTATGCATATTTAGTGGTGGATGAAAAAAAATGTGGTGTACAAATCACCTCCCTTAATTAAAGCTCTTTTTTGACATTAAATGCACATAAAGATAACATAGCAATACAATAAATAAAGCATCAACTAGAATTAATTTAAACATAATTGTTAACATTAAATACCTCAACAACTTAAATTTTAGCAATACATATGGTAAAGTATTACTATATGTACAATTAACTTAATTTTAAGTAATACATGTTATAATATACTAGACGAGTACCCGTGCATAGCAACGGATGTTTCTAGCGGCAAACAATTAACGATATGCGATATTGTGGTAAGTGTTTCGTATAACGTTCAAAATGGAATGTGAAATAAAACATTATATCAATCATGAGATACTACGTGATATCCTTCTAGCCAAAGCAAAATAAAGCTAGCCATGCGAGAAAATAGAGTCGGGCAAATAGACACCCACATTAGTCTTCTTTTCTTTTCACAAATCATATCTTTATACAATTACTATTTTCTTTTCACGAATGGCAGTATTCTCAAAATATTAAATGAATAATTTAAGTAATTTCTAGCAATGTCAAAGTCAACTATTAAAATTAGCTTCAAACCGTGTTTCATTTTTTCATATAATTCAATTCCTGTGTTTATATGTTTCCTATAAAAGTTTTCAACCTTTTAATAATTTCAAGAATTAGGTTCGGGTGTTTCAGTTTTCGATATAATCCAATTGAAATGGCCAACAAGATTGACCAGTTCTCATAATCGATGAAAGTGGCGTACAACTTTTACTCCTTCACGGTGAATCACCTTTCAAATATATATGGGGTCATGTATTCCATATGATATACATTAGAAAGAGTTAGGGGTGTTTCTTTATTTTTTTAGCTAAGGGTGTATGTGGGTCCTACTACTATATAAGCATCTTAATGAGGAAGGGTTGATAAATTAAGCCTTGTGGATATAGATGAAACAAGAGAATTTTATAGGCCTCATCAAAAAAGTAATAATATTAAATTGCATCCCTTAGCTAAGAGTAAAAAAGAAACACCCCCTAATACATTAGCCGTAGATGTTTCCCGTATAGAAAGAATTATTTCCTATAATAATTGTAGTCAACTCTTATATGTATGTATACACGAGTGAATATGTAGCAAATAATTGTTTCCTATAATATTTGTAGTCAACTCTTAGTTGGAGAATTGTTTCCTATTTTCTATCTTGTGAATGTGAATGGGTAGTAAACATCAATGTTGGAACGTATGAAAGCGTAGTAAAGAAGTTGCTTATAATTTTTTTTAACGTTTTTACTTTTCTTCAAACTCCGAGCCCCCGCACTCCCGTCAACACCATTACTATTGAGGAGGGGCGGCTAAACCATTAGGGGATGCCTAACACGAAATTTCAAAACAATTCCTTACATATTAAAACCGTTTGCCGGAACTTTCGTTTATATAAACTTTAGCTTTTTGTCTTTTTTTTACATGTGATGTCTGATTGGTGTGATCAACTATTTACATATAGAAGACAGTCAAAAGATTGGAGCCTCAATAAACTGAGGCGTAGAGTCTTAGCTTGAGTAACCTTGCCTTAAGCTACCCCTGCCAGCCTTGGCTTGAGCTACCCCTACCATTGAGCCTCGTCTAGCATTTAGGCATCCACCACTATTAATAAGTTTACACCTCAAAGTACTCAGATGGCCTCCTGTTATCACTTAACGTCATCATTTCCCACTCTTAAGAACCAAGGCTCATAACCCATACCCATTATCACATTATCATTTAAAACATGCTATAGAAGTTGCAGATTACAGCCTTTAAACACCTATGAAATATCAAGCATTTAATATATTTAGCACTGTAAAAGAACTTGAGCAACCAGTCTAACATTTTAATTACGCTAGAAACCAACATTCTCAGCTTCTGATGACACAAAAATCTAAGGAGTCATCCTAGAATCAAGTATACAGTTGCATCAACACACCTAAATATTCTCATAAGGCAACATGCCTTAAGAGATTTACATATTTTGATTATTAAGCTTCTTAATGTAACTTTGCCTTTTTACAAACTGAAAAATAAAAGTAAAAAATTTTTAGGAGGGACAAACTTCTACACTTTGATGAGCTTCTTTGACCCTTTTGTCATATTCATCTTCATCATCCTCGGCTTCAGCTTGTGCTTCGTTCTCACCCTCTTATTTGTAAGCAAAAAATCTCAAAACTTGGTAAGTCATATAGATCTATGAAAAAAGTTAAAGAAAACAAATTATACATGATGATGTATAAAAACAAATACACAAACAAATTTACACAACAAACTGATAACAATATTTACCAACAAATCTAAAAAATGAACCATACAATTACAACAGAAGCGGCAGATTCCGGCATACACATAGAAATACAAAAAAACACATACATCTATAAGAAAAACATTCAAAACAAAAAAACAATGGAAAAGAAGGAGACAAACCTAAGATTTCGGCGATAGCTACACAAATTCCGGCGAGATCTACAAAAACAGAAATAAATCTACTAAAACCTTCAATACTAAAAACAAAACACCTGTTTGTGACATAGATCCGGCGGCGGGGATTTGGTGGTTGTTGGTCTCGGCCATGGTGGGTCTCGGTGGAGAGGGGAGTTTCGATGGTGGTGTGAGTGATGGTGGTGGCGGTGTCTGTGGCGGTGGTGGCAGTCGAAGTGAGAGCCTTTGGGAGTGTGTGTGTGTGTGCGCGGGCTAGAAAGAGAGAAAAGAATATAATGAGGGTTTGTGTGAGCTTATATGTGCAACCTTATATGTGGTGTGAGGCAGTTTCAACTTGCATTTTAATGTTCCGATTTGCATTTTAATGTCTAGCCCATCATTGCCATATATAAGAGGCATTTCTTTAATTCCCTTTGGTTTTAATGTCCAACCTATCTTCACTAATTCCATCCATTAATTCCCTTTAGTTTTGACATTCCATATTCACATAAGGGCATTTTCGGCATTGACAAAAAACTCAGTTTTTCACTTTTCACTTTTCATCTTTGACCATTTTTACATTATAGGTAGTAGAGATTATGTACATAATTTATGCACAATTACATACATAAATTAATTTGTCAAAAAATACAATCAATGCAGTTATTAAAACACCATTACATAAAAAATAAAAATTATCAAACATATTATACAACCAACTTAAAAATAATTTCGGCATTAAATGTCACTAATACAAATAATAAAGCATACTATACGAACTACTCAAACACAAAAACAACAATTTAAAAAATACAAATAACAAAGCTAAAATTATAAAATATTTTTCTCTATGTTTTATTATTACTGCAAATCTATACTACATATAAAGCATAAATGACTCTCTCTCTCTCTCTATTAATTTTAAGACTTACACCTTTAAAAGCATAAGGTACAACACTTTAAAACACAAAAATACTCTTTATTTTAGTTTTAAATGAGCAATTAATATGGTCCAGATTTTTAAATGAATACAAGTACTAAAGCAAAAGGTACAATTTACTTTTGCACAATTAAATTCATAAATTAATTAGTCAATAAATATAATTAATGCGCTTATTAAAACACACCTTAAACAAGAAATACAAATATCAAGTGTATTGTACAACCAACTTAAACGCAATTCTTGCATTAAATGTCACTAATATGAGTAATAAAGCACATTATACAAACTACCAGGATACCCACGCGATGCGGCGGCGGGTACACTAAATTTTTCAGGGAATAATTGTTATTTTGTTTTGGGCTGCAGGATTTCAGATTTATGTTTTGGAATCTTAATTATATTGTACTTTGTGGTTAAATAGTTGTATATTTTGGTGAAGTGGTGAATTAAGGGGGTGCTTGGTTGGGGGTTAAGGAGGGGTGGGGAATGGGATATGTATTCAAAAGGGCCCACCTTACTTATTAGATGGTGCTTGGTGGGGGAGTGCAAAAGGATTGATTACCTCCGTAGTGGGTAATCAACCATTATAGAATAAATTAGGAGGGTAAGGGATTGATTACCCACCTCACTCAATCCTTTGCATTTTCTTTCCTCACTTTGAACCAAGCGGTCCCTAAATTGTATATTAATTGTAGTTGTTGAATAATGTTTTTTAGTTTTATTTGTACATTGTGCTTAGATAGTTGTATATATTGGTGATGGGGTGTTTTAAATTATGTATTAATTGTATATAATAAATAGTATATATTTTTTTTTTAGTTTGATTTGTGCTTTACATACTTAAAACTATGTTTTATAAGTAGTATTTGCTTAAAATCGAGTTTAGGAAGTCTTAAAATAATTAATAAGAGAGAGTGTCTTAAACCCTTAGGTAGTATAGATATTCAAGCCCGAACGGGCAACAGGCCAAAGAGGCTCGAGCCCAAACGGGCACGGGCCAAACGGGATCGAGCCCGAACGGGCACGGGCCAAAAGGGCACGGAATAAACAGGCACGGGGCAAAACAGGTTCATGTTATACGAATCGCTTTAAAAAAATGATGAAATAAATTTCTTAGTTAATGAGTTGAAATACGTCACATAAAATTTTTGATATCTGTAAATTTAGTGTTAAAAAGAACATAATAAACTAAAATACCTGATTCACCGAAAATTTTTATTTCATGATACCATGCTAGTATCTCTAATACAGCCTCAATTTGTTTAAAATTACATGTATATAAAACACAGTTCATTTGGGTAGCCGATGATATTTAAACATAAAACCCGAAATCAAACCACGATAAAAGGGTTTATCTAATTTCTGGTTTTTTCAGATTCGATTTCTTAGTTATCGTGACCCGCTCAATTTGTAACAGCAAAAAACGATAACTTATCGTTTTTTGCGGTTACAAATTGAGCGGGTCAGCTCGTTTTGCCAGCTTCACATATTTTTTTAACACCCGCATCCATAAAACTTACCTTTATATAAATTAAATAGATATTTTAAATGATGAAAAAACATTGCTCACTAAAATCTTTATTATGACAATTGTTTAATGAAAAAGAGTGTCATTAGTTAAATTCTTGATATCTGAAAATTTGTTGTAAAAAAAAACATAATAAATTAAAAAAAATAATTCACCAGAAAATTTTATTTCAGGGTACCCGCCGTCGCAATATGCGGATACCCTTAATGGTATAAAATAATATGTTATTGCTTAAAAAAAAAAAAAAAAAAAAAAAAAAAAAAAAAAAAAAAAACTCTTTAACTATAAAGTTATTGTCATAGCAAACATATAATAGCAAAATATTGTTCATAAAAAATTTCAATCAAAAGATACCTTTCTCCGCAATACGCAGTACCCGACACTAGTAGTTTATTGTAATTGGTTTTATTAAATTTAAAGATAACAAATTTGTGGCCAAAATAAAGATGTAAGAAAAAACAAATTGTCAATTCCATAATTTCGTTTAGTTTTATTAAATTTAAAGATAACTTGGCTATAATTTTTGTAGTCAATTGAGTACAATCCTTCATCAAAATACAAAAGAAAATGAATCAGTGACCCACAGAAATAAGTCAGTGACCCACAAAATAACTCAGGATCCACAATTTATAGCACAAATTGTAGGAATTGGCTACAATTGAATTATAGCTAACTAGCAGGGTACCCGAGCGTTGCAGCGGCGGGTATCCTGAAATAAAAAATTTCGATGAATAATGTATTTTAGTTTATTATGTTTTTTTTGACAATAAATTTACGGATATCAAGAATTTCGTATAGCTCGTGCCCGTTTGGGCTCGAACCCGTTGGCCCGTGCCTGTTCGAGCTCGAGCCCGTTTGGTCCGCGCCGATTCGGGCTCAAACCCATTTGGCCCATTACCCGCTCGGGCTTGAATATTTGTATAATGTGCTTTATTATTTGTAGTAGTGAATTTTAATGCAGGAATTGTGTTTAATTTGATTGTACAATATGCTTGATAATTTGTATTTTTTATGTAAGGGGTGTTTTAATAAATGTACTAATTGTATTTATTGACCAGTTAAATAATTGACTACATTAAATAGCATTATTAATGTGGTGTTTTGTTGTACACTATGCTTCTTGTCTTATATGTCTGAAAATTATTTGCATTAAAGTGTTATACACTATGTTTCTTTTCTTTTAAGTAGTAGTCATTAATAACATTGACCACTTTAATAGCATTAATGTTGTAAGTTTGAAAATAAGTCTTAAAATTACATCATGCTTATTTTGTTGTACACTATGCTTATTTTATTGTAAATCTGAAAATTGGTTGAAGCTATTATAAATTGTGCTTAAATGATTGTAATTTTTTATGAATGGGTGTTTTTAATAGCATTAATGTTGTTTGATAGAATTTTGGTCTTAAAATGACATTACGCTTTATTTTGTTGTACAATATGCTTACTTTGTTGTAATTCTGAAAATTAGGTGCATTAAAGTGTTGTAAACCATGCTTAATTTCTTGTAAGTCTTAAAATTTTGGAGAGAGAGTCATTCATGCTTTATATGTAGTATAAATATATTCCCTAAATTTAATTTTGTGTTATTTTGATTTTTGTAATTTTTTTAAGGTTTTGTCAACAATCACAAATAATTTTCAAATTTTATATTAAGAGTTGAAGACAATACACAATGTGTAAATAAAATCATTTAACATCACTAAAAAGTTGGTAAAATTTCTCAAACAAAAATTCGATTCATTCTTCTTAGTGATTATACTAGCGAAAAATTTGAAGGATACTTTTAACTAAAAGCATGTTTGGTATATGGGTATGAATATCAAGGAATGAGTTTCATTACAAATTAATGGTGTTTGTTTGATACAGTAAATTTTAGGGTGCGTTTGGTATGCTGCGAGGAATGACAATGGGTATGAGTTTGATAGTAGTGGTGGGTCCCTCAACTATGAAAGATCCATTCCCCCCTCAAGAGTTGTATATGGAGTATGAAATATATTAGACTTTCATAGTAATAGTTGTAGGCCCAGATATTCTAAACAAACACAAACTATCACTTTCATAGTGATAGTTTGATTCCCTTAGGAGGAAACCAAACACACCCTTAATATTTAATACACGATAACATAATTGAATAAGTTGTATGCTATAAACTATAAAGTATAAACCACTTAAAATAGTAAGGTATGAAAACTTTTAATATTCAATACACGATAACATAAATGGATAAGTTATATGCTATAAACTATAAAGTATAAACCACTTAAAATGGTAAGGTATGAAAACTTTCGTACCTTAGGGACCATCCTTTTTCATTATTAAATAAAATTAAAACATCAACATTTGATGATGTTCTGTTTTTTGTTTGTTTCAACTCGTTATCTCATAAGTCAATTTTTTATAGAAAAATGAGCATTTCATCTATTCAAGAAAGAGTGTATGTATCATTACTTTTGTTAATTTAATTTATTATTTATTTCTTTTCTTTCAATACTATTGTAAATCTTTCTCCATAAGTAGAATTAAAATCAACATTTTAGAAACTCAATTTCGATCTTCTCTTTTTTTAAATATTAATATCTTTTAAACCGCTAATCATTAACCCAAAAAAATATATAACATCACGACGAGTATTTAATTATCTTTCTATAGATAAACACTTTTATATACTTTCGACTAAAAAATAACCTCTTTTTTTCACTCCCCCCCCCCCCCCCCCCCCCCCTTTTCTTTATGTTTTTTTGTTGTTAAAGCTTGCATAAAAAAATCACATGTGAATAAACACTAATTTGAATATAACATGTGATATTGGTGTTAAATCACATATGATTTTATTACATATCATATGTGATTTAATACTAATATCACATATGACTTTATTAGAAAATTCAAATTAGTTTTTAATCACATGTGATTTATCATGCAAATTTCAACAACAAAGAAAAAAGATGAAAAACCGTAGAAAACGAAGAAAAAAAACAGGTGAACAACAAATGTTTGTACGGCTCAAATCAAACTCACAACAAACATTTGATTGTGATCACCTGAATTGATTTCTTAAAATTGTCCAGAGTCAAACCAGGTGAATCTCTGTGGCTACAAGGGGATTAATTTTCTCTCACTATATTCGAACCCTTGACCTCCTTTTTAGAATGCTAGTATTCTTACCGTTAGGCCACCCTTGTGGTGCATATCCATTGTCATTAATAAACCTTATTTCTACATTTCAATATCTTCTTACATAATTTTCAAACTCATCTTCTTACTCAGAATCAAATAAGGCATTTGTAAACTGTTATTTCTTTCTCCTTTTATTCTTCAATCATAGTTTATAGTGTAACAATTTTATGGGTATGCTTATAAGTATGAGGATTTCATAAGAATATTTAGTATTTTTCTTTCAAATTATGATTCATTAATATCTGCCCTAGTGTTGACAGAACCTTAATAAGACACTAGTCATTTTTAGGAGATCACATTTGTATCCAAAACGAGGGTACGATCCTGTTTTAAGCTATAGGTTTAGAGATATAAGATTTGATTTTTTTTTAAAATCTGTGATTATATTTTACGTAGATTGATAGTATCGATATTGGGTGGTCATGTTTCACATTAGCGTTGCATCAGCATAGACTCCTATCACATATTCAATTCATTACCAAATATCCGTAGAGGTTAACTTCCTAACCATTTACGCATACATCTTTAAAACTCAAAGATACAACACAACACACTCACATACACACACTTTTCTTTTCTTCATTCGGTGGTCTGCACCGCCGAAGTATCTTGATTTTGCTGCTTCACGCAATCACGCATGCTTCATGGAGGGGTGTTGGGATTACGTGTAATCATTATAAAGTGTCGGTCATTTAGAATATATAATAGGTCGTTTATTATAAGGCTTGTATGTTTATTACAAGGCTCGCTCATGAAGCAAGCCCATGAGCGGCCCATTAGTTAATATTAGGGCAAAGATCCATGCATGTAATACAACTATAAATACCCCTTCTCACATGGAGAAGGGTGTTGGTGGTTATTGGTTAATCAAATACAGTATTACTTATTTCACATACAATCTCTCTCTCTCTCTCTCTCTCTCTCTCTCTCTAGAACTATTGATTCAAACTAAGTAACAATGGTAGATTAGGGAACATACAAGGGATGTAATGTCGGTTAACGGGTAAAAGTGGCGCCAAATAAGCTAACCATGTGTAATGTGGTTCATTACTACACAAAGTCTTAAACCACAACTCCCTCTTCTTATTTATTTTTTCTTTTTTCCTTTCTTTTTTCTTCATTTGATGAAGCTATGGGTGAGCATCGGTCCAGGACCGGACCGGACCGACAAGACCGAAGACCGAATTAGCCAAAAAGCCAAGACCGAGGACCGGACCGAATGTGGTCGGTTCGGTCCGGTTCGGTCTACGTCGGTCCGGTCTAACTAGGCCAAATAATCGGTTTGTGGTCCGGACCGAGGACCGAAATAGCAAAAAACAAAGACCGAGGACCGGACCGAATGTGGTCGGTCCGATCCGGTCTCGGTCGGTCCGGTCCATTCGGGTCATTTGCTCAACCTTAGATGAAGCTGATCATTAAACTAACACAAAAAATCATCAACTACGTGTGGTGTGGTGGTGGTGATGTAGTGGTGATGACGCGTTGTTGCTTCTTCACGCGTGGATGTTGCATCCACTACGACCAGTTTTATGGTTATCAAAACTAGTATGAATATGCTTATTTTTGAAGTTTTGATTTTATACTCTTTTTTGTTAACTATAGCTATTACATAATTAATTCTTGTTATGCTTATTGAATAAAGAACCAGTCTATTGCAAGGTTGTCAAAATCGCGATCTTGATCGTAGGATCGTATGATCCTACAATCCTACATATAAAAAATGAGTAGGGTCGTAGTAGGATATTAATTTAATCAGGATCGGTCTAGGATCGCACGCAGAATCGTAGGATCGTAGATGATCTGATCCTACTACAAGCCCATGTTTTTATCTCAAGTGGAGCAATATTGGTGTAGGATCGTACACAGTATCGTAGGATCTTAAACGATCTGATTCTACTAAAAGCTCATGTTTCTTAATGTTCTACTGTTACGGTACTTGAATATATAATTTTTTCTTTTATTATCCATTTAGATTCGTTTATGATATAAAATATTATATAGAAATATACAAAAGTACAAAACTACAACCCTTATACAAAAGTATATACATTTTCATAAGATTTTACGATCCCGATTCGATCCTACGATTACGATCTTGTGAAGCCGAAAACGATCTTAGGTAGGATCCCGATCCTGACAAGATCCGGACAACCTTGGTCTATTGTACTCCTGAAAAGCAAATTTAACTACCTCATAATTTTCCTTTTTTTATTATTTTTATTTTTATTATTTATTTATCTATTTATTTTTAATTTTTTTTTTGCTAAAAGAAGTTTTTCTCAAAATAAAAAAGATAAAAGCTTTTGGAAAGCTTTCTACCAAACATGTTTATCTTATACGATTGGTTTTATTCGATGTAGTTATTCATTGTCTACGTGTATAGCTTATCTTATGTGATTCACGCAAATTGTGTGGAGGAGAACGGAATTTCCATAAAATAATTAAAATTTTTTGAGAAAGAACCATGTGTTACATATGCATTGATCAAATCATGCATTACGGATCGAGATATTTTAATGTTCCATTTGTCCTTAATTGAGATGTAATGTTAAAGTTTTTGCATGGTTCTAATTCGCGTGTAAAAGTCTCGCAAAGTCTCCGTAAAAGCGTAACGTTTAGTCATGCTGTCACGTCACGCCTTATGCTGTCTTATGCCGCGTGTTTTTGTAAACTCGATATATATGAAATATGATATAAAAATATATGTATATTTCATATTTTGTGCCACCTTATAAACGCAAAAGCTTTGCCTTAACCGCTAAGGCGTGAGGCTTGGTCATACCGCCACATCACGCCTCGCGCTATTTATAAACTTCAGTTTTCGTTCAAAAAATTTTTTAAAAAAAAGAAAAAAAAAAGAAAAAGAAAAAGAAAAAAAGAAGTGAGTCATGTTCAAATTGAACATAAGAGTATCCAAATCTGTTACATAAACATATGGATATTTCATGGCAAATTAGTATACCCGCTCAAAGCAACGGTGTATAGCAACAAGTAATTATATTTGCGAAAGCGTAATTCTAGTTCGGCATTTAATAAAAAACGTGTGGTTTTTAAAATTAATATAGTGTGTTGTTTAAAAAAGTTGTCAAGTTTATAATCGATCAAGCTTAAGATGTATTAAGAGAGTTACTTAAAGGTAATTTAGAAAAAATAACCATATGTTTAAGATGTATTAAGAGAGTTACTTAAGCGTTACCAAGCTTAAGATGTATTAAGAGAGTTACTTAAGGGTAATTTAGAAGAAAATACATTAATTTAAGTTTTCAATATCGAAGATTTTAAAATTTTAAAAATATGTGTTCGCTCTTTATAAATAACATAGATATGATGGCATGATTATCCCGATAAATTAACCTTGCTTTATGTTAATAATCATATTTTTCTATGACTAAAAAGTTTGTTGCCGACTATCTATAGATATTTAAGATAATACGAGTACTACTTAGACAGATCTTTGAGATAATGCTTGTCTTTTTATAGTGTTTGTGGGATTAGAAGAAGTCCTGACCAAAAAAAGTTTATGCTCCAAAAAAGTAGTCCTGGATTAATAATCAGTTATGATATACTTCATCCGTTCTAAAATAAATGTGAGGGTTGAGTTTTTAGAATATTTTTTGTTCAATTTAACCTTAAATATTTTTATTTGTGTTATATAATATATAATTAAAATTATACCAATTAAAATATATTTTCATTCATATATTTTGTATCAAATATTATTTAACACAAATAAAAATATTTACGGTCAAAGTTGAACAAAAAAAACTTCAAAAAATACACTTATTTTGAGATGGAGGTTGTACTTTTTATGTCCAGAACTTCTATTTTATTTTGTTTGTAAACATTACTAAATGATATTTTTAAGTGCACTAATGGATGGATTAAAAAAGTTCGTGTCTAAATACAATGAATGAAATGAAATTAATACTTAACTAAAATGTCATTAATTCGTACGTTTATTTGGTTTTGATTGAATTTTTTCCCAAAATAATGAATTGAGAAAGTCTGGTAACACCGAATATACTTTCTTTTTTTCCGGAATGTTGTCATTTTTTGCGTTCCATTAAATTATATTTTTAGTAAACCTATTTTCATACTAACTTTCCAATGCACAATCTTTTTATATATGTTCATGAAACCGAACATACCTTCTAATATTGTCTTTTTCGTTTCAACTTTTATATTAGAGTAAATATCATAAATCGTCCATGTGATTTACCGGGTCACTCAAAAATCGTCCCTGTGGTTTATTTTTCCCAAATCCAGTCCCTGTGGTTTTTAACTCATACGGGTTTGGTCCCTTGACAACTTATCTGTCAGTTGACCAAGTTTTCTGGTAACGTGTCTAATAAGTGGGGGCAATTTAGTCTTTCTATGTTACTCTTATAACTTCAAACACAAAAACAAACACAAACATGAAACACAGAAACACAAACATCAAACACACACAAACATAAGAAATCCAAACATTGATCACAACAATGGTGAGATGCACCCGATGTGGATCAGTAGCCATCATCAAAACTTCATGGACACCATACAATCCAGGCAAGCGATTTTATTGTTGTAGTAAAAGAGTAAGTCTTCAATTTTGTATTCATAAAAACCCCCCAATTTGGCGTAATTTAACATAATTTTTTGATTTGGTTGTTTCTAGTTGTGGGATAGTAAATTAGTATGATCCTCCTATGTGTGATAGGGTTGTGCAAATCATTCCTGGTCTACTAAACTTAATGAATCGACTATAAGGAGAAGTTGTTGAAAAAGCTGTTGAAGCTAAAAGACTCAAGAAGTGGTTGTTTGTCAGTTTTTTTTTTTTTTTTTTTTTTTTTTTTTTTTTTTTTTTTTTTTTTTTTCCTATATATGTAGTGTTAAAGTGATAAGGTTCATGTTCAATAGGGTATGGTGGTATTTTAGGTATATTATGAATGTGTTTTAGTATGACAGTCAAGTGGATATTCAAGTTATATTTTGGGGCTAATATGTATGAAAATTAGAAGTTTCAACTTGACAAAGAAGTTGTCTTTTACTTTTATTTCATTAATGCATACATAGATGCATGTTTCATTGCATAGTAGGAGTATACATAGATGCATTACACATATGTTGTTAGACTGATATCAAAAGATAAAGACATTACATAAAGGTTGTTAAACTAGTCCATGATCCTTTTCCCTTTCCCTTTAGTGGCTACAGTTGGGTTTGTGCCAGTTGGTGATGTGTTTTTCCATTTCTTCCACTTCTGCTCCTGGATTGCTTCCCAAGTGTGCACATTTAGTAGGCTTAGCACTTGAACCCTTCCATCATAGGTTGGCTGACCTTTAACAGGAGCATTGTTAACATGATAGCAAGGCCTAGCACTTGTAGCCTTTTTTGAAATCAGAGCTTGATCACTTGTAGCCTTCTTTGAATTAGCTTGATCAGTTGTACCCTTTTTTGACACACATTGATCATCTTCAGATGTTGAATGATAGCTAGACACCAAAGACCAAGGGCATACAGGTTCACTATCTTTAATAGACACACCTTTTGACCTAATTTTAGATCCACTAGCTGTTTTGGACTTAATGGGCTTACCCTTTACTTCTGGCCCATCATTTAGCCCACTATCAACCACATGATCCTTATTAGATTTAAAATTTGGTATCTTTCCTCTACAAATTGCCCTCACCCTAAGCTTGTCATTCTTCTTTAACCACAACTCTCTTCTTTGTTCAACTGCTACCCTTGTGACCATCTCCTTTATGAGTTTGCTATTACCAAACTGTTGACCAATGAAGAAATTTTCTTTACATATTTTACCCTCACTACCAGCATTAACCTTATTCATCCTAGCCACATTCCTTAATGCTTTTCTCCTCTCACCTTCATCATCTGAGTTAGTCCCACTACCAAACTCTTCATTATCAACATCCTCATTCTGAACCACCTCAGTAACTCTTCTACAGTATATGCACATTCAACCCATTCTGCATTTTTATCTATGTTACTCATAAATTCAACCATATTAACCTCTACATTATTCTTCATCTGGTCTTCATCAACTACAAAGTCACTATTATCACTATCATCACTGTCTGATTCATTGTCACTATCTGAACCATGGTCACTCTCCCCACTATCTGAACCATGTTCACTATCTAAACCATGGTCACTCTCCCCACTATCTGAACCATGTTCAAAACCAACATCTACATTTGGCCTTTCATTCCTACTTGACTGGCCTACATTCTTATTCAAACTTCCAACCTTGTTTAAGCAATTCCTCAACCACTCATCCTCACTTACATCATCAACTACGTCATTATCAACATTTTCTAGTACATCATGACTATCATCAGGCACATTTTCTAGCAAAGCAGGTTATACATTCTTAGGATTCTTAGAAACAAAGTGATCAACATATAAATCAATAACCTTATACTTAGATACGTAGGTCAACAATTCCAACACATCTTTATCAGTTTATGATTTTCTTAGACCATTATCTAAATCAAAATTAGGTAACTTGTAAAAAAAGTCCATATCTAAATTTTCATTTTCATACCCTAACTCTTTCATCATAGTGGCAACCTCAATAACAGAGAAATGATTTGAATCAATTGTGTCTATCCAATTGACCTTCCCACCTTTGTAACGTATCTTAGGAGGGCTGGTGAATGCACCTCCATGGTTAATCTTTAGACAAAAAAACAGTTGGAAACTCACTTGATCACACAAAAAATGATTTACATTAGAATCTCAATGTTACATTAAAAACAGAGTAACAACATACATCAGATGATTTACTTACGATAATCATGGTAGGGATTTGAAGCTGAACCCTTTTTACGCACCCTTCATTCACACAACACTGTGTAATTAGTCTAGGGTTTCATTCAATTAGTATGATTAGAGAGAAAATTGTGGGTGTGTTGGTGATATGTGAACCATAGGGATGAATTGTGAAGCGTTAGGGTTAGATACAGTACTCCCAATTGGTGCCAAAGGTAAAGTACCAAAAATACCCCCGCATATTAGTCTAATTAGGGGATTTAACGGTCAACTAACGGATAAGTTGGTCAAGGGACCAAACCCGTATGGGTTGAAAACCACAGGGACTGGATCTAGGTAAAATAAACCACAGGGACGATTTTCGAGTGACCCGGCAAACCACATGGACGATTTATGATATTTACTCTTTATATTATGTTGTGCTTCATTTAACACATACATTTGTTACGAGTAACTATCATACAAAAGCTTATCCAAGACTCAAGAACAAACCTTTCATTGGTGTACACTTTGTTATGAGTAATGATTTGCACACTCTCAAAATTTATTGGCACACTCCACTTAATGCATCAGACAGTTGTACTTTACGTAAAACCTGCTTTAACTGTTTGTACAATTGAGTGTGCCAATAAATTTTGGGAGTGTGCCAATCACTTCCCCTTTGTTATTGTCAAATATTTAAGGGTTTTAATAAACTTTAAATCATGAAGGCTAAATTCAAATAAATGAATGAAATAAGAGCACAAGGTGCAGATGATTTGAGCTACCTCGCCGTCCGATGTGGCATGGACAATGGCGAGCCATTGCTCGCCGCCACACCGGAGAACCCTCGCCGTTGCTCGTCGTTGGCCAACTCGTCGTGGCCACGGCGAAGCAAAGTTTCTGACAATCTTGCAGGTTTACGTTTGTGTTTATTTGTTTATTTGCTCTAAAATGGGGATATAACATAACATAAAATGGGGATATAACATAACATGATCACCAGTTACTACTTTTGGTTCACTTGTTGGGTTTTTTATTTGGATCCAATGTTTGCAGGTTTGGATATTTGAAGAAGATAATGTTTGCAGGTTTGCAGATTTGTATATTTGAAGAAGACAACATGTATTTGCAGGTTTTAGTCCTTATAGTTTTAGTCCTTGTAGTTTTAGTCCTTGCAGATTTGTATATATTTTTTTTGCAGTTTTAGTCCTTTGCAGATTTGTATATTTTTTTTTTGCATTTTTTTTTGCAGTTTTTTTTTTGCATAAAATTTTAATTTTAGTTATTTTTTTTAATGAAATTGATTTAATTTATTTGAAGAAATGAATAAAAAAATAAGTGTGTAAGAGGTGGGGCCCTAATGGGGAAGTTGAGGTTTGTTATTTGGTGAGGGGGGGTTTGTTGTGGTTAGTTGAAGTTGAGGTGTTTTGGTGATGTGGCATGGTGGGGCCCGAATGGGGAGGCAAGTGCTTGACTTTGCACCTTGTGCTCTAGTTGTGTTGCTAAAAACTGAAAATTCATCTAGTTTAACAAATATATATTTAGTTTTGTTGTAAAACTCATTCAATTTGTTCAACTTCTAACTGAATGAAACCAATATTTGCAGGTAGTTTAGTGGTAAAAAAAACGTGTGGCTTTTATCATTAAAACATAAACATATCAAATTTAAATAAATTTAAATCATGTTGGGTGCAAATAACTTCTAGATATTATCAATGCTAATTATTGATCGGTGGTTATGTAATGACAATTAATCTCTCAATCACAAGATTTAAAATTGTCATTAGCAAAAACTTATAAATAGGAAAAGTGTAACAATAATAATGAAACAAATACACTAAAAATGAGCACAAGAGGAAATTACTTAGAACAAAATCAAATATTACAAGCTAACAAAGTTAAATTTAATATTATCAACCAGCTATTTAACATTGATTTCATTAGAACCGCCAATTAAAATTAATAAATCACACAAGAAGTCTATTACGGAGTATGAACCTATTCATACCACATAAGCATATATATTTCATTGAGTCATTATGCAAGACTTGAACTCACATGATTTGCATATGAGGCACCTTTTTTCTTGCTAGAGTACCATGACATGCTTTGTTCTTTATGTATATTTCGTATAACACATACATACCTTCTATTTTCAGATATATCGGTACAAAACTTCATTCACTTGATCATCAAAGACTATTTTCCGAAACAAAGCACGTCACACTCACTCTACAATGACTTTTCTCCATGATCTTTTCCTAGGTCCCTTGCTCGAGCACGAAAAAGATCGAACACAACATTCGCCTTAATTAACCACACTGTTACAAAAAAAAAAAAAATCTAAAAGGCCGATTAATCGCCGCCTAGGCGCTAATTGACTACCAACCTTTTTGATTTGTGCAAATCGGTCAACGGTAACTTATCAAAAACCTGCAATTCTTGCCGCAGATATCATAACACGACGTAAAATTGTTTTAATCACTTATAGTCAATGTTTATATATATTATAAGTTATTAGTATAAACTAAATCTTGCCGTAAATAGCTAAAATTCACCGAAAATACCCAAAACTCGCTGAAAATACGAAAAACTTCCTTGAAATATCAATCTATTTATCACCGACTAATCTCACCACAACCAATTACAAGCTACAAGAAAGTCAATCGACCAACAACCGATTCACAATTTTTACGACCTTGATTAACCATAACTTAAAAATACTCCTTAAACAAGTTCAAACATACGCTCCTTCGATTCTAAACAACCAACATAATAAATACAATGTACATAATAAACTAATCATGGGAGTTATTTAAGAAACCAAAATAAAAATGTTGAGTCAAATGAGTCAAAGGGTATCTTAGTAAAAATCCAAACTCCAAATATTAATTAACCACACCAACATTTCTTTATCATCATTAAATACTTTTTCATTATTAAAAAACTCACCTTTTTTTTAATCCCCAAAACGACACCGTTTCAATTTAAACTCTACGTTCATCCCGCTCACTCTTTTTTTTATAAAAACTTTTTTTTTTTTTTTATAAATAGTATTAGCCAGCTGTCCCACTTTATTCATATGTTCTTGAAATTAAACCAATACTACAAGATCTAATCTGAAATATGTTAGTGGCTCTTGATCTTTGTATTGTAATTTCATTCTTAGCATTATGTTTTTTTATGGGTATTTTTTAAAAATCAAGATTAGGGTTTATGGCATGATTTTGACCTAAATTTTGTTGATTTGTTTTGGGTTATGTGTGATTAGGCCTACATTGTGAAATCTTGAGTTTTGGTGTTGTAAAGATTGAAACTTTATGATTTTTTTTGTGTTTTATGGATTTTAGTACTTTTTTTTTTTTTTTTGATAATTTGGGTGAATGTGCCATGAATTTGTATTGGTTTTTGATGTTTTGTTAAGGGTTTGAATTTGGTGGCTGAAATTTGGTGATATTTTTTTCTTTAGGGTTTTAGATGATATAAATGGAAAATCCGCTTTTTTTGGATTCACATTTTCTTGA
Source organism: Artemisia argyi (assembly GCA_030686995.1). Lineage (NCBI taxonomy): Eukaryota > Viridiplantae > Streptophyta > Magnoliopsida > Asterales > Asteraceae > Artemisia > Artemisia argyi. Next base: position 16,467,137 of record CM060689.1, on the reverse strand, counting down.
ATTAATGTTTTAGATGTTTGGTGTATGAAGTAATTAAGTTTTTATTAAGGATTTTTGGATATAAGCTAATCTGTTCGAAATTTGAACAAATTGTGTTAAAAAGATTCCGAAACATATGGATCTAAAAGGGTTAAGGTTGAATGTTTATGTGGTAGATAAAAACAGTAAACTCGTGCCCCGTTGCTCAAGTGAACATTTTTTTTAAGATATCGCAAGTTTATGTTTAATCTTGCATCATTCGCTTATTGTTATTGGATTCTTGTTTGATGGATCTTCGTGTTGTTGCAGATAGTGGGAATTATATCAAATCTGAGCCTTGTTTTGGTTTCCTACAAGGCTCGTACAAATGAAGAAAGGAAATACTGTTGTAGAGCCAGATTTTCGAGTAACAAGAGCTCGAGCGGCTGGCTCTCAGTCATCTGTGGGACTAAATGTACCAAAGGAGCAGGTTCCGACTCGAGTCTTGCGTAAAAATCCTAAAAGAGGCGCGCAAGATGAGAACAGCAACAGCAATGCTACTGCGATAACTGGTAGTGGAAATAAGAGGAGAGCAGTGTTAAAAGATGTCACAAACATTTGTCGAGATAATTCTTATAAGAACTGTATCATTCCAGCTAAGATCACGGTTTGTAATAATATAACCTCTTGTATAGTTCTGATTTATTGTAAAGTTAAAATGGATTACTAAGTTGTTTTTGTTTCTACATGTTACTGATTGTGATCAGAGAAAGACTAGTTTGCTGACTAAAAAGAATCAAGTTAATGTACCAAAGGTCAAAGCTCAAAAAGTTTCTGCAGAGTCTTCTGAAAAGGAAACCGATGTAAACGCTATTCAGATTGACAGAATAGTAGTTTCACAGTTGCAAAGCTTTTCAAAGAAAGGTTTGTTATAAATAAAAAAAAGTATCAAATTCCAGTCTTATATGTGAAAGTGAAATTATATTAATGTTTGCATATATACGATGCAGGGAAAAGTGAGATTAATGAGAAGCTCGTGGTATCTTGCAAGCCGAACTTTACTAATATAGATAATGACCACAAAGATCCTCAAATGTGCAGCATCTATGCACATGAGATATATGCAAATTTACGTGTTGCTGAGGTTTTTGTTATAGCCTAATACACCTTCCCTGCTAGTTAAAATGAAAAATACTAAATTACTAATTAGTTTTCTGTTTTATCTTTTAGGTTATGCATCGACCACGTTCTGATTTCATGGAGACAATACAGCAGGATGTAACTAAGAGTATGAGGGGAGTCTTAGTTGATTGGCTTGTAGAGGTTTGTTTCATTTACTTATAAATTGGTCAATTTGGGTCGTGTTTCTGTCTCAAACAGATTAAATAAAAAAAAAGTTAGCCAAACGGTTCAAAAGTAGTAAGATTGTTTTTTATATCAGTGAACACTTTAACTTATTAATTGATCAATTCTGTTTGTGTTTTTATCTCTAATGGGTCAAAAAAAGGTTAGCTAAAGGGGAATGGGTCCAACAGGTTGAAGTCACCCAAAGTTTATTTTTTGTAATAAAAGTCGTCTTTATTCAAGGATTAGATAATTATTAAGTGTACTAGGATAGTTTTCAATCACAGTTGATGCTTAATTATGTACTAAAAATGGACAAAAAGTGTCCATATGTCAAAATCCGATCCGTACTAAAACTATAACCCATTATCCAACCCGTCCAGCCTGACTTTCTTGTCACCCTGTTTTATATTAACAGTCATTGCTCTTTTGTGATTTTTTATTGGTTTTAGGTAAGTGAGGAATATAAGTCGGTGCCAGAAACACTCTATCTTGCAGTTTATCTCATTGATTTGTTTCTATCTCAACACTGCATTGAACGGCAAAAACTTCAACTGCTAGGCGTCACTTGCATGCTAATTGCTTCGTAAGCTCTAACACCTTTTTTTTAAGAATCATGAATATGGCGTACCTTATAATGTCTATAAAGTTATCTCATTTGATGTTCGCAGGAAGTATGAAGAAATTTGTGCACCTGCTATCGAGGAATTTTGTTTCATCACAGACAGTACTTACACGAAATCAGAGGTTTGATTTCTATAATGCACTATGATTGACAATATGCGATCACTTATCTACTCTTTATCGGTCATTTTTAGATCATCGTCATGTTTGATCAAATATGTTATGCAGGTTGTGAAAATGGAGAGTCAAGTTCTTAACGATTTGAATTTTCAACTTTCGGCACCAACAGCAATTAGTTTTCTCAGGTATATGCACTTTTATGAATCTGTATTGTAAAGATAGGACCTTTATGGATCCTTGATTTTCCATTTCTTGTTGAGATAGTATCTTTATAGATCTTTAATGCTTACAGGCGATTTTTAAGAGCAGCACAAGCTTCACTACAGGTAATATTGAATTGGAGTGTTTGGCAAATTATTTACCTTTGTCGTTATTTGGGCTTTGATCCCTTTGGTTCACAAACTTAATGCTATTCTCTGCATTTTATCAGATTCCGGGTCTTGAATTGGAGTGTTTGGCAAATTATCTAGCGGAATTGACTTTGGTTGACTATAACTTTCTGGTTTTTGTTCCTTCAAATGTTGCTGCATCAGCTGTATTTCTCGCCAAATGGATGCTAGATCAGTTGCACCACCCATGGGTTTGACTCTTTTCGTTTTCTTTAACTGTCTAAAAGGCCTTTAATGGAAAGTTAACACAACTTTATTGAATTTTATGGCAGAATGATACACTAGAGCATTACACAAGTTACAAGTCGCTGGATTTAAAGAAGACTGTTCTTGCACTTCATGGTTTACATTCAAGTAACTGTAGTTCCCCTCTGCATGCAATACGATCAAAGTACCAGCATGATAAGGTAGATAAATACTCGTATACCCTTTTGAATTTCCACTTACCTGAACCATTAATCTAAAAAGTTACAAAACTTAATATGGTTCTTTGTGTTTACAGTTCAAAAGTGTTGCAAATTTGCCTTCTGCTCAACTACCCGAAACACTATTTTAGCAGTCCATAAGGTATTCTACTTTAAGTTACCTTAAAGTTGGTTATGGTCTATTTGCTTTGATCAGTGTTTTGTTGTTTGAAAACTGTCGATAAGGGTTTTGCTTCTTCAAAACCTTTTTTTGTAACGGTTATGTTAATGGGATGTAAGGATGTGTAGCCAGCCATATTTAGCTTACTGGAATTGAGTTTGTAAGTTGTAGAAAGCTGATGTAAAGTTAACTCATGTGTGGCTTTTAAGGCTTATCTCATAATCCCCTACCCATTAGCATGTTTCTCTCTTTGTTGATTAAGCACATTGAAATCTTTTTCCTCTTCATTCTATTCTATTGAATATATGCTTAAAAGTTAATCAATGAATCTCACTTTCCAAACAAAGAAAAGAATCAAGTACATGCTGTATCAAATGCAACCCACTGAGAAAGATAAAGATGCATTCAAATGCCAATTGACTTGTTTTACAAAAAAAACTTTACATTAACAAGATTGCAAATTGCCCGTTTAGGCCAAAACATGGCAGCAAAAGATCTACATTTTTTACTCACGGAAAAGCACGAAAATGCATCTTGCCGAAATCACAACTGCAACCAAAACCATATGCTAAAAACAAAGCCAATATCATTGAATAAACCAATAATTAACTTACTATTCCAACATAATAATCATACATAATGAATAACCAACCAACTTACAAAGACTACACATCTCAGCATTTCATCTTAACACATTCGACAACCAACATTACGACATAACAATTAACAATAATAATAATAATAACGAGAGACGAACTCTAATCCAATACAAAGAATAAACAAACCAATAACCGAATCAAACCTCACTCAACTCAACTTTCTCCCCCTCCAGTTTCTTCTTACTCGCCTTCATCTCCTCCAACTCCTTCAACCACAGCTCCCCAAACTCGCAATCTTTCCAGCTCTCAAACCACGGCCCACCCAAAGTATAATGAATCGCCTTAGGATACGTCCCCAAATCCCCTTCCACAACCTTATTATGCCCAACCAAAAAATTCCAAACAAAAGGAACCTCACCAATCTCCTCATCATCCAACCACATAAACCTATGCAAAAAAGCACCACTCTCCTTGTTCACAACCTCAGGACTCAAAACCTTATTCTTAACATGACCACAGTTATACAACACCATAGAACTCCAGTTTTTTCGCGGGTAAAGCGTCTGAACAGCACCATCCATTTTGGTAGTTTCTTTAGGAGTATAGTCATGTTGGACACACATAACAGCATACTTATCATCAACTAAATCAAAAAGCTCCTTAATATCACCCAAGTACAAAAAATCACAATCCACAAAAACAGCCCACCCTTTATACCCCGCCAAAAAGGGTGTCAGAAAACGTGTGAAAGAAAACTCAGTTGATTCTAGGTTGCCACGTGGACGAGTGTAGATGCTTTGCTCACGTAGGATGGATTGTTTTATAGGAATGATTTCCAATGGGATTGAAGACTGTTTTAGTAGTGAGTAACGACATACCTCGTATGCTATGTCTTCTTTAGGATCATATCCTATGTAGATCCTAAATGGTTCTGTTTTGTCTTTTGTGTGACCATTGGTTAAGGTTTCCACCGACATTTTTTAAGGTTTAAATGTGAAAAAGATTGGAAATTGGAAGTGGGTTTAGGAGATGAGCAAATGGGTATGCATAAAAATGGAAAAAGATTGGATCTTTTTGTGGAAATGGGGTTGGGTGATCAAGAAAAGCAAATGGGTGTGGATTAAATTGAAAAGGGTATGTGAAAACAATTGAAATAATGAGGGATAATGTAATGGTTGTGGTGTACCTGAAGAAGAAAATGGTAGATCTAGATTTAGAGGGAAAGAAGTTGATTGATGATGAGGATGATGAAGAAGCGCGTAGAGATGCAGATGCTCATTTTATTGATGACAGATTTTCTTGTTTTTGTTATAAAACCTTTTCTTACCCTGCATCTATTCTTTTATTACAAACTTGGACCCCTTAAATTAGAAAGGATCACTTAGGAGTCAGGATCATTTCAAGTTAAAGTCATACATGATTGATCATATTAGCTTTATTATGAAAGTAAATGAATAAGTAGGTTTTTATTATAAAAATTGTTGTATATTTAACTTGTTTGTAATTGATGAACATGATATATTCTGTTTGACTTAACTTTAAAGGATCTTTCTCCAATTGGAAATAACTCATTATCTGTTTTTACTCACTCTAACCGTTCAAAACAATTTTTCACAGGCAAAAAATACATCTTTAAAGAAAACATAATTATTACTTTTTTTTATTTTAGTTTTTGAAAATGATATTTTTATTCTTAACTGATTAGTTAATGATTTATTAAAAGTTTGTTATAACAGTTTTAAGTAAGGGTAATATACTAACCTAGATCAAATTTATATATTTATTCATAGTAACGAACATTTAATTTAGGACAAGCCGGAATGAAAATATAGGGAAAAAAGGGACGGAGTAATTTTTTATATTGACTTAGGTAATAAAGTAATATTGTATTGCCTTACTGTAATTTATATACTAAAAAATAATCTAAGAGTTTTTATCAAAGCATCTTACTTCTACAGTTTTTGTCACTCTTCCTTAAATAAAGCGTAGGTACGAGATAATTATCTTTTAGACCATCTTAGTGGCCTACGAGTTAAATTTCGTAATTTATGTGCCACAAACAGAAACAAAGCCTGTAAGGCTGGTAAATTACTACACTTTCGCAATTTTGTATTATGAGATAAGATCGGGTGAAACCCAAAATGTTCCATCTTACTTGTAACACCTGTGTTTTTAACACTTGAGTAATAACGTTATAGCAATCTAACTTTTGTTATGACTAAAATGATAACTTATAATGATTTAAAGTATGCAGGATACATCTCTTGAATGGATGGAATATAAGGGTAAGGATTTGACATCAGGCAAGATTTTTTATCTCGCGCTTAGCTGTGGGGCGGGATTTCACGTGAACTTTTTATCGTTACACGAACATTCCTTAGATTTAACTCTAGGATAGTTTCAAGAATTGGTAGGTACAGGGACTATTTGTGTAAATTTTTCTTACAAAAACAATCCCTAAAATTAATGAGGGATTATGTAACCTTTCTTGCAATTTTTCAGAGAGACTATTTCTGTAATCGCAAGGACCATTTCTGTTATTTTCTCTTGGAGAATTATGTAATTTCCTCCAGAAAATTGCACATATTTAAAAATAAAAATACATTAAATTCAATAACAAAAAACCAATGCTAAAAATACAAAAGAAGAAGGCTACGTAACAATCATATACATTACTATGTATCAAGGACTTGAGTAGGACATCCTGTAAGCATGAGGATCCATGTGTTCTACACACTTATGCTCATGTTAATTTGATATGTTACACCCCATGTTTAAGATGACTAATTAGCTACTAATTAGTGATTATTGGTGAGTAAAATTTTAACAGTTTGTTTAAAGGTGTAAACGCCACCCTTAACTCCAACTTGTATAAACAATGAGTAAACATGAATTTTAGAGTGGTTTGTCACCTTCTTGATCTTGTTATAAATATATAATACATGCTTTGAATGTAACATTTTTATTCATATCAAACGCTTGCGAATTAAGCATGACTTAAGCTACGACTCGGAACAAAGCATGAATTAAACATGTGAGTTATTTTAGTGTCTTTGCTGAGCCAAGATATATGTGCTATTATCGCGATTCTTGCTATATATTGTATTGAATATTGATGCTATCATGAGCATTGTTGTTGCATATAATTTATGTGTACTATGGTATTATGTGTTGTTGTGTTTGAGTCAGTTTTTTGGTAAAATATGGTCTCGAGGTTGTGAGTTAAAACACACGTTGAATACGATTAACCGGTGTAAATTAAAATGAGAGTAATAAGAGTGGAGAACTTGTAATGGCAAATGGCAATATATAAATTGGCTCATTACACTCGAACACACATATCTCAAATATATCATTGCGAGTATATGTGTGACTGGCTTAGGGGGTAGTGGTGGTCCTCGAGAGGACATGAAAATAAGCTTGTTATAATCTTTTTTGAGTTTATCTAATGGGAGGGGATTTGCACACTCCCAAATTTGATTGGCACACTCAAAATGTGAGTGTGTTGACATTTATACCCTTACAGGATATGAATAAGTCCAAATAATGTGAGGGTATAAATGTCAACACACTCAAAATTTGAGTGTGTCAATCACTTTTTGGAGTGTGCAAATCACTACTCTTATCTAATAGGTGTCGGATCATTTATGGGTACATCCATCAACCTGTTTGATCTTAAAAATAGAAAGTTGCATTTATAGTGACGAAACCAGAGTGGGTCTTGAGGTTCTTTAGACACTTATTGATTTTTGCGGTATTGTTAAATCTTGTAGAAAATATTAACTTTTCGAAAATGCACATGGTCCCTAAAATATGAGAATTGATATGTTCACATATCAATTTGAGTCATACATATAAATACAATTATAAATAGACCTATATGGGCTTATATAGTTTTTAACCCCTATTACCTTGACGTTTATTTCTGCCTCCTCCTATGCAATTACCGATCATATTCACGTCGCCATTTAATCATCACATATACACGCTAACAAACAATTAACTATTTGACTTATTTATCTTTTTACGTAGGAATCGATCACTATGTTTTTATTGTTCATGATCAATCAAATTTACACACCATATAATTGGTTTTCACGTTTGCGGTTTGCTCCGTGATTCAAATATATTTGCACAATCGTAAAATGGAAATGTTTCCATGGGGTAAGCTTTTTGAATATTGGGGTATAACGTATTCTCAGTTTATTTGGTTTACAAATTTTCAAAGTTAAATCGTCTTCTATGGATCATCTATACTACTTATAATGGAGGAAGGACTCTCTTTCCAAAAAATTCGTATGTACAAAAAATGATGCATGGTTTACAACACTTTAAAGCAAGCAATTTTCATTATTACAACAACCAAAGCATTGTGTACAACAAAAACTAGCATGAATCGAAATTCAGACCACTATCCTTAGAATTTTAAATTAATAGCATTAAAAACACCCCTACACCAAATATTACAATCATTTAAACACAATGTACAACCCTTATTCTACATTAATAGCATTAAAAACACCCCTATACCCAATATTACAATCATTTAAAAACAATTTACAACTCTCACAGCATTAATAGCCTTAAAAATACCCCTACACCCAATATTACAATTATTTAAACACAATGTACAACCCTCATTCTACATTATCATTTAAAATACCCCTACACCCAATATTATAATCATTTAAACACAATGTACAACCCTCCATCATAACCTAGACACGAACTTGTGACCAAGATTCGACTCAATAAAACTCGACTCGATACACAAGGCTGTGAGCTCAAGCTCACGGCATCCCTTGTTTTCGCGACTCAATAACAACAACAACAACATAAAGAAAGAAAATGATACCAAACAATTATTTAGCTTCATATTTATTAGTTTTAATCTTTATTTAATCAAAAACTCTTGAAAATTCATGTACTTATCCCCACCGTTGCTAGAACGACGAAAAGGGTGGTGGGTTTTCCTACCTTCGACCGCCGGTATCAACAAAACTAGAGAGAGATGGTTTTGGTGATGAACTCGAGCTGTGGTGGTGTTAATCGTGATGTTGGGAGGTGTTTCTTGGTGCGTGATGTACGTCAAAATGATGGGGAGGTTGTAAGGAGTGTGGTGGTGGTGGCGGTGAGTTTAAGTGGCCGGCAACGGTGTTTGTTTGCCCGGAAAAACGACTGGAGAAGAAGAAGAAATAAGGTGCGGCTGGTTTGAGAGAGAAAGGGTGTCAAACCCTAAGCGAGGGTATAATGAGGTTTATATATGAAAGTGTTTTGGACCTTGTGTGAACCCTATTGCACCCTTAGGGACTAAGATTGTAAATATATGCTAGGGGTGGGAAGTGTAGTTTACCAAATCTTTTAGTATTTCGTTTTCGAGGCAAATTTAGGTGTCAGAATGACTTCTCGTGACATTTTTATTAATTTCATCGAGAAAATTTATTTCAGGTTACCCGCCGCTGCAACGCGCGGGTACCTTGCTAGTGTATTTAAATAATCTATGGCCTTAGGGGGAAAAATTGACGGAAAGTAAAAAAATAAAAAAAATAGGCTTGCTGGAAGTTTTGAGAAAAGGTCAAACAATGAACTAAATACAAAAAGGGTATATTAGTCTACTAGTTATAATGCTCGCGCACGCGCTGTTTTTTTTTAAAAAAAAATTTTGAATCATATATTTTTATTTATTAAAAAACAAATAATTTAATCTTTGTTTTGTTTGATTTATGATATTTAATTATAGTTTTTTATTATTAAAGATAATTATTTAAAAATTTTAATCCTGCATCTTATCTATATTTTTTGTATTTATCTTCTACTTGTGTTATAAATAAATATAAGAAAATATTTTTTTTTAAATAATATTATTACTAAATAATGTATGGTTTAGTTTTTTTGAAATAGAAAAGTCCCCACTTGAGATTTTGTTTTATTATATAAAAAGTATTTTTATGTGTATCAATCAAAACCATATGTCTACATATCAATTCCTCTAAAATATATGTTTATAGTTAGTGTTTTGTAAATACACATGATCCTTTTTAGCATGAAAAGATCAAATGCGAAAAATTATTAAAATGAGAAGAGTGATAAAATAATTTATTCTTATAATAAAGACGAAGAAATAAATAAAAAATACATCTATTTTCTTTTTAATTAATCTAAAATTCGTGATTGTGCTTTATTTTTATTCTTTCTATCCTAATTATATTTATCATTTGATACTTATAATTCTACTTGATATAATAATCCTTTTTTTTTTTTTTTTTTTTTTTTTTTTTTTTTTTTTGAAACGGCAACATTTTATTCACGAAACATACTCTTACTCATTAGATGATCAATTTATATAAAAGTTAAGAACCACATGCATTGTGCTAAGACTTTCAAAACCAGTACAACATACAAAGCCGCACATAGACACAATCACAGAAATATTTTTACACTCGTCCCACCCATGGTAATGGTCTTCATATCCATGAGTGTTTCTTTAATTTTTCTTGTTTTGAAATAAATATCATGAAAACAGCATATATATGCAACTTGCGTGACTGTAAACAGCTAAAATGTAGACAAAACAAGTGAGAATTCATTGGATGCACGTGTTGTACCAAAAACTAAAAGGTTTCGAGGGGCCCAATTGAAAGGTCTCTTGTATTCGTGGCCAACGGATTTTGATAAGATTTTATTTCTATTTTGTCTCAATAATTGAAAACAAAATGTTTTTAATAGTAATACAATATGCTCAAGTTTTAAAAACAGTTTACTAAAAGTAAGGTCCTCCGAGCTTTATAAAACTTGAAGTCATTGGAAAAAGATTTGTAATAATATGAAATGAAATAGGTGTAAGTTTATGAACCATTTCATTACAAGAAAATACATGTAACTCATTAAATACATCTTTAATTTATAAAGCTTTATAAAGTTTAAACATAAGGATAATGGGTTTATAAAATGTAAAATTTATAAATTAATATTGTATGACAGAAAATTTTATTAACTTTTTCAAAATATTTACCGTTATAGATGCTCTAAGATTTGTATAAATCATTATACTGTTAAAAACTTAAAAATATGCCACATATTTGTTAAGAAACTAGGTTGGTGGATTGGTAGCTAACATCATTTCAGCGATACATCAAATTTTCACTTCATCAGTAACATCACCATCAAGCATGTGTAATAAGACCACAAACTTTATCACAAAAACATATTCCACAATACTCTCTTACACACACAACCATGGTCATACCTTGATCATGGGCAAGATCGAGTTATCAAAAAAGGAGAGGGACAACTAGTCTTGATGTTTTATTTGGAGCTGTTATTGATGACGTATAATATGGATAGCATGTTTACTGGGCCTGGATCGTATTATACGCAACTAGGCCCGGCCCAACAAACAGAAATACCGAACGTCACCAAAGCCCAAGCCGCAAGCAGGGCGCGGTCTGGATTGCTAACGACACACATGGACCATCTAAGCGACACTTCCAAAGTAAGCTTACGAACCGGCCCACAATCCGGCAGATAATCCATGTCCGCAGTCATGATTAAGTTGCGGACCCTTTCCCGACAAGGGTCCCACTCCGACCACTACAAAGATACGCGAAATATTTGGAAACCCTAGTATTTCGAGCACCTATAAAAGGTAAACTCACTACACACTTGTGAGGTATGACTTTCTCACGCATCCCAAGACAAATATTTCTCTGACAACATGAATACTTACTCTCAATCCGGAGCTTAATCATGAGGTCCATCCCCACGATAATGCTAACTGTTTATTTTCACTTTTGCAGGGAATCAATCTTCTACTTGGATTAGTGCATAACCCACACAACGGGCGGTCCATCAAGGACAGCCCAACGCAGACCAAGCCCAATCTAAACCTACTCCACTTTTTGCACTAACAGTTATTATATTTATTTGAAGACATGGATATGGCTTTGAATTCATTAGTATTTGATTTATGTTTTTGGTTGATTTCGACTACGTGGCTCTGGCTCGATTTGATTTGTTAGTATTGGCATTGGTATTGATATTTGTATCCGCTTTGAATCGAAATATTATTGAAAAAATATGGTTTGATATCACGATTGGTATTTGTATTGATTTGCATCGGTGATGGTGATAGTTATGCAATAGTCTTAATTAATCCGACTAAGTCTTGAGTACTTATGTATTGCATTTCAACATCAACTTGTTTTGGTTCTGCGTCTGTATCCGTTGGTTCGCCTGGTTTCGCTCTGGATTTGTCTGTCTGGATTTGTCTGCACTGCCTATTTGCATCTGATTTGAACGTGGTTTTGCATTTGGTTACACACGTGGTTCTGCATCTGGTTCGGCCTGATTTTGTCTGAATCTGAATCTGAATATGAATCTGAATCTTACACACGCGGTTTTGCATCTGGTTTCGCCTGGTTTTCTCTTAATCTGTAACTGATTTTGAATCTGAATCTGAATCTGTCTGTCAGAATATGCCTGTCTGAATCAGTATGCTGCCTGAATCTGCTCTTCGTCTACCTCTGTTCGGATCTTTCTGCCGATGAATATGTATATGTTTGCTGCTTATACTCTTCGTCTACCTCTATTCGGATCTCTCTGCTGCTGAATCTGGATTTGTTTGTCTGCACCTGTCTGATTTCGGAGTTTTCTTCTCAAACTCTCAATGTAGCATTTTTAGTTTAAGAGGGAGTGTTAGCTAATAAGGCCTATAGGCAATGGGCCTAAACAAGTGGGTCAGGCCTATAGGCCTTAACGACTCTTTCATGGGTGAGGGACAAAAAGCCCGCACTCACCCCATTACACTCAAACATTATGCTTTTGGTGTTTAACATAATCTCATATACAATTTGTAGAGTATTTCACTTAAGTGTGTATTATTATGAAAATTATAAAGTTTATTTAGAAAAACATTTTAATACCATTTTACCACCACACACACTCAAACTCAACAAGCACGTATTGTAAATTTCATAATAACATTTTACCATCTATAAATCCAATGTTCATCTACACTAGATTTAAGAAAACTCCAAACTACCCCTTTTAAATTTAATGAAAGAGAAAAATCCAAAATACATCTATTTGGTTTGCCAAAAGCTCGCTTTACATCATTTTTCTTTCTCTTGGAACAAAATCATCTACCGTTAGTAAAGTTGGCAAAAATACATCCCTTAGTTAGTAATATCAGTTACTATGTACTAACGATGCAAATGACTTTCCGGTATCTCCTAACAAGAGTTAAAATAGTTGCATCGTTAGTCCTCATTGAGTTAAAATATTTGCATCGTTAGTCCTCTTTGACTGCAGAGTTAAAATATTTGCATCGTTAGTCCTCATTAAGTTAAAATATTTGCATCGCTAGTCCTCATTGTAACACCCCCAAAATACCGCAGCGGAAGACTGTGTCACTGGGGTGCTACTTCATAATACAAAGTACAAGTTATAGAAAACGACCTCTTATCGACTAACGTTTTCTTTGGCATAATTAATAAACGGCCTAGAATTTTGTTAGGATTACCTTAACCCATCAAAACATTGAGGACAATGTTTCATTCTAGTCGGGGGGAGGGTGAATCTTCGATTCGATTTTGACCTAGCATTTTTCACATGTCGTGAACTCTTGCAACTCCGTTTTTCCACCAAAAATGAAAAAAAATTGAAAAAATTGAAAATTTCAAAAATTTTGATGAAAAAGTCATGAAAAAACACAAAAATATGTGAAAAAGTTGAAAAATTGGGCAAAAATATAATAAAGTTTGAATAAGTGTTTTGACACCTTGTTGTATTTCTTGTTGGCGAGAGTATGAATAAATATTTTGACTTGACCGGGCGTGTTGAGCCCTAGCTTGTTCCCTTAACCAATGATGATCACATAAGCTTGTGCTAGTTTTGTACACAAGGAGCTATAAAATGCGAATTCTTTCTTAAGAATCTGCAAGTTCCCGTACTTGACTTTATACATGCGCAGCTTAAAAGCTTTCGCTAGTCTTTTACATAAGGAGCTAGAAAACGCGAATTCTTCTTCTAGAATTTGCAAGTTTCTGTATCTGACTTTATATATGCGTGGCTGATTATCGGCTAAGTATTCGCTGGTTTCATTATTTGGAATCTTAAATTGCGAAGAGCGAGAAATGATAGAGTTTATTTAGAAGTTAGATGCTAAACGTGGAGTAGTGGTTCTCTTTAGAGCTCATGAGAGGTACTTGTGGCTTTTTACTCCCATCAGATACGTCACCAATATAAAATAGATGTTCTAGGTTAATTAGTGGTATTTCGGTTTGAATAATATTTAGTTCTTTGTTTTCTTAAGAGAATTTTTGCTTTAGAAGTTGGGTACATATCAAGGAACAGAAAAAATAAGAGCAAAAAGTGAAAAAATCAAAAGTCAAAAGTTGATTATCTATGTGGTTTTGGAGCTACCCGATAAGCTTCCATTGATGTATTGAGAAAAAAATCAAGAAAGAAAGAAAAAAGTGAAAAATATGAGAAAAGTATGAAAAAAGTGAAAAATGAAAAAATGAGAGTTGAAAGTTATGTTGAATAAGAGCTTATGTATGTAAATAAGTTGTTGGCGCGTGAGGTGCATGTGATAAGTGATTAGTAATCAGTCACATGAGGTGCACGTGATCGTACTCCGCAACTTATATCATTGATATTGTATGTACCCCAAATTCCTTGATGTGGACCGAATTTCTATTGCAGTGGTTCTTAAGAGAAAATGAATAACTACTTATCGTTTTAACTTAGGTATCACTATCGGACTAAAAATTATTGAAACGAGAAAATATGAAGCAATTCATTTCTCAACCAAAATAAAATATTGAGATACAAAACCTAGGAAATGGGAGTAAGGAGTTTCCACAAGTAACTTTTATGAGTAGTGTTAGCATCTAATTTGTAGATAAGCTGTGATCTCGTTTGTACGCTTAGTTTGGGGACTCGTGAAAAATCAAGAATGACGATTTTTATCCGTATGGTCGCTTTTATAATATTTTAGAATTTTTAGAATTAAATTTTTATTTTTCCACTTTAATTTTCTATTTTACTTTATTTTTAATTAATTTTTAATTCCAAAAATAGGTAATTAATTCTAGAAAATAAATAAAAACTTAAAAAATATATTTCTTTTTCTTAAAATTCTTTTTAATAGTTTTAGATTTTTAGAAAATATTTCCAAGTTCGTAGGATCATTTTTAAATAAACGTTACGTTTTAAATAACGCGTGTGCATTCCCGTTTTTACGTTTTTAACCTTTGTACATATTTAGCTTGTACATTCTGGTTATTTCACTATTACTTTTTATTACTTGAATTCCAAAATCAATTTTTTTATATTACCACTTTTCACGACTCGATTTCGCAATTCGATTATTCACGACTCCATTCTACCTTCGCTGGGAAAACGACCCGGGAAATACTTTCACCGGTATTTCTTCGGAATAATTATATACTACAAAAAGATTTATATTAAAATGGCGTCGTTGCCGGGGAAGGTGGACGTGAGTTTTGAATATTCGTATTGAAAAATCGTGTTGTGTTAAGTTTTCCACTATCTTGTATATATTTTCTATAAAAATATAAAAATTGAAAAATCAAAAACCAAAAATAATCTTCTTATCCTCTAAAATTTGATTCTTTTTCTCAAACCCTCTCACGTTTAATTCTCATGGATCCGATTTGTTCTAATTGTGGAGAACCGTTCTTCGGAGGGTTGTGTGTGTGGTGTACGTGCGACGAATGTGGTGATAATATTCGTGATGGCGTTTGTTTGAATTGTAATTCTCACACGTGTGATCAAAATTCGTTCAACAATTCGTCAAACATACCCGATTTTTATACACCACCACCACCTACGTTTTATTGTTATAATTGTGGAAACCCGTCCGAAGAAGGAATGCCGTGTGGGCGATGTTTTTGTGATGTATGTGGATACACCGATTGTATGTGCTATGCTCCGAATGCTGATACGTCTTTCGATTACGATCCGAGCTTTGATTGTTATCCTCAAAATGATTTTTATGAGCAAAATTCATATTATAATGGTGATTCATTTCAAAATACATCAAATTTTGAAAATTGTGGGGGATCGTTTGAAAATTCTTATCATGAACCTAATTCTTGTTACGATTCTAATGGTTTTTACCAACCCCCACAATCTTCTGATTTTACTGATCAAATTTTTGAAATCAAATCAATGATGGATAAGTTGAAAGAAATGGTGACTAATCGTTATACGCATACTCCCGAGCCTAATGAGAAATCGATGGAAGAACCTCTTGTTGAAGAAAGAAAGTTCCAATTTTGTGAGTGTTGTTTGTATGATGATAGTTCCACGATCACGATCAATCTAAATCCTCAAAATGATTCTATCTCTTCTCCCGTAGAACCAGTGGACTCTCTAATAATGGGGGACGAGCCTCTTGACACTATTCCGGCAACGGAATCTGACGAATTCAATATGTCTAGTGTTGAGAACCTCGTTCCAATCCAAAGTGAGTCCGGGGAAAATTCTAACGGTGATACTTCTTTCCATCCTTCTTTCACACCGATTGAAGGGAGTGATGCCGTTTCAGATGAGATCGAGGCATTTCTTGCTAGTGATTCTAATCCGACGATGGTTGACGATGCTAATTTTGATCCAGAGGAAGATATTCGTGTACTTGAAGAGTTATTGAATGAAGAACCGTTAACTTCTTTTCCTCCGATGAACAATGATGATTATGATGAAGTCGAAAGTTATTCCGATTCTCACAATGAGTATACTACGAGTGATGAAGACTCTTGTGTAGATATCGATGATTATGAAGAAGATGTAGATACGGAAATACAAGATGAAGCTCTTCGTGAAACATTATTAAATGTCAATCTTCTTATCTCCCGAATTGAAGCATTGAATGATCCATCGACTTCTTTTCCTATCCCCGATATGGATAGTGATTTCTTACCCGAGCTTGAAATTTTTCGATTTGAAGAGACGAGTAGTGGCAATCCCACTATTCATGCTGATATCTCTCTTCCGGATTATGAGTGCTTTAACTTTGAGATCGACTCTTTACCTATTTCCGATAATCTGTTACGTGACCCTCTTTTAGAGGATGTCGATCTATTTCTTGCTGCGGATGACTCGATACCACCGGGTATTGAGAATGACGAGAATGATATTCTTTCCGATTTACTTTCTTCTCGTCATCCCGCGAAACCACCCGATAAAGTTTTTGAATCCGGTACGAATGAGAATATTTTTAGAATGGTGGACGAGGTTTCAGAAATAGACTTTGCTTTTGTTATCTGGGTGTTTCAATCGTTCTTTTCTTATACCACCGTTTCTTCTTTCCACTCCACCGGGAGTGAGGATACCGTTTTTGACCCCGGCATCTCCGTTTCACATGCCGGTTGTTCGTTCCATTTGCTCTCCCCAAGGACGAATTAATTCGGGGATCGAGTCAAGCTCATGTGACTCGGTTAACAAAAACAAGCGCTTCCTGGGTGGCAACCCATGCTTATCCAATTTCATCTTCTTATTTTCTATTTTCTAACAAATAACGTGAGGAGGGGTGCCTTTTCTACTCTTGTGTTCCGTGGTTGTTTGTGATGTTTGTTCAGGATTGTCCGTGATTTATGATGCCTCTCGTGCTCATTATCTCTTCACTTGGAGTCTCATTCATCGGTGCTACTTGGAAATCCAATATCCGTGAATCTTATCGACTAACGTTTTCTTTGGCATAATTAATAAACGGCCTAGAATTTTGTTAGGATTACCTTAACCCATCAAAACATTGAGGACAATGTTTCATTCTAGTCGGGGGAGGGTGTATCTTCGATTCGATTTTGACCTAGCATTTTTCACATGTCGTGAACTCTTGCAACTCCGTTTTTCCACCAAAAATGAAAAAAAAATTGAAAAAATTGAAAATTTCAAAAATTTTGATGAAAAAGTCATGAAAAAGCACAAAAATATGTGAAAAAGTTGAAAAATTGTGCAAAAATATAATAAAGTTTGAATAAGTGTTTTGACATCTTGTTGACTTTCTGGTTGACAAGAGTAGGAATAAATATTTTGACTTGACCGGGCGTGTTGAGCCCTAGCTTGTTCCCTTAACTAATGATGATCACATAAGCTTGTGCTAGTTTTGTACACAAGGAGCTATAAAATGCGAATTCTTTCTTAAGAATCTGCAAGTTCCCGTACTTGACTTTATACATGCGCAGCTTAAAAGCTTTCGCTAGTCTTTTACATAAGGAGCTAGAAAACGCGAATTCTTCTTCTAGAATTTGCAAGTTTCTGTATCTGACTTTATATATGCGTGGCTGATTATCGGCTAACTATTCGCTGGTTTCATTATTTGGAATCTTAAATTGCAAAGAGCGAGAAATGATAGAGTTTATTTAGAAGTTAGATGCTAAACGTGGAGTAGTGGTTCTCTTTAGAGCTCATGAGAGGTACTTGTGGCTTTTTACTCCCATCAGATACGTCACCAATATAAAATAGATGTTTTAGGTTAATTAGTGGTATTTCGGTTTGAATAATATTTAGTTCTTTGTTTTCTTAAGAGAATTTTTGCTTTAGAAGTTGGGTACATATCAAGGAACAGAAAAAATAAGAGCAAAAAGTGAAAAAATCAAAAGTCAAAAGTTGATTATCTATGTGGTTTTGGAGCTACCCGATAAGCTTCCATTGATGTATTGAGAAAAAAGTCAAGAAAGAAAGAAAAAAGTGAAAAATATGAGAAAAGTATGAAAAAAGTGAAAAATGAAAAAATGAGAGTTGAAAGTTATGTTGAATAAGAGCTTATGTATGTAAATAAGTTGTTGGCGCGTGAGGTGCATGTGATAAGTGATTAGTAATCAGTCACATGAGGTGCACGTGATCGTACTCCGCAACTTATATCATTGATATTGTATGTACCCCAAATTCCTTGATGTGGACCGAATTTCTATTGCAGTGGTTCTTAAGAGAAAATGAATAACTACTTATCGTTTTAACTTAGGTATCACTATCGGACTAAAAATTATTGAAACGAGAAAATATGAAGCAATTCATTTCTCAACCAAAATAAAATATTGAGATACAAAACCTAGGAAATGGGAGTAAGGAGTTTCCACAAGTAACTTTTATGAGTAGTGTTAGCATCTAATTTGTAGATAAGCTGTGATCTCGTTTGTACGCTTAGTTTGGGGACTCGTGAAAAATCAAGGATGACGATTTTTATCCGTATGGTCGCTTCTTAATAGAAGTGTTTCTACTCGTTGACCTTAATAATTATTGCAAAATAATGAGAGTTCAACAAATCGTCACAAGTGGGAAGTATGGAAAAGTACAAAAATAGAAAGTGAAAGTGGAATAAAGGAATAAAAGGAAATTTTTGGAAAACGGAGCGTTTGCGGGAATAAATGATTATTACTTCTTTTGAACCTCCTTGCTACTTTTCAAAGTTAGTAAAAAGAGTTTTGAAATTATTTATCCCAAAAGCGTGAATTGATCACATTGCGTGAGGACACGACAATACTTTAGTCGGGGGGATTTTGGTGAGTGCTTATTCACTCACTTTTATAAGACCAAAACCGACCCAAAACGACTTATTTGAGCTAACAAATGCCAAGAAAACACGTGTTTTTATGTTTGTGATGTGCAGGTACGGATATTACGAAAAATGAACAAAACAAAGCAAAAACGGGCACGAGAGTAGGAAAAGGTCAGAAAAGTCAAGAGCCGAAGCCGGGAAAGAGTTTTCAAGTTAGGATCACTTATATGCTCAAATTGTCAATTTTGGACCCTGAAGAATCTTACTTTGTCAAGATTAGCCCTTGGATCAAATTATTGGGAAATGGTAGATTTAGCCCTTATAGTTTCATAAATTACACTATTGGTCCTTGTATGTTATAACAAGCTGAAAATAAAAACAAAGTTTGGTCCAATAGTTGTACAAATCCAAATTATACCAACAGCCTGATCCAAATCCACAATAATAAACACCCAAGCCCAATTCATAAAATAAACCCGAGCCCACCTAGCCATATCCGGTCAAAACTCCCACTTTTGGTCAAAGGTCAAATAAATAAAAATAACATACCCCGTACACTTACCCGCCCTTATTCACCCCCAATTTACCCCAATCCCAGAACCACTATTCAACCAACAGTAAAACAAGAACCCTAATTCCCCAAACCCAAAATTAACCACAATTAAGGGCATAAGGGTCAAATCAAAAGGTTTCTAGAAGTATTAGGTGATGTCAGAGGTATGTCAGAGGCTCAAGAAGCACAGATATGGACATGTGGCAGCCTCTCATAGGTGGAAACGCGTCATAAATCTTATCCAAGGGCTATGGATAGATGAGGAATGATTGAAGATGATCATGTGGTCCTGAGGTGATTGAAAGAAACACAAGCACACGGATTGCCAGCTTGGCAATCCGTGACCCCCAACTCTTAGTTTAGCTATAAATAGGAGATATGTTAGCTTGTATTAGTGTGGAGTTTGGAGTAGCCAAACTCTGCCAAAATCTTTTTAGAATCATAATCTTTTAAATTCAGTTGTAATATTTAGGATTTAATAAACATTCAGCTTAATTGTTCAATCTTTTTCAGCTTATTTCATTCTGTTTTTAGTTCAGCTTATCTCTTTTCTGCTATTCAGCTTAATCTAGTATACTTAATACTTCATTTAAGTTTTTATTTCAAAGTCAATGTTATGTTTCATTCAAGTATTTTTATTTTGATCAAAGTTCAAATATTAGAAAATCAGTTTTGATAATTCAGGTTTAAAAGTTAGTAGTTTAGAATTGTTTGTAACTCAGTTTTGAGCTTCAATTTTTATTGAGCTTGTTGATTCAGACCATTTCAGTCCTCATTATTTTCATTCAAAGAGTAATTTGAATCAACTGTTGTGGTAAATTTGGTGATCAGAGGTGTGTTTGATAGGCCATATCAGACAGAAGAGAGTTGAGCCTATCCAAAGATAGGCTAGCACAGTGAACTCCCCTCTTTTATGCTGAGGGGAGACTCATTTGTAAGTTTCTCTTATATTTTCTTCTTACCTAATAGTCTAAATATGTGAATCTGAGCTTCTGTTTTAATTTAGTTGTTATTGAGAGTTAATATTGTATCTGTTAGCATAATTGAAGTTTATTTGATCACTAGAATTGAGATTTGCTGTTTATTACACGGACTTCTAGTGTATCTGATTAGATAAAGGGGTGTTTGGTTTAACCAGGTATAGGATAGTATAGTCATTTGTTTGCTGTATTGATGTCTCACATAAGTTTCTTAAGAGTAGTAATAGCCATTTAGACTATAAAAAATAGTAGGTCATTAAGTAATAGTCAAAAGTGAGATTGTTCTTAGCCTTACTGTTAGTATAATTGCATACAGTTAGTTTAATAGATATAGTAGTTGCATAATAGTTTAAAGTAGCTTAATATAGATTGATCATAGCTTTTTATCACTATTAGAAGTAGTAATCAGCAATAGAAAATGGATTAGGTCAAAGTTCTTTGCATACAAATAAGTCAATACTAGTTAGAAATCAGAATTTGGTCTGATTTTAGAGAGCCTTTGTAGAATTAAATTTTAGTTAGAAATAGATTTAGTTTGTTGATTTGTATTCTTTAGTAGC
Source organism: Artemisia argyi (assembly GCA_030686995.1). Taxonomy (NCBI): domain Eukaryota; kingdom Viridiplantae; phylum Streptophyta; class Magnoliopsida; order Asterales; family Asteraceae; genus Artemisia; species Artemisia argyi. The sequence continues at coordinate 16,445,902 of CM060689.1, read as the reverse complement.
TAGTTAAATATAGTCAATAAGTAAATCTGTGTTTTGAGCTTTATAGCTTATCTGAATTTTGGTTGGAAGTTGTATGATTGAGCTTATTTCTCCCCTGCATCACAGGTTTAGGCCCACTTTCATGGCATCATTTAGAGTAGTATTAGATAGTTTATGAATGTGATTTTTGGTTTAGAGCATCTCAGTAGTATAGAGATTGGTTTGCCCCACTTAAATTGTTGATTTGAGCTTTTTAGCTGCCGCTTATTGGTATTGCTTTTCAGGTGTTTAGACTAGTTTTCTGCATTTATACATAGGGCTGCTAGAGCTCATTTGAGTTTGTGTTTGTGCTTAATTGTTACTTATGAGCTGTTTTAGTGGTATCTTAGCTGTTTCATATCAGTTCTTGTACCTGGCTTATTTCTGTCTGCTTATTGATTTTCATTAGTTTTAGCTTTATTGCTTATTGCATGTATCTTATGCTTCTGTATGATCTCTGTTCTTGTTATGAGCATTTCTGAGTTTAGTATTACATATTACATCTGTGGTATCATTTTGGTAAAGTTTTGTGGCAAGTGCTTATTAACAAGCACTTGCCATAAGCTGATTTGTCCTGAATAAGCTTTTCTGCTTAATTTTTCTTTTTCAAAATTTTTCTGTAAGCTCATTAGAATATTTTAGAATTTCTGTAAAATTTTCATAATTTTCTGAGTTCATTTACTATTTTTCTTAATTTCTTTTAGTTTAAAATCATTTTTAAATCAATTTTAAATAACAAAAATCCATAAAAATACAGAAAAAGTCTTGAAAAATACAAAAATATTTTTATAAATTCTTTTATAATATTTTAGAATTTTTAGAATTAAATTTTTATTTTTCCACTTTAATTTTCTATTTTACTTTATTTTTAATTAATTTTTAATTCCAAAAATAGGAAATTAATTCTAGAAAATAAATAAAAACTTAAAAAATATTTTTCTTTTTCTTAAAATTCTTTTTTATAGTTTTAGATTTTTAGAAAATATTTCCAAGTTTGTAGGATCATTTTTAAATAAACGTTACGTTTTAAATAAAGCGTGTGTATTCCCGTTTTTACGTTTTTAACCTTTGTACATATTTAGCTTGTACATTCTGGTTATTTCACTATTACTTTTTATTACTTGAATTCGAAAGTCAATTTTTTTATTTTACCACTTTTCACGACTCGATTTCGCAATTCGATTATTCACGACTCCATTCTACCTTCGCTGGGAAAACGACCCGGGAAATACTTTCACCGGTATTTCTTCGGAATAATTATATACTACAAAAAGATTTATATTAAAAGCCATAAGGTCTTTAGCCGTGGCTTTGCCGTGACCTTGGTCATTGTTACTATTGTCTTGAGACTCAACCTTAGCTTTAGCCATGGTTGTGGTTTTGGCTTTAGGTCATTAGACCTCTTGGTCTTAGTAAACCATAATTATTATATAGTGACTTTGATATATAAAATAGCTGTTAAGAAACTGAAGAAAATCTCATTCGTTATTGGTTTTCTGGATATGTGCCCCTGAGTTTTTGAAGAAAACGTGATTCCGGACAACTTTCGTGTTTTAACTTTTTCATGAAACGGACCAGAAGGGCCTTTTTTGTGTGTTTAAGGTTCTGTTACAGAAACATTTGGACAGTTTTGCCGCAAGGTTTCGCTAACTTCTTTAGGCCATAACTTTTGACTCGTGTATTCGTTTTAGGTGATTCAAATTGCTATGTTTTCATTTTAAAACCCTCTATAATAGTAGGTAAGTGTTTCATACCATGATTACTCTATTTTGGTCGTGGTTCTCAATATAAGTCACTAGTTTACTTGTTTACTTAATATAAGTTACCATATATATACCATAACTTGTTTTACCAATTTTTATACATCATGAACATAATAACAAGACAATATATAGTATGAATGAAATATAAATAGCATGTAAATGATATTTAGCAAGAAAGTATAATAGGGTTTCTTACAACTTTTGGCTTTCTAAAGAAAGGAAGTCAAGTATGAACTAGGACACTAAACCTATGCTTGCAAACCCTTCACCACAACTATTGAAACCCTTGCTAGCCTTGATATAGACCTTGTGAAAACCATTTAACCTCAGCCCCTAACACCTTGTGTAGCTCCTAATTCAACCATGGAATCACCAAACAAACTCTTGATTCATGTAGAGACTAACTATACCTTCAACTTTGGTATGTAACTTATAACTTAGAAATCAAAGGATCATGGTTTATGGATTTGTTGTTGAGTGTTTGGAATGAAGAGAAAGGAAGAGGATGAGCTTGCTATTTATAGTAAAGATGAGGAGGTTAGGAAAGCTCCTAGGAAATTTCCTAAACTTGGTGACCAAGTTTTACTTGGAGCCTAAGTTTACTTAAACATGTATAAGTCTTCCTTTGTAAGTTTCCTAGTCTTATCTAGATGACACATATACAAACACCCCATGTGGTCTAAAATTTTGTTCATATGCTTATCTTGGATGACTAGGTGAAGTTTTGATGTTATCTTGCTTTTGCGGAGTGAGTTTTGGTCCCATTAATTGATAACTGTAAGTCGTAAAGTCACGAAACTTAAAATCGGGTATCCTAAAAATATGAAACTTATAAATATGCTAGAACTTATTAATATAACCTATCTTAGCATATTTAATGAGTGACAGGTTCTATCGGTTTGCTTAAACGCTGTTAAAACTGGAAACGCGGGTCTAAAACGCGTAATTCGCGTAAAACGCTGAACTGGAAAACGTAAAATTTCAAAACTTTTGGAATTGTCCTAAAATGAGAGAAAATCATATTTATATTGTTTATAATGTTTTATGGACATATCGGGATGCTGGAATGACGTTTAAACCTAAAAGTAAATCTCGGACACGGTTTTGTGATTTTTGCAGAAATGATCCGACGAGTGTCAAACTCTCGGATTATCATTAAAATAGTTTAACTTACGAGAATATGAAATAAAAATTTCGGGAGTGAATAGTGAATAGTGAAAGTGAATAGTAATTGTGAATAGTAAAAATGAATAGTAATCCGAAAATACGAGTTGTTACACTCATTGACTGTAGAGTTAAAATATTTGCATCGTTGTTCCTCATTGAATTAAAATATTTGCATCATTAGTCCTCATTGAGTTAAAATATTTGCATTGTTAGTCCTCATTGACTATTCTTACGTTTTTATCCATTTTGTCTTTTTTTCCTTACGTTTCGTCCGTTTTTATCTGTTTTTCTCATGTTTTTATCAGTTTTTATCCATTTTTCTCATTTTTTTAATTCGTTTCTTCTGTTTTTCTCACTACTATTTTATTAGTGTTATAAGTATAAAGAACAACACAAGAACAAGGAAGAGAGAATTATTATTAAGTGGTAATCCAAAATGTTACATTAGGGATGTATTTATAAGGTACAAAACCCTAGTAATACATGATGAATATACATCACCCATAAGCCCATAAGCCTATAAACCCATAAGTCCATATTTACAATAATTAGCTATATCTTCACATTTTAATATAACGAGGTGAAAAATCCCTGCACGCGTGATCTTTAATAACACATTCTATAATTAGCTGAATTTTTAGCATTATTGCTTTTTTGTTACGATTTAAATTCTAACACTATTCATATGTTTTTGGGATGATTATTTGGGAATTTTTTATTTTTATTTTTATTTATTTTTTTAGTTTTTTTTTTACAGATTATCTTAGTTACACGTGTCAGAATTTAAGTCGTAACAAAATAGTTGAAATAAAAACTTGTACTCGAGTAATACCTTTCAAACTAATCACTCAATCAAATTGTCAATCCTAAAATATCAAATTAATCATTTTAAGGTGGCTTAGTGAAAAAAAAAAAAAAAAAAAAAAAAAAAAAAAAAAAAAGTCGTGACGTTCATGATTTTGTAAGAGATCAAATGTTCAATTCATGTTAACAACTTTAGGTCGTTACGCTAATTTTCTCAAAAAGATAAGATGTTTACCCGATTTGAGTCTGTTTGACGGTAGACTCAAATGCTAGAAATTAATAGGACAAAAATCCGAAACTATAATTAAACGCAAAAATAAAAAACGAAGGAGTTTTATATTTTTATTAGCTTTTTCTCAAAGATATTATACAAACGACACCAAAAAAATAAACCCAACTTCTTTATCAGGTTAGTAGAAAAGCCTAACTTCTTTATTGGGCTACTTAAGCCCCCCAACTTATTTATTGAGCTAGAGAAAAAGCTCAAATGCACCTAATCCAAACTTTCTTATTGGGCTACTTAATTCATTATTGTAAGATTCACATCGACATTATGTTGCAGAGTACATTTCATTTTTATCATCTTTATTCCAATAATCGACAACTTCATAAATTTCAAACGTAAACGAATTACATTGACAAGTAAATTGAGTGGGTTTATATGAGTCGACGAGGTTTTTTTTACTCGCGCTCTGTTGCGGGGCATGGGTTAGGTTTAATTAATGAACTTTTAAACCAATCACAAGTAACGGGAGCCGGGAGGGATGTTTTTTACAATGTTTTAGGGACGGAGGGACATTTGTGTAATTTTTTGTTGCGTAAAAGTCCCTGGATTTAACAAAGGGTCTGTTTTTGTAATTGCTTGTTAACGCTAGGGACCTTTTTCATAAATTTTCAAGGACATTTTTTGCAAAGTAAATAAACACAGGGACCAAAGAAGCCATAATTTAAACCATCTGAACTATTTTTCAAAGACCTTTTTTACAATTTTCTAGAAACTTTTTTTCACAACGCAAATAAAAAATAAAGACCATTTTTGCCAAAACACCAAACTTCATGGACCATTTTTGTCAGTTTCATTAATGTTTACTGTTTGGTGAATTGTATCTTTTATGTAAGGTACGTATTGGAGGTGATGGTAGCAAACCGTTTGGTTTTCCACGTTCGGTAAGGAGCCCATAAAGTGATTGGAGTTACGAGTTAGGGTAACGCTCACGGTGTAGCTATGGTGTGAGTGTATGTGAGAATTCACTATGCGTGACTTAATTCATTCATGAGAATGAACTTGGTATTTATAGAGATGATTAGGATTTCACGTCAAAGGCTATTTATGGTTTGAGGATGGTCCATGTGACGGACATCCAATGGAGGAGACAAGAATGACGCCTGGCGTATCTTCCTTGGCTTAGTCGAATGCAACATTGCCTCTGAGCTAATGAGGTAATTCAACATATCTGCTTGTTGCAACGGTCTCGGGAGATGTACCCAGTCTTGTCGTTGCCTGTTAGTGTTCTCCAGGCCTGGGAGTTCGACTCCTATTAATAACATTCTTGAGAATTGTTAATATTTAAAATAAAGGCATTTATAAATTGCTTTTAACAATACGAGACATTTGCATGTATATCTTTTTAAAAATGTAAGATAAACAAATATTTTAATTTTATATCACAAAATACATAAGTTAAACTTGATACCCTAGATGTGCCGGTTACCGAGCACATGTTAGCAAAACTTAATTAATTAATGTGTATAATTTATCTTAGAGGTGATGTTACACATTTTCAACAAGACAAAACTTTGTGTTTCGATCATCTTAATTAATTTATATTTATAATTTATCTTAGTTCTAATGAATTACTTTCCAATTATTTTGTTCCAGTTCTTTGGGGTTTTTCGGGTTCAAATTTCATTGAATTACCAGACTGGTATTAATAAGTTCTATTTTAATATATATGTATCATAATAAGTGTCTACTTTAATATTTTTAAATGTTTTAAAATAAATATTCACTTTGTATTTTAACCAATGAGAAAAGGTTTTATTAGGAAGATATGGTATTTGATTCGTGTATGTAGTTAGAAGTGTTTCTTTTTCACATAATGAGTGAGCCCAAACTTTTATCTCATTTTAATATGAAGGTCTACAAAAACCTCTCTATCTCAATTAAGTGATTAATCTAGGAATATCTCCAAACTACTTAATTCAGTAAATAAATCATTTGGATTTCCTAAAACTTCATGTATAATGGAAGTGAATGAGATGAAGGGAGTATTATATTATGTTGGTACGAGGCCTCATGCTGGTACATAATAAAGCTTTTACAATTTACACAACCCTAAACACCCGAAACCTCAAGAAAAACTACCAAAACCTTTTGCATCCTATACTATTATAGTCCTAACTAATCTAACTTATTTTCGTATTTTACAAAAAAATACAAATTAATACTAAAATAAAATAAAAGAGATTTTCCTCTATAACATGGTGATCTACATGCCAACACTTGATCAACGTTCCGAGCTTAAGGTTTTTGCAGGTGTCGTTGAGGCTGCACGTTCATAAACAGAAATATAGATCGCAAATTAGTTTCAAATATTATCATAAACTAAATTCTCTTTAGAAACTATGTTCCAAACATGTAATTCTAACAAAAATACAAAATCATACTAGTACTAGTTTGTTTATGATACCTGATTCATTAATCGCTTCTGAGCTCTTCATTAACCGTATTCGTTTGCATGATTCAACAAACATCCTATTAAAATCGAAAAACCATTCGTTAAGCTAATTTAAAGTGAAAACAACTAAATGTACATCTTACGTTAATATATGTCACATGATAACTTACTTCCATGGAACATCACCAACTAACATCCAATCTCCGTCTCTATCTTCATACGTTGGAACGTACTCTATACCATTTACCGGATCCATGAGCTTCTTCTCGTTCAAAACATTTCCTGTAACAATTATTCGTTACATTAGCTAATCGTTCCATTAATCGTAAAACTAAGAACATACGGAGTACTAAATAAATAACTTATGTACTTACTGATAGTGAAACATGTAAACAAATCTTCAAATGCACACAAAAGTTGCTGATAGCTTGTGTACATTTCTAGATCGACCTTTCTTAGATAAGGTGCTCCATCCACAGCCACTTTTACGTATTTGCAACTGCTCTTTGTTACGTTCTTTCGATAAGAATTGACCGGCGGCCATCCTACCACTCGTTCCCTGAAAATTTTGTATATTAGCATATTGCTTTTACCTTCTTTTTTTACTGAGTATGACTGCTTCAACATTTACATGCAAAGGCAACACAAGTCACATGTTTAACATATCCTTTGACAGCATCTTTTGTACTTTTATTTGCCCAAGTCATGCCATGAATGATCATTAAATGCAACTCGTGTTTTCATTTTTGTCTTTCAATAATTAGCTTAACTATTGATTCCTAGATTCATTTCTACCCTAACGGGTAAAAGCCGAGCCGAGAAACCAAAAGTGAAAGGGAAATGATTTGCACACTCCATTTTTTTATTGGGACACTCAATTATGTGCATTAAACTGTTGTACTGTGGATGTACACTGCTTTAACCGGTTGTACATATGAGTGTCCCAATCAAAAAACAAAGTGTGCAAATCATCTCCCAAAGTGAAAATATAAGAGTGAAACTTAGGTTCGTATATGCAAAAAAAGTATTACCAAATGATAATTTCAGGAAATTTCACAACCAAAAACCTAGTACTAACTCACGTAATGCCCTCGTAAGAGGTCAGTTCAAAGTTCAAACCTCACTAGACACACGAAGCGAGAAAAAATAGTTTGAAGTACTACATAGATATATATGAGTTAGTGTATACTCAAACTTACTTTGAAGGAGGGGACTTTGTGATCACCGAGCATTCGGTGTCGAGTTGATCATTTCGACCCAGTTTAAGATCAACCATATCAGAAAACCTTCGCTTTAATACCAACTTTCGAGTTTCACCCGGTAGTCCTAACGTGAGCTCGGTATCATTGAAATTTAAGCTACTCGCGACATCCATGGCTGCGGTACTACTAGGTTGCTCTAACGTGGTAATATTGGATGTTTCAGATGACATGTTGTTTAATGTTTGTAAAAAGTTGATGAACTTACAAACGCGTTATGGGGTGTTATGAAGTTATATAGAGTGTCACAATATTTTATCGAACCATTTAGATGTTGCCACGTGTTATGTTTGTTACGAGTGGTTAAGATTATGCCATGGGTCACTTGCGGTATTTGGGGTGTGTCTCGCCCATGGATCGAGACCACCATAAGTAGTATAAGATCCCACCAAAAATATCTTTATGCATTTAAAAAATGAGTTGTTGAATCTAATTATAAAAATATGATCGTTTTTTCGATTCAAGTTATTTAGGGAGAACGATATTCTGATGCGATTTAACCGAGATTTTTTTAATCATTTTTATCATTTTTTTTTAAGTCTCGTAAGTCCTCTGAGAACTTCAGTGCAAGCTCTTTTGAAACCGCGATGTAAATACGCGTTTTCTGGTTTGATTCAAATGGGTAGTGAGGTTTGAACCCTAACGTTTTTTTAAATTGGTCGGATACCACATCTCGTGGCATTCTTGTTGATAGGACCCATGTTTCTGCATATTTGGTCATCTTAGTTTTGAGGTTTCAACGTTGAGAATTGATATGTAATCTGCACTATTTTGTTGAGTAATATAATTTTTGATGTTTCTAAAAAAAAATTGGTCGGATACCTAACTATTAGGGAACAATGATGGTATTATAAACTGTTGAATCCAGTTATAATTTACTTTTTGAATGTGTAACTTTTGAAGGTAAGTTTTGCTTGGCACTTACAAATGATGCATGTTAAGCAAAATGATGAAGTGCAATAAAATGGCGACCAAACTTGTTTTGCTCTTTATGTCTTGTTTCGTAACACAAAATTCTACGATAGAAATTGATTGAAACGATTTTCAAATAGTTCATATTAGAAATTTCCACCTAACAGACCCTATTAGAGACTTTTAATTGAAGTTTCTGACAACTTTCAAGATATATCAATTTGATGATAATTAAAGCAAGAAATTATGTAGAAAGAAAGAATGGGATCCACATGTCGGATCTTATTAGTTTTTTTTTTTTGAACGGTTACTTTCTTTAAGAGAAATCCTTGTCCAATTTGAAACCCGATGGGGGAAAACCTTCAACTTAAGCCGCCCGAAAGCACGACACTTAATTGAAGTAAACTAACTTATTAGTACTAGTAGTTATTTAGCGTGTTAGTATAATCTAACTTTATCATAATTACGGTTAGACACCTTAATTTAATGATGTAACAAATGAACTCATTTAAAAAAAATCCAATAAGTTGCTAAAGAGTTACAATCTATTCTTAAGTATTGAAAGAAAGAAAAATGAAAAGAATAGAAAAACACAAGAATAAGAATATTAAAGAAATTGTTGATTCATATGTTTTTTAAATTGAGGAAATGAAAAAGGAACTAATTATAACTCATATTCTTGAGTTGAAGAAAAAAGAAAATATCTTATTTAAATAGATCTTTTAAAACATACATATTAGTATTTACAGAGAGTATATTCATATTTCTATTCTCTTTCTCTAAAAAATGAGATGAATTTAAAAAAAATAAAAATAAAATAAATCATATTATTTTCTTCTCAATTTCCTTTTCTTTTCTTAAATAAATAAATAAATAAATCATTCATTTTTCTCTCGTTTCCCTTCAAATTTTGACTTACAAACACAATATTAAGATCCTTACTAATTACAGTATATTATATTTCTATTGTTGGAATGTTATCAGCTATAGAAGAATCGTGGGGCTTATAAATACAGAGACAATAAACTATGGCTAATAAACAAATAAAATAATAATAAAAAAAAGACATAAAGCATGTATATTAAATAAATAAATAAATGGTGAAATGGGCTGGACCCATAGACAACCATGTGAGTGTGTTTGTTTGTCGGGCCCTTGTTTTTGGACCATTTCAAAGCTTAAACCGACACGTGCGTCTTCTAGATATCTTGATTAATTATGGTGTTCCTAATCCTTATTACCACATCCTAATTGTCCTAGTTAAATATTTGATTAAGTTAAAAGTGATGTTTTTATATGGACGTTGTACTTTTTTCAGAAATTAAGTTTGGAGAATTAGTTGTTAACAAGAAGCGTTGTTGTTGATAAGACACGATCTGTCACCATTACTGCATTATACACCTACCTCACGACTTGGTTGTCATCTTGATTTTTGCACGACTCAGTCGTTTCCATGACCATGTTGTGGAAACTTATGTAATTGTGTTGTGTGTGTGAGTATGTGGGGTACTTTTGTGTACAATTGGTGTATATTTGAGTGGTGAGTTGGTGGTTTTATTACACTTGTTTAGTGGTGATGTTGGTGATTAAGTAAAAGTTAAAGTTAATGTGTCATTTAGCTGACGGTGATGAATTCTATCCCAGCCGGTCTTAAGTTAATGAATTTAATTTAGGGTTGTAAGGCTATTTATTTATTTTTCATCATCAATATGGTTGATAGCAAACAGTTAAAGTTTATCAAGTTAGGCATAACTATCTTATGATTGATAATTTTGGGTGATCAGTAGTTATAATTAAGGCTGTTAAGATCGATATTTAACTATGGATCATTTTTGTTTTTGTAAGATCAGAATCATATGATCGGATCGAGATCGTAATATCCTACTTAAATATTCAAATGTCTTATATGCATAGTAATTCGTATTAAAAAAATATATATAACAAATTTTTGAAGAAAGAAAAGTTTTAAAATTTGTAATAATATGAAAATGCAACTTGTAACGGTTTAAAATACTAAAATATATAATCAGTGATTAATGATGCTGAATATTTCAATCTTAAAATCTATATATTTTACTCTTATAAAACATTTATAATTACCCACGCTTGCGTTATTGTTTTACAAATATATTCATTTATAGTCTATTATTTAGTTAATTCAAGGAAAATATGATCAAATCGGATTGAGATCTTACGATCCTTTGGTAAGATCGGGACTCTTTTTAACATCTTATGCTTTTTAAGATCCTATAAATAGTCGACTCGTTTTCACTTATCGGGATCGTAAAATCGAAATTTTTTAAAAGTTAGATCGAGATCTTTACATCTATGGTTATAACTTTATGAAGAAAATACTTGTAGTTTCATAATTTAAACGGTATGGTTTGGTTATGCTTTCATTAGTACAATAGATGCACACATGCATCTTTCAAAAGTGTCATCGTAACTTAAGCCTCACCCAACCAAATGTGCTTGTAACCAGAGCCTCACGTCCTCACCAATGATTCTTCCTCCTCGATTCATGCATGACACTCCTTATAGTGAACCGAGTGGCATATATATTCTAGCTAGCCCATTAAGCATTATCTACGAGACGACTATCGATCATATCTATGTTCCAATTTCTAGTGTAACGATTCCACCCTGAGTGGTAATAAGACTTTTGCAGTTATTTATTTTGTTCTCTCTTTTTAGGGTTCATGTGTTGTATTAGAATACCTACGGACTCTACGTACCTCCTCTCATGGATCATGATCAATCCCCTTACGTATATGTATTGCTGATGGTTTTGGTGTACAATCGGGATTCACAAATGTATTGGAATGATATGAAATTTTGATTTGGTTATTGAAGTAGTTTGAAGTAGTCTAAAACAAACAACTTGTTAGTTGTTACATAGTTTATATCATATTATCGTTTATGTTTTCAGTTCGTATCATTTAGGCTGGGCACAGTGGTGACCGAACTTGACCCATATTTTCAGCTGCCACGTCAGCTTTCTCCCTCCAGCGACCAGACATGACCCAAGTGCCACAGTCGATGACTGAGGGTTTTTTTTTAATCAAACGTACATGGGGTTTGTCTGCAAATAATCGGTCGTAAGAAAACCGATGGTTGTTTTTTCTCTTCCTCAACCTATGTTCAACCAATTTGCCACAAAGGGGACAACCGATCTTCAAATCGGTCGTTAGAAACACTCGACCGATTAAATCCGAGCCATTGTGCTCAGCCTTATGGTAGACATATGAAAACAGTGCAAGTTATAAAGATTAGAAAATGATGGAATTTTTTTGAAAGTGTTTACACTTTCTCATTTTATGACCAAATACGACTAGTCATGGCACATGATGTTTTTCAGATTTATCAGTCACGATGCACATGCTTTTATGGTCTTTAATCACATTTCCAGTTTTGGCTAAACAATGCATGCACTTGCATTTAAATCTTTTTCTAGTTTTAGAATGCCGCTATTGTAGGAAATTAAAATTAATCTATAATAATTTTAAAAGAGTGCATGCATTTATGAGAACGAAAAAACGTAACTATTTTCGTTAGAACATTGTATGAATTCAAGAAGAAAAATACTTGATATGTCTAACGATAAATCATAATTAATGCACCATCTGCTGAATTGGTTTCAAAACAAGTACAACTTGACAGTTTGCTAGAAAATAATCCTTTTTCCGTTTCAAAATATAAGTTAATTTTGATTTTTCAAAGTTTTTTTCTTTCAAACTTTGATTTTAATTTTTTTTAATATAATACTTGATTCAAAATATATATAAATGATTGATATATTTTTCATCAAACATTATATAACACGAAAAAAAAAAAATTAAAGTTAAAGTACTCAGAATAAAAAGACTTTAATAAGTTAAAATTAAATGAATTTATATATATTTTGAGACAGAAGGAGTATAATAATAATGTGTTAATTTGTTTTATAAAACCACTAACAAATCATCTATATGTAAGACCGTAAGATACATGACCTTTTCAAGAAGATGTTAAATGTTCAAATGTTCAATACTTACTAGCTACACATTTAGGTGCGGTAAGAGAAAAGTCGGAAATGGTCGAGAGATGTCTTGATTTGACCACATACATTTGAGTTAAAAATTCGTCATTCCAGGATAACTTGAACAGAAACAAAAAACCCTCGTCCATTTAACTTATACTAACTAATAAGATAAGTATACTTGTTAATTATTATTATTATTATTATTATTATTATGAATGTGAAATTCGACATTTTTTTAACAACAAAACTAACATAGTAAAATGAAGACATATATTATACTCATAAGAAGGAAAGAGTATACGAATACTATATGTAGAAAAATTATTGACACTATTTCTTTAAGACCTAAAAATGATAATTGTTGATAGTTATACATGTTTGACTGTTTATAATAATGCGTTTGAAACTAAATGCATGCACACGTACGGGAACATGTATTTTCCCAGTTTCATAGGTTCATCACTTCATCTCATGTACATATTTCACTTAATTACTTTAATTCAAATATCGATACGTATGATTTGGACCTTTACATAAAGCTCAATTCATTGTATCTTACAATCTTAATAGCATGCGAATATCCTTAGCGTTGTCATGTGGTATATATATTCTTTTTTGAACTAGTGGTATATATTCATATATCTATATGAAAATATTTCTATATGTGTACAAGTGGACTTAATTGTGGCATTATGCTTTTTTTATATTTCTTCATATTATATGCGAAACTGACTGCTCAATTCAGCTCACCGGCCAGTCACTACAACAAGATTGTAACATGTACACGTATCTTTTCATGCTTTTAGAAGGCGTGTAAAAAATGTCAAATCTTTCCCACTAATAATTTTATATGAGTTTGATACATTTATCATAGTGATAAATAATTATATATGATATTGTACCAAAATTGTATAATTTGTTCTTCTTTGTAAACAATTACGCCAATAGTATATGACATCTGTTTCATAACACCGATAGTCTTTGTCAGCACAAATACTAATTCTATGACATTTTACTTATATTTTTATATACGAACATCATCCATCTTCGGTCACGTTTTTATACCAGTCCAACATACACTAATTAACAAAAAAAAAACACTCAAAACCCTAAGCCGACCTTCATTCTTATCGTTAAATAATCTCCTCTCATGCTTCGATCTTGATATGAATTAAGATTAACACTAGTGGTTAATGAGTTAATTTTATGTCCTTGATTCTTTATGTGCGTTGTTTTCGTTAGGATTTAAAAGTCTGTTTTAGGGTTTTACTTAAATGGTTTCTAGGGTTTCTTTATTCTTAACTGATTGATCTATTACTGCTGGCGTGACTTATTGCATGCTACTTGTTAGTGATATCCCTAAATCGACATTAAGTCGGTTTGGTGGTACATGATACTTTCTACTAACCATAATACATATACATTTGACTACAACTTAACTTCCGTTGACTAACCAATCATACCGAGTTTCTCGACTTATAAAAGTTTTAGTCAAACTACTCAAATAGCATTTTCGTTATTTAATACTTAAAACCCGATTTTGAGGTGTAACAAAGGACGTGTGTAGTGTCCCATTTTGGGTTAAGCTTCATGATATTCTCATTATCGCTTTCATGGAAGATGGGTTGAGTGATATTTCAATCAAACTAGGTACCCCATTGATGTTAGACTCTTACACGTCCGCTATGCACATGGAGTCTTGGGGTAGGTCGAGTTATGCACGTGTCATGATTGAGTTAAGAGCTGATGTGGAGTTGAAACACTCCCTCGTGGTGGCGGTGCCAAAACTAGAGGGTGAGGGGTATACTATGCATATTATCCAATATCCAAGTTGAGTACGAGTTGACACCTGCTAGATCCTCAAGTTGTAAGTTATTTGGTCGTATTCTTATTGAATGTCCTAAGAAACTAATTATCTCGGATGTTATTAAGAACATGAAGCCGCCAGTGCCAAGGCAAGCTGTACTACAAAAGAATCCAAACACGCTTGTACCAAGCCATGGCTTGGCTTGGCTTGGCAAGAATATGTGAATTGCATTCATATCCACTAAACAAGGTAATTATATTCCACTTACACGCTTAAACCATCGATCATAAATGCAAAAACAACCGCAAATCAACGTGTAAAAGGTAAATACATTAGCTATAAGGGCAAATAACAAAAAAAGGTAATATACTTGCCATAATTTCATTGAATGGGTAGTGAACTATTTTTTTTTTTTATTTTGAAGGTAATTTTCTTTCAAAATCATCATCTTTAGGATATTTTGTAAAAATTTTGGACAATTTTACCCCTCATAGCTAATACAAAATTTTTTTCCCGAAGGGCAAAATTGTCCAAAAATTTTACAAAATACCCTAAAGATGATGAATTTGAAAGAAAATTACCCTCAAAATGAAAAAAAATAGTTCACTACTCATTCGATAAATTTGTGGCAAATATATTACCTTTTAATATCATTTGTCCTAGCTATAATTACCCATCCGACTTCAACCACAAAAACATCATTAAGCATGCTAATTATACTTTAAAGTTTAAACAAGATGCTGATGAACAATTTTTAACGGACGACTAATTAACATACTTAATTTATCCCATCTAACACATCGATAATTCTCAGTACTCTTTATTCGTCGTATTATGTACATGTAGTCGACTTCCAGTTCCATCGGATCGTTTCTTAATCCTGAGCCTTATGCATGTTTCGATAAACATCCTGCAAATTAATAGTCGTATTCGTATCATTAGACTTCATGAATCATGATGTAATCGGTTACGTAAGTAAGCAACTCATGATGATCTGTCTAGCATTGGTGGTGAAGCCAGGACCATAAATGGCCAGATACACAATTTTTTTTGAGTTATAATATATGAGAAAAGATGAAGAAAAAACTACGATCCGTAAATGTTTGAGTTTAATAAAATTTAAGTTTACTGTTCAGTTACTGGTCGTCTACTGACAAAATGCTAGAAACACAGTTGCATGTTTTGGATGCAGCGCATTTAAATAAATTTGGTATTCTTCTACTTAAGTTAGCACTACGAAACAAAATTTCATCGGTGTTCCAAAACCCATACTACGAAACAAAATTTCATCGGTGTTCCAAGACCCTTACTTCTGCCCGTGTCTAATATGTCATGCATTCGTTCCAAGACAAAATATCCTAATAGCACATTTAAGTTTTCATCGTTACTGAATATATATTAATAGCCAGAAAAACTCATTAGGTGAAATGGTTATTCGAGAACATCCAACGTAGGTACAATTAATTTAATTTGTCAATTTAGTCTCATATTCAACTAGATTGATCCTTTGTCGCAACTCGCAACAAGCTAGCAATAATGCTCTTAAAAACTTGTAAGCAAGAACAATATGAGTGAATTGACGTTAAAGCCACTATCAATCATCTTCATGCCCAGAAATACCTTTCTCAATTTCATACATTTTCATAGAACACAAATTACTTTATTATAGACTTGTTTGGCGTCAAATGTTTGGCGAAATTAGATTTTTATCATGCTCAACATAATATCTGTCACATGTCTTAGCCGAGACTCGAACTTTTTTCTTAAAACAACAAATATACCATATATCATAGAAAAGCCTTTAGCGAGAAGCTATAAGGATACAACTCGAATAAACGCAGACATGGAAAACAAGCTAAGGCCGGAGTCAGTGAGGAACTTAAAACCTCTTAAATTATTGATATGTCACTCGTGTACCGCCAGACTGAGGCTCTAAATTTATTCATTTCAGTTTTAACATACCTATACTATAGTTTACACTTGAAAGGCAATACAAATGCAAACGCTTAGGCCGAAGGCTTGTACTAAAACTTTAGTTTGACACCTAAAGTAAAGATACTACATTAACTTGTGTACTGCATTAACTTGTACATGCACAAGTTGCGGTATGTACAGAGATGGCAAAATAGGCGGGTCGGGTGGGCTCGGGCAACGGGGCAAACGGGCTCGGGTCCTAGCAGGCACGGGTCAGACGGACAAAGTTGAAACATGGGTCAAACGGGTACGGGACAAATGAGCGACCTTAAAATTTGAATGTCGTTTAAAAAAGAAAGATCTAATGTTCATTTATTAACCATAACTAATAAATCAAATTTTATCACTAAATTTACGGTAAAAAAAAGTTAAAAAAATTAAAACGAGCAAAAAATTCTATGTATTTATAAATACGCTTTACAAAGTAAAAACATTGATTAAACAAAAAAGAAAGCTAAAACAAAATATAAACAATAAACTATATCAGAAAAAAGGAAATCATTATGATGATTTTACCGTCAAAGTGAATTAGTTGGAGTCTAATCAAATTATTAATAGAGTCTACTATTATTTCTGCCTAGTTAGACCCATTGAGAATGTCTATACTGCCCAAACAAACCCCTCAACTTTTGGAAAGTTATACACATTAGCCCAACTTTTTAATTTGCATATGGGCAGATTTATGTACAAGTTATGCCATTGTTGTCCACAAGGTATGCCATGGTTGTCTCTACTTATATTTTTTAATGCTAATATATTTCACTTTTTAAGGAAACATAAAAAATATACTACATTACAAATGGATATACATGTCTATATATATACGTACGTACGTACGTAAAATTGATTTGGTTTATCTCAAGTCTTATCTAGTAGCTAGGTTAAGGATTTGAACGGCTAGAAAGTTTGGAAAAGTGAGATTGAGACTGTTTGTCAATGGGAAGGTTGAGAACAAAAAACAATGATTATTATAAAGAGAATAATAAAAAGTTTGAAAATGAAGATATATGAAACTTACAGCCAAGGGATGTCTCCTACTAGCATCCAATCCCCATCTTTGTCTTCATATATTGCTACGTATTCACTACTTTCACTTTCATCCTTCATTGCTTCACCTACATTTTTCAATCATTTCCTGTTATGTTATTCACTTTTTTAATTAAGCTAATCAAACCAAAACACATCTTATATCTTGTTAATTAGTAGTAAATAAATCTTATGACTTTGTTTATTAATAATAAATTAATTTATGTTACGTGCAAATAATTCTGAAATGGTCACATTAATTTTCTGAAAAGCAAGTGTTTTACCTAGTTTGAATCTGTGTGGCTATAAGTTCAAACTATGTGGATTAGTGGGCCAAAAGTTTAGAAAACATGACTAAAAAAAGATTAATTCTTTTTTTGCATGCTTAGGGAGTACCTACATATTTCAATCATTTCCTATTTTTATTCACCTTTTTAAACCAATCAAATCAAAATACATCTTATATGTTGTTAATTAGCAGTAAACAAATCTTATGACTTTGTTTACTAATAGTACTGTAATAGATTAATTCCTATTTTTGCAGGCTTAGGGCCAGTTTATTCATCATGTAGCATGAACGAGTCTTGAACCCTTTTATTTTGAAACGTTTGTTTTAGCAGACCCTTTTTGCTAATGGACGGAACTAGCTAGCTAAGGGGTCCTATGATGTCACGGGACCCTGGTAGAAATTTTTTTGTAGTGCTAATTATCGTGAAAAATACCAAATTTTTCGAAATGCATCCAGTCCTAATAGATTATGTTTCTAGCTATTGCTTATTTAGTCCATCAATAAGTGAATATTGAAAGCAAATTTTACTAAACTTGGTCACAGTTAAGAAAAAAATTGTGACCCGGTGATCACCTTTAACTCTGGTTGCGTCCATGCTAATGTTAGTTAAGGGGAAATAGTTCAAAAAGATCACCATTAAGCTAGGTTTCACAATGATGGTGAAACTACTTTAGCAAGCCATAGTCAATTTCATAAAGATAAAGAGATAGATGCATCCATACATGGGTGACATGAAATGATCATACTTATTACACTATCATGGTATTTCTCATAACTTTAACAAATACTCTTATGTGTTTCGTTATTTTAGGTAAATGCCTTGTGAGGAACATGTATGGCCGGGTTAAAAACACCATCATCAATGTGAAGCAAGAAATGATACATAACTAACACCTACAAATTACTGTTATCCGAATTTAGTGATTGTAACTAGGGTTGAGAAACAATTAATTCTAATAAAATGTTTGTATTATATGGTCTTCCGAAAGAAACAATGTATATGTCTTTTAGACCTAAAGAAATATGAAATAGTACATACCAATTCCATAACAATTAAAGAGCTTCTCAAGAGCCATGCCAAGATCCGAATACCCTTTACAACAACTCAAATCGACCTTACGAAGAATCGGTGCACCATCCATGCTAACTTTCACGTACATTTTGGTCACGTCGTGAACACTTTTCTTCCTATACAAACACACGGGTGGCCACCCTACTGCCAAGTCCGTATTTTGATTATTTCCTCCACCATCACCACCACCACGAGAAAACAATTTCTTCTCACTTTTCTCACCGCCCGGTAGTCCTAGCCTAAGTTCAGTTATCTCGAGCCCTAGCCCTTGTGGTCCCATAATTTTCTCTTAGGGTTTTATTCTCCTTTTTTTTAGGTTATTTTGAAGTACCAAGGGTATACTAAGTTATATTTTGTTGTAGGTAGTGCTTATATATACACAAACATATAACGACGACATGTAAAAAGCAAAAATGGGTCAATCATGTTAGTGGTCGGTCACATGAAGTTAAAGGTGGGGATGCACTTATACTAAATTGCAACCAACAACACATTAACACTAATTAAAGGCCGGCATATATAGAATCATAAAGGTCTCGTAGGGTGTGCAATAAGTGATGTCACACATTAACCTTCACTTAAAAGGGATCACATTTTTATTAGTGTTGCATATAAATACGTGTAATATATATTAAATATATATGAGTCATATAATTCAAGTTTATATGTAATTTTTTTTTTTAGTTTACAAATGTAATAGATCCTATTTGTTGTTATTGCCTACAGCCATCGAAAACCATGAGACGGCGCCGTTTACAGTTGAGATATTAGGCAAGATAGAACGTACTAATGGTTTCTTGTTGATCTTTGGTATAGTGTCTTGCATTTGTGGCCGTTGGATTGATTGATGTAGTTTATTTTAGTGTAGACAAACCATGTGAGCTCTGCCTTCTCATACACGAAGCTTTTCATGACCAAATACTGTAACCATTTACTCGCGCAATCATAAACTAATAAGAATTAAAATTTGTAAGTAGTTTTATAAATTGCATGCATGCATTCTTTGTTTCAAAATGCTTGTTATATATTTGCATATCTTGTAAATCATGTGATATAGCCAGATAGGAACAATACGGCATTTTTATAGAGAATATATACGTATCATGGGAAACTTAAGATGAGTTTGTCGCAATGTCGTGTAAATATGTTAGCCTCGAGGCACATCGATCAATTGTTTCGATGGTCTGTCATTTCATTATTATAGCTCTTAAGATTCTTTAAAGTATTGCAACTCTTGTACTTGTAACTCCTTTTTATATAGGGATCCTTCAAATTAAACTTTGCTTTGATGGGATATTGACATTCTCAACGTGGTCATCCTAGGAGATCTTGTTGCCGTTGATGATTTGAGGAGATGGATGAAGTAGGTAACGAAAGGATGCTTAATTTGGCTCGACACACTAACTAGAGTCTGGAGTGGGTTTTGTGAGCGCGCACATGAAAGAATAACGCAAATTGTATAATTAAGCACGTGATGAAATCGAGCTAATTAATTACCATTAAGAGTGAACTTAAGCAACTATTTTATTCAGTAATATCTTATGCTAAGGGGGTGGCAACGTAACTCGGCATGGCTAGGCGAGGCTTGGCATCAACAATGTCATCTTCTCGGCATGGCCTTTTCGGCATGCAATTCGGTAACAATTACCGAGTCGGTAACACTTGAAGCATTTAATACTTTGGAACGTTGGAGGCGTTAATTGGTCAATTAAAATGAAAAAAGGTTTAGGCATGCTTGGGCATGACATTGCCACTAAAAACCCAACTTTAGGCATGTTTAAGCAAAAAATGTGTTGCATGCTTTTTATTGTTCAATTAAAATGAAACTCTATAAACTTTTAGGCAACGTTGACACCCCTAATAGTTAAGGACCACGTCTACTTTTTTTCTTTGAATTTAAACAAAGTTAGTCGCTGATTAATGATTGGAAATAATCATTTGGTCCATATTATCAATAGCACAACGATTTTTCCATTGAATAACAATGAAATAATTTTATTAAACATTACTCCCTCCGTCTCAAATTTATTGTCCACATTTCCTTTTTGGGATGTCTCAAAAAAATTGTCCACTTTCCTTTTTAAGTAAAAACTAGAGAATATTTTAAGAGTATATTCTCATTTAGTGGTTGAGATTTATAGATGTCCCATTTTTATTAAATTTTGTAATTTCTCTCTCATGACAATTAATTTGAGACGGAGGGAGTAATAAAGTAAGCAGTACGGACGTACATTAAGCTAGAAAGTTATGATTGAAGCGTTGAAGAGGGTAAATACAACAGGAAATGTAAAACAAAAAACAATGATTTATTATAGGAAGAAAACAAAAGCAAATATGCTTGTCATCTACGTATGACGTTATATGTCGTGCAGCTTATAATGTTGTCTTTGCAACTCGACAACTTCATAAGAAGAAAGAAAGAATTTGTAAACAAATATGTCGATATGGTTATTTTCTTAATAATTAATTTGAATATCTTGAATACGATCTACACCTAAGGGGAGTAGTGTGTATCAATAGGTGGATAATAAAAATTTTACTCTGGTTTTCATGTGAAGTCGTTAAGTCCTTGAAAGTCTAATATTTTTAATAATTGCATCATGTTGCAGAAAACATCGAAAGAACCATGATAACTTGGTATTAGATGAAAACTATTTACCGTAAAATTTATAATATTTACACTAGGTGCCACAAATTTTGGGAGGCCGGGACCCTCCCCTTCCCCTATATAGTTCCGCCAATACGGAAAACAATCATGTATACGATTTCACAAAAGGTTTAAATAGGCAGGATTGGTTCCAACTACATTCACCTTGTGCATCGTCTTTCTAAGTGCTGACTGACCATTTCTTAAAGACATAGAATCACACGATAAGTATCACCCGATCACTATTTTCACAAAACTCTCTTTAAACAGTCAATTAAACGTCTGCAATGAACATTCGATACCACTGAGTCAATGTCTTAGTGCCTCGGTGGTAAAAATCATGCACTATATGAGTATAAGCGTACGTGTAACTTAAATACTTCTCAAAGGGTTTGAACTAAATTACTCGATAAATTTCTACTAGCTTGTTTTCTTTCTTTCAAATGTGTTCTATTTCTTTCAAAATTTATGTTCTATTTCTTTCAAAGATGTTAGAAACATTTACCACCTTTTTTATTTCATGAATTTATTTTGATTTACATAGAGTTAGAAGGCAAACGAGCAACAAGTTGCACCGCTAGCCGTTTTTGGATTGCACAACTAATTCTCTTAAAAAAAACATTTGTGGATCTAGGTGTCATAACATTACTATGCATAACACGTTGAACTATGTTGAGAATCTCTACTGCCTCAGGTATAAGAAAACCAAAAGTATCAAACGCGAAAGGAATAAAAACATGTTTATTATGTAACACCCCCAAAATACCGCAGCGGAAGACTGTGTCACTGGGGTGCTACTTCATAATACAAAGTACAAGTTATAGAAAACGACCTCTAAATGAGACGTTTTGAAAAGTTACCATTCGATTAATGAATCTCATGTTTGTAACTTTGATACCAATCTATAACACCCCCAAAATATCGCAGCGGAAGACTGTGTCACTTGGGGTGCTACTTCATAATACAAAGTACAAGTTATAGAAAACGACCTCTAAATGAGATGTTTTGAAAAGTTACCATTCGATTAATGAATTCAAAGTTAAAAAAATAAGATTCCAAAGTATGATAAAATGTATACAAAATGTTTTGAATGGTAAATAATAAAAGCGTAAGTCTTCAGAATATGCTTGACTCTATGTTCCACGCACTAGCTATCGCCTTACTAACCTGAGATAAACATGCTAAAGTGTCAACACAATGGTTAATGAGTTCATAGAGTTTGTCTTAAAACAGTTGAAAAGACTTTAAAGTATGTTCACACAGCAAAGGTATTGTTAATCCACTCAGTTGCAAGTCCCGTCCATAACAACACTTGCAACCTGTGTGTTCACAACCCACTGCTAAATATATAGTATGATTAAGACATGTATAAGTTCATCACAACAATTAAGCAATTAGTCGTGAGTCTCTACTTCATCTTCGAAGACCTCACTTGGGAGCCAATTCCCAAAGACAACTGGGAGCCAATTCCCAGAGACAACTGGGAGCCAATTCCCAAAGATAACTACTAGCCACTAAATAGAATAACGCAATTAAGTATAACACATTCATGTATGTATGCAATCAAGTATAAATGTTTTGAGTATTTATACAAGTAAGCAAGTAGTTGAGCATGTATCTCCCCCAAAGAGTTAAAACAAGTATAAAAAGAGTAGGGGCTATGACTCACCTTGAACTAACGATATATTTCAATGTATAATGGAATCAACGGATAAGCCGGGAAGTCTCTACGCGCAACCTAGAATATGATGATATGTCTTAGGTTTGGAGTAATGTCTAAGAATATGAAGAATTACCTATATATGTCTTGCATAATGTTCATGATGTAGTACTTAGTATATAGCGTAAGCCTTTGAATAAAAGTGGTTTATGAAACATGTATAGTTTGTATATCTCTTACTACCGTTCGCGCCGTAATAATTCAGAGGTCATGTAGTAAACGTTCGAATCTAGTATGAAACTAGGACACTAAACCTATGCTTGCAAACCCTTCACCACAACTCTTGAAACCCTTGCTAGCCTTGATATAGACCTTGTGAAAACCTTATTAACTCAGCCCCTAATCACCTTGTGTAGCTCCTAATTCAACCATGGAATCACCAAACAAACTCTTGATTCATGTAGAGACTAACTATGCCTTCAACTTTGGTATGTAACTTATAACTTAGAAATCAAAGGATCATGGTTTATGAATTTGTTGTTGAGTGTTTGGAATGAAGAGAAAGGAAGAGGATGAGCTTGCTATTTATAGTGAAGATGAGGAGGTTAGGAAAGCTCCTAGGAAGGTGCCTAAACTTGGTGACCAAGTTTTACTTGGAGCCTAAGTTTACTTAAACATGTATAAGTCTTCTTTTATAAGTTTCCTAGTCTTATCTAGATGACACATATACAAACACCCCATGTGGTCTAAAATTTCGTTCAGGGTCTTATCTAGGATGACTAGATGAAGTTTTGATGTTATCTTGCTTTTACGGAGTGAGTTTTGGTCCCGGTAATCGCTAACGGTAAGTCGTTAAGTCATGAAACTTAAAATCGGGTATCCTAAAAATATGAAACTTATAAATATGTTAGAACTTATTAATATAACCTATATTAGCATATTTAATGAGTGGAAAGTTCTATCGGGTTGCTTAAATGCTGCTAAAACTGGAAACACGGGTCTAAAACACGTAATACGCGTAAAACACTGAACTGGAAAACGTAAAATTCCAAAACTTTTGGAATTGTCGTAAAATGAGAGAAAATCATATTTCTATTGTTTATAATGTTTTATGGACATATCGGGATGCTGGAATAACGTTTAAACTTAAAAGTAAATCTCGGACACGGTTTTGTGATTTTTGCAGAAATGATCTGACGAGTGTCAAATTCTCGGATTATCATTAAAATAGTTTAACTTACGAGAATATGAAATAAAAATTTTGGGAGTGAATAGTGAAAGTGAATAGTAAAAAGTGAAAAAATGAATAGTAATCCGAAAATGCGAGTTGTTACATATTATTCAATGCACGCTTTCTCATATTTTACCACTTTGTACGAGGCGGCTTTCAAAGCAGCATGTCCCACTGTAAAACCCCGGATACTCAAACCCATGAGAGGAGAAACCCTGGTTAGATCCACACATGCATGTTTCCCTACAACTCATCCAAAAACCAGAATGTCTGCCGGTCTGAGTGTGGATTTTCCATCGAACGAGTCAGTCAAAAAGTTCACAGGTGCTTCTTTCTTGGCAGAGATCCTGACATGCCTACATACGTCAAAAAGGAGATCCCTAACCATATCGTGTCTGTACTTGAACCCCGGACTCTTTGCCATGAACCGCATGTTCCCCGAATGAATCCAAGCATGCCTTGCGACAAACTGGGCATATCTCATCAACCGAAAATAAAAGAATCATAAAGCGATATTTATAGATAGTACGATATTTTACCGATGACATATGTTGACCTAGCCCGTCTATGAGGATAGCTAGATTAGAATCTTGGGCATGTGGTGCCCGTAGACACTCAAAAACTGCTTTCTGTCTCAAAGTCATGTCGAAGTGGACTTCCATATCCTTGATCATTTTACTAAAAAGTGTACTCGCCAATGTTTGTTAGGGTTTAGAGGGGGCACTGTCCTTATTAATAAAACCACTAAAATCAAAGTTTGAAATATCATGAAGATAATCCAGAGCACAAAAATAATTATCAACCATACCACATATGTCACTATCCCATACAATGTGATCTTGTAACACCCAAGAATGGCCTCTCGAGGCCACAAAAGCATAAGAGATAATATACTAGTTCTCATTTCTCAATACCATTTGAAAACTATTATAAGTTATACATTAAAAACTAAATAAATAAAAATAATAATAATAATAATAATTTTTCAGGGTTCAAATTAGAAGTTAGAATCTGTTCCTCAAAACCAAAGTGGCATTTCATCTATTCATTTAGGCCTCACTGGTGCTATCTTTAACACTACCACTTCAAAATAACCCCTCTATCATAACATAAAACAAACTCTTCACTTGAGCCATACCAACACCTAATTTTATTTTCTTTTTCATTTTTCAAACAAACTAAATTAATTTAATTCAGATAAAATTACAATACAATACGAAAAAAAAACATACGAAAAGAAAAGAAAAAAAAAAACTTACGAAACTTAAAATTGCATTCATTTATTTAAAAATAAAAGTTATAATATGAAATTTAAAATACAATCATCCTAATTGTATTTTTCATGTAGCCAAATAAAAAAACTTAGCATTGATTTGTTCTTGTATTTTTTTTGCTTTTCTAAAAAGAGCATTATGCATCTCGTAATTTTTCAAAGATTCTTCGTTTAAAAAAGTCTCTATTTGAGTACGGTTTTCTGGCGGAATGTCATTGTATTTCTCGTATACTTGTGATAAGGATTTATTTGATACCTTTTTAAGGGGCCATTTAAGCCAAAAATCGAGTAAATGTGATCAAATATTGCCTCAAATCATTTCTTTTTGTATTTTAGGTATTTGGAATGAGAATTATAGAAAACGACACTTTTGAAACATATTTGGACAAAAAAGTGAAGAAAACGACGAAGTCGTGAAAAACCGTCAGAAAAGGAGGCCTAACCGTCTTGGCGGCGACTTACACAAGACGAAACCCTAAACACGGCGAGCTGACGGCGTCACGACCTATAAGGTGACGCCGTCAGCTTTGTAAATCTATATATAGTTTCGCAATTTTTCTTTAGTAAGGGTAACACTTAGGAAGAGCAAACCCTAAACGATTTCAGAGTTCTCGTGAGGTTTTTTCAGCCTTTTTCATTCATGTTTAATTGAAGATAAATTATTCGTTTAATCATTCAATATGTCTGTGTTATTTGATTATTTGTTTATCTTTTCTTCACTCTAACATGCTAGCTTAAGTTTATTTGTGTTTGCTTAGATCTAATAAAACCTAGTTATTAATTATTGATTTGTTGTCTATTGTTTATTTGATTGCCTCGTGTTAGACTAAGAAAACTGGCTGACCTCTTATATGTAACTAGCTTGAACGTCTTAGACAACACAACCGTAGAGTGCACTATTGGTTTTTCTCGTTGTATTTATTGCGTGAATTGCGGCTTGTTGATCTTAGAACACTTAATAGGCTGTAAGGGTTTTGGAGGAGACTAATATTATTAGAGTTGGGGACTTTGGAACCTCCCTACGACCAATATTAAGGAATACAACGCTTCAACTAAAACAAGAATGTGACAATTCAACGAATTAATAGGAGATAACTAGAGAATAATTAAGTCTAAGTAAACACCTTTGTCCTACCATAAGAGTTACCAACAAATTTACTTTTTCTTGTCATTAGTTTAATTTTAGTTTTATAAAATTAGTTTTTTGGTTAGTTGATTAACAACTAATTTCGCCCAGTCCTTCAAAACCAAGATTTTAATTTGCTTTCTAAAAAAATATAAAAACACAAAAAGAATCATCCCTCACCTTTAGATTTATCTCGACATAAACTTTAACCTAATGATATTATTCCCCTAGAGAACGATCGATCCCCCCGGATTTACCTATACTACACTACAATGGTTAGGTACACTGCCTGCAGGATTGCAAAACTTCTTGAGATCCCTTGAGAAGTAAAACCTTTTACGAGGTCTTGCAAATCCCGCATCAACTTGTCTCAGTTCATCTTTAGTTTCGCATGCCTTGTCAAATTGCATGGCTAAGTCGATTAACGCTAGCTGACGAACGATGTCCTCCTCAATCAGTTTATCAGCTAAAGCTATGATTTCGTCAATGGTATGTGGAAGTGAACAAGCCATATCAGATTTTTTGTAGGGATTAAGTGTGAAAATTTTAGGTAAAATTTGGTGTTATTTATTGTGTAAAAGTGTGTTTATTTAAAAAAAAAATAAATAAACAAATAAATAAATTCAAAATCAAACGTTTATAAAATGGTAACCTGCAAAAATTGTTTCTATCTTTTGTGCTTCGTTTCCCCATCGAGCTGCCAACCGGCGAGAAGTGGCGAGGGTGGGGTGTCGCAGCGAGAAGTGGCGGGATGCACGTCTGAATGATGAGCTTTACCAAATCACAATACCGTTTGCTTTGACGGCTATCTTAAAAAAAAAAAAAAAAAAAAAAAAAAAAAAAAAAAAAAAAAAAAAAAAAAAGAAAAAAAACCCTAAGCTTTGAGGGAAAAAGTGTGAAGAATTGAACAGAAGGATTAAAACACGTGACCTATTCCCTAAATTGGTACTTGTCTGTTAGCCTGTATTATGCATTATGTTTTTGTATTGGGCTCAAGCCCGTCTCTAAAATTATCCATGTAACATTATATATTGTATCCTGTGATTATTGATGAGCATGAATCGTTTCCCCACTTACATGGTATCATGCCAAACCATCGATCCAAAACAAACCCTAAAAACAGTCATCTCTCTTGTTTGTGTTGGTGATTCATGCTAGGTCACAATCCACAGATATACGAATCACTCCATTAACCGGTTGGAACCACTCTTCCATTTTTCATTTGTTGAAATAGTATCACAAAAACAATCCAGAGCACATAAATAATCATCATCCATGCCGCATATGTCACTGTCCCATAAAATGTGGTCTTGTAGCACCCAAAAACGGGCCCTTGAGGCCACAAAAGCATAAGAGATAATATACTAGTTCTCATTTCTCAATACCATTTAAAAACTATTATAAGGTATACATAAAAAAATAAAAATAAATAAACCATTAATTATTTTTAAGGGTTCAAATGCTATCTCATTTTAACACTATCACTTCAAAATGTTTTGCGGTATATATTCAAAATTAGTTATGTAATAATCGAAAACTTAGAGCAAAAGGTGTCGTGAAGCACCTCATCTCTTCATTTGGGCCTCATCAATGCTATCTCATTTTAACACTATCACTTCAAAATACTCCCTCTTGTTAGTCGTACGTATTATAGTTAGTATTTGAGTCCATGTATTATTCATATGGGCTAAGGCCCGAGTCTAGAATAGTCGGTGTATTGGTATTTATATACCAAACGTTTCATGAATAATAAACAACGATTCACTCATAACCTTCATGGTATCACAGCCTGGTATACACCGATCCTAATCTAAACCCTAATTTTTTTTTCTTCTTTAAGTTTAGTCGACTGTTGGCTCTTGTTTGATAGCCAGTCGCCTGGTATTTCCAAAGTCGATCGTTGGTTTTATTGTTTGATAACCAGTCGACAGGTTGCTTGTTTCATTGGTGGTTCTCTTTCTTTTGTTTTTGGTGTTTCTGATTTGCTATTGTTCCATTCAAAGCCTTCACGTTACTGTTTGCACTACATATACTACGCCCTAAGCCCTACCCTACCTTTAAACCAAGTTACTGTTTCTTTAAACCAAGGTATTGTTTCATTCAACCAAGGTACTGTTTCATTAAAAGCCTTCCACGTTACTGTTCATCTCCAGTATCTTCCATTAACCAGTCAACTATTGTTGTTGGTGTATGTTTGCTTTGTTTCGTGCTTCTGCTAACAACCAGTCCACTGCTGCTCTTGGTGTTTCTTTGTTATCTACAGTTACTGTTTTATTAAATCTTACCCTACCCTACCACGCTACTGTTCTTTAACCCTAACCCTAGCTCACGTTTTTGTACCCCTCACCATCTTTTTATCTTAAACTCCAACATACAACAGTCATTATGACAGGAAGCAATCCCCCACCACCAGCTATCCTTCTTTCAGACAAACTTATGACTATCAATAACATTCCCACTCTTGTTCCGGTCAAGTTGGATGTTGAAGAGATGAACTACTCCTCGTGGACTTACTTTATGAAGCATATTTGCAAAGGGAAATCCATCTTGGATCATCTTTTGGGCAAATCTCCGAATGATGCAACCTCAAGTACTCCCGATGCCAAATGGTTGAAGATTGACACTATTGTTCTTTCTTGGATCTTTATTACTTTGTCTCAAACGCTTCAACAACGCCTTGTTAATGCGGATCCTCAAACGGCCAAGGAGGCATGGGACATGCTTGCTTCAATTTTCAATGACAATAAGCGCTCTCGCTCTATTGCATTGAAGGCCGAACTACGTGCTCTTAAACTTGGGGATTTAAGCATTGATGCCTACTTTCGGAAGATTGAAAACATGGCACCTATATTATCCAGTTTGGGTTCTCCCATTAGCGATGATGACATTGTTACTTTTGCCTTGGAAAGGTTGCCCGCGAAGTATGATAGTGTTTCAACTATCATTGCTCATCGTGAAGTTTTCTCGGATCTTAAAACGGTTTGGTCCATGCTTACAACGGAGGAGATGCGTTTAAAGACTCTGATGAGGCGAAAAATGATCCGTTTTTAGGGGGTCATTTAAGCCCGAATCCGACTTTATTTGATCAAATATTGCCCTAAATCGTTCCTTTTGTGATTTTAGGTGTTTGGAGAGTGAATTCTGGAAAAGAGGCTATTTTGGACGTTTTTGGAGCATAAAGTGAAGAAAACGGCAAAGTACCAAAAATCCAAGCTGAAAATACAAGGTGACGGCGTCAAGACCAAAAGCTTGACGGCGTCAGACATGAAGAATTAAATATCGAAGGTGGTGACGGCGTCAGATGGATAGGTGACGGCGTCAAAGTGGCCAAGAATAAAATACCGAAAGTGGTGACGGCGTCACATAGGCCGTCACAAGAGGATCTAGGGCGTCCGAGGAAGTATATGGCGGCGAGGTGACGGCGTCAGATTTAACTCTTGACACCGTCAGAACGATTTTCCTATATATAGTTTTCTAGTTTTTTCATTAAAAAGAGAGAAGTTTTGGTGAAACCCTAAAGACGATTTTGGTGCCTCTTTTACAGGTTCTTCAAGGGTTCCAAACCCTTGAGACCTTGCATTGTAATTGAGATAAGTGTACTTTCAATTCAATCAATATGTCTATGTGTTGGTTGTTTATCTTTTGTTCTTGTCTCAATTCTACTATGCTAGGCTAGATCTCTCTTGTGTTTGCTTAGATCTAATGAAACCTAGATGTTGATTATGTGTTGATTACTTGTCTATTCTTGTTTTGAATGAATGATTTATATGTTAGGCTTAAGAAAACTGTCAGATCTCCAAATGGTAACATGCTTGAACATCTTAAGAAACATGAACCGAGGCGTACTAGGTCTTTATTGGTTGTATTTAATGCATGAGCCACTGTTTACAATCCCTATAGTTGTGCTGGGTCATGGTGTAGGAGGAGATAAGAGCTCATAGAGTTGGGGAGTTATGTATGCCACTCCACGAATGGTATTAAGGAATACAACCCGTCATTCATACAAGTGTAACAAGTAATTAACATGTAAAAGATATCTAGGGAGTAATGAAGTCTAGGTAAACACAATTTCTCCAATTACTGCTCACAACCTTAGTATAATTAGTTTGTTTTCATTTTTATTATTTTATTTTGATTGCATCTTAGCTTTGGGTTAGTTGAATAGCAACTAATTCCGCCCACTCTTCCAAAACCCGAGATTTTAATTGCTTTCATAAAAATATAAAAATACAAAAATAATCATCTCTCACCTTTAGAACTATTAATTAGGTTTTCTAATCCTAGCGACACTATTCCTAAGCTGAACGATCAATCCCCCGGTACTTGTCACTATACTATACTACAACGATCAGGTACACTGCCTGGTGGGGGTTGTAAGCCTCGCGAGATCCCTCGAGAGGTAAAGCAAGGTGCGATTCCCACGCATCAAGTTTTTGGCGCCGCAGCCCGGGGAATAGTTATTGTCTAGGTTAGGATTTCTTTTTATTAGGTCTACTTGCTAGATTCCTTTCTAGTAAGATTTTTATTTTTATTTTTAGGTCTTCTTTAGTCTATCTCATTTCTTTGTGCCTTTGTTAGTAAATTAACCCCATTGACTATTCCGTTGACCATTATGGAGTACGCGAAACCACCATACCACCAACCAAAAAGGCCATTCTACCCTGTTGACATCTCGAATTTCAAACAATATCGAGATGAACCCATATATGATGCATGGGCTCGTTTTAAAATTTTACTTCGAAAATTCCCTCATCATAGTTTCTCTTTATCATCCATAACCGAAACCTTTTACTATCGTGTCAGCCAATGTGACCAAATGCGCATCGATGATTTTGCCGATGGGGGCCCTAGGGAATTAAATGATGAAGAAGCGTGGGATACCATAGAAAACTGTGCCCAATATTATTATAGAGTAGACAACCCAACAAAGAACATCACAAATCAATCAAAAACAAGTTTGATGGAGCAAACAGGAAGTTTGTTGGGGGATGAATATACTCATGTTGAGATACCTAGTTGGATGGCACCTAATATCATAGTACAAAACAAACATATAGGTAATCTAGGTACAATGGAGGATGAGGTGGATAATCCAAGCCCACAAAGTACCCCGCAAGTCCTACTATCATTTGAGGCACATACACCGCCCGTGACTTACCCGGAAGAAGTAGAAGAGACTATAGGAGCCCCAATAGAGGTAGAACCCTTGTACCAAACACCACTAGAGGATATAGGTTTGAATACTTGTAGTGATAACCTTACTCTTAGTTCTAGGGAATTACCTAGTGTTGATGAACCGGGACCTCAATCTTCACACAACTTTCCATCCTTAGATATACATCTAGGAGACAAAAGAGGAACCGACCCACCCATCAACCGATATTATCCGGGTAGTTTTAGGATGAAGGAAGCCATTCACTCACCCCCTTCACCTCACGTGGCATATTCACACCCTAAGGGTGTGTATCGCTACTTTCACCCACACTTAATCCTAAGTGTAGGGAGAACCTCCCCTATTTCCATTAAATAAGAGTAGAGTCAGGCTCGTGACTCGAACAAAAACAAGCGCTTCTTGGGAGGCAACCCATGTTTTGTGTGTTTTTATTTGTTTGTTTGTTTGTTTGTTTGATTTTATTTGTTTCCGTATGCATGTTTTATTTTTATTGTTTGTGGCTCATGTTTCAAAGTAAATTGTGAAAATGCTTTATTTTGTT
Source organism: Artemisia argyi (assembly GCA_030686995.1). Taxonomy (NCBI): domain Eukaryota; kingdom Viridiplantae; phylum Streptophyta; class Magnoliopsida; order Asterales; family Asteraceae; genus Artemisia; species Artemisia argyi. Next base: position 16,413,461 of record CM060689.1, on the reverse strand, counting down.
TTTAACTTCGTCTTAATTGCATATAAAGGTATTTTGCATAAGATAAGTGTAAGGGAGATCCAAATTTGTTTATAAGAACGAAATTGAGCATGAACTACAACAATATTAAATGGACATGTGTATTAGTACTTGTTAGAGTCAAATGCTTGTATCGAGTCGTAATGATGTTTTGCAGGATTTTCCAGGAAGTAGGACAAAGTTTTTCCAGAAATTTTCCGGAAACTTAACACAAGGATTTCTGCAGGTTCATTCTGACGGCGTCAGGGCATTGCTCTTGACGGCGTCAGGAGTTAAAATCTGGAAATTTTACCGGTTTTGTTTTTCTAACGGAGTCTTATGGTTTTTGTGAATTATTAAGTTTTATAATCTCCAGGAAATCTGCAAACTTCATTCCACAAGCATTATATCTTACTTTGTTTTCTAGGATTTAGTAACCCATATAGGATGCCGCCGATTTTACGCGAGGTTGTCTTGTCTATTTTGTCAGGATTTACAGGTTATGTTCGACAAGGAGATGATTTATATTCTGGAAGGGAAGCTTTGATTGTTCATTTTCTTGGAGGAAGATCTAATCTGGCCAACCTATAATCCATACCGAGCGAATCAGGGGAGTATTTAATTTCATTCTCTTTACTTTTTCACTTTTACATTCTTTACTTGAACATTGAGGACAATGTTCATCTTAAGTGTAAGGGGAGGGTAAAAAAATGATACCTTACATATGCACTTTCGCTTGAGTTTGTTTTGTTTGATAGTAGATGAGTAATAAAACTATGAGAAATACTTGTTAGTGTAATTTTAGCGCCAAATTTAAATTTTTTTACAACATTTAGGAGTGAAACTTTAGCCATAGCAAGCGTCTCATGGATAGGAGGTTGTATGACTAGCACATAACCGTATATTCGGAAAAAATTTCCACCCAAAAATGTGAGGTTCGCCTTTAGATTTGATAGGAAAAGCATTCATTATTAGTGCTTATGAGTGTACCGGTAGCATTTAGATTCTAGAACTTGCGTTAGTGATGCATCCCGAGACCGCTAGTGAGACTACATTCGTGTGGTAGGATTTACTACATGATAAGAGGCATTAGGATCACCCTTGTGTTAAACCCGTATCATGATTACTTGACCATTTAAGTCATATTACTTGGCTAGTTAAGTCAACTAATTTTTCCCACACCCTTAGCGTTGTACTCATTTTTAGTACACGATACCCCTAGTACACCCCTCCGAGCCTATCTTTTCGTTTCTAACTTTAAGCATTTTACTTAAAGGAAGAATTTGTTACACCCCACTTAAATGTACAACCAAATCACCTTAGCCTTCCGTGTATGCGCTCATTTTTAGTGCATTATTGTTATTTGTTAAACCCTAAGTTAACTTTCTAATTGATTACATGGTTGCTAAGTCGAGTCATATCCTTGTACATATTGTTTTGGGACGATTGGGACTCATGGGTAAGTACTTAATTTATGGAGTAATGGGGAAGAACATCATATTATTACCCCCATATGTACGTTAATCTTAAAAGTGCTCCAAGTGTTTTGATTTTCTTAATTCGAGTCATTAGATTAGTTAATGTAAAGTATGTAAAGATTCAAGTGTAAGGGGAATTCTCATCCCCTATAATGTATTATTTTGGATGGTAGGGTAAGAGTGTATGCAAAAAAAAAAAAAAAAAAAAAAAAAAAAAAAAAAAAAAAAAAAAAATCGAAAAAATCAAGAAAAAGAAAAAAAATATAGAAAAAAAAAAGAGAAAAAAAAACATACGGACTACCATCCCATTTTTATTCTATGTTCATTTTATGTTTTTGTTATTTTTCATTTATTAGCTTAAGTCGAGTCGAGTCTAGTCTTGGCTTAGCAACGCCATCTTGTACATGTAATTAACTAAGATTGTTAACTCGCCACCAGTAAAACTTCCTTTATCCAACAAAACCGTGTAATTCATATCCCTACACCTAACGTTATAACCCTTTAAAAGACCTCTTTGATAGTTTATCCTAGGTGCTTACGCCATGTGGTGGAGGTTTGATCCTTTCCCAAGCCTATGGTAATCTATTTTGCTATGACAGGTAGTGAGAGATATCTTCCATTTCCATAATGTTATATTACTTTATTACACCCGAGAGATGTGAGTATCTAAACACTATTTGTGAGGTGCTTGTGTATAACCTCCGTGCTTGTCTATTGGTCTTTAGTGGAACGATTATTTGTTATAATTACTTTTATATTAGTGTTAAATGACCCCTAACTTGTCTTTTGAGTAGAATAAAAGCTCATTTGCTTGAGGACAAGCAAATCTCAAGTGTAAGGGTATATGATGAGGCGAAAAATGATCCGTTTTTAGGGGGTCATTTAAGCCCGAATCCGACTTTATTTGATCAAATATTGCCCTAAATTGTTCCTTTTGTGATTTTAGGTGTTTGGAGAGTGAATTCTGGAAAAGAGGCTATTTTGGACGTTTTTGGAGCATAAAGTGAAGAAAACGGCAAAGTACCAAAAATCCAAGCTGAAAATACAAGGTGACGGCGTCAAGACCAAAAGCTTGACGACGTCAGACATGAAGAATTAAATATCGAAGGTGGTGACGGCGTCAGATGGATAGGTGACGGCGTCAAAGTGGCCAAGAATAAAATACCGAAGGTGGTGACGGCGTCACATAGGCCGTCACAAGAGGATCTAGGGCGTCCGAGGAAGTATATGGCGGCGAGGTGACGGCGTCAGATTTAACTCTTGACGCCGTCAGAACGATTTTCCTATATATAGTTTTCTAGTTTTTTCATTAAAAAGAGAGAAGTTTTGGTGAAACCCTAAAGACGATTTTGGTGCCTCTTTTACAGGTTCTTCAAGGGTTCCAAACCCTTGAGACCTTGCATTGTAATTGAGATAAGTGTACTTTCAATTCAATCAATATGTCTATGTGTTGGTTGTTTATCTTTTGTTCTTGTCTCAATTCTACTATGCTAGGCTAGATCTCTCTTGTGTTTGCTTAGATCTAATGAAACCTAGATGTTGATTATGTGTTGATTACTTGTCTATTCTTGTTTTGAATGAATGATTTATATGTTAGGCTTAAGAAAACTGGCAGATCTCCAAATGGTAACATGCTTGAACGTCTTAAAAAACATGAACCGAGGCGTACTAGGTCTTTATTGGTTGTATTTAATGCATGAGCCACTGTTTACAATCCCTATAGTTTTGCTGGGTCATGGTGTAAGAGGAGATAAGAGCTCATAGAGTTGGGGAGTTATGTATGCCACTCCACGAATGGTATTAAGGAATACAACCCGTCATTCATACAAGTGTAACAAGTAATTAACATGTAAAAGATATCTAGGGAGTAATGAAGTCTAAGTAAACACAATTTCTCCAATTACTGCTCACAACCTTAGTATAATTAGTTTGTTTTCATTTTTATTATTTTATTTTGATTGCATCTTAGCTTTGGGTTAGTTGAATAGCAACTAATTCCGCCCACTCTTCCAAAACCCGAGATTTTAATTGCTTTCATAAAAATATAAAAATACAAAAATAATCATCTCTCAACTTTAGAACTATTAATTAGGTTTTCTAATCCTAGCGACACTATTCCTAAGCTGAACGATCAATCCCCCGGTACTTGTCACTATACTATACTACAACGATCAGGTACACTGCCTGGTGGGGGTTGTAAGCCTCGCGAGATCCCTCGAGAGGTAAAGCAAGGTGCGATTCCCACGCATCAGACTCGTGGATTAGATACTCTTGTTGATTATAGCACTTCGTCACCAATGGTTTTATTGGCTAACTCGAACTCAAGCATGAGGCATACTAATAATTCTAATGAAAAGGTTAACAAACCATGTTTTCTTTTTGCTCAAGGTTTTTGTCGGTTTGGCGTTCATTGTAAGTTCCTTCACGATGGCATTCATAATAATCCTTCGAAACGCCCGTCATCTGCTACTGTTGCTCCAGGGACACCCTTGTCCTCCAATGATTTGGTAACTCTTCAATCTCTTTTGATTAAGCTTGGTATTCAAGGTGTTATGCATGGGGGTAATGTGTCGACTCCTCCAAACCAAAGTCAGCCCTCTTCTGTCTCTCAACCCATTGCCTGTTACGTAAACCCACCCCCAGGTTGTGGGCTGGTGAGTGCTTATTCACTCACTTTTATAAGACCAAAACCGGACTCAAAAGACCAAAAACTAACCAAATTATGCCAAACATGTTGTGTTTTTGCATTTGTGATGTGCAGGTACGGATATTACGAGAAAAAGACAAAAATCATGGAAAAACGACAACCACGAGCACGGGATTGGAAAGAGTGTAAAAAGCCGGTGCCGGGAAAGCATTTTTCATATTTGAGCTTGAATTGTCAGATTTTACCCTTGAAGAATCAGAGAATAACAAGAAATACCCTTGGGTTAAATTTGTGAAAATGATAGAATCAGTCCTTATAGTTTCAGAAAGTTGCATTTTTGATCCTTGGTAATCATACTTTCAAATTTGAAATATTACAATGATACAAGCCTGGTTAAAATCTAATCCAATATCCTAAATCCAAAAGCCCAAAAAATATCATAAACCCCAAAGCCCAATCACCATTTAAATAAACCCGGTCCAAAACCCACACCCTTTGGTCAAAAAGTCAAAACAAAGCAAATAATAAAGTTACCCATACCCCCTTTTTCCCTACACCCAATTTACCCCTCAATCCCAGAAACAACTGTTCATCTAAGAACCCTAATTCACCAAGCATAAAAATTACCGTAATTAAGGGTATTAAAGTCAAATCAAGGGTATTCTAGGAGCATGTCAAAGTGTGGCAGAGCATGTCAGAGTGTAGCAAAGCACAAACGGGCTACGTGGCAGGCTATTACTGGTACAAACGCGTCACAATTCGCGATCCAAGGGCTATTATCAATTGGAAAATGATTGAAGTTGATCAAGCGGTGCTCAAAGGCTATCAACAAACACAACTCACACGGATTGCCAAGCTGGCAATCCATGGATACCTCTCCTCACTTGTAATATAAATAGGGATGCTAGGGTAGTGATTTAGGTGTGGAGTTTGGAGTAGCCAAACTCTGCCAAATTTTAGTTTGATTGTATTTAGTTTTAGCTTAATTGTAATCACTTTTAGATTTAATAAAATTCAGTTCAAGTTTTCAGTTTATAATTCTTGTCATTTGATTTTCAAGCACTTTAATATTCAAATCTGTTTTCAAGTTCATGTTTATTGATTTCAAAAGTTCATTTAAATTTCTACACAGCTTTTAGAGAGGAACTGTTAAGAATTTCATCATATTGCTTTGGTCAACTAGTCAACTGTAAGATTTCAATGATGATTCATGGTGACTCATGGTATGTTAAGCTGAGAAATGGAAGAGCTCAACCTATCCAAAGATAGGCTGTGATCAAATGAAACCTCTGTTCAGCTGAGGTTGGAATTGTAAGTCTCATTTTACATTCCCAAGCATAAATCTGATTTACATTTTTGTTAGTTTAGATCTGAGTTGTTTACTAATTACTGTTGTATTGTTTCCTTTAGATGCTATTCCAGTAGTTATAGTGTTATTTGAGCTTGCATTGATCATATGTGTACTTGCTTTAGTGAATATGTTTCTATTGTAACTGTCACAATTATTGATCGGTGGTTCTGAGTTCTAGTTATTTGTTGTTATTGATTGCTGTCAATTTAGTTTTAGTTGATAGAGTTACAACTGTTGTTATCATTAATTTGGAGATTGTTAGTTTTGATTTAAATTTGATAGTGCAGTTGTGTTTTTATAGAGTGTTTGGGTGAAGATTAAATTCAAGCTGAGGTCAGTTTTGAATCACTGTTACATTCAGATTAGCTTTCATATATAATTGTTAGTAGTATCTAGGAAGTTTTAGGCATCTCCTATTAGTTTAGTAAAATTTTCATGTCCTCTAATCCATAACTGATTTGAAACAGTAGTTAGGTTGGATCTAAGTTAGAGTTCTTTTAGTTGTAGTGTTTGCTTAATTTTGGTTCATTATAGGTTATTTAAGTTGTGCATTAGCTGGTAGTGGTACTTCATTAGTCAAAACTTCCAGTTTCGCTCAATTTAACCCATTGCTTCAGTTTCATATCTGCTCCATCAGGTCTTTTCGACATCAATTTTAGTTTAGTTTAAGTATGTTTGATTGATTGATTTTGGTGTTACATAATGTTAGTAGTATAATCTCATTCTATGATAGTTTAAGTTTCCATTTAGAGGTACTGTTGATTAGCTCATAACAGTCCCTCTGAACTGTTGCACCCCTGCATCTGATCTGTCCAAACAAGTCCCACTCTAGCAGTCATAACATGCTCATTTTATACCCTATTTGTTTCATGATTGATTTATAAATTCTGTGGTGGTAGTTCTTTGTTGAATTTTGATTTTTGGTTTATACTATTAGCTTATCAGTAGCTTTTTATCAGCTGCTATTAGCCTCCTAGGCCTACTGTGTCCCCTGCACCAACATTCTATCCACACAACCACTTTTTCAAGCTTAAGTATAAGCTCATTATAGGTCACATCTGTTTCTAAGTTGGAATATATGTTCATTAGTTGCTAGTTGATGATATTTTCATGTTCATACAGTTTAGCTTGTAGTGTTCCAGCTTATGCATTAGCTTGTTTAGTACCTCTTAGGGATTGTTAGCTGTTGGGTGTTTTTTTTTTTTATTTTTTTTTCTAAGTTGTTTATTACATACTTTGGATTGCATGTTTTTTTTTTCTTAACTGTCACAAAGTTTAAGTTCGATTTGAATTTTTGTTAGCTTTTCATAAGAAGTGTTTTCATAAAAAATCTTAGATTTCATTGTGCATTCAGTTTCTGAAAAAGAGATTTCAAAAATAAAATGTTTACCTTAAATTGACAAGGTTGGGATTCGAACCTTGGCCTCTGCACCCATCACACCTCAACACATCACAACATCACCAGTATGCCCTTGGGACTTTTGCATTAGATCTTGCTACATTAATTGTTTTATCTCTTAAATTTCCTTTTAGCTTAAATAGTGTTTTAGCTTATTCATCAGCTTATTGCTTAGTGTGACAACTGGCAAATTAGGGAGTTATTTTGAAAACCCGCATTACATTAAAGTTCGTTTATAAATTTATATTTGAAATTTTATTCGTAACGAACTTATAAAAACCTATATTGTGGTTGATTATATATTTAAAATTTTTATGGAATCAATTTGGATTATCGATGCGATGTGAATTTATTTCGAGATTTTATTGGCACTACGTTGACTCCGGCACTAGGATAACCTAACAGAAATTTATGTCTTGAGTCTACGGATTCGACTATATATATAATTATTTATTGAACGTATCGCGAGATTTTGATTATTTTTGGAACAAGTTCGGTTTGAGAAAGTTGTTTGGGTATTAAAGGTTTCGGGTTCTACCCGTGTATTTACACCGGGCTATTTAACCCACTACACCCTCTCTATTATTATTATCATTAATAAAAAGATTTTTTTTTTATTTATTACTTATAATCGTCCTTGTGATAGCTGCTCCTCACCACAACACAAACCTACACCAACACCATCTCTCTCTCCCTCTCTCTCTACAAACCTTAGCCGCCGCCCTCTTTGGCCGGCCACCACCGTCGCACCGCCACCCTCACCACAAAACTAATACCACCATCTCAACCACCATCTTCCGATCTATCTATTGGTGTGTACCACGCGCCTCACTAACATCTTAACCTTTGTTTTCAATCACCACCGCCACCTAAACACCACTTTTTCCGTCATTTCGTTGTTGGGTTTTTGAAGAAAAGGTTATTTGGAATCGTTTGGAGGTGAGTGGCCACGGTTTCTTTGTCGTGTGCCTCGATTTAGCTTAGATCCGTGGCTCACGGGCTATATTCTTGTTGGGTTTGACGATTAACGAATGGAAAATGTTGTTTTTGATAATATTATCGCGTTTGGTATCCGGGTTTGGTGAATCTTGTTGATGTCGAGTGAAACCGAGGGCCTAGGCTCTCGGCTTGGGGATTATTTTCGAGCTTATGAGGTTTTATGAATGATTTTGGTCTCATAGTTATGGTGACTAGAGTACTCGGTCTGATGTTCTTGATTTTGAAATGTTTGGTTGAGTAATCTGGAAATATGATTGTTGGTAGTATCGAGGACCTCAAGGGTCTGATTGGTTTTGGTTTTGTGCTCAGTCGAGCCTATCCGAGACCCTCATGGTCTCAGGGTTGGACTTGTGACTCGTAAGACTTGGCCGAGACCCAAGTGGGTCTCTCGGCTCGGGTTGGGCTCGGTAAGAGTGACCCGAGATCCTTGGCCATTGATGTCCTTCTTGTGGCATTTTTTTTGTTATTGTCTGATATGGTATAGTGTTATTGTCATTATCACTTTGAGGTTGGTGTCGTTACTTGGAGCCGTGTGGGCAATGGACTTATTATTTTGTGATGTGTTGACGAAAAGTGGTATTGGGGACCGATTGTGAGACGGTCAACTAGAATGACGGAGATAGGTTAGTCGGGTGCCGTAGTCGGACCCTATTGTTGTAGCACGTGTTTTGGGAATTGTTGGACGGAGATTGATTACTTGGTTTGACTTGATTATTATTTCTATTTTTGGACTTGGACAATGAGCCGAGAGTAATGACTCGGACATGTGACCATTTCGTATGACTCGATAATTATTTATAATTAAACGCCAATAATAAAACTCGTAATAATATTATTAGTAATATAAACGTTTATATAAATATATAGACGTGAATAACGTATATATAAATATATATAAATGCGTATATTAATAATAAAACAATCACGAGTAATATTATAGCAATAACGTAACGATAAATATTATACTATGAAAGTGGTGTAATAAATGTCGGGAGCGTTATTATAATTAAACGACTATAAATAACGATGAAATCTTGACGTTAAATAAATATTAAATAAAATAATTTCTTCTAAATAAATAAGGGAAACTATCGAGTTATACGGGGTCGTGGTCACTCGAGTCCAAGTGGATTATTATATTGTGACGTTCGTGTTGTCACGGATATATGACGATTAATACACTCACTTTCGATAACTACGTAACTTATTTAATCGACGGGTTAAATAAGAGCTATTTAATTATTTAAAATTGAGAATATTAATGGACATCGTATCCTACGACGCCCATAGGTTGTGGTATGTGTACGAGAATAATAAATTACTAAGTATCTCGTGAGGTTGCCAAATTGACGAATTTGGTAAGCTTAACGGCATAATTAGAGAATTTATTAAACTTTGATATATACTATATAGTACTTTATGTGCAATGTGTGACCTAGGATTCGGGTGTAATCTTAGAATGGTATATTAGGTAAATAAATATGGGGGATTACCAAATCGACGGATTTGATAAACTTCGATGATTTATTTAAATAATATATTGGACTAATATTAGACTTATAGATGATTTTATTATCCTTTTTGTTGTGACTTCTTGGTTTGAGTTGTGTCGACCCACCACCCGTATGGATACCAAACGCCAAACTCCAAACTAATACGAGATTTATACGAGAAATGGATTTTCGGAAGTAAAATGGAATACGTTCGGGTTTGGGAATATTCGATTTTAAGGAAATGATTTCTGAACGAGTTGATAATGTTAGGTCGTGCCGAGTCCGTAGTTGCCGTATTTTGAGTTATTATACGTCTTACTTCTACCAATTTCTTATTGCTGATTTCTGGACATGAGGTGAGTCATAGCCCCACTTTTACTCTTGAACTATGTTTTCAATACTTGGGGTGAGAAACGTGCAAATTATTTTATGTGGACTTTTATCGCTTCTATATTCTTTCTAAACTTGCTATGCGTATGGACTAGGATATATTGTCAGCTTTAGTCACACCTTTTGTGTGTACTATTCAAGGTTGGCTTATTTGGTTATTGATGGATTGTCAGCTTTAGTCACATATTTGTTGTGTGTACTATTCAAGGTTGGCTTATTTGGTTATTGGTGGATTGTCAGCTTTAGTCACACGGTTTCGTGTGTACTATTCAAGGTTGGCTTATTTAGATACTGTAGTGTGCACCTATAGGTTAATGATACTTTGGAGGTTATCCGAGTATTTATTGGTATTGCGGGGGTTACCCGAATATCTATGTTAGAACGGAGGGTATCCGTGTGTTAGGATTGGAGCGGAGGGTATCCGCAGGCTTTTAGCGAATCCTTAGTCTAGCTAGCAAGCGTTTTGCGTATATGTCCACTATGTTGTGTAACAATTCGCATTTTTCAGGATAATTACTATTCCCGGAAAATTTTACTATTCACTTTTACTATTCATTTTTCCCGAAAATTTTCCCGAAATTTGATTTTTATTTCTTGGGCTCAAGTGATAAATCATTTCCATGGCAAATTAAAAGTTTGACATTCATAAGCTCATTTTCGTGAAAGTTATTAAGGAATTACACGGAATTACACGTTTTAGGGTAAAACGTCATTCAGAAATTCTACGCACAACGAAATTCGGTCGCGTTAATTTTCCCCATATCAGAAAAATGTTTGACACACTCATGATTTATTTGAGAATAAATCATGACTGAGAAAAACATGACCAAAATAAACATCGGCCGTGAAAAACTGGAATTTTCAGTTTTAAGCGTTTTTACTCAGCCGTAACCTTAGCCTATACCTGCACCGCGTTTCTATAAAGATTTGAGTTTTCAACTTATTAGAAAAAGTCAACATATTTTTCCCTCCTCCTTTGACCAAAAATCATTCCTTGATTTTATAAGTCATTCCTTGATTTTTAGGCTTACGGTTTGATGTCTAAAAGACATTTAATACCAACCGACACTAGACTGAGCCCAGTCTAGACATTATAAGTCATTTTAAATCATTTATAACCTATTAGAAAAGTAATATTTTACTTTTCTCAATTTTACGCAATATTCGTACATTTTACGTATTACGCATTTTAGACCCGTGTTTCCAGTTTTAGCAGGGTTTTACCACCCAATTGGAACCTACCACTCATTTTATATTTTATTATGGAGTGTCATGACATGTTTAACAATACTTTCAAGTTCCATATTTTTACGACACCCGGTTTTACGTTTTGAGGCTTAATCATTTACGGTTAGCAATTTACGGGGTCAAAACTAGTCACATAAGTAGGATAATATCATCAAAAGTTCACACCTTGTTCCCCAAGCATATGAACCGCCACTAGGGGGGGATTCACACTAGGTGTCTTGATCTCATGCTAGGAAGCTTAGATTACATGCATGTGTCCAACTTGGTCTCCAAGTGTTGACAAGTCAACATTGTAACCTCCTCATTTTTGGTATAAAAGAGAGCTCATTCTCTTCCTTTCTCTTGCAATACCAACGACCCAAAACCATATAAATGCACCATTTTGATCATTGATCTTGCTCATTCAATCTATCACAAGTTCAAGTCATAGTTCCTAGTTGATCCTTAACACCTTTCAACCATAAAACTCTATAAAAACACCACAAAAACTCATCAAATTTCCAAGTGTTCTTAGTGAAGATTTTTACTAAGGCTTGTTTTTGTGATAGATTAGTGTTTATCAAGGGATTATAAGATAGGGTTTTTGATATGGAAGCTTGGCTATGGTTGGAAAATATTTGGAAGATTAAGTAGTAATTCTTGGTTTTGATCTTGGTTCTAGTTAGCTTCTTCACAAGTTGTAAGCAAACTCTAATACACTTCCTTGCTTAAATATCATATTCATGCTATTTACATGTTATTCTTGCTATATTATGTCTTGTAGTTATGTCCATGATGTATAAAAGTGAGCAAAACAAGTTATTGTTATTGATTGTTAAAAACAAGTTATTAAAACAAGTAAACTAGTGATTTTCTTGGAAAGACCTGATCAAAATGGTAAAAATATGATATTGGATTATTACATATTGTAGTAGAGGACCTAACAAGGAAACCGTAGCAATTTGAACCACCTAAAACGAGTATACGAGTCAAAAGTTATGACGATTTGAAATTACCAAAACTTTGCGGCAAAGCTGCCAAAACTTTCTGTTACAGAAACTTTAAACACGCAAAAAGAGGCATTTCTGGTCCGTTTCATGAAAAAGTTAAAACACGAAAGTTGTCCAGAATCACGTTTTCGTTTAGGAATAAAGAAGCTCGAGCCTTGAAAACGCTTTCTCAGTGAGATATTTCTCAGTTTCTTAACAGCTATTTACATATATATAAGTCACTATATTATGGTTATACTTTAAAAGGAACAAGAGGTCTTATGACCTATAATCAAGACCACCACCATGGCTAGAGCCAAGGTTGAGTCTCATAAACTTGGAACAAGGACCAAAGGTCATGGCTAGGCCATGACGAAACGACCATACAAGCTTACTTAGGCGAAAACATGAAACAAGGAATTAGCAAGAACTTGAACAAACAATTTGGATCTACTTCACTTAAAAAGGAACTATGAGATATTGCAAAGAAAAATAGTCATACAAGACTTATGAAACTTACCCTAATAACAATCTTCATGTAATACTAAACTTTCCTAAGTTTACTCAAATATCGGACATGTAACTTTTCGAATCAAAACTTATATCTATATATGTTATCAACTACTACAATAGTAGGGAGCCTCATGTGAGGAGTTCATTATGTAAGCCGTCGAGATGAGTTGTGGATTTACGAATTAAAGTGTCCTGGCTCCTCGAACGCTTACTAACATGACTTCTGAATTATGTCGGCCCGAACGGTAGTAAACGATATATAAACATACATGTTTCATGAATCATTTCTTTCAAAGACTTACACTATACATCATACCACATCATGGACTAAGTGCAAGATATATATTGGCATGTTTGTGTTTTCTTAGACATTATTCCAAACCTAAGTTACAACAATTATTCTAGGTTGCTCGTAGAAGTTCTTACGGCATATCCATCATTCTCATTATACATCATCCAACTCAAGGTGAGTTCATAGCCCCACTTTCTATTGTTTAACTATTTTACAAACCCTTGGGGGGAATACATGCTATTATTTTTCTACTCGAACACAATGCTTTCTACTGTATGCGATTCGACTATGTTTTATTATCACTAAGTAACATCCTTGCCAAACCAAGATCCCTTATTATGAACCATTTAATCACTTGCGAGGGTTACTTGCAAGTGAGCGCGAATATTGTGAATAGGCCTATTGGGATTGACGAATCCCATTTGTTTTGACTAAGTTCAAACAAATGCATTAATATTTGAGACATTAGGTATGACGGCAAAGTACCTACCGGGATAAATCTGCCGATCGATATTGGTACACGTTAACGTTTTGGTGTCATAAGCTTAGTGAATTAATAACCTTTCCGGGCATATAACAACGTAGCCCATCTTTGTTTTCTAACTATGAGTGTGAGTCTATAGCTCACACTACGATTATTGTGTTCAAACGATTTAACTACAAACACTACGATTATTGTGTTCAAACGATTTAACTACAAACACTACGATTATTGTGTTCAAACGATTTAACTACAAACACTACGATTATTGTGTTCAACGATTTAACTACCAACACATTGTGTTCAAACATTAAACAAACTCTATGAATATCACTCAACCTTTGTGTTGACCTCTCAAGCATGTATTTCAGGTTCATGACGATCAAGGATGGCACGGAAGGGCACGGATACTCAAGAGGGCTATAAATTTTATTATCATTCAAAACTCATTTAATGTGATTTGTAAACATGGAACCATTTGGGACCTCATTTTGCAATCTCTGATATTTATATAATTTGAATGATAAATCTTTTAAAACGACTCAATTGGAGTTCGTTTTCTATTATTGTGACTATTGTGCTGTCGAGTAACACCCAGTTTGAATTCTGCTGCAACCATGAATTGGGGGTGTTACATATTGTTAGATGAATTTAAACCTATGATCTCACCAGCGAAAGCTGACTTTTAGCACGTTTTCTCAGGAAATTAAGTGATGCTCTATGGATGCTTGGATTGGAGGCTTGGCAATGGCACCGGTTATGGATCTATTTTTCTAAAAACTCTGATAAATTATTGTGGACCTATGTTTATTTCTATTGGGCCTTACTTTGGATAATTCTTGGGATAAATGTAAACTTTAAAAACCCGTTTTGGTTGTGTTTTTCTTATGTTTACTTTATCTCGTTCTTTCATGACTTTGAATGGATACCAATCCCCGTAACACCCCGAAAGCTTGTTGAGTCTTCCGCTGTATCAAATTTTGGGGGTGTTACACTTAGCTTTTTAGACTTTTCTTATTTTTCTTTTCTTTCTTGTAACTCTAGTAACTTTTACAAAAAATTTCAGAATTTTCCAAAAGCATTTTTATTATTTTTCCTAAATTTATTTCTCTTAAATAGATTTTAATTCATATTAAATAAATAAAAACTCAAAAAAATATTTTTCTTTTTCTTAAAATTCTTTTTATTAGTTTAAGATTTTTAGAAAATTGTTTCACATTCGTAGGATCATTTTTAGAATAAAAGTCGCGTTTTATTTCGTACGTTACGTTAAATTTTACGTTTGCATTTCCGTTTTTACGTTTTCAACATTTGTATATACCTAGCTTGTACATTCTTCTTATTTCATTATTTCTTATCATAATTTAAACTCTAAAATCATATTTTTCATTTTACCACTTTTCACGACACGATTTCGCGATTCGACTATTCACGATTCCATTCTACCTTCGTTGGGAAAACGACCCGGGAAATACTTTCAACGGTATTTCTTCGGAAAATAATTATATACTACGAAACAACTTTATCAAAATGGCGCCGCTGCCGGGGAAGGTGGACGTGAGTTTTGAATATTCGTGTTGAAAAATCGTGCTGTGTTAAGTTTTCCACTATCTTGTATATATTTTCTATAAAAATATAAAAAAAAATTGAAAAATCAAAAACAAAAATAATCTTCTTATCCTCTTATCATTTGATTCTTCTTCTCAAACCCTCTCACGTTTAATTCTTATGGATACGTTTTGTTCCAATTGTGGAGAACCGTTCTTCAGAGGGTTGTGTGTGTGGTGTACGTGCGACGAATGTGGAGATAATATTCGTGATGGCGTTTGTTTGAATTGTAATTCTCACATGTGTGATCAAAATTAGTTCAACAATCCGTCAAATATTCCCGATTTCTATACACCACCACCACCTTCGTTTAATTGTTATATTTGTGGAAACCCGTCCGAAGAAGGAATGTCATGTGGGCGATGTTTTTGTAACGAATGTGGATACATAAACTGTATGTGCTATACTCTGAGTGCTCACACGTCCTATGTTTGTGATATGAGTTTTGATAAATCTCCTCAAAATGATTTTAATCATCTTTATCAAAACTCTTATGAGCAAGTACCATTTTTCAATGATAATTCGTTTCAAAATACATCGAGTTTTGAAAATTATGGGGAATCGTTTGAAAATTCTTATCATGAACCTAATTCTTGTTACGATTCTAATAGTTTTTACCAACTCCCACAAACTTCCAAGTTTAATAATGATATTTTGGAAATCAAATCAATGATCGATAAGTTGAAAGAGATGGTGACTAGTCGTATGACATCTACCCCCGAGCCTTATGAGAGATCGATGGAAGAACCACTTACCGAAGAAAGAAAATTCCAGTTTTGTGAGTGTTGTTTGTACGATGATTCCACGATTACGATAAATCTTAATCCTAAAAATGATTCTATCTCTCCTACCGTAGAACCCGAAGACTCTCTAACAATGGGGGACGGGCATCTTGACACTATTCCGGCAACGGAATCAGACGAATTCAATAAGTCTAGTGTTGAGAACCTCGTCCCAATCCCAAGTGAGTCCTAGGAGATTTCTAACAATGATTCTGAACTTGTTGAAAATAATCGTTTTGATGATCAAGTTGATACGAATGATATACCGTTTGATGATAATCGTGATGAGTTATTCTCCGATTCTGATAATGATGATTCTATATCTTGTGGAGAGATCGATTATGTTGATGAAGAACCTCCTGAGCTTGAAAGCTTTGAAGATGATAATGATGAAGATGATGATGCGGAAATACAAGATGAAGCTCTTCGTGAAACATTGTTAAATGTCAATCTTCTTATCTCTCGTATTGAGGCATTGAATGATCCTCTTACTTCTTCTCCTATCCCCGTTATTGATAGTGATTTCTTTCCCGAGCTTGAAATTTTTCGATTTGAAGAGACGAGTAGTGGCAGTCCCACTATTCATGCTGATATATCTCTTCCGGATTATGAGTGTTTTCACTTTGAGATCGACTCTCTACCTATTTCCGATAATCCGTTACGTGACCATATTTTAGAGGATGTCGATCGATTTCTTGCTACGGATGACTCGATACCACCGGGTATTGAGAATGACGAGAATGATATTTCTTCCGATTTACTTTCTTCTCGTCCACCTGCAAAACCACCCGATATAGATTATGAATCCGGTACGAATGAAGATATTTTTAGATTGGTGGACGAGGTTTCTGAACTCGAATTTGTTTTTACTATCCGGGTGTTTCAACCATTTTATACTTATACCATCATTTCTTCTCTTTTCCACTCCACCGGGAGTGAGGACACCGTATTTGACCCCGGTATCTCTGTTTACCGTGCCGGATGTCCGTTCCATCTGCTCTCCCCAAGGACGAATTAATTCGGGGATCGAGTCAAGCTCATGTGACTCGGTGAACAAAAACAAGCGCTTCGTGGGAGGCACCCCATGCTTATCATTCATCTTCTTAAATTTCTTCTTTCTTAATAACGTGACGTGAGGAGGGCTACCTCTTCCAATCTTGTGTTTCGTGGTTGTTTGTGATGTTTGTTCAGGATTGTCCGCGATTTATGATGACTCTCGTGCTCGTTATCTCTTCACTTAGAGTCTCATTCATCGGCGCTACTCGGAAATCCTATATCCGTTAAATCTTATCGACTAACGTTTTCTTTGGCATAATTAATAAACGGCCTAGAATTTTGTTAGGATTACCTTTACCCATTAAAACATTGAGGACAATGTTTCGTTCTAGTTGGGGGGAGGGTGAATCTTCGATTCGATTTGACCCTGCATTTTTCACAAGTCGTGTACTCTTGCAACTCCGTTTTTCCACCAAAAATAAAAAAATTAAAAAAATTGAAAATTTCAAAAATTTTTGATGAAAAAGTCATGAAAAAGTAAAAAAAAAAAATAATAAGAAAAGTTGAAAAAGTTGTGCAAAAATTTGAATAAGTGTTTTGACACCTTGTTGACTTTCTTGCTGGCGAGAGTAGGAATAAATATTTTGACTTGACCGGGCGTGTTGAGACCTAGCTTGTTCCCTTAACCAATGATGATCACATAAGCTTGTGCTAGTTTTGTACACCAGGAGCTATAAAATGCGAATTCTTTCTTAAGAATCTGCAAGTTCCCGTACTTGACTTTATACATGCGCAGCTTAAAAGCTTTCGCTAGTCCTTTACATCAGGAGCTAGAAAACGCGAATTCTTCTTCTAGAATTTGCAAGTTTTCGTAACTGACTTTATATATGTGTGGCTGATTATCGGCTAAGTATTCGCTGGTTTCATTATTTGGAATCTTAAATTGCGTAGAGCGAGAAATGATAGAGTTTATTTAGAAGTTAGATACTAAACGTGGAGTAGTGGTTCTCTTTAGAGCTCATGAGAGGTACTTGTGGCTTTTTACTCCCATCAGATACGTCACCCATATATAATAGATGTTCTAGGTTAATTAGTGGTATTTTGGTTTGAATAATATTTAGTTCTTTGTTTTCTTAAGAGAATTTTTACTTTAGAAGTTGGGTACATATCAAGGAACATAAAAAATAAGAGCAAAAAGTAAAAAATCAAAAGTGAAAAGTTGATTATCTATGTGGGTTTGGAGCTACCCGATAAGCTTCCACTGATGTTATGAGAAAAGTCAAGAAAGAAAAAAGGTGAAAAGTATGAAAAGTGAAAAAAAGTGAAAAAAGTGAAAAATGAAAAAAGTGAAAGTTAAAAGTTATGTCGAATAAGAGCTTATGTATGTAAATAAGTTGTTGGCGCGTGAGGTGCATGTGATAAGTGACTAGTAATCAGTCACATGAGGTGCACATGATCGTACTCCGCAACTTATATCCTTGATATTGTATGTACCCCAAATTCCTTGATGTGGACCGAATTTCTATTGCAGTGGTTCTTAAGAGAAAATGAATAACTATTTATCGTTTTAACTTAGGTATCACTATCGGACTAAAAAAAATATTGAAACGAAAAAATATGAAGCAATTCATTTCTCAACAAAATAAAATATTGAGATACAAAACCTAGGAAATGGGAGTAAGGAGTTTCTACAAGTAACTGTTATGAGTAGTGTTAGCATCTAATTTGTAGATAAGTTGTGATCTCGTTTGTACGCTTAGTTTGGGGACTCGTGAAAAATCAAGGATGACGATTTTTATCCGTATGGTCGCTTCTTAAATAGAAGTGTTTCTACTCGTTGACCCTAACAATTATTGTAAAATAATGAAAGTTCAACAAACCGTCACAAGTATGAAGAGAGAAAAGTAAAAAAATAGAAAGTGTAAGTGGAATAAAGGAATAAAAGGAAAATCTTAAAAAATGGAGCGTTTTCGGGAATAAATGATTTTATTACTTCTTTCGAACCTCCTTGCTACTTTTCAAAGTTAGTAAAAAGAGTTTTGAAATTATTTATCCCTAAAGCGTGAATTGATCATATTGCGTGAGGACACGGCAATACCTTAGTCGGGGGGATTTTGGTGAGTGCTTATTCACTCACTTTTATAAGACCAAAACCGGACTCAAAAGACCAAAAACTAACCAAATTATGCCAAACATGTTGTGTTTTTGCATTTGTGATGTGCAGGTACGGATATTACGAGAAAAAGACAAAAATCATGGAAAAACGACAACCACGAGCACGGGATTGGAAAGAGTGTAAAAAGCCGGAGCCGGGAAAGCATTTTTCATATTTGAGCTTGAATTGTCAGATTTTACCCTTGAAGAATCAGAGAATAACAAGAAATACCCTTGGGTTAAATTTGTGAAAATGACAGAACCAGTCCTTATAGTTTCAGAAAGTTGCATTTTTGATCCTTGGTAATCATACTTTCAAATTTGAAATATTACAATGATACAAGCCTGGTTAAAATCTAATCCAATATCCTAAATCCAAAAGTCCAAATAATATCATAAACCCCAAAGCCCATTCACCATTTAAATAAACCCGGTCCAAAACCCACACCCTTTGGTCAAAAAGTCAAAACAAAGCAAATAATAAAGTTACCCGTACCCCTTTTTTCCCTCCACCCAATTTACCCCTCAATCCCAGAAACAACTGTTCATCTAAGAACCCTAATTCACCAAGCATAAAAATTACCGTAATTAAGGGTATTAAAGTCAAATCAAGGGTATTCTAGGAGCGTGTCAAAGTGTGGCAAAGCATGCCAGAGTGTGGCAGTGCACAAACGGGCTACGTGGCAGGCTATTACTGGTACAAATGCGTCACAATTCGCGATCCAAGGGCTATTATCAATTGGAAAATGATTGAAGTTGATCAAGCGGTGCTCAAAGGCTATCAACAAACACAACTCACACGGATTGCCAAGCTGGCAATCCGTGGATACCTCTCCTCACTTGTAATATAAATAGAGATGCTAGGGTAGTGATTTGGGTGTGGAGTTTGGAGTAGCCAAACTCTGCCAAATTTTAGTTTGATTGTATTTAGTTTTAGCTTAATTGTAATCACTTTTAGATTTAATAAAATTCAGTTCAAGTTTTCAGTTTATAATTCTTGTCATTTGATTTTCAAGCACTTTAATATTCAAATCTGTTTTCAAGTTCATGTTTATTGACTTCAAAAGTTCATTTAAATTTCTACATAGCTTTTAGAGAGGAACTGTTAAGAATTTCATCATATTGCTTTGGTCAACTAGTCAACTGTAAGATTTCAATGATGATTCATGGTGAATTATGGTATGTTAAGCTGAGAAATGGAAGAGCTCAACCTATCCAAAGATAGGCTGTGATCAAATGAAACCTCTGTTCAGCTGAGGTTGGAATTGTAAGTCTCATTTTACATTCCCAAGCATAAATCTGATTTACATTTTTGTTAGTTTAGATCTGAGTTGTTTACTAATTACTGTTGTATTGTTTTCTTTAGATGCTATTCCAGTAGTTATAGTGTTATTTGAGCTTGCATTGATCATATGTGTACTTGCTTTAGTGAATATGTTTCTATTGTAACTGTCACAATTATTGATCGGTGGTTCTGAGTTCTCGTTATTTGTTGTTATTGATTGCTGTCAATTTAGTCTTAGTTGATAGAGTTACAATTGTTGTTATCATTACTTTGGAGATTGTTAGTTTAGATTTAAATTTGATAGTGCAGTTGTGTTTTTATAGAGTGTTTGGGTGAAGATTAAATTCAAGCTGAGGTCAGTTTTGAATCACTGTTACATTCAGATTAGCTTTCATATATAATTGTTAGTAGTATCTAGGAAGTTTTAGGCATCTCCTATTAGTTTAGTAAAATTTTCATGTCCTCTAATCCATAACTGATTTGAAACAGTAGTTAGGTTGGATCTAAGTTAGAGTTCTTTTAGTTGCAGTGTTTGCTTAATTTTGGTTCATTATAGGTTATTTAAGTTGTGCATTAGCTGGTAGTGGTACTTCATTAGTCAAAACTTCCAGTTTCGCTCAATTTAACCCATTGCTTCAGTTTCATATCTGCTCCATCAGGTCTTTTCGACATCAATTTTAGTTTAGTTTAAGTATGTTTGATTGATTGATTTTGGTGTTACATAATGTTAGTAGTATAATCTCATTCTAGGATAGTTTAAGTTTCCATTTAGAGGTACTGTTGATTAGCTCATAACAGTCCCTCTGAACTGCTGCACCCCTGCATCTGATCTGTCCAAACAAGTCCCACTCTAGCAGTCATAACATGCTCATTTTATACCCTATTTGTTTCATGATTGATTTATAAATTCTGTGGTGGTAGTTCTTTGTTGAATTTCGATTTTTGGTTTATACTATTAGCTTATCAGTAGCTTTTTATCAGCTGCTATTAGCCTCCTAGGCCTACTGTGTCCCCTGCACCAACATTCTATCCACACAGCCACTTTTTCAAGCTTGAGTATAAGCTCATTATAGGTCACATCTGTTTCTAAGTTGGAATATATGTTCATTAGTTGCTAGTTGATGATATTTTCATGTTCATACAGTTTAGCTTGTAGTGTTCCAGCTTATGCATTAGCTTGTTTAGTACCTCTTAGGGATTGTTAGCTGTTGGGTTTTTTTTTATTTTTATTTTTATTTTATTTTTTTTTTAATTTTTTTCTTAGTTGTTTATTACATACTTTGGATTGCATGTTTTTTTTTTCTTAACTGTCACAAAGTTTAAGTTCGATTTGAGTTTTTGTTAGCTTTTTATAAGAAGTGTTTTCATAAAAAAATCTTAGATTTCATTGTGCATTCAGTTTCTGAAAAAAAGATTTCAAAAATAAAATGTTTACCAAAAATTGACAAGGTTGGGATTCGAACCCTGGCCTCTGCACCCATCACACCTCAACACATCACAACATCACCAGTATGCCCTTGGGACTTTTGCATTAGATCTTGCTACATTAATTGTTTTATCTCTTAAATTTCCTTTTAGCTTAAATACTGTTTTAGCTTATTCATCAGCTTATTGCTTAGCTTTTTAGACTTTTCTTATTTTTCTTTTCTTTCTTGTAACTCTAGTAACTTTTACAAAAAATTTTAGAATTTTCCAAAAGCATTTTTATTATTTTTCCTAAATTTATTTCTCTTAAATAGATTTTAATTCATATTAAATAAATAAAAACTCAAAAAAATATTTTTCTTTTTCTTAAAATTCTTTTTATTAGTTTAAGATTTTTAGAAAATTGTTTCACATTCGTAGGATCATTTTTAGAAATAAAAGTCGCGTTTTATTTCGTACGTTACGTTAAATTTTACGTTTGCATTTCCATTTTTACGTTTTCAACATTTGTATATACCTAGCTTGTACATTCTTCTTATTTCATTATTTCTTATCATAATTTGAACTCTAAAATCATATTTTTCATTTTACCACTTTTCACGACACGATTTCGCGATTCGACTATTCACGATTCCATTCTACCTTCGTTGGGAAAACGACCCGGGAAATACTTTCACCGGTATTTCTTCGAAAAATAATTATATACTACGAAACAACTTTATCATGGGCCTTCGACCCAATCCAACTTACCTCATCAGATTATTAATGCAAAGGGGGGGGGGGGTGTCATCAAAACCAAGGGGGTCCGTCTGCTTATCAAGGGGTTCAATATGGTGGTTCTTATCAGAGGGTTCACGCTGGTATTTTAGGCGGTTCACCACAGCAGGCGGGTACATGTTATGGTTTAGGGGGTTCACATTCACAGCAGGGTCAGTTTCCATTTACCGGGGGTTCACAACAAGGGTCTCATATATATGGTTCAGGGGGTTCACAACTGATGAGGCGAAAAATGAACCACTTTTAGGGGGTCATTTAAGCCCGGAATTGAATTTATTTGATCAAATATTGCCCTAAATCGTTCCTTTTGTGATTTTAGGTACTTTGGGAGTGAAATCTGGAAAAGGAAGCAATTCGGACGTTTTTGGAGCATAAAAGTGAAGAAAACGCCAAAGTCTTAATTTTCCTTGCTGGGAACAGTAGGTGACGGCGTCAAGAGTAACACCCTGACGGTGTCAAGAGCAAATTCCATGACGACCCAGAACATATTGGACGGCGTCACGAAGTAGGGCGTCAAGAGAAAAGATCATGACGGCGTCAGAAGTAGATCAAGGCAGTCCGAGAAGATTTTTGGCGGTGAGGTGACGGCGTCACAAGATTGGTCTTGACGCCGTCAGACCCCTTTTCCTATATATAGTTTTCTAATTTTCACATTAAAAGGAGAGAAGTTTTGGAGAAACCCTAAGTACGAACTTGGTGCATATTTTACAGGTTTTTCAAGGGTTCTAAGCCCTTGATACCTTTCATGTGTAATTGAGATAAATGTTCTTTTAATTCAATCAATATGTCTATGTGTTGGTTGTCTATATCTTGTTCTTGTCTTAATTCCATCATGCTAGGCTAGATCTATCTTGTGTTTGCTTGGATCTAATGAATCCTAGATATTAATTATGTGTTGATTACTTGTTTATACTTGTTTTGGAAGAATGAATTTATATGTTAGGCTTAAGAAAACTGGCAGATCTCCAAATGGTAACATGCTTGAACGTCTTAAGAAACATGAACCTATTGCACTAAGGTCTTTATTGGTTGTATTTAATGCATGAGCCACTGTTTATAATCCCTATGGTTGTGCTGGGCATGGTATAGGAGGATATAAGAGCTCATAGAATTGGGGAGTTATGTGCGATACCCCATGAATGGTATTAAGGAATACAATCCGTCATCCATGCAACTATAACAAGTAATTAACATGTAAAAGATGTCTAGGGAGTAGTGAAATCTAAGTAAACACATTTTCTCCACTTATTGCTCACAACCTTAGTATAATTTAGTTTATTTTCATTTCTAGTATTTTATTTTGATTGCATCTTTAGTATTGGGTTAGTTAACTAGTAACTAATTCCGCCCAAATCCTTCAAACCCGAGATTTTTACTTGCTTTCTAAAAAATATAAAAATACAAAAAGAATCATCTCTCACCTTTAGAACTAGTATTTAGGTTTTCTAATCCTAGCGACACTATTCCTAGCTGAACGATCAATCCCCCGGTACTTGTCACTATACTATACTACAACGATCAGGTACACCGCCTGGTGGGGGTTGTAAGCTTCTCAAGATCCCTTGAGAGGTAAAGCCTGGTGCGATTCCCACGTATCAACAACCACCACATGTTCACTTTCCTTTGAATGGTTCACAGCAGGGGTCTTTTCCCTTGAATGGTCCACGGCAGGGGGTAGTTATGCCGGGTCAAGAAACTACATTACCTCATGCGTTTACTACTGAAACTCTTCACGCTCTCGCCGATGGTAATTGGAACATGGATACAGGTGCGTCCTCTCATATTAATGATGATATCAATTGTCTAAATGATGTTTTTAATTTGTGCATTTATCCCTCTGTTGCGGTTGGTGATGGGCATTCCATTCCTGTCATTAGCTCTGGCCATAGGATTTTGTCAACTCCTACGCGTCCCCTTCATTTAAATAATGTTTTAATTACTCCTAATATTGTCAAAAATTTAATCTCTGTTCGTCAATTTGTCCGTGATAATTATTGTACAGTTGAGTTTGACCCTTTTGGTTTTTCTGTTAAAGAGTTTCAAACGCGTTGGGTGCTGCTCCGCTGTGATAGCAATGGCGATCTTTACCCAGTCACTAAGCCTTCCACCATTCCGCATGTTTTTCTAGCGAGTCAGTATACGTGGCATGAGCGTCTTGGACATCCAGGAAGTGAAGTGCTACGTCGTGTCCTTTCAAGTAGTTCTATTTCTAGTAATAAAGAGAAGTCTCCCGTTCTTTGTCATGCTTGTCAGCTTGGCAAACACGTGAAACTTCCATTTGTCAGTTCTAGTAGTTTGGTTAAGTCGTCTATTGATATTGTACACTCGGACTTGTGGACTTCCCCAATTCCGAGTCTTTCTGGTTTCAAATATTATGAATTGTTTTTGGATCATTATTCTCAGTTTGTTTGGGTTTATCATTTAGTTAATAAATCTGATGTTTTGTCTAAATTTACTTTGTTTCGTAGCTTTGTTCGTACTCAATTTAAATGTGAAATTAAGTCTTTTCAGTGTGACCATGGTGGGGAATTTGATAACCAAGCCTTTCATACACTTTTTTTTGATAATGGGATTCAATTTCGGTTTTCTTGTCCTCGTACTTCTCAACAAAACGGGAAATCCGAAAGGATGATTAGAACTATCAATAACCTTATCCGTACCTTGTTATTTCAAGCACATCTTCCTCCTAATTATTGGACTGAGGCTCTTAATATGGCTGTTTATCTTTTAAATATCTTACCATCCCGTGCCATTGACAATGACGTTCCCTTTCCACGCCTTTTTGGCTTAAAACCTGACTATACTCTTTTGCGTACCTTTGCGTGTCTTTGTTATCCTCACATTAATACTAATAACAAACTTGGTACACGGGCCACACCTTCACTTTTCTTAGGTCATGCCACCAATCATCGTGGTTATCGTTGTTTAGATTTGAACACCAATAAGATTATTCTTTCACGCCATGTTACCTTTGATGAGACTGTTTTCCCATTTGCCACAACGACATCTCCTGCCACCACTCCCACTGCCAGTTCTTCTTATGCATTTTTGGATGACTCATCTAATGTCATTTCTAATATTATAAGATTATCTCCCACCATAACACCCACTGTTCCTACACATGATGAACCTGTTGATCCTCTCAGTCCATCTCCTGCACCTACACCAACTCCTCCCACGCCACTAACACCTGCTTCACCTATACCACAAATGCCACAAACACTTGATTCACCTATACCACAAATACCACAAACACCTGATCCTCCAATTTCACAGCCCACCGGTTCGATTCACCCCATGGTCACACGTGCTCGTGTCGGGATTACTCATCCCAATCCTCGTTATGCTGGTCATGTGTCTACGATTTCTCCTTTACCTCGGTCTCCTAGTGATGCATTTCGTAATCCCAATTGGCAAAATGCTATGTGTGATGAGTATGATGCACTTATTAAAAACAAAACTTGGATTCTTGTACCAAAACCCCCAGATGCGAATGTTATCCGTAGTATGTGGTTGTTCCGTCACAAGTATTTAACAGATGGCACTCTTAGTCGTTATAAGGCTCGTCTTGTGGCCAATGGTAGTAATCAGATAGAGGGTGTGGATGTTGATGAGACTTTTAGCCCAATTGTTAAACCCGGCACTATTCGGACAGTTCTTAGTTTAGCTATTTCTCGACATTGGCCGGTACATCAGCTGGATGTCAAGAATGCTTTTTTACATGGGTATTTGGCTGAAACATTTTATATGTATCAGCCACGTAGGTTTCGTGATCCTGTTCATCCTGATTATGTATGTTTATTGCAGCGTTCGTTGTATGGTCTTAAGCAGGCTCCTCGAGCATGGTTTCAGCACTTTGCTAATTACATCACTACTGTTGGCTTTTCTTCTAGTCGTTGTGACTCCTCGTTATTTATTTACAAACAGGGTCCTGCATTTTTGTTACTCTATGTGGATGATATTGTGCTCACTGCTTCGTCTGATGGTTTATTACAGCAGATTATTGCTTCTTTACATAAGGAGTTTGCTATGATAGATTTGGGTGCTCTTAATTATTTCTTGGGTGTTTCAGTTACGCGTGACTCTTCCGGGATGTTTTTGTCACAGCGTAAGTATGCTATGGAGATATTGGAGAGTGCACATATGGTTGGTTGTAACCCTTCTCGAACTCCTATTGACACAGAGTCTAAATTGGGTGCTGATGGTGATCCGGTTTCTGATCCTAAGTTATACCGGAGTCTTGCTGGTTCTCTACAGTATCTTACCTTTACTAGACCTGATATTTCCTATGCAGTGCAGCAGGTGTGTCTTTTCATGCATGATCCTCGGGAGCCTCACTTCTCAGCTCTTAAACGGATATTGAGGTATGTTCGGGGTACATTAGACTATGGTTTACAGTTATTTTCTTCATCAACTTCTTCATTGGTTGCTTATTCTGATGCTGATTGGGCTGGATGCCCTACTACTCGGAGATCGACTTCCGGCTATTGTGTTTTTCTGGGCAACAATCTTCTCTCCTGGTCCTCTAAGCGTCAACCAACGCTTTCACGTTCTAGTGCTGAGGCAGAGTATCGTGGGATTGCCAATGCTGTTGCTGAGACTTGTTGGTTGCGGAATATTTTACGCGAGTTACATACACCTTTGTCTTCTGCTACGCTGGTATATTGTGATAATGTTAGTACAGTTTACTTATCTTCTAATCCGGTTCAACATCAACGTACGAAGCATAAAGATATTGATATTCATTTTGTACGGGATTTGGTTGCTGCTGGTCAAGTTAGAGTGCTTCATGTACCGTCACGTTATCAGTATGCAGATATTTTTACTAAAGGTTTACCATATGCTTTGTTTCAGGAATTTAGAACCAGTTTGAGTGTCCGGTGTCCTCCCGCTCCAACTGCAGGGGAGTGTTAGTCGTATGTATTATAGTTAGTATTTGAGTCCATGTATTATTCATATGGGCTAAGGCCTGAGTCTAGAATAGTCGGTGTATTGGTATTTATATACCAAACGTTTCATGAATAATAAACAACGATTCACTCATAATCCTTCACCTCTATCATAACATAAAACAAACTTTTAGGACATACCATACTTAATTAAAACACAAAAACCCAATTTAAATAAATAAAAAATACTGTCATTTGGCTTAAGTTAATTAAGTATGATATGTCCTAAAAGGCTAAAAGTGAGTTTTTTGCTTGAGTTAATGTGAAAGATATTTTTAAGTGTGTGACTGAAAGAGAACTGGAAAAGAGAAAAAATAGATGACAATTTAACTTAAGCCAATAATACACTTGATGCTTTTAGAAATTCTAATAGGTGAAAACAAAACTAAAGCTTTATTTCCAAACCTACAAATCTGTTTCATTTAATAATGAGAGAACTGCAAAATACATCCCCGTGGTTTACACATTTTGGCATCTTACATCCCTGTCAGAAACTTTTGGCAATATACATCCCCGTTAGGCAAACGTTTGCCACAATACATCACTCGTTAACAATGAGGACTAACGGTGCAAATTATTCCTCCGTTATCTCTTAACGAGACTGAAAATATTACACCGTTAGCCTTCGTTAGCCAAACATTTGCACTGTTAGTCCTCTTTTTTAGAAAAAAAAAAAAAGTTAAAAAATCTAAAATAAAAAAAAATAAAAAAAGGAAAAAATTTTAAAAAATTAATTTTTTTAAAGTTAATATTTAAAAAAAAATCAAAATTTAAAAAAGAAAATAATATTTGGGAAAAAAATATATTTTTTTTATAAATGCGTATTTTTTTAAAAAATGCGTATTTTAAAAAAAAATTAATTTTTTTTTCGCAAATATTAATTTTTTTAAAAAATTTTGATTTTTCTTTTAAAATATTAACTTAAAAAAAATTAATTTTTAATTTTTTTTTTCCTTTTTTCTAATATTTTTAAAAAACGCGTATTTATAAAAAAAAATTAATTTTTTTATTTCGTAAATATTAATTTTTTTAAAATATTTTGATTTTTTTTTAAATATTAACTCTAAAAAAATTAATTTTTTAAATTTTTTCCTTTTTTTTAATATTTTTAAAAAATGCATATTTATAAAAAAAATATTTTTTTTATTTCGCAAATATTAATTTTTTAAAAAAATTTTGATTTTTTTTAAATATTAACTTTAAAAATATTAATTTTTTTAAAAAATTTTGATTTTTTTTTGAAACATTAACTTTAAAAAAAATAATTTTTTAAGTTTTTTTCCTTTTTTTAATATTTTAAAAAAATGCGTTTATAAAAAAAAATTAATTTTTTTTCGCAAGTATTAATTTTTTTTAAAAATTCTGATTTTTTTAAATATTAACTTTAAAAAAATTTAATTTTTAAATTTTTTTTCCTTTTTTTTTTTAATTTTAACCTTTTTTCTTTAATTTTTATTTTTTTTAACTTTTTTTTTTTTTTTTTTTTTTTTTTCTAAAAAAGAGGACTAACGGTGCAAATGTTTGCCTAACGAAGGCTAATGGTGTAATATTTTCAGTCTCGTTAAGAGATAACGGAGGAAAAATTTGCACCGTTAGTCCTCATTGTTAATGAGGGATGTGTTGGGGCAAATGTTTGCCTAACGGGAATGTATATTGCCAAAAGTTTCTGACAGAGATGTAAGATGTCAAAATGTGCAAACCACATTGATAGTATTTTGCAGTTTTCTCTTTAATAATTGTAGCAATATTTACAAGCGCAAACACTAAGTTAACCGGCCTTCAATGAAGGCCTATTTGAGACAATGAGATGTATTTAATCTCAACTCTAGCCGAAAATTATTGCGACAACTTTGTTCCTCATACGAATCACTCCATTAACCGGTTGGAACCACTTGTCCATTTTTCATTTATCACCTCGCTAACTAAAAGGAAATGATTTATTTGCACACATCAATGTATACAACTATCTCATGCACAAAATGACGTGTCTTAACAATAAAATATGATTTGTGTAAATGATTCCTTCTAATTAAAACGTGCATTTGTGGCATGAACCGTAGGGCCAAAAAGCTGGCAAAGTCATGTGAGAATCACGTTCGGCATACTGTCCATCTTTTGTTAAGCTCAAGTCGTATGACCCAAGCCCAAAACACTGTGCACTTTTATGATGTGTCGGAAAGTTTTGTTTATTGTTTCTAAAAAATGTGGTGAATAATTAGACAGCAAAAATAATATATGATGTCAGTTTTCTATTATTAAGTGACTTGGCTTTGTTGATTTACTAGGGCAACATGTTTAGAATTAGAGTGAGAGTTTTCCTCTCAGAAAACAACAATAACATGATGTACAAATATACCCCGGAGATCTTTTCATTCATTTTCATTGCGGTCCAGGGGCGAAAACAATGCCAAAGATTGTAAGAAGACAAAAAGACATCATAATCTAAATTGACGTTCCAAAACTATTTGAAGTTGCATGTAACATTCGCCGGCTTTCTAGGGTCTGTTAACGTGTAACTTTCTATTCCATACACGCCTTTGAAACTACATTCGATGGAACAAGACGGTGACAAAAAGAATATGACGCGAGATCCGTCCAAATATAATTCACAAGCTTTAGTCTAACCTCAAGCCAAAAGTGTCTTACTCGGTATTGCAACCTTTTCTTCTTATTAGATGCATGTGTACGAGACTATTTATCTTTCAAATGAAAGTATGTAAGCTTGATTCATGTTTAACAATATGAAATTATGAATACTCTAATCTAACTGCATGCAAATTTTCTTTTCAAACATATGTATTCAACATTTCAACATAAACATGAACACAATTGGTGGGCCATGGGCCGATGGGTCGGGCCCTTAAGCTGCGTAATGCACTAAAAACAAATTTATGTTCCATATGGGCCTAAACACCAAGGACCCTACTCTGGATCATGCTTGATTGTGGTTTATGAAATGGGCCCATTGGTTGATGCATGGATAGTACTTGATAAACGTGTGCATGCATGCATCCATGAATACGTAGATATTAAATATATGGGAAAAATGCATGACACGTGAATATATTTATGCCGTTAATGGGCTTTAACTAGGCCATATTCGACATAAATGGCCTGTGTCATAAGTTATTTTCATTGAAAGCTAGATATATCTGTTAACAGCACATGCGATTATGCGAATGCATGAGTACATGTTGTGATGATCCAAGTCTTTTTAGGTGTCATGATTTTGTATACAAGATATAACCTGCACAATGTCTATGGTTTTGGCCGCATATTCTCGTGGCACGAGCTGTTAAAAACTTTACTTATTTCTTCGGTTGTGAAATTTAGCTAAAAAAGTACTCAAAACTGGACTGATCGATTCGATCGTAACCAATATGCTTTCAATAATCGATAGTTTACAAATAGACTTGTTATTTCTCGCTTTATACAAGATTTTTGCAGGATCACTCCATTTCATATGATCTAAAGAGATTGTTCGCTGATTGAATGGATACCTGAAACAAGTAGCTAGTAAAAAGGTCTCTATGGAACCAAATTTAACTGCGAAGACAATGAATACTAAAAAAACTGATACAGAAAGTACTAGACAAGAAAATGTTGTACTTTGTATTCATAATGAGTGTCCAATTTTACACTTGAGAGTTGAGACACAAGTTGTTGAATAGTTAAACCTGGGTGTCCAAAGATGGTACTTTCTAGCACCCACATGTGATCTCCAAAATCAACATAATTACATAATATACTGTTGAGTTTTGATCCACACGAGTAAAACACTTGGGAATTAATGTTGGCGTATCGACATGCTTATAGTAATTAAAAGATTCACTTCTAAAATTTTAGAGCACTTCTGCAAAATAGAAAAAACGTCAAGTATGATACATACTCATGAGGTATTCTTAACTCTCTCTCAACGACTTTCATCTATCTAATGAAAAAATCCTCACAGAAATCGACACTAAAAACATTTTGAGTACTGGTAGAGTGTAGAGAAGACAACTAAAAGTTTACACATTTTCAAAGAAATCGATCATCCCATAAACAAATGGATGATTGACACAACTAAAGGGTAATTATGGTTTGGGGTTGTCCTTTTTTGTATCTTGGTCAGCTGTGATGTTCTTCTTGTACCAAACCCGTGTCATGGTTTACCAAACCCGTGTCATGGTTTTGTGACTTTGTCCCTTTAATTGATCGAGTTTGTCATTTAGGTTATACCCAAGAGATGATCCATATGTTTGTGTTGTTTAGCTTGCAAGTGTTGGATAAAACCTCCAACAAACCTTGAAACTAGAGCGGAATCTTGACTTAAAGTTTACACACATGTGACCTCAAACGTAACATCTTTATTAATGAACGTACGAGGAAGGAAGAATGAAACAAACAGCATCCCCTCACCTCGTTTTATATAGATGAGGGGAGTACAATCGTTATGAAATTCGAATTCCTTAATTATATGCTTGGCTTGCAACTTTGCGAGCCAAGAAACTAGTTTTTTAATCATAGTATAATTCTAAGCTCTATTTAAACTTAATACAATAAAACCCCTTATACAATCTAACTTACATTTAAATCCTCATATGTATTGGTACTACACATAACAACAAGATTCTTAATTTATCAAGCTTTTCTACCTTCCCATTTGATGAAAAGGATTCAACAGAACCAATTTCAGTTTGTTCAAAAAAAAAAAAAAAAAAAAAAAAAAAAAAAAAAAAACATTTTTAATGTGTCCTTGTTTGGAATCTTTGTTTGCAGCATGAGTAGAGCAGTTGCAACATTCAAAGTAGGCCGAGTATGGAAAGTATTCCACACATCGGGCGTTTCATCCTACAAAATTGTGAAGTTAGTGAGCTTAAAATGATGGAATTATAGATTAACGAATTAGAAGTGGGAATTTGACAAATCTAATTAGTAATGGGTCAACTTGGGTCGTGTTTTATCTCAAACGAGTTGAATGAGTCATAACAGAATATAACTGAAGGAGAAATTAAACGTTTAACTAAAAGATTTAGATCATCATTATCAAGATATGTTGTTTGGTAATGGTCAATACAACTGGCCCATTTCGACGTGTTTAGAAAAAATGGCATGTTCCAACCTGAAACCCATTTTGACTCGATACCCGACCCATCCATCTTACGACTAGTGTGAACTAAGGTTTGATTCTTCGTAGCATTAAACATTTCATGTTAGGGAAGCTAATCAACAAGAAAGTAAAAAAAAAAAAAAAACAAGGATAAACTCACTTGATGCAGCATCATTATCACTAAAAACAGCCCCCAATGTTTTGTGAACTGCAACACAATCTTTCAGCTTCCACTCTAACTGGTACAAGTGTTCCATTAATGATACAAAACAAAGCATTACATAGAGATTTTTAAGATGAGGTTATATAAAGTAAAACATGTACTATAATCTGATTTATTTGTCAAATTTACCTAGACACTATGTTAGTTATTGGGTGATTCTTTGATCAATTTGATCGTCACTCCCTTCTTGTTCAATTCTAAAAAATAAATCATCTCAGCTTGTGCATCAAGGAATCTGCACAACAACCAGGCTCGTAAAGGCAAAAAGAATGAAAAGTGACCCGTATTAGCAAGAACACAATCAACAGTATAAACTAAAAACATGACCATTATGTTGTTCAATAAAGAAGACAAATACTTAACTAATGACCTTAAAAAAAACATTGAGATTGATTGGAAAATAGTTTTGGCCAGGACGAGA
Organism: Artemisia argyi; assembly: GCA_030686995.1. NCBI lineage: Eukaryota > Viridiplantae > Streptophyta > Magnoliopsida > Asterales > Asteraceae > Artemisia > Artemisia argyi. The sequence goes on along the minus strand of CM060689.1, from coordinate 16,380,493 downwards.
CTGAAAGTAACAAAATTGCAAACCTGTAGACCACCTGTAGCAATACTAAGTTCTTGAAGGGTGGTGGTTGTTAATGTTTTATATGAGGCGGTTTGGATTCCTATTTAATGTTGAATTGCCTTTTTCCTACATGCGATTAATATTGTTGCAATATTTAGGTTATCGTAAACCATGATTTTGAGGTCAGGCAAAGCTCTGAAGCATTCTCCTGAGCATTCACCTGTTGCGAACACTGATTTTGAAGATATTATAAGCAAGTTACCAGAAGCATTGCTTATACGCATCCTATCTCTGCTATCCGATGCTGATGCTTGTCGAACAAGCGTTTTGTCCAAGAGGTGGAAGGATCTTTGGGTGTTTCTCCCATATCTCCATGTGGTCATACCGAATAAAATTGAACAAGCAAATGAGTATTACGATTTAGTTGACAAAACCCTAGCTATTCGTGATGATATGCCTATTCGTAGGTTCTTTCTTTATTTTTCTTCAGAGTGTGACTATAAGCGTGTTCACGATTGGCTTCGTATTGTTGTTCTGCATAAAGTTCAAATACTTGAGCTTACGTGTCCACGTGATGAATATAGGGTTAGGTTTTCATGGGATCTGTTTAAGACTTGCAATTCCTTGTTGAGCTAACCTTGGAAGGCAACTTAGAGTTAGACGTGGCTAAAGATAACATCCTTTTTCCGTGTTTGAAAAAATTAAATCTAGTATCTATTATCTATTCAGGTGATGAATCATTTGTGAATCTGATTACCAGTTGCCGTGTTTTAGAAGAAAAGAGAGAACTGCACTGATAACTTGAAGAAAATGAAGGTCTCTTCAACATCTTTGAAGAGATTAAGGATACGTTTTACTAAGGATTATGCTATGGATTGTGAAGTTGTGATTGATGCTCCTAAATTGGAATACTTATACCTTTTGAGTAATCGAATGTCCGTAAACTACTCTCTTACGAAACCACTGCCTCTTGTTGAAGCTTATGTTAGCACTAGTTATTATAGTTCGATTGCTGAACTCTTTACTTCCATCTCATGCGCTAAAATGATGACATTGACCTATTGGACAGTATCGGTATGCTTACGTATCCAATAAGAAAGTTTAATACATTCAAGTTTTGTAATCTTAGTGATAAACTTTTGTATTTATTTGGCTCAAGGATGATCGCTTCTAGTGTTTTATTTGTGCAGGCTCTTTCCTCAATGAATTTGGACATGCCCATATTCCCTAACTTAGTCAAACTCATAATTCATATAGAGAGGTGGGATTTTCTGCTGAAACTCTTAGGGTGCGTTTGGTACCCATTCCTGGGAATCAACTATCACTATGAAAGTGATAGTTGGTGTTTGTTTAGGGTCTCTGGGCCCACAACTATGACTATGAAAGTCTATTATTTTATATACTTCATATATGGCTAGAGAGTGGGGAATGAAACTTTCATAGTTGAGTACTATCAAACTCATACCATTGTCATTCCTCTCAGCATACCAAACGCACCCTTAAGCAATATGCCTAATCTTGAGCATATCACCTTTTTGGATGTAAGTTTATGTTTACCTAGTTTAAGTTTCAAAAATCAAATCTATGGACTTCATATATTTATTTTTCTTGGACTTCGAGGGTGTTTGGATTTGCAATTTATAACCCATTATTTATCTTCTCCAAAAGGTTTAAATTGGCAGGAAAACCTGACTCCGTTCACACTTTTTGGGTGATGATCGACCCTTTCCCAAGGAGCCCATGCAACAAGCAAGTGTTGTAGTGACCTTTAGTCAGTACTTGTGATTGAGACCTATTTCTCAAAAAGCACTCTTGACGCGTCTAAAAGTTTAATTAGTTTCAGAATTTTCTTAATAGCTTTAGATAATTGCTATCCGTTTTCAAGACAGTAGTTCAAAGTAATCTGTTTGTTTATTGTCAGGGGTTTCCAGACCGTAAGCAAAGTTATTATTGCGGAAAGGCTGAGCCAGTAGTACTACCACCATATTGTCTACCCTTTAAGATGAAGGAAATCACGATACTCAACGATGATACTATAACAGATGGAGAGTTATCATATATAGAGCATTTTCTGAAACATTCAATTAATTTGGAGAAACTGAGAATAAATGCTCATAATATATGTTCTAAGAGGGCTGAGCAGATATTGACGTTCTATCACGCCTCCAACTTGTGTCGGATTGAATTCATGTGGGGGACAAAAAGGCGGAGAAGATCTGGAAGATATAAGCTTTGCGGCCCATTAGCTTTTGGGGACCTGCCTCGGGCAGAGCCAGAATTTTTGGTTGAGGGGGAACATTTTGATAAATTTTAGAAACTACATTATAAAGGGAGGGGGGGGGGGGGGGGGATTACGAAAAAAGCCAAATATTTTCGAATAGTTACCATACAATTTTTTTCGCTAGGGGGGCACCTGCCCCTTGTCCCCCCCCCCCCCCCTTCTTCCCTTTATATCCGCCCATGGCACACTGCAACAAGTAAAGCCGAGAGGGAATAGCTGAATTTCTTCAATTTGTGTGCTGTACTTTCAGTCCAGGGCATGTTGACAAGGGTTTTTTTTTTTTTTTTTTTTTTTTTTTCCTAATTTCTCTTTGAGTTTAAGCTTTTTTAGAGTTAGGATTTTACTGTTTAGGGACCTTTTACCTAATTTTGTCTCTTTACAGAGAGCTCACTGTCATTTAATCTTTTAATGCTTGATAGTATTGAAGTTTCTTGTGAGATTTCTTGGTCATTTATCACCTTGATATTATCGCTTTTGTTCTGCATCACGGCCTCTGATGGTAATACATGTATTCAACGTTTCAAGTAGTTTTGATCTTCACAAGCTCAGTTTCTTTCAACTATTTATGTTTACATGTGTACAAAATGAAAAATCTAGCACAGTTTCTTACTTTGACGCTTTTATAACTCATACATTTGAAAGATCGTAGATTGCATTAAGTATAAAGTTGTCAAGAGAGTTAATTGAGTTCCATGTTATTATGTACATTGGTTAACATCTTTTCCTATCTATTTGTAATCCTTTTATACAGGTGTAAATTAGGCTAATTTACTTATTAGTAAAAAAGTTCTGGTAGCGGAGGCAGAGATTTTGATTGAGGGTTTTTCGAAACATAATATGAAACTTTTAAAGCTAACGATGTCAGATAACTTTTAGCGATTCGAGATTTATGAACGAAAAAACTGTGTTGTGTTCTTTTTATGGTAAAAGAAGGGATGCGGAGGTAGCTCGGAATGGAACCTGTTTAATTAACTAGATTTGAACAAAGAAGCCTATAAAATAAGAGCAATGCTATATCCTCAAATATTTTGTTCCTGCTTATCCTCCCACATAAGAATTTAACTTTGTCACTTATTATCTCTTTTCTTTTAAAGAGTCAATTTTACATGTCAAGATTCTGGAAGTAGAAGGATAAGTAGGATTGTTAAGTATGAATAAGTATCATTTCTTGTTAAATAAATATTCTGAAGATCGATTGTAATGCCTCTAAACTATAGGTATATCATGAAGATGAACTCTGTTTTGGTGATCCTTGCCTGACTACATAAACCGAAAATCCATCATCCAAGACTAAATAAACTTTTTGCCACGCCCATTGACCTGATTGATTAAACAAAAGACGTTAACCTTATTTAGTAGCTATCCTGTTTAAGATCCAAGTACAGTAATCTACTAATCACTCGAATCAGTTTTTACGGATTCAATAGAAAAAATATAAAAAAAAAATAAGGCGAAGGTCAAAACCAGATGCAATCTGGTGTCCCCTTTAAATCTGCACAGGCATTTCCCAAAAAATTCAATAATCCAAATTTCGAATCACACATATATCTAATCAACATGTTGTAGTTCAAAAATTATAAGAAAAAGGAAAAAGAATTACTATGATCGCCCATTATGTTAGGTACTTTCCAGCTCAGTATTGATTGGGTGACACAAAAGTCTCGATGTATACACCTGCTACAAAACCATTAAGTTTATATATAGACAGACCGTCTTCATTATGCTTGTTCTCCAGGTCTACTTTATAATAACACTCGGAGCTGAAGTAAGGCTTCATGAGCCAATTCCTGTCCTTCATCAAGTGCAGTGGCTCCATAAAGGAATCAATATCCTGCAACGACAGTGCATAAGTTGATGTGTGTTCCCAAACCCCCATTCTCTTCATACTCCACAACTTAATACAGGAGTTATAAGAACGATTTCTTTGAATGGGATACCTCTCACACATGTGTATACAACCTCTTTGAACGGTGACTCTGGAACACGGATAGGCTTGGAGGGTGGTTGATATATTCATGAACTTTTCAGTCTTAGTGTCAAACATGGTAAGAGAATTAAAGACATTATCTTTCTCAAAAAAAAGTTTTTCATTCCAACAAGTACTTGGTGACCAACCGAGAGGAATCGAGTTAGGAATACACTGAAAATTGATTTTTCTCCATGAGTCTGATTTCAACGAGTATATGTAGACAGCTTTTTCGACGGTTATTAATACAACTCTGTAGTCTTCTTCAGAAGAGTTGTAATACAACTTGAATCCGGTTTTGTAATATACTATGTCAAAATCGGTTTTAGACAAGGTCTTAAAGTCAGTCGTCAAAGGATTCCATATAATAAGATCTGATAACATTAAATCAAACCCCCTTCTCTAGGGCTACCAATACAAGTCCATTACATGTTGATATAATATATATGTTTCCGGAACTGTATCCAAATGGCAAAGGGCGGCGGCACATACCAGGTTCCTGCGTTTCACAATCCCTGTTGCTATAGCTAAGTGTCCCCTTTGTATATAACACAAGAAGTTTGTGGTGGTTCTGATGATCATCATTGGTTGCGTGGTTGAGATGCATGTTAGCAAACATAGGCGACTTTAAGAAAGAGTACCATTGTTTCGAAACACTCAAATATCTCTTTACAGATCTTGCGGGAAGCCTTGGAAGTATGTTGTTGAATATAACATCAAATGGAAGCTCTGTCGTTGTGATGTTTTTACGAGGACGACTCCGTGGTTGGGTCGCAGCCATAGTCTCTCTAGTGCTTCGTACGTGGTTTACGTATCAACAACTAGGGTTAGGATGTATGACCGTGAAATAATTATATGGAAGGTTAAGATAAACAAGGAATAAGTATATATTAACTAGAATGTATCTTCTTCTTTCTTCTTTCTTCTTCTTCTTCTTCTTCTTCTTCTTTTTATTATTATTATTTATTTATTTATTTATTTTATTTTTTATTTTTTATTTTTTTATCTAAATCATTATACAAACTTGGGGATTGGTCTTTTATCTTGTGGCCCAAGACCCAAGTACGTGTGGGCCATATCATGAAACAAGGTTTTTCAACCATGATTCAGGAAAAGGATCTTAAGCACAAACATTAGCGGAATCGTTTAAAATGGTATTGTTCGTCTGCACTTGATAATTCATGGGACCAACATTCTGAGAATGATAGTTCAACATCACAACGACAGTGAAGAGATTTTTATAAGTTATGTCAAACTATCAGGTGCGAACTAGTGTGACAGTGAAGAGATTTTTATAATTCTTGCATAACTTGTTTCTTTCGTAAGTACTAAAATTTGTACCATAAAGTATTTTGGGATTAAACAAGTTCCACTATAAGAAATAAAGTAGCAAAATATATTATTGGGAGTTGCACGTATTGAAAAACGACACTTTTTGAGAACAAATTACACTTCGTGATTCAAAATTGGGTGTAGCCCGTGCCACACCCGGCTCCCAAGTGGGTCCGTCCCTGTCTGAGATTGACATTTGTAGTGATAAAGGTCATGGCCAACTAGTGCATACGCATTTGTTCTAATAACAAACGTGGTGTTCAATGTAAGTCACAAGCTTCTCATCAGTTCACCTCTTAGATTCTATGTCAGTTCACAAGCTTCTCATCACTTCGTGATTCAAAATTGGGTGTAGCCCGTGCCACACCCGGCTCCCAAGTGGGTCCGTCCCTGTCTGAGATTGACATTTGTAGTGATAAAGGTCATGGCCAACTAGTGCATACGCATTTGTTTTAATAACAAACGTGGTGTTCAATGTAAGTCACAAGCTTCTCATCAGTTCACCTCTTAGATTCTATGTGAGCTACAGTAGTAACTTAATTCGTAATATTTACCCAATAGTTACACCTGAGTGTCCAAAGATGATACTTTCTAGCACCCACATGTGATCTCCAACATTAACATAAATCCAAAAGACCCCACATAATTACACAATACTTCTGATCCACACAAGTAAAACACTTGTGAATTAATGTTAGCATATCAACATGCTTATAGTAACAAAAATATTCAATGCCAATTGCCAAAATTTTATAGCATTTCTACAAAATAAACAGAAACGGCAAGTACAATACATACTCATGAGGTGTTCTTAATTCTCTCAACGACTTTCATCTATCGAATGAAAAATCCTCATAGAAATCAACTCTAGAAAAACATTTTGAGTACCGTAGATAAGACAACTAAAAGTATACACATTTTCAAAGGAATCATCCCATAAACAAATGAAGGATGGACACAACTAAGGGGTAATTATGGTTTTGTTGTCCTTTTTTTGTATCTCGGTCAGCTGCGATGTTTTTTTGTACCAAACCCGTGTCATAGTTTTGTCCCTTTTATTGTTGGTCAGTTAGGTTATGCCCAAGAGATGATCCATATGTTTGTGTTGTTTAGATGGTAAGATTCCTTAATGCATCAAGCTTTTCTACCTTTCCATTTGACGGAAAGGATTCAATTGAACCATTTTCTTTGTTTGCTTGTTTGGAATCTTTGTTTGTGGCATGAGTAGAACACTGGCGACCTTCGAAGTAAGTCGAGCAAGGAAAGTATTCCGCACAACGGGTTTTCCATCCTACAAAATCGAGAAGTTAGTGAGCATAAAATAATGGAATTATAGATAATCCATCGTGTGAACTGGAAGTGGCAATTTAAAATTTTAAACACATATATATGTGTCGACTTGGGTTTCTGGGTCACAAATGATTCGAATGAGTCATCTCAAATCTTAATAGCCAAGGGGAACGTTTGATAAGAAAATATAAATTATAGTTGTCAACGTATTGTTTGGTAATAACCCTATACATTTGGCCCATTCGCCGTGTTATCAATAGACCTGTTTCAACCTGAAATCCGTTTAGACTCGATAACTAGTGTGAACTTAGGCTTGATTCATTTTAGCATTTAACATTTCAAGTCCGGGAAGCTACTCGATAAGAAAGTAAAAAAAATGATAAACTCACTTGATGCAGCATCATTATCGTTAAAAACAGCCCCCAATGTTTTGTGAACTGCAACACAATCTTTCAGCTTCCACCCTCTAACTGATCCAAGTGGTCCATTACTGATAACAAAGCATTTCTTATTTAGAATGCTTGGTTTTAAATTGCGTGCGGCGATCCGTTGCGCTCGAGGTCCAAAAGACCGATGCGTGATGCGCGATGCGGTTGCGAGCGCATCACGGACGCGCGGCGATAGGTAATAAATAAAAAATATATAATATTTCTACTTAAATTACTCTACAAGTAAATGATTAAATATGGAATAATTACGTGCATAATGATATTACTAACTGTTATAACATGAAATATGTCAACTTAACGGTTTGACTAGAAATAAAAGGTCAACTTAAACTATAAAAGTCAAAATTGAAACTGTTGCGAAGTGATGCGTCCATTGCGTCTGATGCGAGCAATACACTGTTGCGATGTGATGCGTTCGCATTAGGCCGCATCCAAGAACAACCTCGCATCAGGTTTCGTGTTGCGTTTTTTCAAACGCATCACTCTGATGCGCGATGCGAGCGCAACGATGCGCGCAATTTTAAACCAAGTTAGAATGCTTTCCTTACTAAGAAAAATGACAAGGAGATAACGATGTATACTTTTCACTTTACTAGTATTATCTAACACGTATTATTAGCAAGACTTACCCAGACACAAGGTTATTTGGAGATTCTTCGATCAATTTGATAGCCTCGCCCTTCTTGTTTGGTTCTAAACAATAAATCATCTCAGCCACGGCTGCTCTGTGCATCAAGGAATCTGCATAACAGCGAGAAAGAAGTTAAGAAACAAGGACTCTTAAAGGTGAAAAATAATGACAAAGTGTAAACTAGTATTATCAAGAATACAATTAGTTTAAAATAAAAAATGACCTTTATGTTCTTCAAGAAAAACAGTATTTGCCTCCACCAGAGATTTGCCGTGCAATTGACTACAACAGACAAGACAAAGACTTAATTAACAACCATTAAAGAAATAAGCAGTATAATTTCAGACGTGAAAGGTAATAAGAAAAATTAATGCTCTGAAAATCCAATTTTAAGCCACTTAAGCGACTGGCTAGGCCTTACGTGTTTGCCATTGGTTTAGTATTTAAAGATTGAGCGTTTCGTAGAATCAAGCAAGGATAAACTGGTTTTTCTCAACTCAGAGGTAATTTTTCCAATAGTATTGGAGTAAAGAAAGGAGGGCTGCCGAGGCCCGGAACTTCTCCGAGAGGTTCCTTTCGATACTCTGCGCACAGAAGTGATCTTTTGATACTTTATATTTACACAATCAAAAAGTCTCAGCATATTATTAAAATTTAAAGCAACCGATAAGAGTCCAATTACGTGTGCCCTTAATCCCCATTTAGGTGATTAAGCACTAGGTCACTAGAGCTCCTAGCACCTTTTAAAGTCTTTTAAAACATTTTGAAAGATAACCTGAAAGTTGGTCGCTCTGCTTCAATGACATCCAAAATCAGTTTTTCACCATCCGTGACCGGAGCTGGTCTTGATGCCACTTTATGGAAGAATCTTAACTGTATATAAAAACACGCACAAAAGAAATTGTATGTTAAACAAAGAGAATAAAGTATAATCCAAAACGAATGTCTGCACCAATCAGAAAGCACATGCAAAGTATTACTTAATAATCTTGTTAAGTAAAAAAAAAATGCATACCAAACATCGATGAGAGTCTGGGTTTTCGGCATCCAATCTTTGTAAATGCTTCAGAGCCTAACTCAAAAAAGCAGCAGTCAAGTTATGGACCAAGTCAAACCAAATAATTCAATACCAAATAAAATATCCCCAATGTAAAGAGGTTACCATCAAATGTCATGGCTGGAAACAAACATACCTGCAAGGCAAGCAAGATCTTTTGCTTTCTCATATTAACTTCAAAAGAAAGTAAATGTGTCTCCAAATAATCAGATGAATGTTTCTGCAGCAACTTCAGATACTTTCCAGCTTCCAATAAAGGGTCTTCAGTCTAAAAATTTAAAAAAAAAAAAAAAAAAAAAAAAAAAAAAAAAAAAAAAAAAAAAAAAAAAAGCCACAAGAATTAAGTGATATTTATATATAAGCAACAACGTTCAATAAATGCAAAAAAAGGAGTCGATAAAAAATACTAGAAAATGATTGCACCTGCAATAGCTTCTCTCCATGTGGATCTGGATCAACTGGCTTGCCCTGTTTTTTCCCGGACTTGGAAACACCACCAAAATTTGTTTCCTCATTCTTGACTTCTGCCTCCTAGAAAAACATAAGAATTAAAATACAATTCATGCAGAGATGACAAAACACTCAATTTAAACCCTTTGAGGCAAAAAGCTCTACTTTTTTAGCCCGTGCTTCAGCCTTCCTCTGTTTTTGTCTCAATTTCTTCTTCTGAGAAGCAGGCAGTTTTGATAGTTCGTCATCTTCTTCGTTTGATGACTTTGTAGGAGCATCATACAGCTTGATGTAACAACTGTATCAGACAATGGAACGCATGAATTTGCCAAGAGTTAGTAATTATTATTTGGCAAAACCATCATGTGGTATGCTCAGAAGTATAAAAATGGTCCTTTGCTTATACTAGTTATGAATATGGTCCCTAAAAACAATGTTTGCTTTCATAATTGGAAGCAAAGCAAAAATATTTACATACTTGAGAGACCAAAGGTGAAAGCAAACAGTGCTTGGAGGACCATGCCCGTAATAGTATCCACGAGAGATGCATTCCTCAATTTTGAGCAACCACATGACCATTTATGTAGTTTACTCGAAATAAAATAAAAGTTATTTAAGCAAGAAGTATTTATACCTTATAGCTCCAACAGCTGCCTTCCTAAAGTAACTATGTGCATGAAGCCGATCTTGAAACCTTAACATTTCAATATACGAGCGCAGAGTCATTTTTCTTAAGCAATAAGAATGAAAATCAAATTGATCTTCTGTAATGTCTGCATAATGCTTCTCTACAGCCAGGAAATTTTTCAGAGCACGTCCAAGTTCACCCTGGCGAACATAGCTATCACCAGAAGCAAGTTCATACCTACACATGCAAACATCTCAATTACATTCTATAAGATGTTGCACGCACATTTGTTCAAGATCAAACTTGTTTAAAAACACTAACCACATGCATTGCATGTCATGAAGGTTATTGTGTTGTTCTCCATCTTTTGTGAACAATACAGCTGTCTTTTCGGCAAGCGGAACCTACATATATGGAAGTAATATTAGTAGAGAGTTCGTTGAGGACAAACAGGTAAGTTAAGAAATCAAAATCTTCACTCAACCTGGTCAGCCTGCAGCATGCGTTTGACACATTGGCTATTTACATAACGATCTGCAAGATCCATGCACCTAGCTTCATCTGCCAAGGCAGCAGCAGCTGTAAAGTCTCCACCATGTTTTAATATCTTGCTCTGTGAACAAATTCAAACAAAATTATAAACTTCCAAAATTAACCTTCATGCTATTTAATGATACATATAGAGGATAGCAAGTCAAACCTTAGTAGTGTACAGATCAATGACAGTTGGAGTGTGTTGCATAGCCTCATCAATTTTAGCGAGAGCAATATCATACAGGCCTCGTCTGTCATAATGCTACACAACGAGAGCTTTATAAAGATGATAACAAGGAAGTTTGTAAAATCATAGATATTCATGTAGTGAGAAAAAACCTGAGCCAAATAAAACAAGGTCCACATAAGTGTCGAGGGGGGCTCTTTTTCTGACCTACACATTATATGCAACACAATAAATTAGTGGTGCAATGCATGAAACCCAGAAAAGAAAATAATTTGGCTATATAAATTAATAATAATTAAAAAAAAAAAAAAAAAAAAAAAAAAAAAAGATCCATAATAAGAAGTACAATGAAGTATATGTATGAAGAATACAAAAGTGAGTACAAAACTTGGATGTGTGTATGCATACGTTTATTAGATGTGTGTGTGTAATTATAATGTTGAGGGGGCAAAAGTGTAAGATTTAAAAGTGTAATGCTGTCGCTTAAAAGACAGAGGGACGAAATCTGCAATTTCTTGGCAGGGCCACATATGTAGTTTCAAGTAAACCAGATGGACCATTCATATAATTACCTTCCGGGATATCCACCAGTCGTCTTAATTGATTCCTCCAAACCAAGGAGTAACTTTTCCAGGATATCAGCCTACAGAAAAAGTTAAAAGTTTTGTCACAGTAATAGAAGAAAGCATGAACTGTAAGTTTATTTGATGATAGCTAAAATAAACCTTGCCAGGGTGATCATATAGAGGAGAAAGATCAGAGAACAGTGAAGGAACTCCCTACATAAACCATTAATGAAAGTAAGAATTTGAGTATAATAAGGGTCAGCAAAGTAACAAAAAAGAATATTGTAAGTACCTTTGTTAAGAGTGGCCTGATGTAGTTATCTGCTGCATCCCGGAATTTTACGTCTTTCAGAAAATCTAACGGGATCCTCTAAAAACAAAGTGTAGTACTTTAGATATAGAAAAAGAGAGATGGTATGATTACTGATTAGTACAAAAAGATCATCATGATGCTTAAATTATTAATAAGTTGGGCAACAAACTAACACCCCAGTAAGACAAAGATATGTTACACTATCAACTTAATAGCTGAGAACTATTTCCTAACGCATATGTGGAAATTCCCCCTAGAAAGTAGTAACGTCAAAGTTTGGAAAGGGATTTTACAAACATCAAACTTATCTTAAAGCAAAAAAACGTTAATCTCAAGTTAATTATGAAAGAAAATAAGCACAGAAACAATATGTCACCTTAACAGCAGAAGACCAAGTGTATTGCTGCACAAGTGATTGGTACAACGTGTCCAACTTATCAATGTCATCAGACGAATATTGGCCAATCTCTGAATGTAGTCCAAGACACTTTTGCAATCCTTCATAGTATCTAATTGAGCAAGAGCCTAATTAGTATGACTGTTAAAACATATGGCTATATGCTTGTATTAACGACTACCTGTAGTTGTCAGGGTTCATTGATAGAAGAACTCTATACAATTTTTCCCCTTCTTCAAGGCGATTGAGCTTCACAAGAAGAGAAACCTCCACTTCCTTGCACGATACTTTATCAACCTATACAGAAATCCATAGAAGGTGAAAATGAAGCCAGCTATTTCATAACATTCATACCATAACAATGCAAAAAGACAATAAACATACAATCTTGAATTCTTTCTTCTGCAACTCCTGAAGAGCTTTCTCAAGCAATCCACATTCCTCCAATAAAGATATCTGGAGGAAAAAACATACACACAAAAGCCATCAAAAGTGAGTATCGTACCATTTTGCCTGATAAGGCAAGCACATATCAACATCCAAATTTCTTAAGCATATTTTCAGCATGCAATATCAGCTCAACTGATAAACCAGTTATATCTCCAAATATGCTATTAGCTATTACCTTGTATAACAGCATTTCACCATGCTCACACCGTTCATTATCTGGAGGATAATCATCCTCTAGAGTCCCTTCATATGCTTCTAGAATATCAACTGCTTTGGATGCACTGGCAAAAGAGCACAAAGGTGAATGTTCGCAGTATCTTCCCCGTCATGAAACAAGACAAGAAATCATGGTACTAAGCAAGTGTGTACACTACAAAAATGTTGCTTAACCACAAAGGACGAACAGAGGTTCATATAAGCTAGAAAACTAAGCAAATTGATAGTTTGCTATATTCACTAATCACTATTAAGGAAGGATAAACATTTCAGATTGTAGTATAATAGAATATCACAGCTTACTTTGAGTTCAAATGCTGAGAAACTGCAAATCCGATCCAATTCATTCGATGATTTGGTTTCAAGGTCAACAATTGCTGTCTAGTTTCAACAAAACCTGCCAAGTCCCGCATTTGTGCCTGCAAGTGGAAAAGAAAGAATCATTAACCACCAAAAACAAGATACAATGGACATGAGACAAGGGACATTAAAAGAGATGCACGATATAGAAAATGAAATGATAATTTGATTAGAATATAAAAATCTTATCTACTTTCTCATGCTTGCGACTTTTAGAGACATCCCAAACAACCAGTATGATATAATCATAGCATCAACTGAATGTTATTTGGAAACGGTTTTATTTCTTCAACAACTAACAGCAATTAGCTTGGACAATTAGTCAAGGTTTAGACATACATTTACACACACACAAAGACATAAAAATCAAAACCGCTAAATGCAAAGCATCCTTCAAGAAAACCCCATGAATCGTCACATGCTTGAAGGGCATGAACATGGTAACAGAACACATAGCATTGCTCACATCCCATACATAGAATCATGAGTATGAATTCTTATCCATCCAGCATGCATTTTTTATTCGCATCAAACTAATGCATTCCAATAGCATTACCTATATCCATCTCGAGTTTGAATTACTCTCAATAACTTCAACAGTTTTTTTGTACATATCAGGCGGGCATAACCTCCCTCTCTAAATGTAAAATTTTAAGTTACAAGTTTTTTATGATCCAACAGATCATATGTAAGTGTGCTAGCTTAACCCCTTTCATCTTATTAATAATAGCCAAACCCCAAATTAACAACTTATGAAGCGATAACCACAAATATGAGATAATTAAAGTTTACTCCCTATTTTCAAAATAACAAAATATTACACCTACATTCAGCAGCATACCAAAAGGCAAATCAAATAATTCTGTTAACCGAAAAGACTGATAAAACAACTAATATAAACATGGTAAGGTCCAAAAACGGGTAAAGAAAAATCAACATCAAACACGAATTTTAGTGTCAATGTTGTGAATACAAAGCTAAACACCCCATTTGGTCATATTCTAAGATGTTCAACCCCGCACTTCCCATATTGGCATGCATGACACGTAATTGCTTTACACGAAATAAAAAATTATGAAAAAGAAGAATGGACCAAGGTAAAATTTGTGTTATACATACGAATATCTACCTGTAGTAGTGATAGGTCTCTCAGTATTTCGATGTTGTCTGGATCTATCCGCAGAGCATTCCGGTAACATTTTATTGCCTCTCTATAATCTCTGTCTGATCGATACAGAAGACCATACACGTGCCAGCACACATGGCTTTTCAAGTCATTCTACAACAAAATAAGCTATTTAAAAATCTGCAGCCATCAGAAAAGTTTAACAAAAGATACGAGAAAAACAGTTCTGACCTTCAATCCCAATCGCACTAGCTCGTATGCTTCCGGCTTACGATCCATACAGTTCAGCGTTAATCCTTTCATCGAAAGAGTTTCTACAAGCCGAAGTATCAAAAACGACAGAATCTTAATAAACAGAAGTCACAAAAAAAGGGTACTCATTCTTCAATTGTTGTAGCCTGTGTGTGAGTAGTGATTTAAGTTACTAACTGGCTAGCTAGTAGCTGCTCTAGGTTACGAGTAGACATTCCAAAAACAGGTATTGTCGGGCGAGGTGATTCAGTAATAGACACCAACTCAAACTTTGAATATCTACCATCCAGTTTAGGGAAATACATTTTATATAAGAGCTATACCTAACTTGGTTCTATTTCTTACAACCAACATAGCTATATACATTAGCAACAGAGGCCTGTATTTACACTAAAACGGGATCGATGTTTCAAAATAGCAAAATGTAACTTCGACTAGATTGAAAATACAAGTGGCATCTCCTAATTATCCCATCAACGCTTAAACTTAAAGTTGCATTAAATTTTAACGAACCTCCATGATTTGGAAACTTCTTTAATATAGCATCCGCAGCCTTCAACCCCTTCTTATACTGTTTAGTTTCATATGATTTCTGCCAAACATATAATCATTTCATTAGCAAACCACACATCAGCCCATAAAAAAAACAAGACGCTTTGGAATCATAATATTGATATAATATAAGAAGAGCTTATTCGGCCTTGTATGTCATTTCTACTAGTGTATACAAATATTAATATTTGCAACACCTACGGCAACATAGTGAAATTATCCTCTTGTCACAAAAATCGCGACCCTAACCTCACGGATAATATAAACATTGCGTCCTCATTACTTTCACTGACTACTGCATTCGCCTAAATGTATTAGGCGCTAAAATAACAAAATGTCTCTGTAACTTGATACAGTATCCTACATACTTTTGCACGTTCCCACAATCTCACATTTTATACTCATATGAAGAATTCATTATAAATTCAATGTGAAATATTATATGCTTCTCAAATGAAATTTTTATAAAAAATTTCAAATAATGGTAACAGCAAGCACTTCTTAATCACAATTAGTAACAATCCTAATTCATATACACTAACAGAATTAACATACAATCCTAATTAACAGTCAAATGAGGTAACGGTTAACACAAAAACATCTCATTCTCGTTAGTTTCACGGGCCACCGCAATCACCTAACACGCTGCACTATTATGTAATACATTTTCACGTAAATACGAACAATTCGGTGTAAACTTTGTATAATTACATCAATTAACAGCAACAACAACAAGAAACTCTTGGTAATTACAATTAACTATCCTAAATAACGGTCTAACGAGATAATTATAGACCTAACTAGATAACTATACATCTCGTTCTCGTTATGTTTCACGGATTACTCGTTACCGCATTCGCCTAAACCGCTACACGCTGCACTATTATGTAAATACTTTTGCACGTTTACATTTCATCAATTAACAGCAACAACAGCAAACACTAGATAATTACTTAACTATCCTAATCAACAATTAACGAGATAATTATACACTACACAAAAGCCTAGCGTTCAATATATACACTAACACTTAACAATCCTAATCAACAGTCAAAAGAGGTCACGGTTAACACAAAACATCTCGTCCTCGTTAGTTTCACAGATCAACGCATTCGCCTAAACCGCTACCGCAGCAGCAATAAATAGTTGATAATTACAATTAACTACACAAATACATATTTAAACACTACGCAAAAAACTATACAACAGTCAAATGAGCTAACAGTTAATACAAAAACATCGCATCCTCGTTAGTTTCACGGATTACCGCGTTCGCCTAAAGCGCAACACCCATTAGTAAAACTATATAAATGAACCGCAACAGCAATAAAAAGTTGATAAACACTACGCAAAAACCTAATCAACAGTGAAATGAGCTAACGGTTAATACAAAAACATCTCGTCCTCGTTAGTTTCACGGATCAACGCATTCGCCTAAACCACTAAATTACATAAATGAACCGCAACACCAATAAACAGTTGATAACTACAATTAGCTACACAATACATATTTAAACACTACGCAAAAAAACTAATCAACAGTGAAATGAGCTAACGGTTAATACAAAAACATCGCATCCTCGTTAGTTTCACGGATCAACGCATTCGCTTAAACCGCTAAATTACATAAATTAACCGCAACAGCAATAAACAGTTGCTAATTACAATTAACTACACAAATACATATTTAAACACTACACAAAAAACCTAATCAACCGTAAAATGAGCTAACGGTTAATACAGAAACATCTCGTCCTCGTTAGTTTCACGGATCAACGCATTCGCCTAAACCGCTACACGCATTTGTAAAATTACATAAATTAACCGCAACAGCAATAAACAGTTGATAAACACTACGCAAAAACCTAATCAACAATCAAATGAGCTAACGCCTAAAGCGCAATAATATCTATGTAAATTGTTACACGCCTACACTAATCATCTATACATTTGCACGTAAATACGAATCATCACTATAATCAACGGCAACGAAATTAAAAAAAAAAAAAAAAAAAAAAAAAAAAATGTATGGATTGAAGGACATACGACGATGAGTTTAAAGAGATTAGCCTCTTTAGGAGGGAGTGGAACGCCCATTTTTATCGTTGAAAGGTGAAAAACACGCACAAACACACACAGTAAGGTGTGTTATTTAGTTAGTTGAGTTGTGAGGGGTTAGGGTTTACACTTTAGAGAAGATGGAAAGTGGTGGCTGCTAGCTAACTCTTCGGATGAGACTGTTACTTTGGAATGAAGGGTGTTTTTGTAATTTTCACTTTCTTTTTAAGTCAAAATTTTATGTTTTTTCACTTTTTTTATCCGGTGCCTAATCCCAGTGTAGCAGGGTATACGAGAGGTATAATGTAGACGGATCATACTTCTAGGGTTATCGCAACCTAAGTACCTAACTAACAAGTTTTGCATTATGTTCTCGAGTATCATTTAAATAAGAAAAATAAAGAAAATGAAATGAAAAATAAAAAAATTGTGTTTTCGAGTATCACTTAAGAAGGAAAAGAATAGTAAAATGACTGAAAAAAAAAAGTGATTAATTGATTTTGAAGTAAAATATTTCTTTCTAAAATTGAGCTAAAAATTTTTACTTTTTATTTTTTATTTATTTATTTATTTATCTTTTTTTATTTTTTGTTTCAATTACTATAAGTCTTAGGTATTTTTTTCTACATGTACACTTTTTATCTTCATATAGATGTGATTGTCTACTACCAACTTATTTTGAATATGTGTGTGATTGTCTACTACCTATTATTCTCACACATTGCCTGACATAATTGAGTATTATTGTTTTTGTAGTTATAAAAGTCGAAAGTAATGAGCTTATGAAATAAGTCAAGCAAAATAAAGTTGTAAACCCAAAATAAGCTAAGCCGAACAACGTCTAAGTCTAGCTTTTGTTTATCAAGTTCTTGATGTTATTTTGACGATGAAATGCGACTATAACGAAATAAAGGCTTTAAGTCTTTAACCACTCAGAAAATGTGTACAGTATTGATGTGATAATAATGGGACTGTAGTATTTACTCAGACTTTGTATCACATTTTGAAACTTTGAATATAGTGAAATTACTACACATAATTTTGTTCAAACAGGTTATCGACAAAGTCGCATTTGCAACTTGCAAGTCCACAAATCATATCATGAAGAAACTATTTGATCTGTTAAACAATCCATTGACTGATTACACCGACAACCTATGGGATCCACGGTCGACATACAACTCCAAAAAGATACGGCCATTGTAATTATAGAGCAAAGTGCTAAGAAAAGGATGTCTCAAATCGAATTCAATGTATCAAATCCACTTAAACCAAAGTTGTTGAAAAGTACACGGGCCACTTGTTTAATTTATTGCAGCCCGGTCCTAACTAACAATTGCGACATTTGACAAAAAATGTCAAACATACATGAACAAAAGAACAACTTTCCTATTTGCAGATAATACAAAGTAATCTTGTAACCATGAAAAGAACATGTGACAGCTTAGAAGTTAGAACTAACTATGATAAAAGTGGTTATCATTATTTTACAATGCTAGATGCAACGCTATCAAATGCTTCCTTTATTTCATCTTCTGTCATCTCGATTGTATCATCACTGTCATAATTTTTGGTTTCTTTGCCTTTTTCAGTCTTTGGTCGTTTATTCTTATTGCTTGTGTCATCTTTCAAATTGCCAACCTCAAATTCGTAGATTCGCTTGCACACGATAGCTTGGTGGTAGATGTCTTTTCTAGAAGTGGAATTTGGACTCTCTTCGGCTGTGTCAAGCTTGTTCAACTCCTCAACAACCCGTGGGACAAAACTCCACTCTTCAATTATTTTTCCCAGGCCCTATAAACACCAATATTAGAAGGCCAAAAATTATAGAAAATTTTGATGGTCACGAGTTATTGAATAAAAATAGAAGTTGGGAGATTTTGGATTCATAGCATGCAAGTTGTATGTTTTCCACCCATTTTTGAAAGGTGACAGCATACACTAGAAAAGGGCAGATCGCATACGTTATTTTTCCTGATGTGGCATATTAGAACCATTTTTAAGTTACAAGATTACACTAAATGAGAACTTGTGAGAATTTGTTACCTTTCTCGGAAATCAGACTAAAGCATGGTACCATTTATGCAATAATCCTATATGCTACATGCATGGGTTCTTCATAAATTTACTAGAAAACTCGCGAATAAATTTCATACCTCTCCCTTGTTAAGAGAATCTATGGCATCCTGCAAGCACGTCAAGATTCCTTCGGCTGCTATCTTCTTCATCTCACTTGGATCAGGCTGTGTAATGCACACGAATGAGTAAACGCTTATTTCCCTTTTTTCGGGGGGTGGGAGGGGGAGTTAGCTCAGTCTTATTGCAGTGCAACTACAAACACAAAAGACCAATTTTGCTTACCTTTTCTTCTTGACTGTCCAACCACGATATCGTCTTGTTCATGTCATCTATTGCCCATTTCTTCACTTCAGAAGTCGAAAACTCCTTTTTAGCAGGCTTATGAGCCGCCTGTTTCAGATATAAAAAAAGTCAGTGCTACTAACATTTCAAATACACTGCTCAATACATAAAATTAAGATTAGCTAAATTAACCTTGCTAGAGGAAGAAGCCCTTGGTTTTGACTCCGCAGGCGGCTTATCTGCTTGCTTATTAGAGTTCTTTGATGAAGATACTTGTGGGTCTGCAAGCACCATTAGATCAGATGACAATAATATACTCACTAGAAGAGGTAAAACATAAACATTTTACAGAACCTTATATAGTAAAAAATTACAAATAAACACATACGGCTACCTTGGCTTGGTCCAGTAGAGCTACTTTGATGCTTCCACGGTTTACCAGCATGTAGAAGGTAAGGTTCAATGCCAACAAGCTTTTTCTGGTTGTAACATTCAGTAATCCAATCCTACAAAAAAAAACATCAAATTTGTAAGATACTCTGTAACAGACTAACAATCGTATACTAGATACTATATATACCATCACGTAACACTGAATGTTTCATGCTCCATAACCAGACCACCTTCTATACATGCATTGATATCTAAACACGCGTTTTTTGGGCCATATGAAAGAAAATTCACTTGAATGAGATGTCTCCTAAGTTGAAAAGCTTATATGTTTTACAAGTAACAATAATGAATGAACAAATTTTAAATGATAGGGAGTAAATGATATATGAAGTTAAACCTTTGAAACAATGGTTCCATTTTCAGCCTCAACTTGTCGAAACTTTGGGGTGTTAGAAAACGCACACACCAGCAAAGTGCAATTAGAGTTCCAATCAGCTTGATACTCGGCCCCCATTTCCAACGCTTGAGACCTTAATGTGCCACGTTCAGGGTTAATAAACCCCGATAGTACAAATACTACCCCTTCCTACAAATATCCAACTTATGGTCAAAAAAATTACCAAAAGGAAACGTTAATAAGATATAAAGTATAAACCTTCTCATACCAAGGGTTTGGAAGATTTATTAGTTTTTGATGTTTGGCCAACATGTGGCTTATCTTTCTCATCAGACGATTTGCTATGGTCAGATTTGTTATTGGAATCCCGTGAGCTCATCCATGAAGGAAGATTCCGCCCTTTGGCCTTATGACTTCCGGAATCAGGCATGTCGAGATTCTATATAAAAACAATAAGAACCATAAAGGAACAGCCAGGAACCCCTTCTTAAATAACGGATTACATATCTACAAATTTGCAGTAATTGTCACCTCAAAAAATTCAATACAGAAGGTTGACTATTTACAAATGCCTAAAATACAGTTCGACATTGACATGATAAAAATTTTGTTTTTAGATTAAACCTATACAATTTATATTGATGAATACTAACAACGGGTAGTTCAAATTTGAACCTGTACAACAGAACTTATAAGTGACGAATTGAGTATTGCCTATGCCTAAACATGAATAGCATGTCCCCGAAACTTAGGCATTATAATTGATCCCTTTAGTGAAATTCATCTACAAATGAGATACAACATCTAATCGCCTAATTGGTTTGTTTCGAAGATAGACAAACAGGATACTGTGACCTTCCACTTGATCTTTTAGATAAACTTTCGGAAACAATTAAAAGTACAGATTCTGCAAGTGTTTTAGATTGCCTGATTTAAACAGCTTATGCTTACACGCAAAAGCAAGTAACAAGCTTATTGAAAACAATCTAGGTGAACTTATAATTTTGATTCCACCAATAATAATCTTATTTACATACGCAAAATGTATTATTGAAAACAGCTTATTTAAACAAAAAGTAACAGAATTCTTCATAAACGCTTTTAGAAAACCCAATAACCATATAAGTTTACATAAGAAAAAAACACAATATACGTTTTAGATTTGCATATTTTAAGCACTTTATGAAATGTTTGCACATTTTTAAAGCATCTGATCAGCCTATGTAGGTTGTGTTTATTTTTTCATATGTTTATTTATTTTTATTTTTTTGGACGGCAATTGTGGCTACATGGCCTCTAGCCCAGAAGACAATGGCACCCTTCCCTTTACGCACGCGGGAGGAAACCCCTATCGCCCTAGACAAGACTCGAACTTGAGACCTTGCCTAGGAGGGTAAAACCTCCATACCGCTAGACCAGAGGCCCATTGGTATAGAAACATTTGCGCGCCTGCAAATATACGAGGAAAAAACAAACGCAATTTTCCAAAAACAAAAGAAAAGTACTTTTTTTGAAAAATCAAACACAACCTTAATAGCTTATTTCTTGAAGAAACATTAACAAGCAATTTGACATAAGCACATGGGCAAGTATGTGCTTATTTTAAGTGCCTAAAAGCCATAAGCAGTTTTGCAAATATGCAATCCCAAACACCCCCAAATTAACATCTTCTTACAAGCACTAATATATAATAGGAGTACCAAATTGAGCAATTACACAAAATATGATACAAATAATTAATAAAGAATTAACGATCAATGCTTGTTTGATAACTTACGGTGGCTCCGGTGACGGTAACGGTATTTGCTGGTGGTTTTGATGGGTATTTGGGTCTAACTAATGACGTTATAAATTTTAGGGTCAACTGCAAAAAATGTCCTTGTGGTTTTCCATTTTTGCACCGTATGTACCTCAATATTTAAAACTGCAAAAGATGTCCCCGTCGTTTCCACTTTGGTGCGAATTATGCCCCTCGTTAGTAAGTCGTTACGTAAGTTTCATGTGAGGGTATTTTCGTCAGATCCAGTTTCCCGCTATTTCAACACCTGTTCCCTTCCCAAGCACATATTCACAAGGACATAGTTTGCAACTAAACTTAGTTGTCGATCAAATCACACACACAAACACATTATATCTTGTTTCAATTGATCAAATCGCAAACACAAACTAAATGGAACTTAGCTGTCGATCAAAATCAAACCACACAAACACATAACCACTAAATCGGATCTACGAAGAAACGGAGGTAATCTTTCTCAGTATTTTATTTTTTTTATTCCATTCAACATTATTTGTGTTAATCTTAATTGTTAATGCAGTGACAATGTTTGGCAATCAATTTCGGTGCACAGTGGAATCACGCCAGGATGTTTTGGATGAATTTGTAAGTTAACCCCATATAAACGAATCTAAGTGTTATTTTAGTAACAAACTAGTTTTTAAGAATTTCATAATGTTTCAAAAATAATTTTGACATACAACAACTGCTAGGAGGTTCATACCATAATAATGGTTCTATTTACCTGGTTAACTGTAATGGTGTAAGATGAAAGTCAGTGTAAAAAAAGTGACAGAATTAGTATGTGTAATAGAGGGACCTAGATGGAATGACTTTGTTAGGCTAAACATAAATAGGGATGTTAGGTTCATACACTTTGTGAAAGAAGGTGGGGACATCTTTTATGTAACAACTTATAACGAGGATGGGCTTAAGCAACACAGGTACATCCTAAGAAGCGCTCAGTTTTAGCATTGTTTAGTTCCAATTACAGATACATATCTTTTAATGCAATCATTGCCACTCATTTTCTAAAAAAAACCTAATAGTCTACACCATGAACCGACTGCGCCAAACTTAAATTAGTTAATATAATATAAATGCGAAAAAAAGGTTAAAACATATTTACTTTGATATAATAGTACCAATGGTTGGCCTGCTGTTGTTGTAGCGTGTAGGCCCAAGTTCGATCCTAGCTATGCCCTTTTTGATTTTATTTCTAAAAAATATTTTCACCGTTAGTCCTTGTTAGTTCTGGGGACTAATGATGTTAGTCCTGAGGATGAACGATGTGAATATTTTCTCTCGCATTAGAGATAATGGAGAAATAATTAGCACCATTAGTCCTCATTAATGTTGGTGGCTGGCTTTACTAACGGATGGATGTATGGTGACCAACTTTACTAACGGAGGGATGTGTGTGTTCAAAAAAAAGAACCACGAGGATGTAAAGCAAGATAATGGACAAACCACAAGGATGAATTTTAGACTTTACTTAAAAAAATATATACTGTCATTCGTGTTGACCCGGTCGGGTTCGGGTCAACTCGGGTCAAGCCTTCAAAAAACATACCCGAACCCGACCATGTATAGAACTCGGGTCGGATCAATTCGGGTTCGGGTCAACTTGGGTCGGGTCAATATGGGTTCGGGGTCAACCCGAGTATTTTTACATTGTAAAGTGTTAGTTTAATCGGGTTGATCGGGTTCGGGTCGAGTTGAGACTAAAAAAACATATCATAACTCGACCTTGTTTAGAACTCAGTTCAATTCGGATTGACCCAAATATAATTTTTTACCTGATTGACCCGACCCGAATTAACTCGGGTCGGGTCAGCCCGGATGACACCCTAACGATTATACACTATCAAATTAACAATTGATAGCATGACTAATAATAGACATTGAATTTTGTACAAATCGTATATCATGCGTATAAACATTTTTCAAACTGACATGATGTTGAAATTAATAATTGATAGCATGACTAATAATAGACATTGATTTTTGTAATAAAGTGATATGCTTTGGAAATTTTGAAATAGGAAAATATTAGGAGCCTTAAAATTTGTGTTTAAATTTAGGCTTAAATATATGTGTCATGATCCTGATAGTTTGTAAAAAAATGAGTCCTTAGCTGCAACCATCAGAATCATGCCATATAGATTTAGACACAATTTTAGACCTTCCATTCATAGCTCTTTGAAATAAACTTGTAGGTGAATCTTATTGTAACTTGTCGATCATAAAAGACAAGCAAACAACCCAAATCAAATCCATCATCACATATAAATGAGTTGAATTTGCTCGTAACTTATACTAAAAAATTATATCATCACTATAATAAATAAACAATTAACAATCGTCTATATCCTGTAATTAAATATCTACATGATGACTTTGTATTAAGAATCGCACATGCCTAAAGAAGTGGACAAATTTTAACATGACATCGTTAAGAAGGTTTTGGAATTTAAAAAAGTTTTCATTTGTCAAATATATAGAATAGATAGATTTAGAAAATGTCTAGAAACATTGTATGTATTAAACAATTGCAAGAATGCAAATTATTAAATTCTCATTAGAGTAGAACACATACGAGGGTCTAAAAGATGGATTTCAAGCTATTTGTCAACTTGCATTTTGTTTGGTTGACTTCTTATATTGTCTTTGTCAAAACAATTTCAACGATAGAAGTTCCAATTACAGGGCGGCTAATGTAGGCTGGATCGACACACAAACATTTTTTAAGGTCATTTTTATCTTTGATTTTTGTATAAATTAACTTTTGAATTTTGATGAAAAAATATGGTGATATCGTGGGAGTGAATACAAGCAGGGACAGTATTAGGATTTTTCATTTGGTGCTGCATAATTTTTTTAGAAGATATTGGATATAATTTTCTTTATCATAAACTACAAATTTTGCACCTTAAATAATTTTTAAGCTAAACTAAAATAACACAAATATTTTTAGGTGATAGCACAAACTAAAAAAAGTAACACTTTAAAAAAAATACACTTCGTAGCTCAAAATCGGGTGTGACGCGGTGCCTCACCCGACTCCCATGTGGGTCAGTCTCTGAAAACAAGAACATACATGCATACGAGATGTACCAACTGTGCGGTCATCAGTGAGGCAACCGCATTGGCCATCGTTTGTGAGGGGGCTTCCGATTTAGTATATTTCCATTAGTATTTATGCATGTCTAAGTATATTTATACATATCTAAAAATTTTACAGCCATTTTTAATTATTATGTGAGGGGGGCTACGATTTAATATATATCCATTAGTATTTATACATGTCTAAGTATATTATGATTTGAATTTTCCATAATAGTCAAGATTTTCGTGATTTAAAGGGCCTCCATTCGTAGTTTCACACCGCGCCACCCAAATCAATAGGATACCGTGCTATATATATACAGAGGCTTTAATGGTCACATCCAACAAAAATGTTAACGATATATGATTTTGCGTTCTAGATATTTAATAGACTATACTTACAAGTTACAATGATCAAGAATGATGATGGTTTCATAACAATGGTCGAAGGTTCATCGTTAAGGCACTATGTTTTTATCAATAAAATAGGCAATTTGCTATATTTTTTATAGCCACAGTTTAGTTCACATAGATTTACTACACATGACCTTCTTTTGTCAACTACAACCCCTAACACATAGAAATAGAACATAACATAACTCTTGAGTTAATACCTGTGGCTTTTCACTAGCCAAAATCCTTTGGTAACATTCAAAAACCTATGGCATTAAAATATGAAACGATAATAAAGTTTTACAAGCAACCACATAGGAACATGATTTTATACATTAAAAAAGTACTTACAAAAGTTGAGAAAATCTATCTATCGATGTCGTCCTACGTAGAAGGCCAAATGGGACATCCATTATCCATATCTTCATTGACCTTCTAATCCATCTTACTTTAATACTTATTAATTGTGACAGCCGCCAACAGAAAATAACCGAAGATCAGTGTTCTTTATTAAATTCATAGCCAATGGGTATGAAAATGGATAGTAACATTATTGATGGTACTCAATCCACTAGCAATATTTTATAAAAAAAGTTTCGTATATAAATGTTTTGCAATCTCCTATAGTCATATCCAATTCATTCTTATTATTTCTCAATGGATCTGTTTCAGTATCTTCCTTATGATATTGCCCTTTGTTAACGTATGTACCCTCCGGATACTTTCCGTACGATGATAAACCCTCCGGATCGGTATCAGATAAAACGTACTCAAATGTGTTCAAACAACACGGACCAATATCCGATGGGTTACGAATGTCCGTACGAGCTCAGTCTTCCGGATATCACAAACCCTTCGGGCGAGCCAACAAGTACCTAGACCAAAGTACAAGCAAGTACGCCAAAGTATACGATAATGGAGTTTAAACTAGCGAACATTAGGGGTTAAGTACGAAACAGCCTGGCACCCCATGTAGAGAGTCTATAAATAGAGAGGAAATCTTCATTTAAGGTTAACTAATTCTCCCCCACTCTCTAGTTTTATTTATACTTTCTCTCACTAAGAACGTATACTTATTCTCACGCCGGAGGTTGGTCCTGGGATACATTCCCGGGGCGAGTCTAACGGACGTATTTGTTTTGCAGATATCCGAAGCAACGCACTATAAGATAAGATCGCATTGAATCCGTAGGACCTATTCTAGTCCGAAGGATTCATCTCGCTTGTTCGAAGTAAAAGCAAACTTTTACCTCAACAAATTGGCGCCATCCGTGGGACCCGTCATTCACTCTACCGAAGCTAATAAATGACAGGTCCTTCCCCAACCACACCCGAAGGATCCGGAAGTCGTCCGGATAACAATACCAATCCTGTTAACCTTGAACAAATCCAAAGTCACTTTGCTGCTCTAAAATCTCTCATCCAACAATACAATGTCTCGGGAGAAACACCGATTGACCCCATCCAACTCGACTTTGAGGTTGCCGGATCTCATGATGTCGAAGCCCAAAAAGCCGAAGAAGAAAGGACGGACGACTTATCCAAGCCTTTCAAGGCAGCGTCCAAGAGTCCGTTTACCCAGAGGATCATCGATTTCTCCGGACCAAAGGGTTCAAAGTATCTGATGCCTTCTCACTTAAAGTTATACAACGGATCTACAGATCCTGATGATCATATCACCAGATTTGAAGGGGCGGCCAATCAAGGTGCATGGCCCATGCCCATTTGGTGCATGATGTTCCAGCAGACCTTGGACGACGCTGCTAGAGCATGGTTTGATCGTCTTCCGCGAGGTAGTATTGACAATTGGGATGAATTGAGTGAACAGTTTGTTCAGAGGTTCGCCCTTCGTAGAAAATGTATCAGGGATCCGATGGAAATTACCAAGATCATCCGTAGAGCCAACGAAGCCCTCCCGGAATTTAAGGAACGATGGACGGATGAGGCCAGCCGCATTTCAGGAGTACCAGAGCTGATGCAGATATCCTCTTTTATTGATGGTTGTAAAAGTCCGGAGCTAGCGAAGAGATTCTCCGAGAAGGTTCCCCAGAGCATAACCGAAATGATGATACGAGTTGATGACTTCGTCCGTTCCGAAAGAGTGTATCGGCTAACGGAAGTACCGAAGGGAGAAAGGATGGATAATTCTCGTAGAGATTATCAACCTAACCCGTACGGCCGAAACGACCATAACACACAACGGTCCTCCTTTAGAGGAAATCACAGGAAAGATGTCCAAGACTTCAAACCAAGACGAAATGAAAATTTCGCACCATACATGCCCAGACGAAACGACAATAACACCTATCGGACAGACTACCGGAGAGATCATCGGCGTGACGATGGAAATAGAAGAGATACCAGACCATTAGACTTGAACATGCTCACAAAGGCCCCTAAAGAGATCCTATCAACGGAGCACCAGCTCAGGCTACCGGCACCACCGCCACTAAGAGGAAGACCGTCGAGAGAAAACATGGATAAATACTGTGATTATCATGGAGAGAAAGGCCATCTCACCAACGACTGTCACAATCTAAAAGAACAACTCAAGATAGCCCTGGATACCGGCAAGCTTGACCACCTGATCAGAGACGTCCGACAAAGAGACAGAGCACCGCCCAGAAATAACCAGCAAAACAACCAAGGTCGAATCATCAATATGGTCCGATACCAAGAAAGGAATCCGAAGCGAAAGACAATAGATCAGGAAGAAGAATGGATGAGAGCCCCCATAAGCTTTCCTCCGATCCTTTCGGGGGACGTTTCCGATGAGCCACTTATAGTGGAAGCAGAGATTGAGGGATATACTGTACGGAGAGTATATGTCGACCAAGGTGCATCGGTAGAAGTAATGTATGAACACTGCTTCCTAAATCTGGACCCCTCCATCCGGTCACGTCTATCTAAGACAAACACACCGCTAGTGGGATTCTCAGGAGAAAGCATAAACCCGTTGGGGAAAATTGAACTAGAAGTATGCTTCGGAAGTGAAGGGCTATACCGCCGAACTATCATGAAGTTCGCGGTAGTTAGATCTCCCTCTCCGTATAATGTGATACTTGGTCGATCCGGAATCAAAAAGCTAAGAGCTATCCCGTCAACTATACACTCCATGATGAAATTCCTGACGCCGAGAGGCATCGCCACTCTAGTAACCCGATCGGTCATCATCTTAGAGTGCAGAAAGCTCGAAGAAAAATTCTTAATGGAAAAGGAAACTCAAACAGAGATTTCCTCGGAAACACCCATTGAAGAAACTGCTGGAACCGAAGATGTGCTGGTCCATCCGGCTTATCCGGAACAACTAGTGACAATAGGAAGGAATTTCTCAAGAGAAGGGCGAAGACAATTAATAACTTTACTCAAAAATAACCAAAACATTTTTGCATGGGAACCCTCGGATATGACTGGCGTTCCCCGATGGGCAGCTGAACATAAACTCAACGTAAACGTCCAGGATAAACCGGTAGCTCAGAAAAAAAGATTCTTCTCGGAAGAAAAGAACCAGGCCATAAATCAAGACGTAGAAGAATGGCTAAAGGCCGGAATAATCAGACCTGTGCGATATCCGACCTGGATCTCTAATCCGGTACTAGTAAAGAAGCCGGACGGTACCTGGTGAATGTGCATTGATTTCAAGAACCTGAACTCATCGTGCCGCAAGGACTACTATCCGTTGCCCGAAATAGACTGGAAGATCGAGTCGGTAATAGGATTCCGATACAAATGTTTCTTGGACGCTTACAAAGGATATCATCAAGTACAAATGGCAAAGGAAGATGAAGAGAAAACGGCCTTCTATACAGATCGGGGAACATACTGTTATGTAAAAATGCCGTTTGGTTTAAAGAATGTCGGGGCAACCTATCAGAAATTGGTAGACTCCGCCTTCCGGAAGCAAATAGGCCGGAACTTGGAAGTGTATGTAGACGATATGGTGATAAAGAGCCAAACGGAAAGAGAGCTATTGGCCGATATCGCTGAAACGTTCGACAATCTCCGGAAAATAAACATGAAGCTAAACCCTAAAAAATGTTCTTTCGGAGTGGAAGAAGGAAAGTTCCTCGGATATATGATAACGTCCGAGGGGATTAGGGCCAACCTCAGGAAAGCCAGAGCAATCGCCGATATGCAATCACCAAAATCACTAAAGGAGATGCAAAGCTTAAGCGGCAAACTCGCGGCACTCAATCGTTTCTTATCAAAATCGGCCGAAAGGTCCCTCCCTTTCTTTGAAACTTTAAAAAACATCACCAAGGAAAACAAGGAAAAATATCAATGGACGGAAGCAGCTGAAAAAGCCTTCCAAGATATGAAGAAAATGATTCTGGAGCTTCCCTGCTTAACGACTCCGAAACCCAAAGAGGATTTGTATCTGTATCTGTCAGCCGCCGCAGAGGCAATAAGTGGAGTACTGATGGTCGAAAGAGAAGGGCGACAGATCCCAATTCATTATGTAAGTCGAACCTTACACGAAGCCGAAAAGAGATATGCCCCAGTCGAAAAGTTGGCTCTAACCCTCCTGCACTTATCAAGAAGATTGCGGCGATATTTCGAAGCCCACCCCATCAAGGTCATAACGGATCATCCCATCAAGCAAGTGCTCAACCGGGCAGAATCATCCGGACGGTTAGCCAAATACACAGTAGAATTGGGGGCTTACAACATCATCTACATGCCCAGAAATGCTGTCAAAGGACAAGTGCTTGCTGACTTCATTAATGAAATACCCATCGGAACATCCTCCTCGGATCCGAAGAGGAGAAGCAAAGAGATATGCAACGTTTCTCAACTAGAAGAATGGATGCCTCCAGCAGGA
Organism: Artemisia argyi; assembly: GCA_030686995.1. Taxonomy (NCBI): domain Eukaryota; kingdom Viridiplantae; phylum Streptophyta; class Magnoliopsida; order Asterales; family Asteraceae; genus Artemisia; species Artemisia argyi. Next base: position 16,350,147 of record CM060689.1, on the reverse strand, counting down.
AAGGTACCGGAGCAGGATTAGTGTTAATCAGTCCGGAAAAAGAAGAATACACATATGCTCTCCGTTTAAATTTCGAAACTACCAATAACGGAGCAGAATACGAGGCACTCCTGGCCGGATTGAGAATTGCAAAGGAGATGCATATAGAGGCATTGGACGTACGAGTGGACTCTAACTTAGTGGCAAGCCAGATCAATGGAGAGTTTACTGCATACAAGGAGAGCATGGCGAAATACCTCGCGAAAGCCAAAGAATACATCACTTATTTCAAGCGCTTCAAAATAAAGAATATCCCAAGAACTCAGAACCAAAAAGCAGATGTGCTTAGCAAGCTAGCATCCGTTGCATTTAACCACTTGACGAAAGAAGTCCTAGTAGAAGTATTGGAGAAGCCGTCCACCGAAGAAGAAACAGTCAACGCAATAGTGGAAGAAGAGGAAGAAAATTGGATGTCCCCCATATTCCGATGTTTAAACGAAGGTATATGGCCGGAAGATCAAAATGAAGCTCGGAACCTCCGTATGAAAATAAGCCACTACACACTAATTGACAACGTGCTATTCAAAAAATCTTATCTCGGACCAATGCTACGATGTGTCGGACCTCTCCAAGCCAATTACATAATCCGAGAGGTGCACGAAGGAGCCTGTGGCATGCACTCCGGACCCCGGACGGTCGTAGCTAAACTCATGCGGCAAGGCTACTATTGGCCAACCATGCACCGGGACGCTAGGGAAGTCATCCGAAAATGCGATGCTTGTCAAATACATGCTCCGGTCCCCAAGCTGCCAAAAACGGTATTAACCTCCGTCATGGCACCATGGCCCTTCTTCCAATGGGCAATGGACATTCTGGGGCCTTTGCCCGAAGCCCCAGGAAAAGTTAAATATGTTATTGTGGCAGTAGACTATTTCACAAAATGGATGGAAGCAAAACCGTTGGTCAAGACAACCGGAAAAGAGGTCAAAAAGTTTGTATGGGACAACATCGTCTGCAGGTTCGGACTACCCAAGATAATTGTCACGGACAATGGAAGCAACTTTGTGGGAGATCCGTTCAAAAGCTGGTGCGAGAGGTTAAATATCACACAAATCAACACGGCCGTGGCTCACCCTCAAGCCAACGGATTGGTCGAAAGAGCCAACAAAAGCCTAATGAAGGGATTTAAGTCCCGGCTAGGAAGAGAAAGAGCAGGATGGGTAGACGAATTACCAAACATACTATGGGCTTTCCGAACCACTCTGAAAACTAGCAACGGAGAAACCCCTCAGTCTAACTTATGGGAGTGAGGCAGTCATCCCGGCAGAAATCGGTATGCCTACCTTCCGGACCATGATGGCAAACGTTGAAAACAATGACGATGAGATAAATCTAAATCTAAACTTATTAGAAGAACGGAGGGAAATGGCAGCTATAAGGGAGGCAAAGTACAAAAAGAACGTGGAGCAGTATTACAACCGAAGGGTTAGGCCCGAAGCCTTCAAAGTGGGAGATTTCGTGTACCGAAAAAATGAAGCCAGCAGGATGGAAGATCAAGGAAAATTGGGACCTAATTGGGAAGGCCCCTATCGGATAATGGAGGCTTATCAGCATGGCACATACAAGCTCCAAACCATGGAAGACGTGGAAGTACCTCGGACCTGGCATGCAATTAACTTAAAGAAATGTTTTATGTAACCTATTATGTACTTTGATTTTTTCAGGATCTATTGTAAGGCATGAGCCATTTTTACATCAATGAAAAATCCGATGCACTTTGACCATACATTGAATTATTTTCCACAAGACACAAGTTGTCCAGTAAAGAAAACCCCAGGTGGGTATTATTAAGGCCAAGAGCCGAAGGGTACAGGTTACCCCGTCAAAGCAAACCCCAAGCGGGTATTATTAAGGCCAAGAGCCGAAGGGTACAGGTTACCCCGTCAAAGAAAACCCCAGGTGGGTATTATTAAGGCCAAGAGCCGAAGGGTACAGGTTACCCCGTCAAAGCAAACCCCAAGCGGGTATTATTAAGGCCAAGAGCCGAAGGGTACAGGTTACCCCGTCAAAGAAAACCCCAGGTGGGTATTATTAAGGCCAAGAGCCGAAGGGTACAGGTTACCCCGTCAAAGCAAACCCCAAGCGGGTATTATTAAGGCCAAGAGCCGAAGGGTACAGGTTACCCCGTCAAAGAAAACCCCAGGCGGGTATTATTAAGGCCAAGAGCCGAAGGGTACAAGTTACCCCGTCAAAGCAAACCCCAAGCGGGTATTATTAAGGCCAAGAGCCGAAGGGTATAGGTTACCCCGTCAAAGAAAACCCCAGGTGGGAATTATTAAGGCCAAGAGCCGAAGGGTACAGGATACCCCGTCAAATAAAGATAAGGAATAAACCACGGCCAAGAGCCATAAGGCATATATGGTCCGATGAGACAAAACCTCTCGAGTATATAAATAAAAGCCGTAAGTTCCATAAATTACGTACTCCTCGGAATAACGGAGTAATAAATTACGCAAGGCATACATGTAGCTTAAAGGCGATACAAATAACAAAAAGAAAGTGATATATTCATATGATCAAAATTCGGTTACATCAGACATTCCGAAATAACGGAATAACAAAAACTGAACAAACCTATTCTATTACATCAATTGGTAAGCTTCACAAGGAATCCGGGATACCTGAATCCATAGTCAAAATGGAGGTATCCGGACTCCGACATACATCTTCCAAACACAAACAACTTCAAGCAAAGACAGAGGCATTCTGGGTATCGGAAGGATTCTCGATATGAGATTCGACCTCCGGACCCTCAGTTGGTTCTTCAGCCGGAGCAGGGTCAGGAATCAAGGCGCTCAGTTCATCAAATTTCCGGTACACGGTTTCCCGGATCTTCTGAAAGTAAGGATAATCCTGAGACAGCCTTGTCATACAACGGACCATATTTGGCCCCGGCCTCCATGTCCATTCCCTCAACCTCTCCTAACAACTTAGCCGCTTTCTCCGGCTCCTCAAACAAACCTGCCCCATCAATTAGCCCCGAAAGATAAAACAAGTTGAAGGGCTCTGCCAAGGCTGTTCGGAACTCATGACTCCCGAGAAAGCGGTGGATAGCTTCCGGGATAAACTCATTGACAATACGGTTCCTCTCCACCTCGGCATTCCCAGCGGCTACGGCAATGTCCACTTTCTCTTGATAAAGCTCTTTGTAAGCCTTCTCTTCCTCGCTCAACTTATTGTTGGCATCAGACAACTGCCCCTCCAACGACCTGATCTTCTCAGCCTGCTCACCGGACACTTTTCTCCACTCATTCTTTTCCAACTCAAGATCACCAACCCTCCCCTCCAAACTTGCATTCTCTGCACGAAGCTTCCTCAACCCCTCCGGATTCACCTCGGCACACTCCTTGTGTTCATCCTTCAATTTCTGAAACTCTCCGGACATTTGCTGGAACATCTTCCAGTTGTCATCCAAGGTTTTATCACAGATCTTGTGGGTCTCAGACAATTTTTGATGCTCCTTCAAGAGGGACTCCAAACGGAAAATAACATCCGCTTGAACCGTAGCACATTTACCCAGCATCAACCAGGACCTTCGGATAGCTTCCTCATCACTCTGATCATCCAAATACTTCTCCTCCCTAGGAGTCGCCAAATTGATCATCATATCCCTACAGACATTCGCATTATTCATGCGATGCCCCCTCCTCACCGACCAAGCAGGAACAAAAACATCTTCATCATCACCATCCCCCTCTATATCAACCTCTGTATCCTCCTCAGCAACAGTTTCCTTCCCCGGACGTCGGGAGGCAGCCTCCGAACCCCCTGACAACAAAGTTAATATCAACAGACGATAAAAATTCCGGAAGGAAAGACAACTAAAAAAAAATAATAATAATAAATACAAGCAAAAAAGTAAGTCATAACATACCAGCACCTGATCCTCTGGATTGATCCTTCAAAATTTGATCCGGATGTAATGAACGGATAGGCTCCGGCCTCTCCAGGGACTCTCCGGTATCCAAGTCAATAACTGTATCACCAGCAGAAATTTTACTTCTCTTATGAAGGCGAGAAGAGACACTCCCTGCTCCGGTTCTCTTCAACGGAGGCTTCTTCAAACCCGCCTTCCCAGCCTGCTCCTTCTTCTTCTCTTTAGCAGCTATCACTTTGTCATCAGCAGCTTCAACATTCCTCAACTCCTCCGTCTTCTCCGGTACCTCAGTATTGGAGGCCAAGGGAGGAGTAACATGCACTTCACGGGTATGCCCTTCCGGAAACGGGGGTACCTTGAACAATTTTTGTATTCTTTCGTAGCGGAGGTTTCTTTAGATAACTTGACATGGTTATACCTGCGGACAAACAAAACCCAACGTTAAAAACGAAAAGAGGTGCACAATATAAAAACACGCGTTATAATAAAGGCTATACCCCTCCCCTGCTCATCCCTCAATGCCGGACGATACCCAGGAAACTCCCAATGATCCGATAAACCTAGAGCATACAAGAACGCTTGCGGAATTTGGCAAGGCTCAATGATCGTCTCGGAAAGCCTTTCGGCATGAGTAACATCATACTCACTCGCCTTTGGAAACGGATCCGATACGTCCGAATCCGAATGCCTCCTGGCATGGCAAACGGAATAGCTCGTCTATCGATCAGAAAAAAATTATACTTCCAACCCTTTAGACAAGAAGGGAATTCCCCAAAACAAACTTTCCTATTCTTATGGATGCGTTTCTCGAAGGAAAACCAATCACCCTGCTTGCTAAGCTTGTAAAAGACACGGAATAAAGAAGAGGTAGGAGGAATGTGCATGCTACGGCAATACACCTCAAATAGGGTAGCCCGATGCATACCCAACGGAACCAGCTGAGAAATGTGAACTTTGAAATATCTAATGACCTCTAAAAGAAAGGTGGAAAAAGGGACGACGAGACCACCCTCAAAAAAGTACTCCGCATACAAGCCTATGGCATCCTCCGGAAGCTGGTTCATCGTCATACCCGATGGAGGTATCCTTGGATGTAAATCCTCTGGTATCCCGAACGCTTTTACCACAGCGATCACATCAGATTCATCCATGGCGGACATTCTTAAATGCATATCTTTTTTCACATGCGAACCGTCCGGATTAGACACATCTTCGTACTCAAACGATGCTGTGGATTCCGACATAACGAACGAAAAGGAGAGGAGAATAGCCAAACGACAAAAAATAAACTAAACGGGCTGAGACGTACCTCAAAGACGATGCGAATAATCGTTCGGAATACGGAGGAGAAGAGATGTGTCAGAGGTATGTGTGTAAAATAAAATTACGGTGCTGTAAATAAAAGAAATGGGACTATTTATAGGCGGTCAAAATAGGCGGGAAAGGGACACGTCACCCGTAGGGCTAACGTGTCAGCCATCCACACCGTGTCTCTCAGAAAACGCGTACGTGTTCCAATCCAAACGACGCGGTAAAAAACGACGGCGCACCTTAAACGACACCTTAATTACTTTTGGCATTTTGCGTGACTTACAAAAGAACAAAGCTATGACTTATCCTCCGGAAAATCGCAAAAAATAAAAACTTAGTATCACACTATTGGCACAACCAATACTATGATACTGGGGGGGACATGTTAACGTATGTACCCTCCGGATACTTTCCGTACGATGATAAACCCTCCGGATCCGTATCAGATAAAACGTACTCAAATGTGTTCAAACAACACGGACCAATATCCGATGGGTTACGAATGTCCGTACGAGCTCAGTCCTCCGGATATCACAAACCCTTCGGGCGAGCCAACAAGTACCTAGACCAAAGTACAAGCAAGTACGCCAAAGTATACAATAATGGAGTTTAAACTAGCGAACATTAGGGGTTAAGTACGAAACAGCCTGGCACCCCATGTAGAGAGTCTATAAATAGAGAGGAAATCTTCATTTAAGGTTAACTAATTCTCCCCCACTCTCTAGTTTTATTTATACTTTCTCTCACTAAGAACGTATACTTATTCTCACGCCGGAGGTTGGTCCTGGGATACATTCCCGGGGCGAGTCTAACGGACGTATTTGTTTTGCAGATATCCGAAGCAACGCACTATAAGATAAGATCGCATTGAATCCGTAGGACCTATTCTAGTCCGAAGGATTCATCTCGCTTGTTCGAAGTAAAAGCAAACTTTTACCTCAACACCCTTCAGTGCTTGATTCGAGTTCCTTTTAATCAGTTTCATAGTTTACGATCGGTATGTAAAGCATGGAAAAATGAAATCGAGTTGCCCGAGCTACTTTCTCTCAGAAAATCTTCTGGAAAAGCTCAATCTCTCGTTGTTATGTCTCAGGCTCGTGTGAATCCGAATGGAGAGGGAAAGGATTTGGGTACTCCAGTGTACCGTCTCGTGGCTTTGGACCCCGAGACGGGTTTTTGGTGGGAAATGCCACCTTTACCAGGGTTTGAAAACGGGTTACCGTTATTTTGTAAAATGGTTAGTGTTGGGTCGGATTTGGTTGTAATAGGTGGGTATGACCCGCGAAGTTGGGAGTGTCTTGACTCAGTTTTTATTTTTGATTTTCTTTCGTCTATGTGGCGTCGTGGTGCTAACATGCCAGGTGGGCCCAGGTCATTTTTCGGTTGTGCTAGTGATGGTGATCATACGCTATTTGTTGCGGGTGGGCATGATCTCGAAAAAGATGCACTTAAATCCGCATGGAAGTATGATGTGGCATTAGACAAGTGGGCTCAATTACCTGACATGGCAAAAGAGCGTGACGAGTGTAGAGGCTTATTCCATCGTGGCAGATTTCATGTTCTCAACGGCTATCCCACGAATATGCAAGGTCACTTCCATGAAAATGTCGAAGTATTTGACATGTCAACATGTCAGTGGCACGAAACTAAAGACAAGTTCTTAGAGACCAATTATTTTCCCAACATTTGTGTTGAAGGTACCAATACGGAGTTGTACATGTGTCGAGGTAGTGACGTGGTTACTTTAAGTGATGACACTTGGAAGTTCGTCACAAAATTACCAGCTAACGCGGCAAAAACACCCTACATGATACCATTCCTAGGAAATATGTTGTTAATTGGTGGATCCAAAGATAGCAAGCCTTATAACGCTTACAAAATGGAGTTAAATGAGCGTGTTTGGGAAAAAGTTGAAGTTCCTATCGAGTACTCGGGACACATTCAATCTGGATGTTGTTTAATTATTTAGATTTGTAACGACATAAAAAACACTAGATGTTGTGCATTCTGTAGATGTTTGAGATTGTGTATTGTGGATTTAGTTTTTGATAATCTAATTAAATATGTACAACTAAGGGAAAAAAAAGTAAATTGAGCTTTATTTATTTTTATTATTTTTTTGTCTTTAGTCTTTACTCATTCATATGTTAGAAAAAATACATAATGTTTGTCTATATTGTTACAAGTGAATTGAGGTTTTGAGTTTGTATTCATGCTATGATTGTTCAAGTTGAACTTTGTTGATATGTTTGAGTTTGCCTGACAAAAAATCGAAAGTAAAAACAAAAAACTAGTGAAATATTGGCTTATGGTGACTCAACTCAATCGTTTACCTAAGTTCATGGGGCGCAAGAAAAACTGCACACATATGCATGTACGATTCAAAGCCTGCATTGAATTTTCTATAAAGTTACGAGATTTCAAACTCGACTCAAGCCAAACCACATATAGCTCTTCTATTGAGCTCAAATAAGACTTGACTAATCAAGCAATATCTTATAAGTATTTTACTTTGTATGTACGAAGAACTGAAAACAAAGCAAAAACGTGAAATTTCGAACAAGTATCGCTCACGTATTTATTTTTATTGAAGTACAAATGAAGTCCTAATTAATGAATCTCCGAGGATACCAGAATAAAAAGAACGAAAAAAAAAAAAAAAAAAAAAAAAAAAAAAAAAAAAAAAAACGAGTCCAACGGATCCTCGGGGATCATTTAAAATTCATTTGGACTTCAATAAAAATATATACGTGATCAATACTTGTTCGAAGTTTCATTTAAAATTCATTTGGACCGTTTTTGGTTCTTCGAACCTACAAAGTAAAATAATGTATTTTCGGATGAGTATTTTACTTTGTAGGTATGAAGAATTAAAAATGGAGCAAAAATGTGAAGTTTCGGACAAGTATCGTCAGCGTATATATTTTTATCGAACTCCAAATGAAGTCTAAATAAATCTTTGAAGATACCAGAAAAAGAGCACGAAAAGTCGATTCCAATGGATCTAGCCGCGCCCCAAGAACCGGCCCGGTTCACCATGAACCAACCGTCCCAAACTTAAATAAGTTAATATACTATAAAAGCGAAAAAAATGTTAAAACATACTTATTTTGATATAATATCAATACTGGATCGACGCTTGGTCCAGTGGTTGGCGCTCTGTTGTTGTAGCGTGTAGGCGCGAGTTCGATCATTGTTGGAACCTAAGTTTTTACTATTTTGTCAAGTCTCGGTCATTTGTAATAATAGGTTGCTTAAGTTATTTATTACTTACAATATTGATTAAGTTACATGTTTACTAGGCCTAAGTAATATGACCCATGGGCTTTAAGCCCACACGTTTTATGTAAAGGATGGAGTAGGGATGTTGCCCTAGCTCCTTTCCTATAAATACTAGTCTTAGGCCTCATTTGTATTTGGTTGGTTATTTGAAAACATTAAGGAAACTCTTGCAATTCATTTTCTCAAATTTCTCATAATCATCCCACTCTCATTCTCATCTCATTTCTACCTTTGTTGTGCTTGTGTTTACTAAATGGTGACCTAACAAGTGGTATCATTCGCTAGAGGAAGGTGTAGTTATTGTTTTCATTGATTTCTATCTTAAAAATCGTTTTTTTTTATCGAGTTTTTTTGTGAAAATTTAAAACTTTTTGTTAGTTTCTTGGTTTTTCTCACATCTTTGCTTACAAACTTGTGTTTAAAATCAAAACAAACCAAAAAGTTCCAAACTTTTTTACAAAACTATTCGATTTTGCTTATTTGTACTTTTATCGAGATTTTATTTAGTTTGAAAAATTTCTTAAAGTTTTCTACTTTCTTTAAGATCTACTCATTTTATACACAAAAGTACAAGTATCTTGAAATAAAAACGAGTTTTAGGATTGCTCTCTTTGTAAAACAACAACTACCAAGTTATCGAGAACTTGCTTGTCCCCAATTTCGAGATCTTCTCTAAGTGCACTACCTCGACTTCGTTTGTGTGGACTCGGTATTTTCTTTCTTGTATAAGAAAGTTAAGTACTTCGACTTTTGGGAAAGTTTTCGAAATTGTATAATTTCGAAAACTGTGTTTCGCAATTTGGTGTTTTTTCGCAAAAAACATACATTTTTTCGAAATCACAAAGTTATCGAAAACTTATTAAAGTTTCGAAATCTATTATTTCGATAACCTAACAGTTTCGCAAAACTCGTGATTTTTTTTTTTTTTTTTTTTCGAAATCTTAAGTTTTTTTCGAAATACTGCAAAATTTTCGCAAACCTTGTTTCTCGATAAACTCACAAGTTTCGCAATCCTTATCGCAATCATTGTTGGACCGGTTTTTCGAAATCATTTGAAAGTTTCGCAATCCCTGTCAAAGTTTCACAATCTGAAGTTGTGCTAAGTTTTTCGATACTTGGTTACTTCTACACTTTCTACAAGATCCATTTCTACACAAGTGTTCTAAGATGTCTCAACCACCTAATCACTACTTTCCTCATGTTCAGCAACATCCACCTCAGCAACAACAACCTCAGCAGTATCAGCAACAACATTACCTTCCGCACCAAATGAATCAACAACCTTCTCAAAGACAAACATACAATCCACTACATCATTACCTAATGATGCAACAACATCAGATCATTCCTCAACAACAATCATATCAAGTGCCACAACAAACCACTCAGTTTTCCTCCAAACAACCTCACTGGTTTGACAGAATGTGTGAAGTTATTACAACTCAACAATCCCGACATGAGGCAGGATCACTTGAAACACCTCCAATGCTTACACCTGGGAACTATGTTCAATGGTCAAGTCGATTCTTACGATTTGTTGAGCTAAAGAAACCTCATGGGAAATTCTTGAAGCAAGTGATACTTGAAGGACCATTTGAGTGGCCAACTAGATTTGAAGCTGGTGATCCACATGCTGATCCTCCACGTCCTCCTGGTGACAGACCCCTTCCAGAATCTGCACTCACTGAAGAACAAAAACTACATCGTGAAGCTGATCAGTATGCAATGGCTTATATACTTCAAGGTATACCTAATCCGATCTATCGAAATGTCGATGCTCAGAAAACAGCCAAAGCTATGTGGGAACACGTTCATCTCCTTATGGAAGGCATTCAATTGAACAAAGATGACATGGAATCCAAGCTATACATGGAATACACTGACATCACAATTGAACCTGGAGAGTCACTTGAATCCTACTATCATCGTTTCACAAATGTGGTTAATGATCTGGAACGTCACAAAATCACAGTACCAAGGATCGCTGTGAACTCCAAATTTGTTGGTAGTCTTGGCCCTGATTGGCATAAATATGTGACATTTGTTCGTCAAACAAAGAATTTGCATGATGCTCCATATGGTTTGTTGTATGATTTTCTGAAACACCATGAACCTGAAGTGGAAAAAGATCGAGCTCTACGAGGAGGATACACACCAACTTCTACACCAAATTCTTTGGCTCTCGTAGCTCAGTCTTCCTACGCTCCACCACCAATGTCTAATCATGCATATGTTCAAGAGCAGAACTACTTCAGTTATCCACAATCTTCCACCTCGAACCAAATGGTCCCTTATGATTCATCTCTACAGAATACTTCTACTCAACTTGTTCCGTTAAACAACAATGATTCTGTGTACTACTCCAACTCCAATGAGGATGACGATGATGACTTTAATACGTTGAATCAGGGACTTGCTCTTATTGCTCGTGCTTTCAGCAAATTCTCCAGCAAAACAAACAACCGTCAACGGTCATCTTCGAATACAAGGAATCAAGCGGTTGTCCATGATGGAAGAGTGGAAATTCAGAATCGCAATTATGGTCGATTTGGTTCAGGAAATTCTTCCGGAAATTATGGGAATGATCAGAGGTTTAGTAACAATACGGGGTTCAAGAACAACTCCGGATCTTCTCAACAAAGGTCTGACTCAGTTGCAACAAGGAACTCCAACTCAGGGAATGCAGTTTGGTGCTACAATTGTAATGAGCAAGGTCATATAGCTACAGCATGTCCCAAACCGAGAACTCGCGGTAGTAAGTTTCACAAGCAGGCATTACTCATGGCTCTTCAAGATGAAAAAGACGGACATTTCCCTGAACAAGATAACAACTTCATGGCAAATGTGAACAATGATGATGACATGGATGATCTGGACGCCAATGCAGCTGTGATGCTTATGGCCAACATGCAGGAACTTAAGCTCAATGATTCAGGTCCAGTGTATGACACTGACGGCTTGTCTCAGGTACATGACCTCAATGAATGCTTTATTAATGAAATAATCTCACCTTCTGCTTATGAATCAGATATGGCGCAAGTTGTTCCATCTAAATCATCTTCATCATCTCAAAAAGATGAACAAATAAGCACAGTTGTCATATTCGATGATGACACAGTTGTTTCATTTGATGATCCTATTGAGAATGATGAACATGATAATTTAGAACAACATGAACCATCATTTGATCCAGACCCTGACCTAATATTGTTATCTAAACAACTGGATGCTCAACAATTGCAAATAATAAAATGCAACGAAATAAATAAAGTTTTAAAAGAACAAAATGCGTCACTTGCAAGAGATATTGAATGTTATAAAATTCAACTTTCAAATCAGGAAGAAAAGATTAAAAATGCAAAAAGTTTTGAAAATGCTTTTCAGGATTCTTACAATAAAGAACAAGATCTTCAACGCAAAATGCAAGATTTAATTTAGTCAAACGGAAAGTTGATTTCGAAACTTGAAAGTGAAAAGTGTGAATTGAAAATGCAAGTTGAACGTCTTCAAACAGAACTTTCAAAAACAGAAACAAAATTGTCAAGTTGTCAAAAAGATTTTTGTGAACATAAAATACGAAAAAGGAAGTATATAGATGAGTTACTCGGTGATATTGTTGATCTTGAAAAACAACTCAAAGAATTTCGTAACATTGTTTACAAACACGGGAACTCTGTCACAACAATTCAGAAATTTACTTTAAAACCGAGACCCGGTACAGGATTTGCACTTGGCGATTACAATTCAATGTTTCTTCACACAGCATTCAAAGAAATTCCTAAAATTTACAGTATGGATTATTTGCTTGATGATACAATTGTGCGTGCTGTTGTTTTTGATACTGAGGAAGAAGAAGAACGTGAAGATGAGAGTCGGTCAAAAATGAGTAATGTTCAATATTGGACACCATATGACTATTCAAAAGCTCCAATTCAATTTGTTACTCAAAAAGACTTACCTGAGAAATCATGGTTTATCGAAGAGTCATATGTTTCATCTTCTAATGCAGCCCCTGTCCAAACTGTAGCACAAATAAATGGTCCTTTACCATCATCCGGTGAACTTTCACCCTTACCAAAAAATGTTCGTGTCTTAAATTATTTCAAAACCTTTATGGAAGACATCGAAATTTTGGAGGAAACAATTGAACGTAATTCTGAAATAAAAATTGAAACTTTTCAATCCGCTTACGAGCGAGAAAAGAGAGATATTTTTCAAAAACAAATGAAGCCAATTGTTCAACACCTCCGTCTATGTGCTACACGTTGGGATCAGGAACTTCAAAAGGAGGTCAAACATATGATAAACGTTTTCAATGAAACTGAAAAAGAAATTTTGGTTCAAAAGCAAAGAACTAGAGTTTTCAAAAATGATGCTGATCGACTCTTGGAACAAGTTCTCAATGCTGATATTTTGTCTGTTATCATGAATGATCTCTATAAATCTGGTACTTCTATGCTTATGGATGATCTTTGTGTTGATAATAATTTGTTGAATGAGAAAATTGAGACACTTAAACAGGAAAATGATAAGTTGAGGAAAAAGAATGATGATGTGACAAAACAGTTTTCAAAAGAAATTTTTCAACTCAAACAAAAGCTTGATTGGTGTCAAGCTCAGAGTCTTAATAAGGAATTGAAACTTCAAAGTCAAAATGTTTCTAACTCTTGTCAGCTTTGCAAAAACATTGAGTCTTTCAAAAGTTTGTGTCTCAAATATGAAAAAGAAATTACGGACTTAAAAATTGAAAACGCCGAATGGCAACAAAACCGCGATGACATCAAATATTGCAATGGTTTACTCGAGTCTGAAATTCAGGATAAAAATCACATCATCATCGATTTAAAAGAGAAAGTTAGGCTACTTCAAAAAGGAAAGATGGTTGACACCACGGTGATAGCACCAGGAATGTATAAATTAGACAAAACGGAAAAAGGAAAGGTTGTTCTTAATACTAATGTTGATACCTCCACTTCTACAGGACTAGTCTCCACTACTAGCGTTAGCAGACCCAAGCGGAAAAGTAAAAAGAAGAATAGGATCTTGCAACGTAAGAGAGGATACCTAGACGCTCAAGAAGTAGAAGACCAACTTAGGAATTTGAATAAAACTCATGTTGCATCAGATTTAGATTCTAATCTGGCAAATTGTAATCAAAATCTAAATGTAACGAATGATGAACCTTTGAATGTTTTGAATATTAATGCATCTTGTGTGTTTTGTCGTAAAAGCGTATCATCTGGTGATCATACAAAATGCTTAGCTAATTCTCTTCTAAATCGTCATAAGAAACGTAGGACAAGCATTCCTTCTAGGCCCACTATTGCCTCTAAGTCTAACTTAGGAAAGCCGTCTTCTACGGTTTCTAATGAAGCTGAAGTTACCCCCATAGGTGCAAAGAACAAATCTAGGAATGAGCCAACGACTAGTGCATTTAACATTAAGAAAGCACAAACTAGTTGGAATTGGCAACGTTGGTTACAACACAAACCAGACTTTAAATGGATTCCTAAATTGTTGAATAAATGTGTTTCTAACCAACAGGAACCCGCACTATCTTTGGGTTCCACCCTTACTTCTGTTCCATCTGTGTCCTCTTCTTGTGATGCAGGTGGTACAGATCATTCTCTGGATTGTTGATAGCGGATGCACCCGACATATGACAGGCAATCTCAAACTGTTGAAAAACTTTGTCTCAAAGTTCATTGGTACTGTCAGATTCGGGAATGATCATTACGCTTTAATCATGGGATATGGTGACTTTGTAAGTAGGAACATCGAAATAAGCCGTGTTTATTATGTGGAAGGCCTTGGACACAACCTTTTCTCTGTTGGTCAATTCTGTGATGGGGATCTAGAAGTTGCATTTCGTGAGAAAACTTGCTTTGTTCGTGACTTACAAGGAAACGATCTTATGTCTGGCTCACGCGACTCCAATCTTTATACAATCTCAATGTTAGATATGATTGCAACATCTCCGATATGTCTTCTCTCCAAAGCTGAATCGACTAAATCTTGGTTATGGCACAAACGTCTCTCACACTTGAATTTCAGAACCATGACTGACCTTGCTCGTTATAAACTTGTTGATGGATTTCCAAGATTCCGTTTCACCAAAGATCACTTATGTCCAGCCTGTGAACAAGGCAAAAGTACACGTGCTCATTTTCCTTCTAAACCTGAACAAAGTACGAATCATGTCTTACAACTGCTTCATATGGATTTATGTGGACCGATGCGCGTTCAAAGCATCAACGGTAAACGCTACATACTCGTAATTGTTGATGACTTCTCAAGATGGACTTGGGTTTATTTCTTACGAAGTAAAGATCAGGCTCCTTCAATGATCATCACCTTTCTCACTAAAATTCAAGTTCAGTTACGCAACACAGTACGAATCGTCAGAACTGACAATGGCACTGAATTCAAAAATCAGACACTTAGGTCTTATTATGAGAAAGTGGGAATTGAACATCAGACATCTATTCCTAGAAGCCCAGAACAGAAAGGTGTGGTTGAAAGACGCAACAGGACGTTAGTGGAAGCTGCTAGAACTATGTTGATTAATGCTCAATTACCAGATTACTTGTGGGCAGAAGCTGTTTCTACCGCATGTTATACTCAAAACCGTTGCATGATCACAAAACGCCATCGCAAAACACCATATCAAATTGTTCACAAAAGGAAACCGAACATCGATTACTTTCATGTATTTGGAGCACTTTGCTATCCGAAAAATGATCGTGATGATTTAGGTAAACTCAAAGCTAAGGCTGACATCGGTGTGTTCGTTGGATATTGTGAAAATTCCAAAGGTTTTCGGATATGGAATCGTCGAACAAGAGAAATTCGAGAAACAATTCACGCTAATTTTGATGAACTCACTCAAATGGCTTCTGAGCAACACAGCTTAGGACCCGAATTTAACTGTCTTAACTCTCCGGAATCTTTAGCTGAACCTTTGCCACTTAACCGCAAAGAACTAGAAACCCTGTTTGCTCCACTATTTGATGACACAATTGAATACCGTCCTACTGAGGTCTCACCTAATTCCGCTGCTCAACCTGATAACATTCCAGTACCAGACTCACCTCAACAAACTACTACAAGTGTTGAGAGAGACGGTCCTCCAATTGTATCACCATCTACAGCAGAACAAACTGGTTCTACTTCCCGCTATCCAGCTGAAGATCCAACACCACAATCAGTTCCACAATCCGCAGAGCATGATCCTGATGCGTTCTTTAATCCGTTTGCACCAGCTATTACAGTTCCTGATATAGCTGAGTCGTCAACACGCAACTTGGATCCTGCCAACATGCGAGATACATATCAACTACACCCTTCAACACATAAATGGACTCGTGACCATCCACTAGTTCATATCATTGGCCATCCAGATGCACCTGTTATGACAAGACAACGACTTCACACAGATGGAGAAACTTGTATCTATGCACTCACAGTTTGTCACGAAGAACCTAAGAACATCATAGAAGCAATGACCTATGACAACTGGATTGAATCTATGCAAGAGGAATTTCAACAGTTCATACGATTAGAAGTCTGGGAATTGGTTGAAAGACCTGACGGAGTATTTGTCATCGGGTTAAAATGGATCTGGAAGAATAAGCTTGATGCAGAAGGGACAGTCATCCGCAACAAATCACGTCTGGTAGCGAAAGGATACTCCCAACTTGAAGGTCTTGACTTTGCAGAATCCTTTGCTCCAGTGGCAAGACATGAAGCTGTTCGGATCTTTTTGGCTTATGCTGCACATAGGAATATGGTGGTTTACCAAATGGATGTGAAAACAGCATTTCTGAATGGAGAACTCCATGAAGAAGTTTATGTCAGCCAACCTGAAGGCTTCGTTGATCCTGAGCGTCCTAATCACGTCTACCGACTCAAAAAGGCTCTCTACGGACTCAAGCAGGCCCCACGGGCGTGGTATGACAAACTGTCCACTTTCTTACTGGCCAATAAATTTTCTAAAGGATCGGTGGATCCCACACTATTTACAAAAACCTACGGGGTGGACTTACTTGTTGTTCAAATATATGTCGACGACATCATTTTTGCCTCAACAAAACGAAGTTATTCTAATGATTTTGCAAAATTAATGAAAGATAATTTTGAAATGTCCATGATGGGTGAACTTTCGTTCTTTTTAGGACTACAAGTTCATCAATCACCCCGTGGAATTTTTATAAATCAGTCCAAATATGCTCTTGAAATTTTAAAGAAACATGGAATGATGTCTTGTGATACTTATAATACACCAATGGGCTATACCACAAAACTAGATGCTGATTTACATGGGACTCCCGTTGACCCTACCAAATACCGAAGTATGATTGGGTCCCTCATGTATCTCACAGCTAGTAGACCTGATATAGTTTTTGCTGTCTACATGTGCTCTCGCTATCAGTCCAGACCAACTGAAAAACACCTCAGTGAGGTCAAGAGAATCCTTCGATACATAAAGGGAACCATTAACTTGGGGATCTGGTATCCGAAGGATTCTGGTTTTGAACTAATTGCTTTTTCAGATGCTGATCATGCAGGATGTTTAGACACACGCAAAAGTACATCTGGTGGATTACAGTTTCTCGGAGACAAACTTGTGTCATGGCAATCTAAGAAACAGGACTGCACGTCACTGTCATCTACAGAATTTGAATACGTAGCCATGTCTGCTTGTTGTGCTCAAGTCATCTGGATGAGATCACAACTTAAAGATTATGGCTACCTATTCAACAAGATTCCTATTTACTGTGATTCAAAAAGTGCAATTGCTATCTCCTGAAACACTGTACATCATTGCAAATCCAAACACATCGATCTCCGTTATCATTTCATCAAAGAGCATGTGGAAAGGGGTACAGTTGAACTTTATTTTGTTGGAACTGAGTACCAATTGGCGGACTTACTTACCAAATCCTTGGCACCATCAAGGTTTGCTAGTTTAGTTCACCAAATTGGTATGAGATGTTTGACACCGGAGGATCTGGAAAAGTTTTTAAAATACAACTGATCGTCAAACATCACAATTATCTTTGTATAATATTTTGTTTTCTTTCTTTACGATAAATTAATCAAAACACAAAAAGATTTTTTCACATTTTATTTTTCTTAAATAAAAAAAAAAAAAAATGCAAGTATATCGCTTCAATTCAACACTTAGTCCTTACTTTACAAGTGTTGAGGGGGAGTCACGCTTAAATCTTTTACCAATTTTAATTGGTATACTTGCATGTTTCTCGTATTTTACGGTTCTTCAGAATGTGTGGACGATTTCTTTTACATCACTTTGTCTCATTTGTTTTAAGTCTTCATAAGTTAGGTTAACTAATGCATATCTCAATGTTACTTATGTTTGCAAGAAACTTTAGGACACAAGTTTGTTTTTTCTAAAAGTCTAAGGACCTAAAGTGACCAAAACTTAAATGTATCAAAATAAATGAATAAAACAACAAACCGTATAACTAAAACCCACAAGATTTAAAAACCTCTTAAACTCTTCTTTCTCAACCAACGGCCCTAAATCAATTGAGTAATCCACGACCTTGATCAACAATTTGTAAGTTCCTATGTCATCACTAGGATATTACACAAATAGGATCTTGGTTAATTGAATTTTCAACGGCTCGATCTCCTTATTTCGCAATTTCGAGAACTAGGGTTTAGGATTTCGAAATTGCTCTTAACATGTTGTGATGTTTAATTCTTGATGGGGTTTAGTTACTAAGCTTGTTTCTAACACATCCTCATCATTTATTTATACATTCCATCATGTTTGCATCGATCTAGAAATCTAGGGTTTGAGCCGAAGTGTGTTTATAAGGTTCAGTGCTTATTTGTTTGATTTTATTGGTGGGTTTAGTTTCTAAGGTCTCAAATATGCTTGTTAGTATAAATATTATGAATCTACTCCTTGGTTTGGTGGTTCTCGATATGATAAAATGCAACGTTAATGACTATCTCGAATCTAACTGAGTCCTACGTGTTGAGTTCTGTCATTATGTGTCATTATAAGCTTAATACATGTATTTGTGATATACTTGATTCTACGATACTCAGTTTACTCATAATTAGGTCATTTTCGAAAACATGTTCTTGGAAGTTATCGAAATCTTCATGATTCTGTCTAAATAGTGTTTGTCTATCCTGGTGACAGGCCAAAATCATTGGAAAAGTTCTTTGTGAAGGAAATGTACGTGTGACTTCAATAAAATTCGACTTAATTCTTGTATAAGAATTTTTTTTCGAGAACCTGAGTTTTATCGCAATCTTTTTCAAACCTATCGAGAAACTTAAGTTTTCGATAAATATTGTTCAAAGCTCAGATTTTTTCGAAAATATAATTTTTTCGAAATCATTCTGTGAACTATATTTTTTCGAAATCATCAGTTTCTCGAAAAAGTTGTTTTATCGAAAAAGATGTTTTTTTCGAAAACTTCGATTTTTTTAAGGAAAGATCTCGATAAAAGATCTCGATAAAACTTCAATGTTTTAGAAGACACTTTCTCGATAAATTTTCTCTATAACATTTTTCGAAATCTTTTCTTTACTCAAGTTTGCGATAAAGGTCCATGATGTATTTTTCAAAAAATCTTGTTTTTTGGCCTTGTCATGTTATATCTAGGTAACATTGTTGTGATTCATTTGTTGTTGTGTAATGTGAAATAACTGTGAATTGTGAATATCAATTGTGCTTATTTGCGAAACGTTGCATTGTATAGTTGATTTCATGATTCTTCAAATATGCATTATGTGACACTTCACTCATAACAAAATGACACATTTGTGCTTAACTGTCTCAAGTAGATATCTGTATCCAAACTCTAAACTGTGCTAACACATAACAAATTTGGATGTTTGGTTTATGGTGATACTTTTCAGATTAACATGGCTGAACACAATGAGAACGTCGCTGAACAAACTCTTCCATTACTCACCATGGATGACATCACTCCTGAAAACTACAATGTCACGATTGGCAATAACAATCCCCGAGTGGACTTCAACAAATTGAATATCACAGAGAAATAGTGCATGATTGTGAAAGATATCTTACTTGCACATCCATGCAAACCTCTACTCACCTGTTCTACTTCAGTTCCGCTGTTCTACCTTCATCAATTCTGGCTTACCGCTCAGGCTAACTTGGATGATGAGTCTTTCACTGTCACATTGGATAGCCAAGAATACACTGTAGATCATGACGTTCTTAGAACCGCCCTTCTCATGCCACAAACTGACAACGAATTTGCTCCTGTACTACCTGACCTGGATCTACTTGATTTCTTCATTGAATTAGGATATGAGGTTGATGATGATGTACCGCTAGTCAAGATTTCCCAATTTAATGCCAAGTATATCCCTCAGCCTTGGAGAACATTCTGTCTGTTGGTGGTAAGATCTATATCTGGAAGGAAAAGTGGTCATGAACATCCAAGGCTCGAACACCTGCAAACATTTTGGGGAATGGTGACTCTGACACCGATTGATTTTGCAGTTCCTATCATGAATGATGTAGTCCACAGTATTCAGACCGAACGTGTGAAGACTATGATACCATTCACAAGATTCACCAAGCTTCTAATAGAACATCTCTGCAAAAGCTCTCCAGAATTCATCAAGAGGATGGCTGATCCTAATGAGCCGAAGCACCTCTTTGAGGACGACTTCACCATCTCATTCATCAAATCGACCACTTCCTCAACCAAGATCAAAGGAATGAGGATTCCCGAATACCTTCTGAATGACAGTATCAAGAAAAGGGCGAACTTCAAGTTGTATGATCTGGCTTACAAAGGGGAACAGGAAGAAGCCACAATAAAGACTCGAAGCAAAGGAGGGGTAAAGTCTGGAAGTACTACAAGCACCACTGGATCACCTCATACTAGATCTAAGGCTGCTCCAATGTCAAAACCCAAGACTTCAACCACACCTAAACCTACATCCAAACCCAAACCTGCTACCAAGCCAAAGAAGAAAGTAACTCCAGAGTACATTCTTCGTGATGAACCTACACCTCCACCGTCTGACACCGAATCCGAGTTCTATACCGAATCTGAAGAAGAAGAACCAGACTATGAACTGAGATACAGAGCACCTGAAGAAGTATTTCCTGCAACAGAGATCGCAATACAACAAAGTCTTGAAACCTATGAAGAAGAGACAAGGAAGAGAAAAGGAGTCACTATCAATGAACCTCAGGATGATGAAGACGAACCAATCGTTGAACCATTGGTCGATAAACGCAAACTCAAAAGTATAGTTGTCGACACTAGAGCTGAAGAAAAGCGGCTTAGGAAAGAACAGAGGAAAGCAACTCTCGAAAGCCGACTCATGTCTCAAACTCCACCACCTATCGATCAGTCAGAACATGAAGGAGCTACTAGCAGCATGAATCCTCCCGTTGTGTCCACAACATTAGAATCAGCCTCACAGCCAGATAACACAGTTAAAGACACTGATAAAACTAGAGATGTCAATATGACAGAGACTGCTAACGTAGAGGAGAATGTTGGCGGCCAAGAGCAATTTGTTATGGATCAGGAACACGAATACCTTATTACTCCAGAGTTTCTTGCACGAGAAGCAGAGGAAGCAGAAGAACGTCGCAGAAAAGAAAATGAAGAGAAGAACCAGTTCGACACCAACATATTTCTTAAGTCATCTTCTTAGCAGACTTCCTCAGCACAACCTCCACCTCCTCAAGACTCTCCACCAAAGGATCCGACTCCTCCCGCTTCCTCTTCAAACTCTCACAACGAGTCATCGTCCGAATCATCACCTGAGCACTCATCCCCCACACCTTCTGAAACCGCATCTAAACAGCATTCGATCAATGAACCAAAACAACCAGTTGATCTTCAGGAGCAAGTAAACAAACTCACCAACATGGTTACCAATCTTACCAAACAAGTTGAGGACTTCCAGGAGTCAAAGCAGCTGATCGACAAGTTCTTGAACTCTGATTACGAAGGATTTATCAGAACTGCAACACATGATTTTCTCACTGAAAATCTGGTTGATATGATCACTCCTACAGTAGCAAACCTTCTTGAACCAATCAATGACAACTTGGATCACAGAATCAGAAGTGTTACAAGGAAAATGTTGACCACTACACCATTCACTCTTCACACCGCAAAACCTTCTACTGTGGCTCCAACCGTCCCTGAATTGTCCTTCAATGACATGCTTACCAAACTCTTTGACAACATTGCCTCCAAAACCACACAGACTGCAGAAGAAAAAGCACTGTATGATGCTATGGTGGCTTACATATCAAAGGAGTCATGCAAAGAGGCTGCTGGAACCCGAAAACGGACAAGAAAAGATGACGATCCTGACCCAAACTCCAAAGGCAAGAAACCTAAGTCTGGAACAGGTCCCTCATCCTCTCTACAACCACAAAAGGACTCAACTCCTCCTGGAAATCAACAACAACCCTCAACTACTGGTAAAGGTCACACTGAAGATGAAGAAATTTTCATGGAACACACTGATGACTTCCAGGATCAACTTGACACCGATTACCGTGCTCCACCCACTCATGATTCTCATGCTGGACCATCGTCACCGTCCAAAACTAAAGACAAAGATGCTACATCTAAGTCTACGAAACCCAAGAAGAAAAAACGTCATACATGGCTCGACAATGACGATACTCCTCTTAATGACTGGTTGAAAGACATGGTTCAGGCACAACCTCCTCTAGAAGATGAAGAACCCCTTCCGGGCAATACTCTACAGTTCACCCAAGTTATCATGAAGGATCTTCAGATCAACAAACTTACAAAGACGGAGCTAAGTAGAATCAATAAGGACGCACAAGAGTTTCTCAAGAAAAGATCTGGAAACAAAGTTGAATACGAATTTCATTTGCAGAATATAGCCAGTGCAATGTCTGCCGAATTTGACTGGCTAAATCCTGAAATGAATATCGATTTCAGTTCCAAGAACCATGAAAAACCTTACTTCACTGACTGGACAAAACCATTACCTTTGACAGGATTTCCAGATAAGCCCAAGTTACCCTACAGCTATTTTTTCAACAAAGATCTTCAAAATATCAAACTCACCCAAGTGAATACCAAGAAGAAATATGCTTCATCACTCACAATCTCCATACCAGCCGCCAGATACGAAATTCCTGCCATCGAAGAAACAACTCGTGTTTTCAGCAACTCCATCGTAGCTTACGACAGAGATGCCCTACACGGCATTCAACACTGGCCAGAACATCGTCGTCTCGGTTATACTAGCAGATTGGGAGAGAAATCTTTGGAAAATGTGAAGCATAAATCTAAGATCATCGCCATCTTGGAGATCCACGAGTCGCAACGTTTTAACTACAAATTCATGCATGAAATTGTTGTTAAACGACAAGATGAAAAGAAGTACAAGTTCTCTGAAGCAGACTTTCCTGACCTTAATCTGAATGATATCGAAGATATGTATCTCGAAAAGGTCAAAGGAAGAATGCGGGGTTTCGACAGAGATGTCCAGTACAACTTTATGGCATCACTACTTCTCTACATCCGATGACTAATAGTTCAAGAAAGGGTGGAAGATCTTCAACTGGGTGTGGAAAGTTATCAACAGAAGATAAATTTGACAAAGCCGCAATTCACGTTTGATGGAATTTATCAAACGTCACAGTTTTCTCTCAACCAAGATCCTTTTGGTTTCACCTACATCAACAGCAAACAGCTACAAAGTTTCATGAGATTCGATGAGGTGCACAAATTCTGTGATGTTACACTCAAATCTGTTCGTGATGGGCTGGTCAAAAGGTTGAATGATGATCGATGAAAGATAGCTAAGGGGGAATAACCGAGATGGAAATCCAGCACGAGAAGACAAGTTCGTAATTTTGTCTTAAAGATTGAGGAAAGGTTATTTCGACGGGAACAGATCAGACGACTGGAATGCTACATCGGCGTCAGACCATCGTTTCCTGTCAGAAACTTCGAAAGACCTGAACCCAAGTTCACTGACTTTGATGCTCCACTTCCTGACGAAGAGTAACTTGGTACATTTGATTATTTCATTTGATTGAATGATTTTTCATAATGGCTTGTGTACGCATTACAGTGCACAACCCGATCTTGTAAAGAAAGGACCCTGAGGTACGCTTCAGTGCCTCAATCCTAATATAAGGAGCGAAGGCTTCTTACTTTTGAGTAGAATTAATCAAACATTTATGATTTTTTCATAATTCTGCTCAAAAGGACAAGTATTTCACCTCAATAAGACCTAATCACTTGTTGAGGGGGAGCACTTGTCAAAACAAAATACTTTGCTCTAAATCAAAAGTTCTTGGTGAATCTCCCCGTAAGACTCAAAAGGCATATTTTAATCTACAAGTTTGTCAAAAACACCATTTTATATGCTATTTTTGAGGGGGAGAAAATGAAAAAGTGATTAAAATATACGAAGTCAAAGCTTTAAGTTGTATCATGTGCGAGCTAGACTCAGTGTTGACCCAGGAATTGACGAGATAATACAAGTTAGTAACATCGAAAGGACTTATCCTCGACGGGTAATAACATCAAGTTAGTTACTAGAGCTAGTTGTCACCTAAAAGCTGACAATGTATCTCTTTAACTAACCACGTAAGCGTGTCTCGAAAAGGATATGTCTTAGTAGAAATGTACCGTCTCGAGAAGCTTTCTGTGAACTTGATCAGGCCGGGTAATAACTTCAAGCTAGTCTAACTAGTGATGTAAGCGTGTCTCGAATCGGTCTTGTTCACGGAAAGTGGATCAATTCAAAAGTGCTTGCTCCTCCCGCATGTGCAAATTTATTAAACACTTATGAGCACATGTGCAGGGGGAGCCCTTCAAAAGTGTACACAAAACTCTCAAAGTGTTAACCAAAATATTTGATTATCACAAACACTTTGAGAGATTTTTAATCAAGGTTTCTTGGCTACTGTCGGAGTTATAAGGTGATTAAGATAGGAATATCCGTCCCATGATCCGCCAGAGCCGGAGGGATCTACCCAAGGACATCTCCCATAGTTAGAATTAGAAAGTCCTTAGGTATGATCCGAAAAAAGGAGAAATGAATGAAAGGGAAAGAAGGAGTTGAAGAATTAAAAAGAAAAGTAAAGTAAAGGGTGAAAAGAAATAGCCCTCCATATGTTCAACCTTAGGGCAGACACCGGGTTCAATACATATGCTACTGGTTGTTGCAACAGACAACACCGGTATTGAAGACAAAGTCGTCATGGACCCAGTGACGCAATGCACTAAACCTTCTTAACCACTCAAGTTCTCTTAAAAGGATTTGTTTCATTCTCACGGGGAACCCGCATAACCTATCGACCTATCTCTTAGAGACGGTTGATATTGAAGCAGGAGACACCTCCCCAGTCTCCGCATAGGAAACCTAGGTGTGCACTTATAGAGTCTAGAGCCTTGAGATACATCAAAGATCTCTTAGGAACACTTAGTATTTCTACGACTGATGTTCTACATCAATGGGCATCAGTTGTAAACTATCGAGTCCTTCGCAGATCTTAGCAATCTGCCTAGAACGTTTATGAGAGGATTACTTAGGTATTTCTCAATGATTGAACGGAAATCCTGCCAGGGTCAACATCAAACAGCCCTGACAGCAGGTCACTTCGGTAACCCCACAAGGGTTACGCTTAGTGTTTGCGGTGGTTCCATTACGGTCTACAGTCGTGGAGTGATCCCCAGCGACTCACCCAGTCATTGAGCTACATAGTAGGTCTAGTAAGCTCCCTCGGGTGTATCTGATATGGGAACGGCCTGGATAAGGATTAGAAGGAGTCTTCACACTATGCTGTTGACGAGCTCTAATTCCTTATCCGTAAGTACCGGTTGTTTTATTGCTAACTGTTTACTCGCAGGTACCTCACTTCCATGATGGTAGATTCCAACATGCTCATACATACATCTTGAAGTCAAAGAAAGCTCCCCCAAAGATCTTAGCAACACAAAGTTCAAAGAAAGATTCTACAACAATAAAGAAGAATCTACAAAGTTTAAAGACTAAAGATCTCAATGTATGATAAGGAACTTCTTATACGTGAAAGTCTAAGTCCAAAGATGTATGAGTATGTTGGAATGGCGGACAACCACCACAGACGCAGGAGTGACGAATGGCAGATTACTTCGTAAAGCAATCACTACAACATCATCAAAGAACAAAGACAAAAAGCAACGTATATCCATCATTATTCTAGTCATTTCTGAAGACGTCTGAAGCTATGAAAGTCAAAGATTACGACAAAGACGTCAAGCAACCATGATGACCGACCCTTAGGGGGAGATTGTTGGAACCTAAGTTTTTACTATTTTGTCAAGTCTCGGTCATTTGTAATAATAGGTTGCTTAAGTTATTTATTACTTACAATATTGATTAAGTTACATGTTTACTAGGCCTAAGTAATATGACCCATGGGCTTTAAGCCCACACGTTTTATGTAAAGGATGGAGTAGGGATGTTGCCCTAGCTCCTTTCCTATAAATACTAGTCTTAGGCCTCATTTGTATTTGGTTGGTTATTTGAAAACATTAAGGAAACTCTTGCAATTCATTTTCTCAAATTTCTCATAATCATCCCACTCTCATTCTCATCTCATTTCTACCTTTGTTGTGCTTGTGTTTACTAAATGGTGACCTAACAATCATATTTATCCCCTTCTGATTTTATTTTTAAACAATATTTTCACCTTAAGTCCTCGTTAGTTCTGAGGACTAACGATACAAATATTTTTCTCTCGCGTTAGAAGATCATGGAGAAATAATTTGCACCGTTAGTCCTCATTGATGTATGATGACTGACTTTACTAACGGCGAGATGTATGATGGCCAACTTTACTAACGAGGGATGTATGTGTGAAAAAAAAATATAAATAATAATAATAATAATAATAATAATAATAATAATAATACTCCGTAATAATAATAATAATAATAATAATAATAATAATAATAATAATAATAATAATAATAATAATAATAATAATAATAATAATAAAAAGGATGTTAAGCGGGAAAATGGACAAACCATAAGGATGTATTTTGGACTTTACTCTAAAAAATAATATACGATTATACACTATCATTTACCCCAATGACTGTATACCAGCTTATGTAGCTAAAACCAACACATGTCATGCAGAATTCATTCCTTGCAGAAAAAGAATGAATAGTAAAAAAAATAAAAAAAAGAGAGAGAATCGAATCCAAGTTGCCCCTTTTAAGTACTTTTTTTGCTCTAGATAAAAGAAAACTTGCGTGTGGAAGGAAAAAGTCCATTATCTATATCTCTAAAAAGCGAAAAAGCGAGAAAACCTCCTCTAAGACACCATCTTGTGTTGTGAGAAAGAGGACGAAGGCAATAGAGAAAGTAGGATGTTTTCTATTAGTTCTTGTGAATGCGCGTGGGACTATCCTTTCTATCGCTTGCCTTTTCTTTTCACTCTCAAGACAAGGCTCTCTCTTTTATAAAGCAAAGCAAAGCGCATGCGCTGCCAGGAAACTATGCCCAATCTATATGTTTGTACAAATCGTCTATCATACGGATAAACAATTTTCAAATCGATATGACGCTAAAATTAACAATTGATAGCATGACTAATAATAGACATTTATTTTTCTAATAAAGTGATATGCTTTGGAAATTTTGAAATGAACTTGTAACACATAGGTGAATCTTATTGTAACTTGTCGATCATAAAAAACAAGCAAACAACCCAAATCAAATCCATCACATATAAATGAGTTGAATTTGCTCGTAACTTATACTAAAAAAATATATCACTATCATAAAGAGAGAATTAACAATCGTCTATATCCTGTAATTAAATATCCACATGTGTTGAAGTAAAACCTTGTGAGTGGGGCACACTGCTCGGCTTGTCACTTCGGCTTGTAAGGTGTCCTGCACAAAAGCAGCACGCGTTAGGCTCGCCTTGGGTATTTTCCCAAGACCAACCTCCGGCGTGAGGATAAGTATGTGTATAGACGAAAGTCTGATAATAAATGCTAGTGACTGGTGTGTGTTGGTTCGATCATAAATGAAGTGGAGGGTATTTATACTACTCATCTTATTACCTACTCTGCCTAGGGAAGGAGCAAGGCCATACCTGGTTGTTGGATGTCAGAGCAAGTGGGAGACACGATCCCTGAAATCCTGGGATTGTGTTATGTCCTTGGCTTGTGCTCTTCGGCTCGGCGTATATGAGCCGAATGGTTTCCATCCATTCGGCTACATACGTCAACATGTCCCCCCCAGTATTGGAGTATCGGTTCTGACCGATGTTCCAATTCCGTTATGCATGCAAGTGCCGTTGGTCCCTTGCCGTTTGTGGTGGAAACGCTACGCGTTTTTACACGAAGTTTATTCACTGCGTCAAAATTACCTTTATGCCCTCCTTTGACAGCTGGTTACCACTTAGGTTTTGCGCAGACATCAAACGGTCCCAGCTTTAGCCACGTGTCGAGGGTGGTACACGATACGACGTTTCACACATCCCCATATCGACTATATATATACCATTCCTTTACTCCTCATTTTTACTCTTTACTGTGTTTTTCTTCAAATCTCTTCAGTTGCTTCTTGTTATTTTGCAAAGCTATTCCGAGGTGCGTTTCCACCCTTCTTATTTTTGCTACGTTTTGTTTTTTACCATGGCCGTAAGTGAACCTGGGGAGATGAACGTTCCGGTTGACCCCCCATTGTTACTGACATCCAAACCCCCCGGTAAATTTGATATGCATGACATCGTTAAAGGAGGTTTTAGAATTTAAAGAAGTTTTTATTTATTAAATAATATATAGATATAGATTTAGAAAAATGTCTAGAAACATTGTATGTGTTCTCATTAGAGTTGAACATATACGAGGGTCTAAAAGATAGATTTCAAGCTATTTGTCAACTTACATTTTGTTTGGTTGACTTCTTATATTGTCTTTGTCAAAACAATTTCAACGATAGAAGTTCCAATTACAGGGCGGCTATATGTTGGCTAGATCGACAAACAAACATTTTTTAAGGTCATTTTTATCTTTGATTTTGTACAAATTAACTTTTGAATTATGATGAAAAAATATGGTGTTATTGTGGGAGTGAAAGTCCTATACAAGAACATACATGCATACGTGTACCAACTGTGCAGTAGTCATATAAAGCGTTTAAGTTTGAGGGACCCTAAAGTGTAGTTAAGTGGTAAACGGTTAATAACCGGTAATCCCAAACGTGTAGTATACCATGCTATATATATACATGAGGCTTTAAAGGTCACATCCAACAAAAATGTTAACAATATATGATTTGGCGTTCTATAATTTAGTAGACTATACTTAGAATGGTCAAGAATTATCATAACAATAGTCGAAGGTTCATCGTTAAGGTACTATATATGTTTTTATCAATAAAATAGGCAATTTGCTATATTTTTTATAGCCACAGATTAGTTCACATAGATTTACACATGACCTTCTTTTGTCAACTACAACCCTAACACATAGAAATAGAACATAACATAACTCTTGAGTTAATACCTGTGGCTTTTCACTAGCCAAAATCCTTTGGTAACATTCAAAAACCTATGGCATTAAAATATGAAACGATAATAAAGTTTTACAAGCAACCACATAGGAACATGATTTTATACATTAAAAAAATACTTACAAAAGTTGAGAAAATCTATCTATCGATGTCGTCCTACGTAGAAGGCCAAATGGGACATCCATTATCCATATATCTTCATTGACCTTCTAATCCATCTTATTTAAAATTAGTTGTGACAGCCGCCAACAGAAATAACCGAAGATCAGTGTTCGTTATTAAATTCATAGCCAATAGGTATAAAAATCTATGGTAACATTAACGGTACTCATCCACTAGCAATATTTTATGAAAAAAAGTTTCGTATATAAATGTTTTGCAATCTGGTATAGTCATATCCAATTCATTCTTATTATTTCTGATCAATGGATCTATTTCAGTATCTTCCTTCTGATATTGCACTTCAGTGCTTGATTCGAGTTCCTTTTAATCAGTTTCATAGTTTACGATCGGTATGTAAAGCATGGAAAGATGAAATCGAGTTGCCCGAGCTGCTTGCTCTTAGAAAATCCACTGGAAAAGCTCAATCTCTCGTTGTTATGTCTCAAGCTCGTGTGAATCCGAAAGGAGAGGGAAAGGGTTTGGGTACTCCAGTGTACCGTCTCGTGGCTTTGGTCCCCGAGACGGGTTTCTGGTGGGAAATGCCACCTATACCGGGGTTTGAAAACGGGTTACCGTTATTTTGTGAAATGGTTAGTGTTGGGTCGGATTTGGTTGTAATAGGCGGATATGACCCGCGAAGTTGGGAGTGTCTTGACTCGGTTTTTATTTTTGATTTTCTTTCGTCTACGTGGCGTCGTGGTGCTAAAATGCTAGGTGGGCCCAGGTCATTTTTCGGTTGTGCTAGTGATGGTGATCATACGATATTTGTTGCGGGTGGGCATGATCTCGAGAAAGATGCACTTAAATCCGCGTGGAAGTATGATGTGGCATTAGATAAGTGGGCTCAATTACCTGACATGGCAAAAGAGCGTGACGAGTGTAGAGGCTTATTTCATCATGGTAGATTTCATGTTCTCAACGGATATCCCACGAATATGCAAGGTCACTTTCACGAAAATGTCGAAGTATTTGACATGTCAACATGTCAGTGGCACGAAACTAAAGACGAGTTCTTAGAGACCAAACATTTTCCCAACATTTGTGTTGAAGGTACCAATACAGAGTTGTACATGTGTCGAGGCAGCGACGTGGTTACTTTAAATGATGACACTTGGAAGTTTGTCACAAAATTACCAGCTAACGCGACAAAAACACCCTATATGATACCATTCCTAGGAAATATGTTGTTATTTGGTGGATCCAAAGAGAGCAAGCCTTGTAATGCTTACAAAATGGAGTTAAATGAGCGTGTTTGGACAAAAGTTGAAGTTCCTTTTGAGTACTCGGGTCACATTCAATCTGCATGTTGTTTAATTATTTAGATTTGTAACGACATAAAAAAACACTAGATGTTGCGTATTTTGTAGATATTTTTGCGTGTTGTGGATTGAGTTATTGATAATCTAATAAAAGATGTACAACTAAGAAAAAAAAACTGAGCTTTATTGTTTTTGGTCTTTAGTCTTTACTCATTCACATGTTAGAAAAATACATGAAATGGTTGTCTATATTGTTACAAGTGAGTCGAGGTTTTTGAGTTTGTATTCATGCTATGATTGTTCAAGTTGAACTTTGTTGATATGTTCGAGCTTGACTGGCAAGAAATCGAAGCTAAAAACATGGAACTAGTGAAATATATGCTTATAGTGACTCAACTCAATCATTTACCTAAGTTCATGAGGCACAAGAAAAACTGCACACACATGTATGTACGATTCAAAGCTTGCATTGAATTTTCTATCAAGTTACGATATTTCAAACTCGGCTTAAGTCAAACCACATATAGCTCTTCTATTGAGCTCAAATAAGACTTGACTAATCAAGCAATATCATTTAACTATTTAAGCTTATTTGATGTTTGAGCTATTAAATTAAACTCATATCCATCAAATAAGACTTGTTTGCAACCAAATGGTATATGATGCAATTTGCTGCTTGATTTTTAGTAGCAAACGAGTGGGGCACCCCCGCGTTGCTGCGAGAATGTTGTGTCTAATCTAAAATCGAAATAAAACGATCGGGAAAAAAATTATTAAGGACTAAATTTGCAAAATATCGCTAACGGGGGACTAACGATGCTATTTACAGCTAACCTGAGGGACCATTTTTGTAAATCCGTTAGGTACAAAATAATTCTGGAAATAATATGTTTTTTTACGTAAAAAGTCCTAAAAATTCTCGACGTGTTGCATCGTTAGTCCCCAGTGTATTGCTTCGTTAGTCCTCAAAGGACCTATCTTGCAACGACAGTTTCACCTCATGGACTAAAATGCACATGAGCACTATTTCGTCCACTGTAGCTACAGTGATTTGCTACCGTGGAGGTTCCCCTTTTAGTATATATAATAATACGGAGTGAATTTGCAAAGAAACAATTTAATAAATAGCCACCCAAGTTTTAGAGATGTTAAAATTTCAATTAAGTGATGGCCCAATACTTTTTACAAATAAAGTCATTCAAATTTTATTAATAAAAGTCTCAATGACTCAATGTGCAGGTTGTGTTAACTTAGGTGGTGTTAATCCAAAACTTGGGCTCAATGCAAGACCTAGTTTAAGTTAGCTCTTGATGGAGTGAATTTCGGACTTTAAGGTTGGTGATGAGCTGATAAGAAAGAAAACACCGTTAGCCTCACCGCAGAAGAGGGACTTCCGCGGTCAACCTCCGGTGTGAGAGTAAGTAATAGTTTTTAGAGAGATAAAGTATTTAGAGTGTGAGAGTGATGTATGTGTTACCGTTTAAGAGCGGCGAATGCCCTCTATTTATACCACAACATTTGTTGTCGGTTTCTTGGAACTCCGTACTATGATAGTGATGTTTTTAGGCGGCAAACCCTCAGGTCCCCTCTCGTTCTTGTCTTTTCACCGTGAGTGGCGCTTCATTTAGAAAGGGTTGTCGCCTTTCCTGTTTTGGATCTGCCTTGGTTAGCTATATGATAGCTGAAAATATTCCTTACTCTTTTTGGATTGGTCCGTGGTCCCGACATGTAGATTGATCCAGGCGCGGAGTACGTCCGCGGCCGGGTTCCTAAACCGCGAAACTCCTTAGCGGAGTGTTGTGGCTCGGCCTGGTTTCAGGGGAGTCGGGCCTTATCCCGGTCCGGGTGTTCTTTACTATGGACGCGGTCTGGGCTGCTTTAAGTAGGGCGCGTCCGGCCCAATGTTTTTGGGTCTGGGGGTACTATACGTGATCAGGTGGCGTTTGTTAAGAGGATATGAAATTATGGTATTGGTGTGAGAATTATATAATATGTTTGCTTTGATGATATGGGTATGAGAAAACCCTTCAAACAAGGGTATGTGTATACCTATCTATTTAGCAAGGGTGTACATGGTTTGGTTCGGGTTGGTTTTTGGCTAAAACCGAAACCAAACCGAAATGTTCGGTTTTTATAGAACCAAAAACCGAAACGTTTTTGGCGGTTTGATTTTTTCGGTTTATTATCAGTTTTGGTTCGATTTTTCAGTTTTTTCGGTTTCTAACCATTTATATTTAGGCATAGCAAATTTATACCAACTTGTATTACATAGAAAATTTGTTATTATTATTATTATTATTATTATTATTATTATTATTATTATTATTATTATTATTATTATTATGTCAATTTAAGAATAATAAATTAATAATGTTTATTGCATAATTTTATAATTACACATATAGATGAGACACACACATACAAATGAACATACACATAGTATGATTATCGTCATATATTTATTGATATATTCTCAAGTAAACACACGACAGAACAAACATGCAAATAAACATAAGCATTAAGATAAATATATTATAAATCTACTTACAAATGAATATAAATTTATAAATTTAATTTATTTAGTTATTTATTTAAATTATATTAATTATATATTATTATATAATAAAATCGGTTCGGTTTGTTTTTGAACGAAAACTGAAACCGAACCGTATTTTTTGGTTTTTGAAAAATTAAAAATCAAACCATCGATTTTTAGTTTCGATCGATTTTTTTAGGTCGGTTTTTTGTAATCGAGTTTGTTTGCTCACCCTACTATTTAGCTATTTTTTTTTTTTGGATACCATTGTCATTTTCTATCCAAAATAAAAGAAAACAAATCAGTGTCAGCCACTTGTGGATACCAATTGTGCTTTACATTGCCACTTGTACTTTTAATTATATTTTTGTTTGAAAAAGTAGACATTCATTTTTCAAACATATCCATAGTGATTCAACAATAATGCTAGTGGTGACCAGTTTTTCACCCAATCAACCCCGCCACCTCAGCTTTCTCTCTTCACAACTCCACCTCAACTATAAATAGCTAGTGGTGACTACAAAAGCAACCCCGTAAAATATACATACAAAGAGTAACAAAAATTGGAGTTGCTTTGTTAAATATTTCGGTCACTCAATCAACCAAAACATTGAAATGGTCATCAAACAACGCGTCGCTTTGAGGTGAGCTAATGGGGCAACGCATTGATTTTATGGGGTTGTGGTTGGAAGGCAACACCCATTAGCTTATAGCCACTATATTCTATCCTCAAACCATATCCATAGTGATTCATCTAAGCAAACCAAACGGCACCATTGCTATATGAAATTGATAGAGAGAGACTAGTGGTGACTTACTAACTTGTGTTAGAAAGAAGAGGTGTTTTTTGAACACAGAAAGAAGAGGTGTTTGATAATGGTTTTAAGGTAAGTGATGTGTTACATTAAGTGACATGGAAGGGATTTATTCAAAAAGAAAAAAACATATTTAATAACCTGCTAAGGTCACTCCGCTACATTAAAAAATCAAAATTCAAAAGGTTTGTGTTTTAATAGAAAAAAAGAAGACTACATAAAACAATAAAAACTCACAAGTTAGATATATTTATTTTTTTACTATCCCATTTTATTATTATGTACTCGTAAAAATTTTAGTAACCGTTTTTGTTGTTGAGACTATTAGACCTTGATAGATCTTCTTGAGCACTCTAGAATCGTTAGTAATGTCACTATAATCAATAACACACTAATAGACAATCTCTGCAACTTGTATTTATAAAGCGGAAACAAAACACAAGCTTGATACTAAGAACTCTTGATCCTCTATGGATCTTTTTAATTATAATAAGAGTATTCATGAAAAGTTATTCAATACATAATTGTGTGTTCCTTTTATACACAAGGAACTCTAAACCGTTTCACAAGAAACGTATATTCTAAAAACTTCTAAAAGATATGCATTATCACTTCCTAAATAAACTCATGCATAACCAAACTACATTACATAAAATACGAAAATACTATATCCGCAGAAACTAATAATACTGAAACTAGTCTTCAGCAGATACACTGCTTCAGCAGAAACCAACTCTTCAGCAGGAACCTTTCAGCAGAAACAACAGCAGAATTCTTACTTCACAGAATTCCCAACAATCCTCCCCTAATCTTGAATTTGACCTGGTTAAGTTCAAGATTCTTGATAGATCTTCAAAATAACATACCAAGAGGATTGTAATAAGATAGCACCAGCAAAGAATCATCTACAGCAGAATCTCTATGATCAGCAAATACTTGAAAGCTCCATTCTTTGCAGCAACAAATGACCAAATGTACATCAAAACAAATTAGTTTCATACTATTCTCATCACTTCCAGGTGTGTTAACTCCTGTGAGAGGTGAATCATTGAAAATAATGGATTTGATGTCTCTTTACCAATAGTCATCACTACTGGAGTAGCCAAGTGTTCAAAGGTACACTGATAACCACATGATTTTTAGCAAATCATCAGCTATAAATGGATTTGAGATGTCTTTACCTGTAGTCGTTTGCTCAGGACTAGCCAATTATTTGGATGAAAATCATCTTGCTTAACTGATTACCAAATATGGTTTTCCACTGCCTTTACCACAAGCCATATACATGTGGGCTAGCCAATTATTCAGAATCCATAAAAGAAAAATCCATGGTCAATTGACAACCATTTCAACTACTCAACAACAAAGCATGGGTGAGTTGAAAACCCTATGATTTTGAGCAAACCATTACAACTATCAACAGATTTGATGTGTCTTTACCAAAGCTGTACCCTTTGGACTAGCCAACATTATGATGGAATAGTCAACATCAGGTAAGTTGATAACCAAACCTGCATACAAATACTATACAACAACAAGTTAGTTTTTTTTTTTTTTTTTTTTTTTTTTTTTTTTTTTTTTTTTTTTTTTTTAAGAAAATAAAATAAAACAACTATACAATATGATATCCCTAATCAGATGCTGCTCTGGAAGTCTTAATCCTTTGTTTGAAAACCTTCACCAAAGATTCAGCAAACAACCTTGTATTCCCTGCTGGATCAGGAGGAATCTCCAACTTTTGTTGTAGCATTTTCTCCATCAGGGACACTTTCAGAGGATATCTTTTGGTAAGATCCATAATTAGCCTCAGACCAGTTGTAGTTTCCAACACATGAACATAAGGCATAGAATAGAACTTCCAACTTTGAACTTTCCATCTCTGATTATTCTTCCATATGTCATAGCTTGCACCAGTGGGAGTAGAAGAATCAAACAACACTTGAAGATCACCCAACAAATACAATCCAGATCCTTCAGGAGTATGAGTTGCATAATACTTAAGAACTAACTCATATAGAGTTACCAAATCCTGATGATCTACAAGATGTAGAATCTGTTGAAGAAATGTAAAGGATATGGAACTTTTATCCAATCTGTAAATGGTATTAACTTGACCATTTTTACTTAACTCCCAACTAACCAAAACATCTCTAGTTCCCACAGGCCAATCATCAGAGGATCCTTCCCTTATAAATGAAGCATCAGAATCATTCACATTGATAAGACTTTGTTTGGAATGTGAAGATCTGACTTTGGCCATCCTCTTGCCTCTTCTTCCAGGAACATAAATAGCATCATGAACTTCTGTTTTAGCAGATTCAACTTCTGCAGCATTAGTATCTACTGATGGAGTATCCAATTGTTCATCAGTAGAATCTTGAGAAGATTCAAGTGCAGCAGAGGCATATTGTTCATCCATAGCCTTCCTTATTTGTTTGTTTCTAGCAGCTTGAATCTCAACTTCTCTTACCTTCAGTTCATGAAATCTGGCAAGCTCAGCCTTTTGTTCAGCTTCTTGTTCCTCAGCCAACTTTCTAGCAGTCTCTTCACCAAATCTTTCCTGCTCCAATTGTCTCCTAGTTCTCTTTCTAGTTGGAGCATCTGATGTCATTTCTTTTGCTTTACCTTTATCCACATAAGCATCAACATGTGATAAATCAGCAGAAGTATCAGGTAAAGATACTTGTTCAACAGCAATAGGAATATTCACAGATGAAACAGCATCAGCATTGAGGAGAGGAATATTCTTGGAAGCACCCATTCCAGCTTTGTCATTCCTAGCCTTGATCTTGTTATAAATCTCAATTAGTTTGTCAAATGGAAGTCCCCACACTCTTGATTTGGACCAAGCAGTATTAAATAATGAACTGCTTTAACTTCTCACATATGTTCTCATATAATCCTTCTGTTGTGCTTGAGTCATAGGTTTTTCTCTTTTAGCTTTGGCTTTTAATTCATCTGCTACCTTCTTCCTCATCTTTAACACTTTCACAATCTCAGAAGCATAGTCTTCCTTCTCTACCCTTTTACCAATAATATCAGCAGCTACATCAGGATTATCAAGCATTTGTTGTCCAATCTGCTGCCAATCTGACTCATCAAACTCTAGAACAGCTGCATCCAATTCCCTTTGTCTTTCAATAGGTAAAGTAGAAACATATCTTTGAGTGACTGTATCTAATTATGCATCAAACTTGGCTTGTACTTCCTCAGCGAGATTAGCACTCTTCTTATAATCTTCCCATTCTTGAAATAGTTTTTCTTGTACAGCTCTGTCTTCAGCTGTTACAAGCTCATCCAAATCATCATGAGGAACATTATCTGCAGCAATATCATCATGAGAAACATTCACATCTGCCATAGGTTCATCATGTACATCTTGAACCTCTCTATCAGAAGAAACTTGTGGATTCTCAGATGAATGATGAACAGGAGAATTCACATATTCTTTCCCTGCTACAAAGTATGCTTCTCCTGATGTATTTCCTTTATCAGCAGATTGGTCAGCAGCAACCCTACTTATTGATTGTTTCTCCTGAAGTATATCCACAGCTTCAGTCATCAGCACATCATCATCACCACCAGTCACTTTTGAAGTTTCGACAGCTTTCCTTGCCAAATACTGTCTTGTACTTCTTCTTCTGTGGACTAGTATCTTTGGTTTAGATTGAGGTACTTCAGCAACTTTAGGAGGAACAACATGAGACTGTCTAGCAACTTCAGCTAGAATCTCAAGAGAATCCAAATTTGTCTCCTTTCCTACTTCAGTAGAATCCAATCCATCCTTACTTTGCTTCTGCTGACTCAGCTGTGCCTCCAAATCTTGAACCTTGCTTTTCAAACTTTTAATTTCATTACCAAGAGTAGTCTTGGTCTCAGCAAGCTCTTTCTTGAGATCTTCAGTCATTTTCATGTACCTGCTAAGGGAATCATATACAAAAGTGAGAGTAATAGGGTCCTCTGCTCTACCAGCAGATTGCTCAGTGGTATGTGGAGCTTCATTGAACCCAGCAGGAGAAACAGACTCACGTACAACATTAGGAGAACCTTCATTAATTTGCTCTCCCAAAGGACTGGGTGAAGGTAGTCTAGTAAGCTCAGGTTCAAGAGTCTGAAAGTTATCTTCAAACTCATGAATTTGCTCAGTTGGAGCATCCTGAGCTGGTGAAATGGTAGGACTAGGTGACATATGTACAGGAATAAGTGGTGGTAAGTCAGTAGAATCAGGTAATGGTTCAGCAGTTGTAGCTGGCTCTTCCTCCATTACCACTGAAGGATTACCATCAGCAGCAACACCAGAAGATGATGGATTACCATCATCAGCAGCATTAGGAGCAGGCACATTACCAGCATCATCACCCTCAACTACATTGGCATTGCCTTGTGGAAACATAGCTTCCAACATAGGATGATGTTCCCTAGTATAATTAGTTTTCATTGATGCAAACAACTTAGAACCTAGACTTTTAATAGGTACATGGGTTCTATCTTCAGTGGTTATGTCTAAAATTATTTGTAAGAATCTAGGGTACATTAAGAACTTATGATGTTGCTTATCTATATTTTCTAGCATATTATCAAAAATAAACCTAGAAAAATTATAAGTTTGACCCTTAGAAAGACAAACAATACCACAACCCAATTGCAGAGAGAATTGGTTCCATCCACCACACTTGTTGCTAATACATTGAAGCAGCAGATGCACCAAATACCTCCACTTAGGACAAAATTGATTCTTGTGCCACTTGGATGTATCAGTACTTTGATATCCAGCTTCTCTTAGCCCAACAAGAATCTCTGCAGTGTTGGAATGATATACACCATTCTCATCATCCAACTGAAGCTTTGTCCTAATCAACCCTTCTGTCACCACATATTCTACACCATCAATTTCAGTCACAATCTCTGTATCCGACCTCTTAGTAGCAGATGCCCAAAATTGCTTCACCAAGGATTCACACACCAAATCGGGACTGTGTGTCAAAGCATAGTGAATCTTTGACCTTTGTAGAAATTCCACCATTAAATCGAATTCTTCATGTCCCTTTGCCTTTCTCAGAATAGCATATTTGTTATGGTCGCCCTTCAATTCAAATTGAGCCATTTGAATGAACTTGTGTGAGATGGTTATGAATTACTCCAGAGAATAATGGGTTTATTTGGAGTGATAAGCTGTCACAAATCGTAATTTCCGGTCATTTTCCAAACCTCGACAATTTACTATTCACAAGTTACTATTCATCATTTACTATTCATCGATCACTATTCACCGTTTTTTAGGTCAATTTGACATTCTGAGAAACATTCAGAAATTTTACTATTCACCTGACACTATTCATTTCCGGAAGAAATATCACTATTCACGTGCATTACTCATTTCATCGTAAATTTAGTTTACGAGTATTTAAATTCGCGTAACCGTATTGGTTCATGTGCGAATTCATGCATTATCATTGGGACATCTCATACAGACTAGAAATAGTCTGCATATCATCATTATGGCACTTGCATACTATTCCACTCGTAGGATATTTAAATTAGTACTTTTGGTACAATTAACTTTTACGTATAATTATTTCTATATAAACGTTAACACGCGACCAATAATGTGACTAACACGTCCGACACTCCCGACTATGATCCCAATATATTTTTATATATTCATTTTTATAATATAAAAATTATAATATTGATTTACCCGGTATTTTGAAAATTTATTTATTTCGTATCGTACACCTAATTTATTTACGACGGTTTTCGTAGAAATTAAACAATAATCACCCAAACTCTCCATGCTTGTACCCAACATATTTTTACAACATTTACGACTTTATTTTGTTCCGAATAACTTTGATAAAATTTATTTCTAACAAACCCGGTACCCGATTAAACCTAAAACCAACTAATACTACACAATCTTACCACTAACTCCCTAAATAATTACCCAACACAACCCCCCTTTTCCCTCCTTTGTGAACTGCCCCCCCCCCCCCCCCCCCTCCTAAGCCATCTCATGAGCCTAATTCACCAACCAAATTTAATGCTCACCAAACTCTTGTCTCTAAGTATAAATTACACCATTTCATCCCATTTTTTCACAATTATCATCCAAGTGCAAAGTAAACTTTCTTTTCTCTCATTTTCTCTCTTGTGTAAATCGACCTAGGGTGATCAAGATGCAAGAACAACAAATTTTCCAAGATCTAGGTGTAAACTTGTTCACTTAGTCATCCTTGTTGGAGTTTTGAAATAGAAACTCAAGGATTAGTAGGTTTTTCATCATCTAAACTCCCTAAACCTTCAAAGTAAGTTAACAAACTCATTTTTATAATTTTTACAAGTTATTACTATGATTATATACTTTTCTTACAAGAACTCATGCATATAATAGCTTATACCACTTTATTTTATAAACTTTTAACTTTTGAACCTTAGAAAGTGATTATTGTTAGATCTTTGTTAGATCTACTTGGTTATGATGTTTAGGAACCCATGACACCCAAAGAAGGTGTATGGTAGGATTAGACTAGTTTTGTGGTGATTGAAAGTGGTTTGATTGAAGTTGGAACTAGATTAGAACCCTAGAAATAGTTTTTGAAACTACATATTGACCTACTGTCCCTATTTTTATTTCGTGGGAAAATCAGTTGATGGTGGTTAAATTTTGACCAAAGATTTAGAAAATACTTTCAAAAACGAAACTTTAGGCGAAAGAATGGATTAAAACGAGCTTATAACGAAGGAGTTATGATTTTTGTAAATTTAACGACGAAAACTATTTTTCTAAAAACTGCTTGCTGTTTGGCAGTTTTCGACGTGTAAATAGAGGCATTAAACATAATCTAGAGGAACCGAGCTATCGAAAATATATTACTACATCCTAAAACGAATCCGTGGACATAAAGAACAAGGAAAATGAGCTTAAAACGACCAAGTTATACCCGTTTTAACATTGACAAAACATATATGCTCACCAATAAAAATAATAACTTACGCACTAAATGGTATATTTTCTAGAAATGATACTAAGGACTATATTCTTAACAAATGAATACGTATGGCCCAAGAGAATATTTATACGACTTAACGACGTTATCTTAAGGTTTTCGATACAAGGAATTTAACGCTAACATTTTCATACGAGATAATACGACAAGTTATATACTTCTATATATGGACTTATTTTCCTAAGTATGGAAACTATTTTACTATGACGATAACTAGTATTTCCAAATTACGAGTGGTATGGGTATCATGTGCATGTGCATTCATTTCATTACGGCTTGATCTTAATTAGATCGCGATTATTCATTTAGGTTGCGGCTAGTGTTCGCGCCTCATTGTCCCGACTACTTTTACATCATTGTACCATCGTTGTACCATCCTTTCGAGGTGAGTTCTCATAGCCCCGCTTTTAGTACTTACTTGATTTTAAATCCCACGGGGGAGAATACATTGCACAATTATTATATTTTTTGTACATGCCCAAGTATTAAATTTCATACATTGCTTAAGTTGTTAGTACTATCACTTCAAGTCCCCTTTATTATCATGGACCGTTAATTATATTGCCAAGCGAGAGTGAGTGGATAGATCTATCGAGGGTGACTCCTCCATTCGTGTTTGGGTTGCTCCATAAGGAAAACGAATGCATTTCATGTCTGAATATTTAGAGTGCCTGATAAACACTCCTTTGGGGCCAATTTTAGCGCGTCGAGCTTCGGTGCCATGAGCTTAAGAGACAATGTAGCTTTTTGACATTTTAGTACTTTACTTTATACTTGTGGCTTATTGTACATACGATTTAACTTATAAACCTATGATTATTCACCAACTTTATGTTGACAGTTTTCGCAATGTATTTCTCAGGTTATTAAGGTAGCTCATGTTGCATACATTTGGACCTTCATGGAGTCGCGGAGTCGACGCGTCTCACTATATTTTCTGCACTTATGAAACGTTTGATCTTGTTGGACTTATTTTAACTATTTTGGCAAACTCTTTTGGGACCTAAGCTTTGTAAACTCTGAATGATTTGATGATCAAACGCTGTATTTTCTAAACGACACTTTAGGTCGTTCAATATAACGGTAAACTATGGTGCTATGACAGTCACTCCCAGGTATTCCATTCCGCTGCCATTCAGGTATTTTGGGGGTGTGACAGATTGGCATCAGAGCTAAGGTTATAGCGAACTAGGATGTATCTTGGACCCTAGACTATAACCACATCATCATAGCATCTCATCATTTCATCATAGGTGCATATTCACTATACATGTTGTTTTACGCACACACTGTTCGAGTTATTCATACCCATACTCATATATATATGATTATATTGACCTGGTTCACAAGTTACATGTCTTCAGATACCCACGCTGTTATCCTTTCGTCGGATTCTGACATTTAAGATGCCTTGTCATCTTCCACTACCATTATACCACCAGCTGTACTTACACCACCATTAGCACTATTGAATTGTCATAAGAGCAAGGTTCTCATTCAGCCTATACATAGAATGCCGTTTGGTAGAGTATTCAGACTTAATTTTAATGGACTTATTAGGATGCTTATTACAAGGGAGATAGCATGTTTTCTTTCCTTCACTAGTAGGACGCTTGCTACTTAGGTACTACCACCACCGTTGGTTACTTATTACACTATTGGTCGTCCCATAGTGCGTACTTCAGCTTTACCTCTTTGATGTCGCGAGATAGCGCGAAAGAGGGTAGTATTCCATTCACTATTATCACCATTATCTCCTAACTCATCACTGGGATTTCATCGTCATCAATGTTATTCTCATCCTTTAGAATACCACCATTGTCAGTTTCCTTTTCCATTTTCACTTGCCATGAATTAGATAACGCCTTGTGGATAATACCAAGAATTGCGGACTCAACAGGAACCTCCGCAACGCCAGGAAGTCTCTAGACTAGACTTATATCTTTACTAGCTTTTACCATTATCCTAGCCATGAGAGGTGTGGCATAGTTCGAAGAAACTTGTGGTAGTTTGTTTGTTGTTCAACAGAATCACCAAGTGTTGACTCTACCATATGGATATGGTTGTGCTATCTTTGATATCGGTCCATGTAGACCAAAAATTTCATGTGTTATTCATGAGTTATGAATATGATGATTTTTATTACCTATAGATTCTCATGGATTCTTATGATTTTATGGAAATAGATTTAAGCAAACCACTCCAAGCATGACGCAAGCTGCTGTTGGACAATCCATTGCCAGGAACGTAACTACCGCCCTCACCAAGGAACTTACTCACGTGGAACTTATGGGCTGTAATCCCTCCTCCTTTAGCGGAAATATAGACACAAAGGAATTTCTCAAATGGTTCAAAGAATTAGGAACAATCTTTCAAAGTGGTGACTGCCGTAAGGAAGACAAAGTTAAATTCGCCACTTGCACTTTTCAGAAGCATGCCCAGAAATGGTGGACTAAGTATGTCCAGGTAGTAGGAGTTGATGCTGCTTACTCACACTCTTGGGAGAAACTAAAAAGGATGATGAGTTTGAAGTTCTGTGTGAAAAGCGAATTACAAGCAATTGAACAAGAAACACTAAACCTTACCATGGAAGGAGATGATGTTGTCAAGTATACTGCTTATTTTTATGATTTTGCTCGACTAGGCTCTGCAATGGATGAACCGGAAAGCAAGAAACTTGAAAGGTACATCGGAGGACTTTCTCCTGAAATTCGTAGGATGGTCATCGCATGTGAACCCAATGCCATGACTGAAGCTGTCCAGATGGCAATCGAAGCAAAGGAACTCATAGTTCGCGACAAGACATCAGGAGACAATAATAACAACAAGAGAAAATGGGTCGGTAATCAGGATGCTAATGCTACTCAACGACCATTTAAGATACAACAAGTGGTGGAGACCTTTGCTGCTGGGTCAAGCCAAAAGAAAGGATATGTAGGTAAATTACCCGAGTGCAACAAGTGTCAGTTTCATCACAAAGGATCTTGCCCCTCTCAATGTGGAAACTGCCAAAAGGTCGGACACAAAGCCAAGGATTACAAGGCTCCCACCCTCGCAAAGCATCAGGAACTCACGGTAATCTGCCGTGAATGTGGAGTAGTGGGACACTTCAAGAGTGAATGCCCGGTGTTGAGAGACCGGAACTGGAGGAGGCGTTTCATGTTGTAAAACCATAGTTTGAGCCCTCTAGGGTTGTACTTTCTTTTGGTACTTTCCATAAGCACGTTGATGTAACCTAGTTGTATTAAGCACTTTCCTATCCAATGTAATGACTATCTTTTGTTACCTCTATGATAACCATAACTTTCGTTTACTCCGCTTTCTATCCCAATCGTTCAATTTTCAATCGTTTCGTAACATTATGTCGTTGCCTTATTAGAGATTAAACCGATTTCGTATTTGACGGATTAGTAGATTATTACCATTCCATAGGATTTACCCATGTATCCAATAAACCATTCAACGAAATTAGTTTCAAACTATTTTACTACCT
The DNA here is from genome assembly GCA_030686995.1 of Artemisia argyi. Classification (NCBI taxonomy): domain Eukaryota; kingdom Viridiplantae; phylum Streptophyta; class Magnoliopsida; order Asterales; family Asteraceae; genus Artemisia; species Artemisia argyi. The sequence goes on along the minus strand of CM060689.1, from coordinate 16,305,798 downwards.
TATGGGGAAATTGTTTTACAGAATTTCTAAAGTATGCTATTTTGTTACCACTCTATAAACTGATTTTTTTCCGATATTACGCCAAATATTTACTAGTACTACGCGAAACAATTTTTATATTACTTTGAAAGGAAATATCAGGATACCATTTTTGATAAGAATGCGTTGAACACCATCTAAAACTTTTGAGAAAAGTAATATTATTTTGACTAAATCAAGCATCGCATCATTAGTCCTCAACTATACATAGCCTGATCACCTATGTATACTTCAGGAAGGATTATGCCATGAAGTAAATAGTTACTTTTTAAAGTATTGCTAATAACAATCTTCATTTAAAAACGTTTTAAACAAGTAAACTCTTTTATAAGTATCTTTTTCTGACAAACTCTCCCTGGATACTTACCCCACCTGTCCCCCACTTAGCCATTAAGTTGGATTGTTCCATTGACTTCTCTAGGAGAGACTTTCCATATCAATTACGAGTAGGATTCCTCGATACCAGAAAAGCAAGGAAAGGATTACAGAACTACTAACCAGGACTAGAAGTATATAACAAGAAAAATTCATAACTCAACAACAATCCTAAGATACCACGAGACCATCCGACTCACCATCTCTGACCTAGTTGTCCAATTTATTTATTCAAAGGTACTAGCTAGACTGAGCTACAGGATCGAACACATTGTGAAGGTACGCTAAGCAACACCATGGGAATAAACCAAGCCTCCTAACCGATACTGTAGAGCGATTTGATTAAACATGACCTCATCGAAACGCAAACTTCCCTATAATAAGTTTCACCAAGGAAAATTGATTTGAGTTAAGGGTATCGATATAGATTCCCCTAAGGCATTGTGTTCTCAAGAAATTCTAAATAACCTCACCTATACATCAAGAGAGGCATCAGGCCCAAGCATATCTCCCCAGCTACATGTGAAGACAATACGGTAATTCATCGACATAGTATCAATTGAAACCCTCATATTGCCAGCATGATGGCAATTTCAACGATAAACCATCTCAAGACTTAAGTTGGTTGAATACCTAGGCTTGTAGTTCTGCCCGATAACCCCCAATAGGCACCATCCAATATCAGGAACCGAACATCAGACATCTATGCATTATGCGAACATGACCTATCCTACTGTTTTATCCTTGTTAGTATTGTCACTTTAAGTAAAGTCGATTTAAAAATTGTGTTTATACAAATCACATATCTTGTAGAAAATAATTTTTGAATTGCCTATTTTGAACAAATACGATCCTTTTAATCAATATTTAGCTAAACCATTGTACAATGGGAAATATATAAACATCAAACTTTGGTAAACAGTCCTATTCACAACATGTTTGAAAACCGCGTCACATTTCTTAACTATTGAATTTTGAATCATCAAGAAAGATATTATTTAGTAAACCATTTGCTCCATTTTCTAAATTCGTTTATTCAGAAAAGGATTTCGACCAAAAACTCAAAAATCGCGAAATAAATTTTGAGAACCAATCACCATGCTACGTCGCTTATGCATTTAGGGCTTTGTGATTTGACAATAAGGAATATTGGAATATGTGATGAAGGAAATTAGGAGGAACACCATAGAACGATTACAAATGTCAGTAATGAAGACCAAGCACAGTAGGCAAAGAATGACACATGTCTTAGCAATCGATTAGACTAAAACACGAGGAATCAAAATTATTACCCATATTTTATCTTCTTCGAATAACGCCGAATTCGGAACACGTAACGTTGTAGAATTAATCACCAGATTCATTGTAACCGTTTCAACTGTTCCCGATAAAGGTGATCGAATCACCTCAGACTTCTAACAATCATTCTAAGATTTCCTTCGGAACCTCATTAAGATGTAAACACCGCCTATCATCCTCAGACCGATGGTCAGAACGATTCAAACATAGGAAAGTTATACTCAGAGTATGAGTGATTGACTCTAGAAATGGTTGGACTAACCATTTACCATAAATCGGATTCTTTTACAACCATAGTTATCGCGCGAGCATAGAGACTACACCATTTGAGGCACTTTATGGTCGAAGTACCAATTACCCGTTTACAGACCGAAATCGGAAAGTTAAATTCACTGGCCTAGAACTAAACCATGGAACAACAAAGGAAATTTCACAAGTCAAGAACCAGTTACAAGCAACGAGAAACTGGTAGAAGTTAGGTTGGTACATGACGCACATCATACGGATTGGGTATCCTTGAACAGCAAATTAACTAGATTCACAGGAAAGAACGAACTAAATTGAAAGCTTTGCCTTGGAGAGGCATGATACGATTTTAGTAACACGAGGGATTTAACCTTTAGTATATTGGACCATTTAAGATTCATTTTAGAATCGACCAACTGACATATAAGATTGGAGTTCTGACATAGTTCAGCAACATATATTACTCATATTACATTATAAACCTGAAGAAGCACTGATCATCTATTGACGAACCGAACTCGGAAAAAGCCAAACTCACTATTCCAGTAGGCATTCATGAAATAACCAGAAATTTCCTACAAGTCAAGAATCAATTACAAATTCTATAAGTTGTAAACCATTAAAACTTCAAGATTGGTAGCCAGATCATGTTGAAAGTTCTGCCTAGGAAAGGCATGATATCATTCAGAAAAATGGGAAAGTTAAACCCGATATACACTGGACCACGTAATATTTCAGACAGAGGAGGCCTAGTGGCCGTCAAACTTGAGCCTTGTTGGAGAACAACCGGATTACACAACTATGTTTCACCTATTCAAATCCAGGAAATGACTTTCAGATTAGTCACTCATAATCCCATTTGGAAAGGAATCCAACCCAAAGATAAACGTAAACTTGGTAAGAGAACCAGTAGAAAGCATGGACCGTGAGGTCGAACGGTTGAAGCAAAGTCGAATTCCTATCGTGAAAGTTCGCTGGAATTCTTGAAGAGATCCCGAATTTACATGGGAACGGGAAGACCAAATGCAACTCAAGTATCCACGTCTTTTTACCAAATATACTTCAGAGACCAACCAAAACTGAACTTCGGGACGAAGTTCCTGTTAGAAGGGAAGACTGTCACAACTCGTAATTTCCGGTCATTTTCCAAACCTCGACAATTTACTATTCACAAGTTACTATTCATCATTTACTATTCATCGATCACTATTCACCATTTTTGAGGTCAATTTGACATTCTGAGAAACATTCAGAAATTTTACTATTCACCTGACACTATTCATTTCCGGAAGAAATATCACTATTCACGTGCATTACTCATTTCATCGTAAATTTAGTTTACGAGTATTTAAATTCGCGTAACCGTATTGGTTCATGTGCGAATTCATGCATTATCATTGGGACATCTCATACAGACTAGAAATAGTCTGCATATCATCATTATGGCACTTGCATACTATTCCACTCGTAGGATATTTAAATTAGTACTTTTGGTACAATTAACTTTTACGTATAATTATTTATATATAAACGTTAACACGCGACCAATAATGTGACTAACACGTCCGACACTCCCGACTATGATCCCAATATATTTTTATATATTCATTTTTATAATATAAAAATTATAATATTGATTTACCCGGTATTTTGAAAATTTATTTATTTCGTATCGTACACCTAATTTATTTACGACGGTTTTCGTAGAAATTAAACAATAATCACCCAAACTCTCCATGCTTGTACCCAACATATTTTTACAACATTTACGACTTTATTTTGTTCCGAATAACTTTGATAAAATTTATTTCTAACAAACCCGGTACCCGATTAAACCTAAAACCAACTAATACTACACAATCTTACCACTAACTCCCTAAATAATTACCCAACACAACCCCCCTTTTCCCTCCTTTGTGAACCCCCCCCCCCCCCCCTCCTAAGCCATCTCATGAGCCTAATTCACCAACCAAATTTAATGCTCACCAAACTCTTGTCTCTAAGTATAAATTACACCATTTCATCCCATTTTCTCACAATTATCATCCAAGTGCAAGTAAACTTTCTTTTCTCTCATTTTCTCTCTTGTGTAAATCGACCTAGGGTGATCAAGAAGCAAGAACAACAAATTTTCCAAGATCTAGGTGTAAACTTGTTCACTTAGTCATCCTTGTTGGAGTTTTGAAATAGAAACTCAAGGATTAGTAGGTTTTTCATCATCTAAACTCCCTAAACCTTCAAAGTAAGTTAACAAACTCATTTTTATAATTTTTACAAGTTATTACTATGATTATATACTTTTCTTACAAGAACTCATACATATAATAGCTTATACCACTTTATTTTATAAACTTTTAACTTTTGAACCTTAGAAAGTGATTATTGTTAGATCTTTGTTAGATCTACTTGGTTATGATGTTTAGGAACCCATGACACTCTAAGAAGGTGTATGGTAGGATTAGACTAGTTTTGTGGTGATTGAAAGTGGTTTGATTGAAGTTGGAACTAGATTAGAACCCTAGAAATGGTTTTTGAAACTACATATTGACCTACTGTCCCTATTTTTATTTCGTGGGAAAATCAGTTGATGGTGGTTAAATTTTGACCAAATATTTAGAAAATACTTTCAAAAACGAAACTTTAGGCGAAAGAATGGATTAAAACGAGCTTATAACGAAGGAGTTATGATTTTTGTAAATTTAACGACGAAAACTATTTTTCTAAAAACTGCTTGCTGTTTGGCAGTTTTCGACGGGTAAATAGAGGCATTAAACATAATCTAGAGGAACCGAGCTATCGAAAATATATTACTACATCCTAAAACGAATCCGTGGACATAAAGAACAAGGAAAATGAGCTTAAAACGACCAAGTTATACCCGTTTTAACATTGACAAAACATATATGCTCACCAATAAAAATAATAACTTACGCACTAAATGGTATATTTTCTAGAAATGATACTAAGGACTATATTCTTAACAAATGAATACGTATGGCCCAAGAGAATATTTATACGACTTAACGACGTTATCTTAAGGTTTTCGATACAAGGAATTTAACGCTAACATTTTCATACGAGATAATACGACAAGTTATATACTTCTATATATGGACTTATTTTCCTAAGTATGGAAACTATTTTACTATGACGATAACTAGTATTTCCAAATTACGAGTGGTATGGGTATCATGTGCATGTGCATTCATTTCATTACGGCTTGATCTTAATTAGATCGCGATTATTCATTTAGGTTGCGGCTAGTGTTCGCGCCTCATTGTCCCGACTACTTTTACATCATTGTACCATCGTTGTACCATCCTTTCGAGGTGAGTTCTCATAACCCCGTTTTTAGTACTTACTTGATTTTAAATCCCACGGGGGAGAATACATTGCACAATTATTATATTTTTTGTACATGCCCAAGTATTAAATTTCATACATTGCTTAAGTTGTTAGTACTATCACTTCAAGTCCCCTTTATTATCATGGACCGTTAATTATATTGCCAAGCGAGAGTGAGTGGATAGATCTATCGAGGGTGACTCCTCCATTTGTGTTTGGGTTGCTCCATAAGGAAAACGAATGCATTTCATGTCTGAATATTTAGAGTGCCTGATAAACACTCCTTTGGGGCCAATTTTAGCGCGTCGAGCTTCGGTGCCATGAGCTTAAGAGACAATGTAGCTTTTTGACATTTTAGTACTTTACTTTATACTTGTGGCTTATTGTACATACGATTTAACTTATAAACCTATGATTATTCACCAACTTTATGTTGACAGTTTTCGCAATGTATTTCTCAGGTTATTAAGGTAGCTCATGTTGCATACATTTGGACCTTCATGGAGTCGCGGAGTCGACGCGTCTCACTATATTTTCTGCACTTATGAAACGTTTGATCTTGTTGGACTTATTTTAACTATTTTGGCAAACTCTTTTGGGACCTAAGCTTTGTAAACTCTGAATGATTTGATGATCAAACGCTGTATTTTCTAAACGACACTTTAGGTCGTTCAATATAACGGTAAACTATGGTGCTATGACAGTCACTCCCAGGTATTCCATTCCGCTGCCATTCAGGTATTTTGGGGGTGTGACAGATTGGCATCAGAGCTAAGGTTATAGCGAACTAGGATGTATCTTGGACCCTAGACTATAACCACATCATCATAGCATCTCATCATTTCATCATAGGTGCATATTCACTATACATGTTGTTTTACGCACACACTGTTCGAGTTATTCATACCCATACTCATATATATATGATTATATTGACCTGGTTCACAAGTTACATGTCTTCAGATACCCACGCTGTTATCCTTTCGTCGGATTCTGACATTTAAGATGCCTTGTCATCTTCCACTACCATTATACCACCAGCTGTACTTACACCACCATTAGCACTATTGAATTGTCATAAGAGCAAGGTTCTCATTCAGCCTATACATAGAATGCCGTTTGGTAGAGTATTCAGACTTAATTTTAATGGACTTATTAGGATGCTTATTACAAGGGAGATAGCATGTTTTCTTTCCTTCACTAGTAGGACGCTTGCTACTTAGGTACTACCACCACCGTTGGTTACTTATTACACTATTGGTCGTCCCATAGTGCGTACTTCAGCTTTACCTCTTTGATGTCGCGAGATAGCGCGAAAGAGGGTAGTATTCCATTCACTATTATCACCATTATCTCCTAACTCATCACTGGGATTTCATCGTCATCAATGTTATTCTCATCCTTTAGAATACCACCATTGTCAGTTTCCTTTTCCATTTTCACTTGCCATGAATTAGATAACGCCTTGTGGATAATACCAAGAATTGCGGACTCAACAGGAACCTCCGCAACGCCAGGAAGTCTCTAGACTAGACTTATATCTTTACTAGCTTTTACCATTATCCTAGCCATGAGAGGTGTGGCATAGTTCGAAGAAACTTGTGGTAGTTTGTTTGTTGTTCAACAGAATCACCAAGTGTTGACTCTACCATATGGATATGGTTGTGCTATCTTTGATATCGGTCCATGTAGACCAAAAATTTCATGTGTTATTCATGAGTTATGAATATGATGATTTTTATTACCTATAGATTCTCATGGATTCTTATGATTTTATGGAAATAGATTTAAGCAAACCACTCCAAGCATGACGCAAGCTGCTGTTGGACAATCCATTGCCAGGAACGTAACTACCGCCCTCACCAAGGAACTTACTCACGTGGAACTTATGGGCTGTAATCCCTCCTCCTTTAGCGGAAATATAGACACAAAGGAATTTCTCAAATGGTTCAAAGAATTAGGAACAATCTTTCAAAGTGGTGACTGCCGTAAGGAAGACAAAGTTAAATTCGCCACTTGCACTTTTCAGAAGCATGCCCAGAAATGGTGGACTAAGTATGTCCAGGTAGTAGGAGTTGATGCTGCTTACTCACACTCTTGGGAGAAACTAAAAAGGATGATGAGTTTGAAGTTCTGTGTGAAAAGCGAATTACAAGCAATTGAACAAGAAACACTAAACCTTACCATGGAAGGAGATGATGTTGTCAAGTATACTGCTTATTTTTATGATTTTGCTCGACTAGGCTCTGCAATGGATGAACCGGAAAGCAAGAAACTTGAAAGGTACATCGGAGGACTTTCTCCTGAAATTCGTAGGATGGTCATCGCATGTGAACCCAATGCCATGACTGAAGCTGTCCAGATGGCAATCGAAGCAAAGGAACTCATAGTTCGCGACAAGACATCAGGAGACAATAATAACAACAAGAGAAAATGGGTCGGTAATCAGGATGCTAATGCTACTCAACGACCATTTAAGATACAACAAGTGGTGGAGACCTTTGCTGCTGGGTCAAGCCAAAAGAAAGGATATGTAGGTAAATTACCCGAGTGCAACAAGTGTCAGTTTCATCACAAAGGATCTTGCCCCTCTCAATGTGGAAACTGCCAAAAGGTCGGACACAAAGCCAAGGATTACAAGGCTCCCACCCTCGCAAAGCATCAGGAACTCACGGTAATCTGCCGTGAATGTGGAGTAGTGGGACACTTCAAGAGTGAATGCCCGGTGTTGAGAGACCGGAACTGGAGGAGGCGTTTCATGTTGTAAAACCATAGTTTGAGCCCTCTAGGGTTGTACTTTCTTTTGGTACTTTCCATAAGCACGTTGATGTAACCTAGTTGTATTAAGCACTTTCCTATCCAATGTAATGACTATCTTTTGTTACCTCTATGATAACCATAACTTTCGTTTACTCCGCTTTCTATCCCAATCGTTCAATTTTCAATCGTTTCGTAACATTATGTCGTTGCCTTATTAGAGATTAAACCGATTTCGTATTTGACGGATTAGTAGATTATTACCATTCCATAGGATTTACCCATGTATCCAATAAACCATTCAACGAAATTAGTTTCAAACTATTTTACTACCTTATGGGGAAATTGTTTTACAGAATTTCTAAAGTATGCTATTTTGTTACCACTCTATAAACTGATTTTTTTCCGATATTACGCCAAATATTTACTAGTACTACGCGAAACAATTTTTATATTACTTTGAAAGGAAATATCAGGATACCATTTTTGATAAGAATGCGTTGAACACCATCTAAAACTTTTGAGAAAAGTAATATTATTTTGACTAAATCAAGCATCGCATCATTAGTCCTCAACTATACATAGCCTGATCACCTATGTATACTTCAGGAAGGATTATGCCATGAAGTAAATAGTTACTTTTTAAAGTATTGCTAATAACAATCTTCATTTAAAAACGTTTTAAACAAGTAAACTCTTTTATAAGTATCTTTTTCTGACAAACTCTCCCTGGATACTTACCCCACCTGTCCCCCACTTAGCCATTAAGTTGGATTGTTCCATTGACTTCTCTAGGAGAGACTTTCCATATCAATTACGAGTAGGATTCCTCGATACCAGAAAAGCAAGGAAAGGATTACAGAACTACTAACCAGGACTAGAAGTATATAACAAGAAAAATTCATAACTCAACAACAATCCTAAGATACCACGAGACCATCCGACTCACCATCTCTGACCTAGTTGTCCAATTTATTTATTCAAAGGTACTAGCTAGACTGAGCTACAGGATCGAACACATTGTGAAGGTACGCTAAGCAACACCATGGGAATAAACCAAGCCTCCTAACCGATACTGTAGAGCGATTTGATTAAACATGACCTCATCGAAACGCAAACTTCCCTATAATAAGTTTCACCAAGGAAAATTGATTTGAGTTAAGGGTATCGATATAGATTCCCCTAAGGCATTGTGTTCTCAAGAAATTCTAAATAACCTCACCTATACATCAAGAGAGGCATCAGGCCCAAGCATATCTCCCCAGCTACATGTGAAGACAATACGGTAATTCATCGACATAGTATCAATTGAAACCCTCATATTGCCAGCATGATGGCAATTTCAACGATAAACCATCTCAAGACTTAAGTTGGTTGAATACCTAGGCTTGTAGTTCTGCCCGATAACCCCCAATAGGCACCATCCAATATCAGGAACCGAACATCAGACATCTATGCATTATGCGAACATGACCTATCCTACTGTTTTATCCTTGTTAGTATTGTCACTTTAAGTAAAGTCGATTTAAAAATTGTGTTTATACAAATCACATATCTTGTAGAAAATAATTTTTGAATTGCCTATTTTGAACAAATACGATCCTTTTAATCAATATTTAGCTAAACCATTGTACAATGGGAAATATATAAACATCAAACTTTGGTAAACAGTCCTATTCACAACATGTTTGAAAACCGCGTCACATTTCTTAACTATTGAATTTTGAATCATCAAGAAAGATATTATTTAGTAAACCATTTGCTCCATTTTCTAAATTCGTTTATTCAGAAAAGGATTTCGACCAAAAACTCAAAAATCGCGAAATAAATTTTGAGAACCAATCACCATGCTACGTCGCTTATGCATTTAGGGCTTTGTGATTTGACAATAAGGAATATTGGAATATGTGATGAAGGAAATTAGGAGGAACACCATAGAACGATTACAAATGTCAGTAATGAAGACCAAGCACAGTAGGCAAAGAATGACACATGTCTTAGCAATCGATTAGACTAAAACACGAGGAATCAAAATTATTACCCATATTTTATCTTCTTCGAATAACGCCGAATTCGGAACACGTAACGTTGTAGAATTAATCACCAGATTCATTGTAACCGTTTCAACTGTTCCCGATAAAGGTGATCGAATCACCTCAGACTTCTAACAATCATTCTAAGATTTCCTTCGGAACCTCATTAAGATGTAAACACCGCCTATCATCCTCAGACCGATGGTCAGAACGATTCAAACATAGGAAAGTTATACTCAGAGTATGAGTGATTGACTCTAGAAATGGTTGGACTAACCATTTACCATAAATCGGATTCTTTTACAACCATAGTTATCGCGCGAGCATAGAGACTACACCATTTGAGGCACTTTATGGTCGAAGTACCAATTACCCGTTTACAGACCGAAATCGGAAAGTTAAATTCACTGGCCTAGAACTAAACCATGGAACAACAAAGGAAATTTCACAAGTCAAGAACCAGTTACAAGCAACGAGAAACTGGTAGAAGTTAGGTTGGTACATGACGCACATCATACGGATTGGGTATCCTTGAACAACAAATTAACTAGATTCACGTGAAAGAACGAACTAAATTGAAAGCTTTGCCTTGGAGAGGCATGATACGATTTTAGTAACACGAGGGATTTAACCTTTAGTATATTGGACCATTTAAGATTCATTTTAGAATCGACCAACTGACATATAAGATTGGAGTTCTGACATAGTTCAGCAACATATATTACTCATATTACATTATAAACCTGAAGAAGCACTGATCATCTATTGACGAACCGAACTCGGAAAAAGCCAAACTCACTATTCCAGTAGGCATTCATGAAATAACCAGAAATTTCCTACAAGTCAAGAATCAATTACAAATTCTATAAGTTGTAAACCATTAAAACTTCAAGATTGGTAGCCAGATCATGTTGAAAGTTCTGCCTAGGAAAGGCATGATATCATTCAGAAAAATGGGAAAGTTAAACCCGATATACACTGGACCACGTAATATTTCAGACAGAGGAGGCCTAGTGGCCGTCAAACTTGAGCCTTGTTGGAGAACAACCGGATTACACAACTATGTTTCACCTATTCAAATCCAGGAAATGACTTTCAGATTAGTCACTCATAATCCCATTTGGAAAGGAATCCAACCCAAAGATAAACGTAAACTTGGTAAGAGAACCAGTAGAAAGCATGGACCGTGAGGTCGAACGGTTGAAGCAAAGTCGAATTCCTATCGTGAAAGTTCGCTGGAATTCTTGAAGAGATCCCGAATTTACATGGGAACGGGAAGACCAAATGCAACTCAAGTATCCACGTCTTTTTACCAAATATACTTCAGAGACCAACCAAAACTGAACTTCGGGACGAAGTTCCTGTTAGAAGGGAAGACTGTCACAACTCGTAATTTCCGGTCATTTTCCAAACCTCGACAATTTACTATTCACAAGTTACTATTCATCATTTACTATTCATCGATCACTATTCACCATTTTTGAGGTCAATTTGACATTCCGAGAAACATTCAGAAATTTTACTATTCACCTGACACTATTCATTTCCGGAAGAAATATCACTATTCACGTGCATTACTCATTTCATCGTAAATTTAGTTTACGAGTATTTAAATTCGCGTAACCGTATTGGTTCATGTGCGAATTCATGCATTATCATTGGGACATCTCATACAGACTAGAAATAGTCTGCATATCATCATTATGGCACTTGCATACTATTCCACTCGTAGGATATTTAAATTAGTACTTTTGGTACAATTAACTTTTACGTATAATTATTTATATATAAACGTTAACACGCGACCAATAATGTGACTAACACGTCCGACACTCCCGACTATGATCCCAATATATTTTTATATATTCATTTTTATAATATAAAAATTATAATATTGATTTACCCGGTATTTTGAAAATTTATTTATTTCGTATCGTACACCTAATTTATTTACGACGGTTTTCGTAGAAATTAAACAATAATCACCCAAACTCTCCATGCTTGTACCCAACATATTTTTACAACATTTACGACTTTATTTTGTTCCGAATAACTTTGATAAAATTTATTTCTAACAAACCCGGTACCCGATTAAACCTAAAACCAACTAATACTACACAATCTTACCACTAACTCCCTAAATAATTACCCAACACAACCCCCCTTTTCCCTCCTTTGTGATCCGCCCCCCCCCCCCCCCCCCTCCTAAGCCATCTCATGAGCCTAATTCACCAACCAAATTTAATGCTCACCAAACTCTTGTCTCTAAGTATAAATTACACCATTTCATCCCATTTTCTCACAATTATCATCCAAGTGCAAGTAAACTTTCTTTTCTCTCATTTTCTCTCTTGTGTAAATCGACCTAGGGTGATCAAGAAGCAAGAACAACAAATTTTCCAAGATCTAGGTGTAAACTTGTTCACTTAGTCATCCTTGTTGGAGTTTTGAAATAGAAACTCAAGGATTAGTAGGTTTTTCATCATCTAAACTCCCTAAACCTTCAAAGTAAGTTAACAAACTCATTTTTATAATTTTTACAAGTTATTACTATGATTATATACTTTTCTTACAAGAACTCATGCATATAATAGCTTATACCACTTTATTTTATAAACTTTTAACTTTTGAACCTTAGAAAGTGATTATTGTTAGATCTTTGTTAGATCTACTTGGTTATGATGTTTAGGAACCCATGACACCCTAAGAAGGTGTATGGTAGGATTAGACTAGTTTTGTGGTGATTGAAAGTGGTTTGATTGAAGTTGGAACTAGATTAGAACCCTAGAAATGGTTTTTGAAACTACATATTGACCTACTGTCCCTATTTTTATTTCGTGGGAAAATCAGTTGATGGTGGTTAAATTTTGACCAAATATTTAGAAAATACTTTCAAAAACGAAACTTTAGGCGAAAGAATGGATTAAAACGAGCTTATAACGAAGGAGTTATGATTTTTGTAAATTTAACGACGAAAACTATTTTTCTAAAAACTGCTTGCTGTTTGGCAGTTTTCGACGGGTAAATAGAGGCATTAAACGTAATCTAGAGGAACCGAGCTATCGAAAATATATTACTACATCCTAAAACGAATCCGTGGACATAAAGAACAAGGAAAATGAGCTTAAAACGACCAAGTTATACCCGTTTTAACATTGACAAAACATATATGCTCACCAATAAAAATAATAACTTACGCACTAAATGGTATATTTTCTAGAAATGATACTAAGGACTATATTCTTAACAAATGAATACGTATGGCCCAAGAGAATATTTATACGACTTAACGACGTTATCTTAAGGTTTTCGATACAAGGAATTTAACGCTAACATTTTCATACGAGATAATACGACAAGTTATATACTTCTATATATGGACTTATTTTCCTAAGTATGGAAACTATTTTACTATGACGATAACTAGTATTTCCAAATTACGAGTGGTATGGGTATCATGTGCATGTGCATTCATTTCATTACGGCTTGATCTTAATTAGATCGCGATTATTCATTTAGGTTGCGGCTAGTGTTCGCGCCTCATTGTCCCGACTACTTTTACATCATTGTACCATCGTTGTACCATCCTTCCGAGGTGAGTTCTCATAGCCCCGTTTTTAGTACTTATTTGATTTTAAATCCCACGGGGGAGAATACATTGCACAATTATTATATTTTTTGTACATGCCCAAGTATTAAATTTCATACATTGCTTAAGTTGTTAGTACTATCACTTCAAGTCCCCTTTATTATCATGGACCGTTAATTATATTGCCAAGCGAGAGTGAGTGGATAGATCTATCGAGGGTGACTCCTCCATTCGTGTTTGGGTTGCTCCATAAGGAAAACGAATGCATTTCATGTCTGAATATTTAGAGTGCCTGATAAACACTCATTTGGGGCCAATTTTAGCGCGTCGAGCTTCGGTGCCATGAGCTTAAGAGACAATGTAGCTTTTTGACATTTTAGTACTTTACTTTATACTTGTGGCTTATTGTACATACGATTTAACTTATAAACCTATGATTATTCACCAACTTTATGTTGACCGTTTTCGCAATGTATTTCTCAGGTTATTAAGGTAGCTCATGTTGCATACATTTGGACCTTCATGGAGTCGCGGAGTCGACGCGTCTCACTATATTTTCTGCACTTATGAAACGTTTGATCTTGTTGGACTTATTTTAACTATTTTGGCAAACTCTTTTGGGACCTAAGCTTTGTAAACTCTGAATGATTTGATGATCAAACGCTGTATTTTCTAAACGACACTTTAGGTCGTTCAATATAACGGTAAACTATGGTGCTATGACAGTCACTCCCAGGTATTCCATTCCGCTGCCATTCAGGTATTTTGGGGGTGTGACATAAGCGAATAATTTTGATTCGTAAAAGATATGCAAAGTGGGTTAAATTTGGAAGTTCCCCAATCGTGGTCAAAATTATCGGAACAAATTATTGACCAAGTCTGACAAGCAGTTCAAAAACTTCCAATTTTGAATTTACCCTTCAGCAGAAATGAAGGTCAAATCTGCTGAAGAATGGTCAACCATCAGCAGAATCAACCAAAAGTAAAAATATCTTCGGTCAATATCTTGGTTTAACTGTGCCACCCAACTCGCATTAATTATCGAAACGCCTAAACTTGGCTTATTTAATCACCCTAAATAACACATCTCAGTCATCAATTTACCCCAAATCATCTTTCAAACCCTAATTTTTCAATGAACCCCAATTCTTGACCAAAACCATGTCATCACACCCAGAAATCTCATATCCAAATTCCTCTTCTCCATCAGCAGAAGAAGATTTACCACCATATCCATGGGAGCTTGATGGTTCTGACTTTGAAAGAGCACTGGAGAAACGATGGGATGCACAAGAAAGACAATGGAATGCTCATAGGAAGGGTGAACCAAGCAATGTACCCATTCCTGCTGAGAGAGAGCTTGTCTCTCCCTTCATCTATACCTCTGATGAAGACTCTTCAGAGGAAGAAAATGAAGATCCAACCTTTCTTCCTCCTTCCACACCAGAGAGATCCCAACCAAGATCAAGTAAGAGGGATCCATCTCTTCCAACATCACAAAATTTGGTGTTGGATCTTCCTGCTCCAGAACCTGGTCTTCCACATCAAGAACATATTGGACAGAGCAAGAAGGCTGAGATCATACGTAAGGGAAAGGAGAAGCTGAAGTAGATGATTGAGGAATGTTGCCATGGAACAAAGTTCTTGAGTATTTTCTTGACTTTGATTCATGAGCATCTTCACAATCTTCCTTCTCTTCTTTTTACATTTTCATCTTCAGTTTCATCATTGTACTTGTCATAGCCTCAAGTATTTTGTAACAAGTGATAGAAGCTAGTAGTACTTAATTAGCCCAATGTTTAGGAAAGGTCATTGTAACTCAGTTGTAATATTGAATGTAAGTTGTAACTTGTTTCTCTGAATGAATGAAAAGATCTTCTTAATTAATTCACTGTGTAAGACCTTCAGCATTATCAATTTATCAGTAGAAACCATGTTCAGCACTTTGACCACATTCCTTTAACTTCTGCTCTTGGTGACTTTAGAATGAAACTTACATTCTCAGAACATCTGCAAAAACAGACATCAAACAAGCAAATACACCAAACAACTTGCAAACATATTAGTGGGTTAGTGTTAAAAATTATACAAATTATACACAATATACAAAGTTTACAGTCATCATCCTCCCCTGAGGCATATGCCTCCCCTGAGGCTTATGCCTCCCCTTAAACTTTGCAGTTAAGGGTTAAGCATACCAATATGGACCACCAAATATTGAAACCTTGGTCCATCAAATGCTTTGGTTAACAAATTTGCCACATTTTCATCTGTGTGAATTTTTACCACTTTAACCAAATGTTTCTCATAAGCATCCCTTATAAAGTGGTGTCTGATTTCAATATATTTGAAAAACTAGATTTTTAACAATACAAATGGTACTTTGATTGTCAATGAAAATGGTAGTATTCATGAAGTTATACCCATAATCCAGTAATTGATTCTGAATCCATAGAACCTGTCCACAACAATTGGCAGCAGCAACATACTCTGCTTCAATAGTAGAGGTAGCAACAATGGTCTGTTTCTTGCATTGCCAAGAAATCAGTCTTCTACCAAGGAATTGACAACCTCAAGTTGTGGATCTTCTATCCAAATTGGCACCAGCATAGTCACTGTCACTATAAGCTGCTAGCTGAAATGGAGACTCTTTGGGATACCAAAGAACTAAGTTTGGTTGGCCTTTAAGATACTTAAAAATCTTCTTGACAGCATTCATGTGAGAAGTAAGTGGAGTGACTTGGTGTCGTGAACATGCACTCACAACAAATGTAATATCAGGTCTTGAGGCAGTCAAATACATCAAAGAACCAATCATGGACCTGTACAAATGAACATTCACAGGGAGATCAGGAGCAAGATTGTTCTTTGGTTTGGGAGCCTCATAGGGAGTAGTGGCAGTCCTGACATTCTCCATAGCAAACTTGGACAACATATCTTTTACATATTTCTCCTGATGTATGAAAATACCATCAGGTTTCTGCTGAACCTGTAAACCCAAAAAGAAAGTGAGTTCTCCCATGACACTCATCTGAAATTCACCCTTCATCAGATCTTCAAACTCTCTACACCATGCTTCTTTGGTTGAACCAAAGATAATATCATCCACATACACTTGTCAATGGCACCTCTTCTGTAACCATTCTTCAGCAAAAATGTGGAGAGTCTAGCATACCAAGCTCGGGGAGCTTGATGAAGTCCATAGAGAGCTTCAACAACCTTGTACACATACTCAGGATGATCAGGGTCTTCAAATCCCTTGGGTTGAGTCACATAAACCTCCTCTTCAATCTC
Organism: Artemisia argyi; assembly: GCA_030686995.1. Lineage (NCBI taxonomy): Eukaryota > Viridiplantae > Streptophyta > Magnoliopsida > Asterales > Asteraceae > Artemisia > Artemisia argyi. The sequence continues at coordinate 16,288,821 of CM060689.1, read as the reverse complement.
ACCATATAAGAAAGCACCTTTAACATCCATATGATAAACCATAAAGCCCATGTAAGAGGCATAGGCCAAAAATATCCTTATAGCTTCAACTCTGGCCACTGGTGCAAAGACCTCATCATAGTCAATGCCTTCCTCTTGTCTAAATCCTTGAGCCACTAGTCTTGCTTTATTCTTCACCACAATACCCCGTGCATCTCTTTTATTCTTCAGAATCCATTTTGTCCCAATGGCATATTTACCATCAGGAAGAGGAACCAAAATCCAAACCTGCTGATTCTTAAATTGCAGCATCTCCTCTTGCATTGCCTCAAGCCAACTTGAATCAGCCAGTGCTTGAGGAACACTAGTTGGTTCAATCTGAGAAAGAAAGCATGCAAACAGACAATGTTTGAAGTCTGTGTGATTGTTCCTCTTTTGATCGTAGACATAAGAGATGAAAGCAATTTCACCATATTTTGTATTCTTGACAGTGCTTCTAGTTCTAACAGGGTCTTTAGGATCTCCAATAATCTTTGACAGGGGATGAGCATTATGAATCCTTTTTGTAGCTGTAGGTGGAACATCAATTTTGGCATCAAGGTTGTTGACTGTAGGCCCAAACTCAGTATCATATGAAGCTGAGTGAAACAAGCCAGGCTTTGGCTGATAATTCCCAAGATCAGAAGGACTTGGAAATCTTGTAAACGGCTTATCAAAGTCTGCTGAGACTTCATTAGAGATGGGAGAGTGAGCATCAGCAGAATCAGCATCTGGGATCTTATCAGTGGGAAGAGATATGCCTTCAGTAGAATCATCAGCAGTATCCTTGTTTCCACTGACTGCTTGTGCTGATTGATGTAGGATAGCTTCAGTCTCTTGTGTAACCTTGTCATTGAGTTTCTGAGCTTCCTGAGTAGCAGCATGTTCTTGCTTCTGCAATCTTGCAAGATCCTCTGCATAATGTGACTCATCATCTTGTTCAGCAGCAGAGTGATTACCTACAAAATGGTTAGGTGGAAAAGATGGTACAACAATGGTATTCTCTTCTGGCTCAGACTCACATTCAGAGTCATCATCCATGGAACCTGCAGGGTTAGAATTTGGATCTTTGGTACCTGAATTAGGATTAGAAGCATGCCTAGTATAACCCAAATAGTCAGTCAAGTAATCTAGGTCAAAATACCAAGAATGGCCTTGTCCCTGAATATTAGGCTGATCTTCAAGAAATCTTAGATTAAGGGTCTCTTCAATCTTTTTAGCATTCAGATTATAAACCCTATAGGCCTTGCTATGAGCTGAATAACCAACTATATACCCCTCATCAGCTTTCCCATCAAACTTACCCAGTATATCAGCAGTATTCAAAATGGTCACTTTGCATCCAAAAGGCTTAAGGTAATGTATGTCTGGAACTTTCCCAGTGAGAAGTTCATAAGGTGTCTTGACATGAAGTCTAGTGATGGATACCCTGTTCAAGACATGACAAGCAGTACTTACTGCTTCAGTCCAAAACATTGTGGGTAGTTTGGAGTCTGCAAGCATTGATCTTGCTGCCTTAATGAGGGTTCTATATTTCCTTTCAGCAACCCCATTTTGTTGTGGGGTTCTTGGAGTACTATAGTCCCTTCTGATCCCCTTAGACTTACAGAATTCTATGAATACAACATTTTTGAATTCTGTCCCATTGTCACACCTAATTCCTTTAACCTTTTTATTTAGCTGGTTTTCAACTAAGATAATAAATTCTTTCAAGATAGGAGTTGTTTCATCTTTAGTTTTTAGAAAGAATACCCAGCAAAACCTGCTATAATCATCTGTGATAACCAGGCAGAAGTACTTGTGATCAATACTTCTAATAGGAGTTGGACCAAAGAGATCCATGTGCAGCAACTAAAGAGGTTCAGAAATGGTGCTCACAGCTTTGACTGCTTTGTAAGAGGCTCTGTGTTGCTTTCCCTTGTTGCACGCAATACAATTGTGTTCATTGGTGAAGAGTTTAGTAGGAAGGCCCTTAACAAGACCAAGTTTGGACAACTTGTTGATAGTCTTGTAATTCACATGTGCCATTCTCCTATGCCATTTATTAGATTCATCCAGGGAAGCTTTGGCTACCAAACATGTTAGATCACCTTCAGGCTTGACATCATTCAGATTGAATGTGTATAAGTTGAAGGTTCTAGGAACTCTCAGCAATACAGTTGTTGTCTTCTGGGAGTTTGAAGTCCTTGGAAAGTACAAGACACTCATCTTCAGAGAAGAAAACCGTATTCTTAGTATCACAAATTTGTGATACAGAGAATAGATTAAAATGCTCCAGTTCCTTCACATAATAAACATTTTCAAAATCTGACAAGGGTGTCTTAATTGTTCCTTTCCCTGTAATTTGTCCATCTCCACCACCAAAGGTTACAGTGCCTCCTCCTTCTATGGGCTCAAAGTCATGCATCTTGTCCTTGTTCCCTAACATACTTCTAGAACAACCACTATCAACAATACCAACTTCAGTACTTTTCAAAAGATGTTCCTATAACAACAACAAAAATGATACAAAATTAGTACACATTGGAGACTCAAGTCATTGCTGACTTGAGCCTGCCTTGTGGATCATTAGTGATAGGCCATGTAGATGTTTTAGATCCACACTTGTTCTTGGGCCTGTATTGCATATTGGGTCCCTTCTTTGTCCAAGAACAACCTGCTGAGGGCTTCACAACAGTATTTTCATACCCACCACCATAATACATTGAGTCAAAGTAATTAGGCCAATAACCAGTAGAAAAGAAAGAACTTGTGGGTCGAACATATGGTCTATGACTGGTTCTTCTCCATGAAGAATGTGATTCAACAGAATTGGGTTTCTGCTGATGTGGAACAAAAGATGGTATTTCACTAACATTCTTCCACATTTGCCTAGGTTTCCTTTGACTAACACATTCACCCATTCTTTGCTCATGAAATGTACAATCCTTAATCAAGTGATATTTACTTCCACACACAAAACATTTCTTCTTTTTAGAAGATTTATTTAAACCAAAAGAAGTTCCATAACTTGAAAAAGTATTCAAATCACCATGATAAACAGAATTGTTTTTAACATAACCAAAAGTATTATTGTGCAAAGAATTTAAAAACAAGTCTTCAGTAGCAACTGTCTTGTTATCAACAGCAATTCTAGAAGGCTTGTGGGGAGTCTTGGGTGATGTCTTTGGTATGGTCTTGGGGGTGGTCTTGGGAGTAGTCTTGGGCAGGTCAGACTTCTCACTTGAATCACAGCTGACAAATGAGGTGGACCCTTCATCAGAAGACTTGTCACCGTCACAACAAGAGACAAAGTCAGTAGATTTAATAATAGGGTCTGGCAAGTCAGTTGACTTTTTGCCATAAAGATGGTGTGATCCATCAAAGTCAATAGGTATGGATAGGTCTATAGGCATGTGTTCCCCTCTTATAGGTCCAGGGACAGCATTCATTCCCCCTTCCTTAACATATTTAACAGGTGTTTGATAAGCTAAGGCTGGTTCAGGGTCAAAAATACTAGACATATCAGGATATGTTAACTCTTCAGGGTCTATATATTTCTCATATCCTAATGCCTTTCTAGACCTAACAGGTTGGCGACCATCAATTAATTTACTTAAATTAGATGCCCCTTCCTGCCATTTCATACGACCAGCTATCTCTTTATCTAATTTAGCTTGTAACTCTTGTTTTTCCTTTTCTAGATCAGACTTCTCTTTTTCAGTACGTTTTAAGTCTATCTTAGCAATTTCTAAATCACTTTCTAGTACTCTTATCTTTTCATCATATTTAACTTGATTCTTTTGAAACCAGACTTTTTGTTTCTCTAAAGTTTTAAAAGCCATTTTATAAGACTCTAATTCAACATAACACTCATTGTATTTTGGTTTCAATTCATCAAATTCTTGTTTAAGCTCATTGTATCTTACACTACATCCAAACACACAGTTGTGTACCTGAGAGATTCCCATCAAGGAGACTTGCTCCTTCTTGTCTTCTGAAGGTGAGTATGCCAGCAAATTCACTTGTGAAGAAGTAGAAGCTTCCTCTCCAGCAGGTTCATGGTCAGCCCAATCAATTTGGTGATCCAGAGTCACCATAGCCTTTGGAGGTACAGTCTTGGTATTCCCTGCTTCCACTGGATAAGAGCCATATCTAACTTCATCTCCAGCCTTTATCTCCTTGCATTCTCTTGAAAAATGTCCCACTTGACCACAAGTGTAGCATTTAACCTTCCTTCTATCAAACCTTGCTGCTTCTCTTCCATTAAAACCAAACTTCCTTCCAGACTTGGCTTCAAACCTCTTAATGTTCATGGAGATCATTGCAAGCTCCCATTTCAAGTGCATTTCCTCCATCTCCAATGGATCCACATGTTCAAAATCCTCATAAGCAAGAAACTGCTGATGCTCATATTCAGCCACAAATGAATGAATAATATCCTCCAACACACTACTGGATTTTGATTTAGGAGCAGATTGAGTATGGGTTTGAGAAGATGCCCCTGATGAATATGAACTTGAGGCTTGATGCACAGGTTTTGTAGATGCCCCAACAAATGCAGAATGAGTGGATGGACGAATGGGACTTCTAACATCAGGCTCAAGGGATTTAAGCCTATTGTAGAGGTCATCAAAGGACATCATGTCCAACCCACCTTTGGTCTTGAGAGCAATACAAACTTGTAACCAAGATGGCGGCAGAGATCTCAGAAATTTAGCATTACAGTCCTCATTATCGGGTCTAGCCTTCAACTGATTTAGTTGACTTAATATTCGATGAAACCTGTCATAACCCTTATGAATTCCCTCTTCTTCAGATATCTGAAATTCTTGGAACTTTTGCTTCAGCATAGACTTCTGCAACCTTCTTGATTCCTCATTCCCACCAAATCTTGCTTTTATAGCCATCCAAATGTCCTTGGCATCCTCCATAAAATGGAAGTCACCCATGTGGTCATCTGGTATATGTAGAACCCTGTAAAAATTTCTTGTAATTAAATCATTAATAAATATATAATCTTTCGTTATCGTTTCTAATTCTCATTTTCTCGGAAAAATTTGAAATTTTTCTTATTATATTATTTTGGCGATTTTCACAAAATAATATAATTCACGAAATGACGGAATTAATCCTCGACACGTTACACGAAACTTAAACTTTGCATTTAATCCTAAACCTAAATCCTAATCCTAATTATATTTATTAAATATAATTAAGATTTCCTAATCACTAAATTAACACAACCGGACCCTTAATTAACTTCGGCCCACTCCATGTTTACTATTCATAAGCCCACCAAATCAAGGCCCAACTTCCAAATCTAATTAGTTTTCATCCGATCGACATAGCTAAACACCCTCCAAATCGCATCGTTTATTCCCAAATCTTGCACACGACCTATACATTTTATTTTCTCATCTCGTTAACCTACTAGCCAACAATTAGTGTGTCAAGTCTCACGTTCCTACGTTGAGTGTTGATACGTTTTTAAGAGGCAAAGCATTCGACATTAGCAAACCAAAATCGATTTAGACTATATTCAAAACTTAACCGTTTTGAATCTAGTTTGTTTCTAAACGTTCCTAATATTATTCCTAAGATGATTTTATGCTCAAATGTTAAAGATGATCATGTATGCTCAAGTGATATACGATTTGGTAAATCGTATATATTGAAAATAGCATGGTCGACATCCATAGGTTTCATCCCAACATTCTCCTTATTTTATGCACTCACAACACCCTCTAAACCATTATAATAAGATCCTCTATGAGCCTAGTACTGACATGCAATAGTATAAAGAAGTTACCTTGAACTTTGCTACTAAAACGTTATATATTAGTATATATAAGTACGTCCTTGCATGCATACTACTCTCATTCACTTCCAATCTTTTTCACTGCAATAATTCGACCTTCATTTCATTCTTACAAAGCTTACAAGTCGTATAGTTTTGTATTGGAAGCAAGAAAGACAAATCGGGTTGAATATATATATATATATATATATATATATATATATATATATATATATATATATATATATATATATATATATATATATATATATATATATATATAACGGTTGGGTTATATAGCTTTGACGTGATTTTCTTGTGTTCTTTTCTATCTATCTCGACTCTTGATCACTTATAAGGTATTTGTAAGTTCCCTACATTCATTTCTAATCCATTTCATACGTATTTATATAGTCATGCACTTTGTGGTTTTTGTTTCGAACGTTTATGCTTTGCACGTTTATTTCATGTATATATATAATCTTAGTACACGAAACGTGATTAGCCTCTATCTTGGAAGGCCTAGGAATCACGTAGCACACACCATTCACTTTAGTTGTAACGTTATACTCATTTCATGCATTCATTTTAATCTACATCCATCGATTTAAATTTATGAAAAACACTTAGAAAAATTTGCAAGTTTTCAAAATATATATACCGGTTCGACCATGCCACAAAATGAGTCTATAACTTAAAATTTCATTTAACAATAGTATGATATTTTTTCACGACGCCATAGACCACCTAGCAAATTAAAATTTTCATATAAACAACTTGTAAAAATAATCGTGTTTTGACATCTTAAACGATCCATTTTGAACGTACATAAACCGGATTTCAAAACCAAATTATTTATAAAAATTCTTATGTTTGTCGAGTGGGCTAAACTCAAGCCCATTAAGAAACTAAAATCCGTAAGCCCACTGGGCCTATAAGAAATGTTTTTAGAATCATAAAAATGACCCAAAGCCAAGCCCAAAACTTTTTCCATGCCCTCGCCACCAAAAATCTTAACGGGCCTTAAGTTGAATCGATCCATGCCCATAAGCTATAAAAATGAGCTTTTGAATAAATAAGCAGTTAAAATAAGCTTGTTACTTAATAAATAAGCTTCGAAAAATTTTTAGAAAGTTCCATAATCATTTTTGTAAAAATTGGACTAAAAATGTAACGCGACGACACCTAGAGGGACTAAATGTGTAAATATTGAAAATCAAGGACTAAACCTGTAAATACAGAAATCTAAGGTTAAAATGTGATAAAAATTAATATTAGAAGGTTTGTATTGATTATTGGACAAAGTAAAGGACTATAGTTGAAAAATATATATAAAGGACTAACGGTGTAACGCAAGTATCGTTAGTGTAAAAATGGTAAAATTGAAAAAGGAGACAAAGACTAAACATAACTTATTTATCATTCTTATTTATTTTCTATTTTCGTCAATTTATTTCATATCATGTTTAAGCTTTATTATTATTTATATATATATTATTAACTTAACGTTAATAATATATATAACGATAGTTAAAAAGTTAAGGTTTTACTTACGATTAAAAAGGAAAAACTTCGATGGATAATTTTAAAAATCATATTTTGTCATATCATGCATATCACAATATTTTCACTGCACATCATTTTTCGTCATAACGAATATTTAATATTCGTTATTTTCTTTGTAATTACCGAATAGTTTTTGGTCAAGTTCTTAGATAAATTTATTTATCAGGTTGTGTTTCGAAGCCGTTTTCATAAAATTCATCCGACTTTATTTTCTTCGTTTTCAGTATAAATCAAGGTGAGTCATAGCCTCACATTTAATTATTTTCAAAAACTCCGTGAGGGGGATACGTGTTATAAATAGATCACAAGTATTTTTCTGTATGCTTTCCTGACTGATATATGCCTAAGTTAGCTATTGCCAAAAGACCCTTATTCATGAGCCATTAATCACTGCGGTGAACGCGAATATAATGAATAGATCTATTTAAGGTTTGACAGCCTGTCCCATTAATACTTGACGGAATGCCATTATGCATGTGGTTAGTCGTATTAGTCGTGATAATTATATTTGAGTAAAAATAGGAACTGGCAAATCACCTATTACACGAGGGCAAATTTATCATTGATTTGATAAACACCCGCCGTTTACGGTATTTGTTAACGTTTGCGTGTCATGAGACTTAGTGCAATATATGAACTGCAATATCAATGTTTTCAAACTGATTGTAATTTCCAATACAATCTTGCTTGTGTATCAAAATGATTATTAAATTCAAACACTATGATTTCACTCAACAATTTTGTTGACTTTTAAGCATGTATCTCAGGTATTTAACAGGGGAAGCAAGCATGGAACGGGCGGCAAAAATCTTCAAATTATGTTTACTTTATTTCAATAATGATGTAAAATAAATGATGTTTGATTTAGTTCAAAACTTCAAGTTTTTATAATACTCTGATAAGGACCTATTGTATTTCAAATATTTATAAATGAAATTATGTTTTAAAACGTCTCTTCGAGTCGTTTTCTATCATTATGACTTCGATCCTCACCGTAATACCCTAATTTCTATTCCGCTGCCGCATTTCAAATTAGGGGATGTTACAGTATAGCTTGGAGCAGAATTGTTCTGACTTTACTCTCCCTCTGTACAGCCAGAATCTCTTCAGCAGTTTTGGGACTACAATAGTAACAACTCCATCGGCATCTGTAACATGCTTCTTCAGACTATTCCCCTTTTTGACAACCTCCCACAGATTCCAATCAATATTTGTGATCCAGTTCTGCATCTTCATGGACCACAGATGATATTCTTCAGCATTCTTCAAATATGGAAACTTAGCATTACAGTTGGAGAGGTTGAGTTGTTGAAGAGAAGTGGTGTTAATGTTCTGGGTTGTATCAACATCATCATCAGATCCAGGCATGTTTGTTGATTTGTTTGGATTTTAAAGGTGTAAGATTTGTGTTTCTTAGTATGACAGAGACTCTCTCGAGGCTCTGATACCACTTGTTGAGACTATTAGACCGTGATAGATCTTCTTGAGCACTCTAGAATCGTTAGTAATGTCACTGTAATCAATAACACACTAATAGACAATCTCTGCAACTTGTATTTATAAAGCGGAAACAAAACACAAGCTTGATACTAAGAACTCTTGATCCTCTATGGATCTTTTTAATTATAATAAGAGTATTCACGAAAAGTTATTCAATACATAATTGTGTGTTCCTTTTATACACAAGGAACCCTAAACCGTTTCACAAGAAACGTATATTCTAAAAACTTCTAAAAGATATGCATTATCACTTCCTAAATAAACTCATGCATAACCAAACTACATTACATAAAATACGAAAATACTATATCCGCAGAAACTAATAATACTGAAACTAGTCTTCAGCAGATACACTGCTTCAGCAGAAACCAACTCTTCAGCAGGAACCTTTCAGCAGAAACAGCAGCAGAATTCTTACTTCACAAAATTCCCAACATTTGTTTTTCTTCATTGTTTCATATTAACAAAAGATCAAATGAGAACAATCTTTAAAAAGATAGTAAATAAGACAAGATGGTAAATTGTAAAATATTTTTATGGGTTCGTATGTCATCTGTCGTCTTATCAATTTGTGAATCTATCTACTCAAAATTCAATTGTCTTGTAATTTTAGTATATCTTTTGGTGAGATTTAAACGCATGATTTATTGATTAATGGTGTTAGATAATAAAGGCTTATTGGTCCGACCTAATTGTTTAGACCTGTTTAGGTTTTAAGATTTATTTTATATTTTCTATTTAATGACTTTGAATTGTAACATTGTAGTTGAATCTGATCAATAATATATGTTTTCAATATTTGTTTTTTATTTCTACAAATGGGTCATTCACATATTGCTAAACTACATGGCCTTTAGTTGTCTTTCCTTTTCTGCATTTTGCAATTAAAATATTGTATCACAAACTTTTTCGCTTGCTAAGTACTTCTATTAGACGATATTTAAACCAAATGGCCATGTTCATGGCATTCTATATACCACAAGACAATATGTGTATCTTACATCATATTTTATGTGTTGATGAGTTGAGATCCATGAAGAATTCATGCATGTCATAGAACCTATCAACCAATTATAGTCACCCATTTATTTTTTTCACTTTTTTTTTCAAAACAACATATCTTGCAAACGGTAAATCTTCAAGCTACAAAAAAAATACCATCGCGACGAGAATTAAATGATCTTTTTATAGATATGCATTGTTATATACTTTCGAAGAACTTTTTTTTTCGCCCAGAAATAATCATATATGATTCGTAAAAATCATATATGATTCGTAAAAAATCATATATGATTCGATTCTTCGAATCATATATGATTCTTACGAATCATATATGATTTTTCTGGGCGGAAAAAAAGTTCGTCGAAAGTATATAAAAATGCATGTCTATAGAAAGATAATTTAATTCTCGTCGCAATGGTATTTTTTTTGTAGCTTGACGTTTTACGGTTTGCGAAATATTTAAGTTTTAAAAAAATGGTGAAAGTTTATTTTTTTATTTTGATAAAAAAAAAATGAATGACTAAGATTGCATGATGGGTTCTATGGTAAAAGTTGAATCTATAAAGAACTTTTGGCATGTCTTGATAAGATAAACAAAACTCTTATGACGTGCAAGAATATGTCATCATTTTTAAAGACCAATTGTCATCTTTTATACGATCTTGTCTTAAAAAATGAGAAATGTTCCACTAAAACATAAATCTTTGAGAAGTTAAATGCGAACTTATGAAATTCTATATCGATTGAAACACCCTAAAGGACAATTAAGTGCAACTTGACTTTTGTTTAGGTATTAAAACATCTTGAAGGTTTGAAACTTGGAACTTAAGTATCACAAACCTTAACCTTATTAACTTGTGCTACGTGCTAGATTCACTAGCTAGCTTTGTCTAGAAACATTCTATCATTTAAACAATTGCAAGAATGCAAATTATTGAATTATCATTAGAGTATTATCTTTTAAACATTGTATCTTTTAAGCCATGTGTCAACTTGCACTTTATTTGGTTGACTTCTTATTATAGCTAAAAGTTCCATGTAGATCTAATATTTACCAAAGATCTCATCCATTCATCTCGTCCGTCCATTTCTATTCCTCCCAGCCGTTAGATTACTTTGTCTTTTTTTTATTTTTTTTTAGTAATAACCAAAAGGGCAAAAGTGACAATTCACGTATTAATATATATGCTTCTTTCTCTCAACTCAAACCCTCCCATTTTCACAATTCTCAAACGGTTATATTCCTCCGTCTCTCACCCACCCCATTCAAACCCTCCCATTTCAATCTCAATCTCTCTCAATAACCGTTAGCCGCCGTCGCCACTGTTAACCGCCGCCGTTAAACCGCCGTTAAACGTCTTAGTTGTTGAAATAATGAAGTCAGTTGCTGAATCGATGGGTAAAATTGCTTATTTTGTTTATTATTTACGTTTTGTTTATTTTTTTGCTTATTTTGTTTCTTATTTTGTAGATTTTTATCTACTGCTGATGATTTTATTGTATTATTAAGCTATTTTGACCTAATTTTGAATCTAATGCTGATTAGATTAGGTTTGTATTATTTTGTAGATTTTTATCTATTGTTGATGATATTATTGTATTATTAAGCTATTTTGACCTAATTTTGAATCTGATGCTGATTAGATTAGGTTTGTAGATTTTTAGGTTTGTTGATGATATTGTTGCTGTTGTTAATTGATCGATATGTGTGACTGTCGTGTTGAGTGTTAAGTTTTTGATTAGATTAGATTAGGTTTGTAGAGTTTTTGTTTTTGTTATTGTTGCGTTGAGTGTTGAGTGACTGTCGTGTGTTGAGTGTTGAGTGACTGTCGTGTGTTGAGTGACTGTCGTGTGCTGCAAGTGCTTTGAGTGTTGATTGACTGTCGTGTGTTGAGTGACTTGCTGAGATGTAATTAGATAGGGACTAGCATACACGTGAGAAGTGTGCATTTGAGTAGAAATACTTTTAATATTAGGCGTACAAGTTTCTTGAATTTATACAGCTGAGAGATGTATATAGCTGCAAGTATCCAGACACGTGAGAAGTTTTTAGTGTTATTTCAGCTTAAGAGGTTGAAACTTGTGATACTTTATACTGTTATAATGATAAATATTGCATCTCAGCTGTAACGTTTGAATTGAGATTGTGTGTTCTGATTGTTAATTGTTATATTTTATTGTTGATTTAGCTTCTATCGCTGTTAGTGTAACTGTTTTGATCATCTGTTTGGTAGCCTGTAGTTGTTTGATTCAATTTTTAGTTTTAGTAGTTAGAATAAGGGGTGTTTGGCTTAACTAGATATTAAGTAGAATATTTGTTTGGTTGCTGATTTGGTATTTCACATAGGTTGCATAAGAGTAGTAATAGATTCTGAGTGAATCATGTATAATTCTGAGTGAATCATATATGATTCTGAGTGAATTATGTATGATTCTGAGTGAATCATATATGATTCTGAGCTAGTCACTTTCCTTAGGAAACTTTTGAACCATGTACCTATGAAGTTAAGTGCCTTACCACTAGGCCGTTTGTGATGGTTTTTCCTATATATACTTAGTTATATGCAGTTAAGTTAGGCGTTCCTGTCATTTAACGGATAAGCACATACAAATGAACAATATGTTTTGTAGATGAAGAATTTCTGTGATATTGTATAACTTGCAGTTTGGTTGCGTCTTTGTGTTAGGTATCGAAATGAGATGTTTTAATTAATGAGATGTTTAGAAATAGTATATGTTGCACACTGATATATGATATGTTCTGAATTATATGCAATTAGCTTATCGTTTGTGTGGCATATCGATTTGCATATACAAGTAAACGAGATGTTCTGACACTGCTATTATGAGTGAATCATATTCTGATTTCATGCAGCCCACAGGCTGCTGAACTTACATCTTTTTAGGGAAATTTATGGTTAAAACTGAGTAGGATTTTAGCTGAATTGTGTTCTCAGTAGTTTAGAGTGTGATTTGCCCCCAAAATATTGTAGCTTAGAGCTTATTAGGTGCAACTTATTGGATCTGATAAGTAGTTGTTTGGACCTGTTTTCTGACTTGTACAGTTAGGGCTGTTTTCTGATAAGTAGTTGTTTGAGTTTGTATTTGTGTTTTATCAACTACTTATTGTCAAATGCTTATTTAATTGATGTATATGATGTATTTTCTTTATAAGTGTATTTTGTCATATATGATTCTGACAAAATCATATATGATTCTATGAGAATCATATATGATTGTATTAGATTATTTTATGGTTATTAACATTTAAAATTTTTATGCAGGTCGATCAAAAACTTATGCACGTAAGCCTAAAGATAAGATAACAAATGAATCATCTAAGAAGGCTACGACTTCTGATAAACCAAAGTTAAAAGTTGTCAAACCTAAACCTCAACCTTCTCCCGTAAAACAAAAAACTCAACCTCCTCCTGTAAAATCAACTAGGTTTAGGTCTGATAAGAAAAGTGAGTCTAATGATGCGTCTGAAGAAGCGTCTGAAGAGTCTGAAGAAGATGAGTCTGAAGAAGAGGTTGAAGAAGATAAGAAAAGGGAGTCTAAGGACGAGTCTGATGAGGTTGAAGAAGACGAGTCTGATGAGGTTGAAGACGATAAGGAAAGTGAGTCTAAGGACGAGTCTGGTGAGGGTGAAGATGTTAAGGACGAGTCTGATGAGGGTGAAGAAGGTGAAGATGTTAAGGACGAGGACGAGTCTGATGAGGGTGAAGAAGGTGAAGATGTTAAGGATGAGGACGAGTCTGATGAGGGTGAAGAAGGTGATGATGAAAGTAGTGAAGGTGAAGAAAGTGAAAAGGCAATTACAAATTATAAATCAAAGGTTGTAGTGAAGAAAACAAATGTTAAGAAAGTCGTTTCTGAGTCTGATAGCGATTCAAAAGAAAAGAGGGCTAAAAAACGGAAGCGTGTTGCAACAAGTAATAAACGAAAGCGTGTTTCTGACTCAGATTCTTTGGTTGAAGAAGAAAAGGTCTCAAAGCCTAAGAAGAAATCTTTGAAAAAGGCTATTGTTGAAGTGAAGTCTGAGAATGTTTTGTGGAGTTTGTTAGACTCCTTGGATCGTTTTGAGCACTAGAGTTAAACAATAACAATGATTAATAACAACCGAATAAACAAATTAAACATCATTATTATTGAAACAAGGTTTCTTCGTCATCATCTCTACTCTAACATACACCAAAGCCCCAATGCTACGTGATCAAGTGTAGCACGGTTACACTCTAACAGCGATCTAAGATCGTTGAGGCTTAACACTAATCACCCTAGACGTTTTCCCATAAAACGTCTCTACACACACACACCTTTCTAGGTTTACATTGTGAAACACATCATAAAACCTATTCCCTGTATTCTGTTTATATAATACAGAATTAGGGTTACAAGAATACTACGAAGGACTAAAATATAAATCTTCTTTTGCAAGCAAGTCCTTCTCCATATTTTGTAGTTTTCCTCTTTGTCTCCATAAGTCCTTCATCTTTCATATTTTGTCAATATCAACTCAAGTATAATTCCTAACATGTTTTGAAGCCGAAGGAGCATGCAGTAAAGGCACAAGAGAAGGTCTTGAAGCCTAAGAAAGTTTTGAAGCCGAAGAAGCTTAAGTCAGAACCAATGGAGCTTAAGTCAGAACCAATTGAAAAAAAGAAGAAACCTGTTTCCGATGCACAAATTAAGAAGGAAGAGTATCTGAGAAAATTTCCGGCTCTCATTTCTAGGACAGTACCTGCGAGCTTGTTTTCTGCTATTCGTGATGCAAGAGTTGATATGAAATCTTTCTTGGAGGATATCGGGTTTTCTTCACTTCACGGGGTTAATATAGAGTCAGTGCCTTCTTGTATGGCTGGGTTTGTGGTGGCAAATTTTAATAAACAAACTTATGAGCTTGTGTTGGAGAAGGGGAATATTCTCGTGACTCCTGAGAAAATCCATGAGATTTTAGGAGTCCCTCTTGGTGGAATAAAGTTTTTTGAGTTACCCGAGAGATCTTTGGATGATCCTTTTGTGAATCTGTGGCTTAACCAATTTCATCCAAAGAAGTATAAAGAAACCAGAGCTAGTGATGTTGCTGGAAAGTTGATCACTGCAACGGAAGTTGACTTTATGTTTAAAGTCAACTTCCTTACTCTATTTGCCAATGTTATGGCCAAAGCTCATACAATGAAGGCGCTTATAGATTTGACGGTTGTTAGGCGTATTACTGAAGAAATTATCATTCCAAACATTGATTGGTGTGATTATATTTACCACTGTCTTAAATACAGTGAAATACCTAAAACGTCTTCAGGCTTCTACAATGGCGCATTGTGCTTCTTGATTGTAAGTTTTTCCTTTTTTGTTTATATATTTTGTGATTACTTTTTATGATCTCATTGTGTATTATTTCCTATTAACAGCTCCTGTACTTTAATTCCACAAAATTTGAGGGTTTGCCCATTATTCGTTACCGTCCTGCTATCCGAAACTGGAGCTCAAGTTTGATGAATCAACGTCAGAAGCTTGAGATTGAACGAGAGGAAATAGGTACAATGGAATTGCATAGGGAGTGGAGTGAATCTGAAGTACAAGGTACCGAAGGTTTTTTTGGTGGTAGTGTCAAAGTGAGTCAGGCTCGTAGTTCCCGTGTGCCTCCTACCGACAAACAGGTTCGACTATTTTCTGTATACTATCTTTTGAATTTTTTATTTGTACTGAATTAATTAAAATCATGTATGATTCTGAGTGAATCATGTATGATTCTGAGTGAATCATGTATGATTCTGAGTGAATCATGTATGATTCTGAGTGAATCATGTATGATTCTGAGTGAATCATATATGATTCTGAGTGAATCAGCTGGGCTAGTCACTTTCCTAAGGAAACTTTTGAACCGTGTACCTATGAAGTTAAGTGTCTTACCACTAGGCCGTTTGTGATGGTTTTTTCCTATATATACTTAGTTTTTTCCTATTTAACGGATAAGCACATACAAATGAACGAGATGTTTTGTAGATGAAGAATTTCTGTGATATTTTGAGATGTTGCATCTTTGTGTTAGGTATCGAAATGTGTACATACTAATTAATGAGATGTTTTAGAGCTGCTGTAGTTTCAAGCTGTTTAGAAATAGTATATGTTGCACACTGATATATGATATGTTCTGAATTGTATGCAATTAGCTTATCGTTTGTGTGGCATATCGATTTGCATATACAAGTAAACGAGATGTTCTGACACTGCTGCTATTATGAGTTGTTTTGATATAGTATAAGTTGCTCAGATTAGTAAATTATATATTGATATGCGTACTGTCATTATTTAAGGCAGTTTATTCTGAGTGAATCATGTATGATTCTGAGTGAATCATGTATGATTTTATTTATTTATTTATTATTATTATTTATTTTTATTACTACCTCCGTCCCAAAATTATTGTCTCCTATTGACTTTTTCGGTCCTTCTTTCTCAACTTTGACTATAAATATTTTTGTTTTTGTTATACAATTTTTGATAAAAATTATACCAAATGAAAATACATTTAAAACTCAATTCGTACATATATTTTGTATAAGTATTATGTAATATAAAGAAAAATACTTAAGGTCAAAGTTGAAAAGTTAAGACCGAAAAAGTCAATAGGAGACAATAATTTTGGGATGGAGGGAGTATTTTTTTTTGCAGAATTTTTGCATAATGATTAATGAGAAGCTTTCAAGCATATCTTGTCAAAAGGTTGAACTTGAAAATCTTCTAAAAAATGATAATACTGAGTTCCCAAACGACGAAGATGTGCTTGAATTATACAACAAATATGGAGCTCTTTTCAAGGAAACTGTAGCTCTTGAAGATCTTCATATTGATCATTTTGAGCCACAAGATTGACAAGATGATGATAGCAATGATCGTGGCAAGAAAGATGTTGATGCTGCTAAGAAAGATGTCGGGGTAGACAAGGTGGTTTCTGAGAATGTTGGGGTAGATAAGTTGGTTTCTGAGAATGTTGCTGCTAAGAAAGATGATGGTGCCACGAAAGATGCTGAAATTGAGCGAGAGTTGAGTGACGAAGAAGAACCAATATTGAGTCAAGACAGTTTTACGCAGTGGCTGCAAGATAACATTGACTGGATTGGAGAGGTGATTGACTGCATTTACGATGCATACTATGATGTATGTATCGGCCAGTTTTTTTAAATACTTTTCTTTTTATTAATCTGTTTAACTATACATTTCTTTTGATTCAGGAGGAATTCCTAAACTGGCCTCGGGTTGTACAGCCGCTTAACACTAATTGTCCTAAGACTCCAGAACGAGTGGTTACTCGTTCATCTCCAAAGAAAAGAATTGTTAAGCCATCTTCTTACCTGTCATCTCCATATGAGAATAAGCCGACAAAAGTTATTGCTATGGTTCAGAGGATTGAATTTGAGTTGGGCAATAGTTTGTTTGCAATGCAGGGCGATAAGATATAAGTTCACTGTTTAATTCCCCCTGCCATAATTAGGCATATCTACATAATAGTGTTCTAATAGTTATTTGATTGTTTCTAGTGTTCAATAAGCCTTTAATACAGTTAATAGATATGTCTTGATCATTAGTTTAGGCATTGAGAGCTTAATTCTTAGAATCATAGTGTAACTGCCATTTGAGAGGGTGTTTGGATTAATTGAGAATGGTGTGTTCTAGTTGTTTGCGTTAGGTGTATTGGTGAGTGCTTATTTACTCACCATTTTATGGCCAAATACCAACCCAATACGACTATTTGAGCTAACAAATGCCAAGAAAACATGTGTTTTTGTGTTTGTGATATGCAGGTACGGATATTTTACAAAATGACGGAAATCACACAATAACCGGAAAAACCGAGCACGAGAGTGGAAAAGAAATCAAAAGCCGAGGCCGGGAAGCAGTTTTCAAGTCCGGATAAATAATCGAGCTAAAAATGGCAACAATAGTCCTTGAAGATTCATTTTGATCAATTTTAGCCCTTGGATTAATTTTGCAAAGTTGATAGAAATTGCCCTTGGATTTTAGTTAAAGTCATAATTGGTCCTTGTAATTTTGAAAAATCTGAAATTAAATCAAACAGTCCATGAATCAAATCCAAAGCCCAACATTAAACACAACTCAACCCACTACTTAAAACCTTTGACCCGAGCCCACCCAATTCCACCCACGGTCAAAGAGTCAACAAACAAAAATAATAAAACTTACCCCGTACCTCTTCCCCCTATTTTCTTCCCCAATTTACCCACACACCAGAAGTTACTATTCACAATGAACCCTAATAACTAAATCTCCAAAATTACCACAAGTAAGGGTATTTCCGTACAATCAAAGGGGTTCTAGAAGTGTGTTAGTATGTCAGAGTGTGTCAGAATGATAGAAAGCACAATCGGGACAGATGGCAGGCTACAATTGGAGAAGGCGCGTCATCAAATGCAATCCAAGGGTGCATATTGAGAGGGCAATGATTGATAAAGATCCAAGGGCTCAGGAATGGCATGAAGAAACACACCACACGGATTGCCAACATGGCAATCCGTGAGCTCATCCCTCCTCACACCCTATAAATAGATGGTTAGGTATTTGTATTCAGGGTGGAGTTTCGAATAGCGAAGCTCTGCCAAAATCTTTTCTTATTTGTAATTCGTTTTTAATTCATGTTGTAACTCTTCTTTTTAAATGAAATTCAGTTTTCAGATAATCACTCTTAGCTTATAATTGTTTACTGTTCATCTTTATTGCTTTTTAGATTAGCTTATCTCAGTCTAGTTAATAGTTTATTCAAGTTCTACTTCCAAATTCAGTTTTACATTTTCGTTCAAATGTTTTGAGAAGATTTCAGAAATTAGAAAATAGTTTTGTGGAGATTAGCTTTCAGTTAAACTTGTTTTTAGTTTCATTCATTACATATAAGCTTTACAAAGTTTTTGAAAGAGTAATTCCAGTTCACTTGTTCATTAAGTTTTGTGGTCAATGATAGTCAACTGTAATGGTAATTTGGAGATTTGAAGTGTAAAGTGATAGGCCAATACAGAAGAAGAGATTTGAGCCTGTCTAGAGACAGGCTAGCATAGTGAATCACCTCAATTTTGAGCTGAGGTGACTTGGAATTGTAAGTTCCGTTTTCATTAGTTGCTTATCTTAGTTAGTCTGAACTTCTGTTGTATTATGTTGTTTATAATTGATACTTCTGCTTTTGTAATTGATAGAATAGCTCAGTAGATCATTAGTTTATAGATTTGTAGTTGTTATAAGAATCTGTCATATCTCAGTTTGCTTAAGTGGTTGGAGTCTAGTGATATTTGCTTGTTGTTTGTTGACTGTTTGATTTCTATGCTTGTGTGATTTGAGATTAGTGAATGATTTGATGTTCTATTGCTGTTGATTTATTGCTTTTATGACTGTAGTGAATGATTTGGATCTGTTTCATGGTGATTAGTAGCTAGTATAACATAGTTATAGTATAATTGGTCGCATTAGGGACTGTTTGGGATTAGGTAGTTCAGTGATACTTAGTTGTTTACTGTTTGATTTCTCTGCATAAATAAGTCATAATAAGGTAGTGTAAGTGAGTTTAGGCTTAAACTTTGTAGGTTATTAACAAAAAGTCAGAATTAGCTATTCACTTTATTTCAACATGCACAATTTTAGAATTCTGATCCTGTTACTTGGCTGATCTGTTACAATTTTTGTTTGAGTATAAGTTTTTAATTGTAAAACATCATCATTAGATACCTAGAGTTAGATTTGATTATTCAAAAGTAGGTTTAGTCAAAGTTCGAATGTCATTAGAAAGTCAAATTGGCAGCATGTAAGTTTCATTTCCATCTGATCTCAGATTCAACTTGAAGGTAATTTAGGTGTTTAGACTAGAGTTTATTTGGACTTTTAGGATCCCATAATTGTAGGTTAGGTTTGGCACCAATTAGCTTCTACTGATTAGCTTATTAATACAGCTTATTTGGTCCTCTTTATAACCCTTTGGCCTGCTCTTGCTCTGTCCCAACGAGCCCGTTTCAACAGCCCCTCATAAGCTCATATAAGCTCACAATTGTTTGATTTTTGGCTCGTTCGATAGATTTTACAGCTAGCTTCTTGATTTTGTGCTTAACTTGATGTTTAGAGCTTATTTAGACTGCTTATTTGTGCCTGCAAGTTGAGGGCTTATCACCTTTTTGCTTTAGTAACATAGGACACACGGCTGAGCTTTCTGGCTTACGAGCAAGGCTTATTTGAGATTTTTGAGCTGCATTAAGTTTGTTTAGGTCCATTACACATTCCCTAAGCTTTTGGTGCGATTTTATGTAGAAGTGCTTATTCTAAGTGCTTATTCAAACTGCTTATTATGTCCAAACTGCTTAATAGTGGGCTTATTTAAACTTTTTTTATTTTTCCTAGTATTAGAATAATATTTTAGATTTTCCAGAATTTTTTCAGATTTTTCCTAGTTGATTTACTATCTTTCTTAATTTCTCTTCATTATTCTTCATTTTTAAATCACTTTAAATAATAAAAATCAAATAAAAAAAATCAGAAAAAGCCCTTAAAAATACAAAAATATTTTTATAAATTCTTTTATAATATTTTAGAATTTTTAGAATTTAATTTTCATTTTTCCAATTTGTTTTTCTATTTTTCTCTATTTTTAATTCAATAAATAGAAAATTAATTCTAGAAAATAAATAAAAAGTCTAAAAAATATTTTTCTTTTTCTTAAAATTCTTTTTAATAGTTTTAGATTTTTAGAAAATATTTTCAAGTTCGTAGGGTCATTTTTCGTTATACGTTACGTTTTAAATTTTACGACTCCATTCTACCTTCGCTGGGAGAACGACCCGGGAAATACTTTCACCGGTATTTCTTCGGAATTAATTATATACCACAAAACGACTTTATCAAAATGGCGTCGTTGCCGGGGAAGGCTTAAAGTGAATTTTTGAATAATTGTTTTGGAAAATCGTGTTTTGATAAGCCTTCTTCTACTTTGTATATATATATATATCTCTATAAAAATTGAAAAATCAAAAACACTTTTACTAAAGTGTTTTCAAAAATACCAAAAAAATAATAAAAGTTACAACCTCGACTCGATCGAAAGAAAGGGCGTTGTAAACCAAATAAGTCTCGCAATATAACGAAAACGTAATTTAGTTGTTTATCGGATTATTTCATTTACTACAACCGAATAAGCGGGAAATACGGAAGCTAAGACATTAAATTGCTAGCTGAAGAGAGATTCATTCTTCTCTCCCGTCCCGTCGCGCGTGGTTTTGAAAGAAACGGTTTTCGATTAATATTACGTTTAAAGAAAAGAAAAACAAAAGAAATAATAAGTTTTTGAGAAAAATATAAAAAAAAAACAAAAAGATTTTCTTTTCTAATTTCTTTTTCATTTTCTTTTTAATTTTGTTCGTGGTGTATGCACACCCGATCTTCGTTTGAGAGTCTTACGTCTCCGTTCTCTAACCCCGAGCGGGTTTTACGACATATGAGTCGAGTTCATTTCCTTGACGAGGAGGAGATGAACCAAAACGAACACAACGGACCCCCGCCGATGGGTGGTCCGCAGCACAATGTTATCCCGCCAATGGGACAACAACAGGCATTTGATCCGCGTCCGATGGAAGAACAACTCCAATCACCATTCAATGGTGTGAGGAGAGCTATTGTGATTCCGGACATCAATGCCAACTTTGAGATTAATCACGGATTACTTAATTTGATCACGGGTATATCATTCCACGGGTTTGATAACGAAGACCCCTATGCTCACATCAGAAATTTCACCGACATCGCTGAGACGATTAGAATGAACCAAGTTCCTCACGATGTGGTGAAATTGAAGTTATTTCCTTTCTCCTTAAAAGGAGCAGCCCGGACTTGGCTGGAAAAGGAACCGCCGAACTCGATTCACACTTGGAATGATCTCGCTTCCAAGTTTGTGAATTACTTCTATCCTCCTTCTAAAACTTCTAACCTACGTTCTCAAATCTTTCGGTTCCAACAAGCTTTTGATGAAACGTTTAGTGAAGCTTGGGACCGATTCAAAGATTTGAAGGAGAAATGTCCGAACCACGGGTTTACCGACCTTCAGCAGATTGATACGTTTTATAATGGTTTATGTCATACTGACCAAGATTCGCTTAATTCTGCTGTGGGTGGTAACTTGTTGGCTAGGAACACGAATGATGCTTTCATGATAATTGAGAATAAAGCTCGTGTGAGAATGTCAAGGAATAAACCTCAAGTTTCTAATAATGGTAAAAATAATGATGAATTGGTAAATATGATTGTGGCTTTAACAAAGAAAGTTGATGCAATGTCCATTGAAAAACCAAACCATCAAGTCAATGTGGTTAGTCACGGTTGTGAGACTTGTGGTGGTCCACATGTGTATTATGAATGTCCGGCCACCGGTGCCTTTTCTCAAAACGCGTATGCTGCAAACGCGGGTAACACCGGTTACCCACAACCTCAAGGAGACCGTAATCTCCTCAGCTACCGTTCTTCTCATTTTCTCGGACCACCCGGTTTCGAACAACCAAACCAAGTCAATCAAGTCAGTCAGAATCATAATGTTGTGAATCGTAATAATCAAGGAAATCAAAATCAGAGTCGAGCTAATAACGGTTTTCAAAATCATAATCAAGGGTTTAATCAGAATCGGGGTTTTCAAGGTAATTACAATCAAGGCCCGCCTCAAGGGAACAATTTTCAAAACCATCAAAACCATGGAAACCCTGGGAATTTTCAGAACGCTAATCATGGAAATCAGAATAATGGTAATTACCAAAACCGTGGGCAGAATTTCAATAATAATCAATCAAGCTGTTATTCCAAATCCGTCGCCCACGGAAGATTTGATTAAGCAATTGCTTCAAAACCAACAAGCTTTTATGACAAAACAAGAGGAAACAACAAGGTTGTTAGCTAATCAAATCAGTGATATTAACAAGCGTTTAAATGATCGACCCTCGGGTTCGGGTATTACATCTTTGCCAAGCAACACGATCGCAAACCCGAGGGGCGAAGTAAAGGCGATCATAACTCGCAGTGGTGCTACATATGAGGGACCCACAGTTCCTACTACCTCTTCTTCTTCTTCGTCTCCACCCAAGGTAGTAGACTGTGAGACCGAGGCGACAAAGGACCCGGTTCCTCCTGTTAATAATGGGGGAACTGAAAACGTCCAACCTCCGGTTGTCCAAAAGTCGAAAGATAAAGAAAAAGTTGTTTTTGAAAATAATGTGAAATACAAGTCTAAATTGCCATATCCGTCACGATTTAATGATGAAGAGCTCCGTGCAAAGTCTAAAATACAAATGGAAAAATTTCTGGATATTTTTCAAAAGTTGCACTTTGATATAAGTTTTATGGATGCTCTTGTGTATATGCCGAAATTTGCTTCAACGTTCAAAAATCTCATAAGTAATAAAGAGAAATTGCTTGAATTAGCAGAAACACCGATAAATGCTCAATGTTCCGCGATTCTTCTCAAAAAGCTTCCCGAAAAGCTTGGTGACTCGGGAAAGTTTCTCATTCCTTGTTCATTGAAAGATCAAGAAGTTTGTAACGCCCTGGCCGATTCGGGTGCGAGTATTAACCTCATGCCATTATCGATCTACGAACAACTTGGAATGGGGGCTCTTAAACCTACGAGAATGACTTTGGAGCTTGCTAATCGATCGATCACTCATCCAGTTGGAATTGCTGAGGACGTTTTTGTTCGTGTGAATTCGTGTACTTTTCCGGCAGATTTCGTTGTTGTCAATTTTGAAGCTGATCCGAGAGTTCCTCTAATACTAGGGCGACCGTTTTTACGAACCGCTAAAGCCCTAGTAGACCATTATGAGGATACTCTAACGTTACGACACGATGATGATATTATGATTTTCAAAGCCGATGCTTCGAAATTGAAGAAGTACTCCGTCAAAAGCATCGATGTTTGTGATTTTACCTTTGATAATTTTGTGAAAACTTTCGTCTTCGACTCTTCTCCATCATTTCCTTCGACTAAGGAATATGATTCTCTTTGGGAAGAGGTCGATGAATTCCTTGCAATTGAAACGATTCCGATTTTTGAGACTGACGATTCTTACTTTGATTCGGAGGGGGATATTATTTTTCTTAACAATTTGTTGAACGATGAACCGTCAATCCCTCCGAATAAAGTTAAGACGAAGATTGGGCTTACAATTGACGATCCTCTTGAGCCCGAGCTCGAGGAATTTTTACCAGACTTTGAGAGTTTCTCTTTTGACACGACTGAGGAAATAAGTGGCAATCCCACTTATCGTCATGATTTTTATGATCCGACGTTTGAAGCTTTTCATTTCGATTACTCGGAAGAGACGAGTCGTGGCAGTACCACTTCTCATGCTTTTATCTCTCTTCCGGAATTTGAATCATTTCGTTTTGATGAATCTGAATGTGAAATGGAAAAGTTTTCTAAATCTGAATATGAAAGTTTCAGTTTTGATCTTGAAGTTGATCATGATCCGGGTGGAGTTCTTAAGAATGAGAGTTTTAATGAAAAGTTTATACCAACCCTCCCACCCGGAAAAGATTTTAAAAGGAGCTTAAATGATAAGATTCATAATTCAATAATTATGAAATTTTCTTTTCAAGATGATGAGTTTTTCAAAATTGTTGTCATGACCTTCTTGCCGTTTATAACGTTTGGTGTGGTTTCTCTTATCCGTCACTCCGTGGGGAGTGAGGATGTTGTTTTTGACCCTGGTATCGTTTTTCAAAGTTTTCATAAGTAAAATACCAACGGTTATCTATTCGGGATGGTACTTTCAAATAAATCATAAGTTTTTCAAAATATTTTGAATGAAAGCCCGAATGAGATTATTTTTCCACGGTTTTTCCCCAAGGACGAATTAATTCGGGGATCGAGTCAAGCTCATGTGACTCGGTGAACAAAAACAAGCGCTTCGTGGGTGGCAACCCATG
Organism: Artemisia argyi; assembly: GCA_030686995.1. Lineage (NCBI taxonomy): Eukaryota > Viridiplantae > Streptophyta > Magnoliopsida > Asterales > Asteraceae > Artemisia > Artemisia argyi. The sequence goes on along the minus strand of CM060689.1, from coordinate 16,263,998 downwards.
CTTATCCAATTTCATCTTCTTATATTTCTATTTTCTAACACCTAATGTGAGGAGGGGGTGCCTCTTCTACTCTTGTGTTTCGTGGTTGTTTGTGATGTTTGTTCAGGATTGTCCATGATTTATGATGACTCTCGTGCTCGTTATCTCTTCACTTGGAGTCTCATTCATCAGTGCTACTTGGAAATCCTATATCCGTTAAATCTTATCGACTAACGTTTTCTTTGGCATAATTAATAAACGGCCTAGAATTTTGTTAGGATTACCTTAACCCGTAAAACATTGAGGACAATGTTTCGTTCTAGTCGGGGGGAGGGTGAATCTTCGATTCGATTTTGACTTTGCATTTTTCACAAGTCGTGCACTCTTGCAACTCCGTTTTTCCACCAAATAATAAAAATTGAAAAAATTGAAAATTTCAAAAATTTTGATGATAAAGCAATGAAAAAGTAAAAAAAAAAAATGAGAAAAAATTGAAAAATTGTGCAAAAATATAATAAAGTTTGAATAAGTGTTTTGACACCTTGTTGACTTTCTTGCTGGCGAGAGTAGGAATAAATATTTTGACTTGACCGGGCGTGTTGAGCCCTAGCTTGTTCCCTTAACCAATGATGATCACATAAGCTTGTGCTAGTTTTGTACACCAGGAGCTATAAAATGCGAATTCTTTCTTAAGAATCTGCAAGTTCCCGTACTTGACTTTATACATGCGTAGCTTAAAAGCTTTCGCTAGTCTTTTACATAAGGAGCTAGAAAACGCGAATTCTTCTTCTAGAATTTGCAAGTTTCCGTAACTGACTTTATATATGCGTGGCTGATTATCGGCTAAGTATTCGCGGGTTTCATTATTTGGAATCTTAAATTGCGAAGAGCGAGAAATGATAGAGTTTATTTAGAAGTTAGATCCTAAACGTGGAGTAGTGGTTCTCTTTAGAGCTCATGAGAGGTACTTGTGGCTTTTTACTCCCATCAGATACGTCACCAATATATATAATAGATGTTCTAGGTTAATTAGTGATATTTCGGTTTGAATAATATTTAGTTCTTTGTTTTCTTAAGAGAATTTTTGCTTTAGAAGTTGGGTACATATCAAGGAACATAAAAAATAAGAGCAAAAAGTGAAAAATCAAAAGTCAAAAGTTGATTATTTATGTGGTTTTGGAGCTACCCGTTAAGCTTCCATTGATGTTGAGAAAAAAAGTCAAGAAAGAAAAAAGTGAAAAATATGAGAAAAGTGAAAAAAAAAGTGAGAAATGAAAAATATGAAAGTTGTAGTATTGTTGAATAAGAGTTATGTATGTATCAATAAGTTGTTGGCGCGTGAGGTGCATGTGATACGTGATTAGTAATCAGTCACATGAGGTGCACGTGATCGTACTCCGCAACTTATATTCTTGATATTGTATGTACCCCAAATTCCTTGAAATGGACCGAATTTCTATTGCAGTGGTTCTTAAGAGAAAATGAATAACTACTTATCGTTTTAACTTAGGTATCACTATCGGACTAAAAATTATCGAAACGAGAAAATATGAAGCAATTCATTTCTCAACAAAATAAAAATATTGAGATACAAACCTAGGAAATGGGAGTAAGAAGTTTTCACAAGTAACTGTTATGAGTAGTGTTAGCATCTAATTTGTAGATAAGCTGTGATCTCGTTTGTACGCTTAGTTTGGGGACTCGTAAAAAATCAAGGATGACGATTTTTATCCGTATGGTCGCTTCTTAATAAGAAGTGTTTCTACTCGTTGACCCTAACAATTATTGCAAAATAATGAAAGTTCAACAAACCGTCACAAGTGTGAAGTATGGAAAAGTCCAAAAATAGAAAGTGTAAGTTGAATAAAGGAATAAAAGAAAAAAAAATTGGAAAACGGAGCGTTTTTCGGGAATAAATGATTTTGTAATCTCTTTTGAACCGCCTTGCTACTTTTCAAAGTTAGTAAAAAGAGTATCGAAATTATTTATCCTAAAAGCGTGAATTGATCACATTGCGTGAGGACACGGCAATACCTTAATCGGGGGGATTTTGGTGAGTGCTTATTTACTCACCATTTTATGGCCAAATACCAACCCAATACGACTATTTGAGCTAACAAATGCCAAGAAAACATGTGTTTTTGTGTTTGTGATATGCAGGTACGGATATTTTACAAAATGACAGAAATCACACAATAACCGGAAAAACCGAGCACGAGAGTGGAAAAGAAATCAAAAGCCGAGGCCGGGAAGCAGTTTTCAAGTCCGGATAAATAATCGAGCTAAAAATGGCAACAATAGTCCTTGAAGATTCATTTTGATCAATTTTAGCCCTTGGATTAATTTTGCAAAGTTGATAGAAATTGCCCTTGGATTTTAGTTAAAGTCATAATTGGTCCTTGTAATTTTGAAAAATCTGAAATTAAATCAAACAGTCCATGAATCAAATCCAAAGCCCAACATTAAACACAACTCAGCCCACTACTTAAAACCTTTGACCCGAGCCCACCCAATTCCACCCACGGTCAAAGAGTCAACAAACAAAAATAATAAAACTTACCCCGTACCTCTTCCCCCCATTTTCTTCCCCAATTTACCCACACACCAGAAGTTACTATTCACAATGAACCCTAATAACTAAATCTCCAAAATTACCACAAGTAAGGGTATTTCCGTACAATCAAAGGGGTTCTAGAAGTGTGTTAGTATGTCAGAGTGTGTCAGAATGATAGAAAGCACAATCGGGACAGATGGCAGGCTACAATTGGAGAAGGCGCGTCATCAAATGCAATCCAAGGGTGCATATTAAGAGGGCAATGATTGATAAAGATCCAAGGGCTCAGGAATGGCATGAAGAAACACACCACACGGATTGCCAACATGGCAATCCGTGAGCTCATCCCTCCTCACACCCTATAAATAGATGGTTAGGTATTTGTATTCAGGGTGGAGTTTCGAATAGCGAAGCTCTGCCAAAATCTTTTCTTATTTGTAATTCGTTTTTAATTCATGTTGTAACTCTTCTTTTTAAATGAAATTCAGTTTTCAGATAATCACTCTTAGCTTATAATTGTTTACTGTTCATCTTTATTGCTTTTTAGATTAGCTTATCTCAGTCTAGTTAATAGTTTATTCAAGTTCTACTTCCAAATTCAGTTTTACATTTTCGTTCAAATGTTTTGAGAAGATTTCAGAAATTAGAAAATAGTTTTGTGGAGATTAGCTTTCAGTTAAACTTGTTTTTAGTTTCATTCATTACATATAAGCTTTACAAAGTTTTTGAAAGAGTAATTCCAGTTCACTTGTTCATTAAGTTTTGTGGTCAATGATAGTCAACTGTAATGGTAATTTGGAAATTTGAAGTGTAAAGTGATAGGCCAATACAGAAGAAGAGATTTGAGCCTGTCTAGAGACAGGCTAGCATAGTGAATCACCTCAATTTTGAGCTGAGGTGACTTGGAATTGTAAGTTCCGTTTTCATTAGTTGCTTATCTTAGTTAATCTGAACTTCTGTTGTATTATGTTGTTTATAATTGATACTTCTGCTTTTGTAATTGATAGAATAGCTCAGTAGATCATTAGTTTATAGATTTGTAGTTGTTATAAGAATCTGTCATATCTCAGTTTGCTTAAGTGGTTGGAGTCTAGTGATATTTGCTTGTTGTTTGTTGACTGTTTGATTTCTATGCTTGTGTGATTTGAGATTAGTGAATGATTTGATGTTCTATTGCTGTTGATTTATTGCTTTTATGACTGTAGTGAATGATTTGGATCTGTTTCATGGTGATTAGTAGCTAGTATAACATAGTTATAGTATAATTGGTCGCATTAGGGACTGTTTGGGATTAGGTAGTTCAGTGATACTTAGTTGTTTACTGTTTGATTTCTCTGCATAAATAAGTCATAATAAGGTAGTGTAAGTGAGTTTAGGCTTAAACTTTGTAGGTTATTAACAAAAAGTCAGAATTAGCTATTCACTTAATTTCAACATGCACAATTTTAGAATTCTGATCCTGTTACTTGGCTGATCTGTTACAATTTTTGTTTGAGTATAAGTTTTTAATTGTAAAACATCATCATTAGATACCTAGAGTTAGATTTGATTATTCAAAAGTAGGTTTAGTCAAAGTTCGAATGTCATTAGAAAGTCAAATTGGCAGCATGTAAGTTTCATTTCCATCTGATCTCAGATTCAACTTGAAGGTAATTTAGGTGTTTAGACTAGAGTTTATTTGGACTTTTAGGATCCCATAATTGTAGGTTAGGTTTGGCACCAATTAGCTTCTACTGATTAGCTTATTAATACAGCTTATTTGGTCCTCTTTATAACCCTTTGGCCTGCTCTTGCTCTGTCCCAACGAGCCCGTTTCAATAGCCCCTCATAAGCTCATATAAGCTCACAATTGTGTGATTTTTGGCTCGTTCGATAGATTTTACAGCTAGCTTCTTGATTTTGTGCTTAACTTGATGTTTAGAGCTTATTTAGACTGCTTATTTGTGCCTGCAAGTTGAGGGCTTATCACCTTTTTGCTTTAGTAACATAGGACACACGACTGAGCTTTCTGGCTTACGGGCAAGGCTTATTTGAGATTTTTGAGCTGCATTAAGTTTGTTTAGGTCCATTACACATTCCCTAAGCTTTTGGTGCGATTTTATGTAGAAGTGCTTATTCTAAGTGCTTATTCAAACTGCTTATTGTGTCCAAACTGCTTAATAGTGGGCTTATTTAAACTTTTTTTATTTTTCCTAGTATTAGAATAATATTTTAGATTTTCCAGAATTTTTTCAGATTTTTCCTAGTTGATTTACTATCTTTCTTAATTTCTCTTCATTATTCTTCATTTTTAAATCACTTTAAATAATAAAAATCAAATAAAAAAAATCAGAAAAAGCCCTTAAAAATACAAAAATATTTTTATAAATTCTTTTATAATATTTTAGAATTTTTAGAATTTAATTTTCATTTTTCCAATTTGTTTTTCTATTTTTCTCTATTTTTAATTCATTTTTAATTCAATAAATAGAAAATTAATTCTAGAAAATAAATAAAAAGTCTAAAAAATATTTTTCTTTTTCTTAAAATTCTTTTTAATAGTTTTAGATTTTTAGAAAATATTTTCAAGTTCGTAGGGTCATTTTTCGTTATACGTTACGTTTTAAATTTTACGGTTGTGTTTCCGTTTTTACGTTTTTAACATTTGTACATACTTAGCTTGTAAATTCTGCTTATTTCACTATTACTTATCACAACTTGAATTCCTAAATCATATTTTTCATTTCACCGCTTTTCACGACACGATTTCGCGATTCGATTATTCACGACTCCATTCTACCTTCGCTGGGAGAACGACCCGGGAAATACTTTCACCGGTATTTCTTCGGAATTAATTATATACCACAAAACGACTTTATCATGTATTCTGCAACCTTAGACTCATTTAGGGACAGGTAGGATAAAACAAGCTTAGTTTTGCAGGTTACTACATCTAAAGTCAAAATTGCATCAAATAACAATTTCTTTCTTCTTTAGTTGTTAACTGATCATACTATTCTACTCAGTCAGTGGATTATGTTATTGTGTTTATGTTTGTAGTGCTTAAACCAGTTAAATAAACACTTAGGGTAAGATCTGAGCTATCAAAATTGAGATTGGTCAAAGTTCTTATGCAAAATAAAAAGTCAATCCTGCATTTGACCTGTCCCAACACCAGCTGATCTCAAGTCATTTTAGAGGCTCAATTGTGAATTAGAATTAGGGCTTTTGGCTTATTTAGGTAGCTCATAGTATAGGCTTGTAGGATTTACTTTTAGGTTTCACTAAATTGCTTATTAGATAGCTTATAATTAAGCTGCTAGTGGGGGTCTTAGAGCACTCAAATCTGTCAACTGCCTCAGGACTTCTTAGCTTATTGGTTTAGAACTGCTTATTCCAAAGTGCTTTTTGGACTGCTTCTTTGCCATTCTGCTTATTCGAAAGTGCTTAATGAGTGAGATAAGTGGTTTACTGTTTTTCTGATGTATAGGATTTTGTTAAAATTATATATGATTCACACAGAATCATACATGATTCACACAGAATCATACATGATTCACTCAGAATCATACATGATTCACTCAGAATCATACATGATTCACTCAGAATCATACATGATTCACTCAGAATCATACATGATTCACACAGAATCATACATGATTCACTCAGAATCATATATGATACACATATAATCATATAATATGTAATTTAAAATTGCTCTAAGAAAGTTTGCTATAATGATATGTACTTATTCTAATTCACTTTTTTGTTTTTCTAATTTTATTTAGGGAAACAGTTTTTCAAACTCGTTTTGGTGATCATGAGGTATCAGCTGTAAGAGTGAATATGGAGACATTGGCACCAGGTTTGTGGATAGATAACAATGTCGTTGACTGTTGGGGAGCTATATTGAATTATGAAGAATCTGTTAAAAAGGATCCAGCACCCAAAAGGCATTTTTTTCCAACTGGTTATATTGTAAGTGTTTTAATTTTTATGCATAATATGTTTACTTTTTATTATCAAGTGTATTTATTTTTATACTTCTTGTTTAATACAGACAGATGCTATGGTGGAAGGTACTATTGGTAAAAATGAGCAGTGGGATGTATTTTTAACGGAGATTACGGCTCATTTTAAAAATGTCAATGTCCCTAAGTTTCTTGCAGAAATTGAATTGGTAATTTCTCATTTCATTTACATATATAATTTTTGAAAGTCTTAATTGGTTTTTTAAGTTTCCTTTTTTTTGTTTTTATAGGCGTTCTTCCCAATTCAAGTCTCCAATCATTTTTACGTTGTTGTTTTTAACCTTAAGAAGCCTGTTTTATCAATGATCATCCTTGATAATTCTCCACAGACGTATATCTCAAAGTACAAGGGTGCGTGCGATATTCTGGTAAGTATTTTATTAGACAGAGCTCATTAATAATGTTCTTATGATTATGCTTATGATTTTCTAAAATGATATATTATTTTCTGATTATTTTTTGTTTCCACTACTGATTATTTAGCAGTAGGATTAGGAGTAGGTATAAATTAGTGGTAGTTTAGTAGTTTTTAGTGTAATTTCTATAGCTTTAGCTTATTGTAATCTCATCTTTCAGTTTTCAATTGAATTGTATTCAACTCAAGTTTTTATAAAATTTAAGCTTTCAATTTTACTCTTACTGTTTTCAATATTTTCAAGTAGTTATAATCTGTGTTAAAGCTCTTATTATTGTTTACATATGATCATTTAAGCTGATTATAGCTTATAGTTAGTTTAAGAGATTTGTTCCAGCTTATACTAGTTAAATGATTCCTGGTCAATGAAAGTCAAAGGTGACTCATGGTGATGATTATGGGGATTATTAGTGTTAGATTCAGGATTGGTATTGTTGAATTTTGGGTTTAATGAGCTTATTGGGAAGCTTTAATCAGATTCACAGCTTAATCAAGGTTAATAGACTTCATTCTCAATTTAATTCATATTTGCTTAAAATTGTTTTGTGCTTCTGTTTCTTGATTAGTGATGTTCAGTAAGTAGTATAAACAAGTTGTAATTGCATTTAGTGATGTATTTTGTGTTCTCATAGAAATTAAACTGTAGTTGCATCATTAAGGTTACATTCCTGTTACTTTTGCACTAAAGTTACCCGATTAGACCCATTGTTTAGCAGCCATTCCTGTCTCAGTAGTGCCTTTTCCATATCAGTGTTTAGTTGTTGCTTTCTAGCTTGTTTGAAGCTCTTGTTCTAGGACTGCTGTTACCCCTGCCATCAGATCTGTCCCTATAGCTCCAGTTCATAAGTCCATATATGATTATGTGTGAATCATATATGATTCTGGAGAATCATAGTATATTTGATCGTTTATTAACGTATTTTTTGTTTTTCTTTTTTGTAGAAGGACTTTTTTTCCAGGTTTCTGCTGCTACATCGACATCCAAAAACTGATGACGTTGTAAATGTTAGACCACGGGTTCTTCAGCTGAAATGGAAAACTAAAAACAACCATTCTGACTGTGGAGTTTTTGCAATGATCCATATGGAGTCCTATTTTGGTGAAACTGCCTTAAAATGGGATGTTGGTTTGTGTAAAGAATCGGAGAAGCAAGTGTCGTTGTTGAGGCGAATGAGGTTCAAAATTGCCACCAAGATTCTCTTGCATAAGTTGAATTTGCATTCGCAAAAGATGTATGATTTGGCTTTCAAGTTCCAGTCAGATATAGATGAACAAACAAGGATCTCGATTATTGTGAAGGCAATCAGGAACAGGGCTGTTCGTGATCCAGGAAAATATGTTCATAAAGAAAATGTTCTTAAGAATGATGTTGATAAATAGATGTCATTAAGTGATTGAAAACTGATGTCGTTAACTGATGCTATTTGTATATTTTCAAAACTGATGGTAGTATTGAAAACTGATTGTATGATGTCGTTAACTGATGCTATTTGTATATTTTGAAAACTGATGGAAGTATATGAAATGGTAAATTGATGCTATATTGATGTTTTAAATTTTCTGATGGTATTTAGGTGCATCTCTTATTTTTAATAACATATATATTTTCCAGAATCATATATGATTCTAGAGAATCATATATGATTCTGTGTGAATCATATATGATTCTGGAGAATCATATATGATTCTGGAGACTTTTTCTTAATATATATGGCACAAAAAGTAGACGAAACCAACCACAAGAGTTTGGTTGATGCAATTAAATTAACATTGAATCCACTTCATGACACAAGAATGAAAAATAAAAATAAGTCCAAAACCAACATGTCTAAATCTAGTTCATTTTGGATTTTGTACAAAAAACAAATATGCTTTATTGTTTAGATTAAGCGTTTTCATACATACTAAGCGCGGAAAAGGGATAATGTTGGATTATATGAAATTTTGCAAGTTCTAAAGTTCTAAAAATAGAGTATGAACAGAATCATGTGAAAATGAGTTCGAAATATGACTTTTATGATTGCAAAGGTGAATGCTGATGGAACAAAAGATCCAAATATGTATGCCTTACTCATAAAAATACTACATGATGAAACAAAAGAATCATATATGTGTTTAAAGTGGGGAATCATATATGATTATGGAGAATCATATATAATCATATATGATTCTCCAGAATCATATATGATTCTGGACCAAAGTTGTCCTTGTCTCAAATTCTCAAAACCTGAACCAAATTTAAATTGTTTCATATAAGATTTAAAGTGCAATAAACAAATTTTTCCAACAGTGCAATAATAATAAACAAATTTAAAGAAATTGTTATTCAAGAAGCGTTAGTCGCTTTTTCAGTTGCGACATTTCTTGTTTATTGTACACCTGCATCAGTTCCACCATTTTGTGCAACAGCAACTCTCGCAAGTTTTGCAATATACTTTGGATTTTGTGGACATGTCGACTTTGTGTGCTTGTTAATATTCTCACCACAGTATCCACATTTCCTTTTCCGCTTAGATGATTCTTCAAGTGCTATTTCTCTTGCACTCTTTCTACGTTCTTCTTTAGACCAACCTTTGGTTTTAGCTCTGGATGGATTGTTGACCACTTGTTTCTCAGGTTTCTTAACTGCATATACATCCTCAAGCACATTCTCAATTTCTTTTTTCCGTGAAGGAGGTTTAGGCGCTTCATCCTCAATTCCTTTCTTGATTGATTTCAATTGTTCCACAAACTTCCCTAACTTTCCTTCATCTTTACCCAACAAATATAGACACTCGTCTACCACGAACATAGCCTCATTTGTTAATTTCTCAACTGGTATATTCTTTTCACCATACCTATTTGTCATTCTTCTCAATGCAGGTGGTATTATGTCCCTCCTCCAACGCCTCAAGATGTACTTTTCCGGAATCATTTGAACATCACGGTTCTTCAAAGCACAGAATGCTTGTCTACATAAAAATCCAAATCGAAGAAAATGCCTACAAGTACATTCCACTGACCCGTCTTCAAGAGAACGTATAACCTTATTACAGAAAAGAAAGGGAAGAAAATTAGAACCTATATTATTCATTAACAACTAATGTTCAGAATCATATATGATTCTGTAGAATCATATATGATTCTGTAGAATCATATATGCAAGTAAATTTACCTTGTATTCTACTACTTTTTCACATTCCTGCACTTGTTCTTCTCCTTTTTCTTTATAAAGTGTCCTATAAGCAGCCGCATTTCTATCTCTAATCCTAAGCATCTCACAGCCCTCTTCCGTTCTAAACTCTTCTATTGTGCAATTCCGACAGGCTTCCTTTAATTCCTTTTGAACAAGCAGAAACATTGTTCTTGTGTAAACTTTAGATGCATGACGTTCCATACTCAATTGTGTAGAAAGTTTTGGAGCTGAGTCATATATGTTAAAGTCCATTTGTTCTTGCCGATACCTTTGCCTCTCCATTGCAGATTCGAAGCACATCATGAAATGAACCAGTGTTGATCTGTGATTTGTGAAATTTTTGAAGAATGTGTTTTCACTCTCAGACCTTGAAGTAGTTCTCATTAATCCAAACAGTGGCGAGTCAATAAAATACGCTGGTATCCACATTGCTCGAAGTCCAAACATCTTCTTCATCTATTTGTGGTCTTGCAATTCAAAATCTTCAATCAATTTTGCCCATTTCTCTTCAAACTTCAACGGTTCAATGAACATATTCCACATAATCTTGTTCAAACGCTTTTTGAAATCAATTTCATCATATATTTCTTTACAAATCTGTAAAAAAAAATTATGTTATTCAGTTGATTCTTCAAAAATCATATATGATTCTATGAGAATCATATATGATTCTATGAGAATCATATATGATTCTTTGAGAATCATATTCTATGAGAATCATATATGATTCTCAAAGAATCATATATGATTCTGTGTGAATCATATATGATTCTCATAGAATCATATATGATTCTATGCATAGTCTGTGTTTGGATTCAGTAAAATACCTTTCCTGGAATTTTTTGTGAGATATGCCACATGCATAGTCTGTGTTTGGATTCAGTAAGTACAGCTTCAATTGCTAACTTCATGGCTCCATCTTGATCCATTACAATCATTTTCTGTTGTTTCCCATGTGCCTTCATGAATGATTTCAGTAGCCATGTGTAAGCTTCTGTATCTTCTCTTAGAAGCATTCCCGCACCAAAAGTCACACACTTTTTATGATTATCTACCCCAGTGAATGGAACAAACACCATTTCGTACCTGAATATCATCAGTTTCACAAAATTATTTCAAGAATAGAATCAAGAGTTTCAAATCTCACATAATCATATATGAAAAGTTACTTACTTGTTAGTTCTGTATGTTGCATCAAATGACACTACATCTCCAAATTTCTTATAGTTGCATTTGGCAACTTCATCCGCCCAAAAAAGTGCAACCAACTCACTTTTTTCAACCATATAATGAAATGTAAAGTTCGGCACATAATTCTATCGATTTTCCATTTTGTTTATCAGCATTTGCGCGTCACTTTCACCTATACATACATTTATATCCCTTTGATGATTCTTGAAATCACTGCTTGTGCCATGAACATATTGATAACCACCTTTAATACCACATAACAAACTGTGTGCCTTTGTTGCACCAAGTTTCATATTTGAAGATTTCACAACGAACACCTTTTCCGCTTGAGTCATCTTCCTTTGTTTTTTTGTTAGATGCTGATACTCTTTTGGAATCATTAAATGATTGTGCTTAGAATGGAATTTATGAACTACATATTTTTCAGAAACCTCATCCAAAGTTATTAATACTCGCGCCATACAACCTGTTACCCGTTGTCTTGTATTTCTTACTTTCTTGTCACTGTTTTCAAGATCCAATGTGTTTATATTTATCTCTTTTGGAATCCCTTGCCTATTACACATAAGGTACTTACTTTTTACCAAACCACTTCTTGTATTTTTTTGCGCCAATTTTTTAACTTCAAATCCTACTACTTCAGCATATTTGTTATACATTTCAACGCATTCCTCTATCGTATTATACTTTTTCCCATCAACAGGTATATAAATATCATCAACTACTGGTTCCCAAGTAACAGATCCCCCGGGAGTTTCTTCATGTGCGTATAAAGTTGGCCTTGGTGTTGTCACAGATGCTAAAATATAGTATTTTCATTAGAATCAGATATGATTTATGAAGAATCATATATGATTCTTGAAGAATCATATATGATTCTACAAGAATCATATATGATTGTTTTTTTTAATTTATTTACAGAAAGTATAAACCAGATTCCCAAATAGAATCATATATGATTAAACAATAATCATATATGATTCAACAATAATCTATTAATAAGATTAAAAAGCAAAAAAAAAAAAGCTAAATCAATATTACCTTGAATAACAGCAATATTTTCTTCTTCCACATCAGCATCTACCAATATTTCATCAATATTTTCTTCCTCCACGTCAGCAATATTTTCTTGTTCCACATCAGCATCCACCAATATTTCAGCTTCATTCATAACCTCATCATCCACCATAACGATCTGAGATTCTGTTTTTTAAGAAAATCGCATGTGATTTTGTTTTATATATATATATATATATATATATATATATATATATATATATGTTATTTACATTACAACGATCAAATACTCTTTATTTTCTGAATAGAATCATATATGATTCTGTTACAGATAAAACAGAATTTATTCATACCTTCATATCTGATCTGCATTTCATATAAGCTTAAAAAGCAAAAAAATAAGCTGATTTACATTTCATATCTGATCTACTATAAAAACAAAAAAAAAACAGAAACACAGAAGCTACCATATCTGATTCTACTATATATATATATATATATATATATATATATATATATATATATATATATATATATATATATATATATATATATATATATATATATATATATATATATATTCATACCTTCATCCACATCAGCATCCACCATACCTTCTTCCACATCAGCATCCACCGTACCTTCTTCCATATCTGATTCGACGGTTGTGAATGACGACTGTTGGGGATGACGACGGTTGGGGATGACGACGGTTGTGTATGGCTACGGTTGGGGATGAAGATTGGGTAGGTTTTCGACTGGGGATGATGATTGGGGAGTTGCTGAAGGGTTGGAGATGACGGTTGGAGGTGGTGAACGGTTGGAGATGACGGTGGAGGTGGTGGACGGTTGGAGGTGGACGGTGGAGGTGGAGGTGGAGGTGGGGAACGCATCGTTGGAGAAGAGGATGTAAAAAAACACACCGGTGTGTGTGTGTGTTTTTTTTTTTTTTTTGAAGAATGATGTTAATGAATTTTTTTTATTATGTAATTGCCTTTTTTGCCCCTCTAGTGTAAATATTACATCTAATCTAAACCATTGGATCAAATTAGATTGTATGATTATGATTTGTTGATTGGATCTATGGCAAGAAGGGGTTCTTCATGGATCTCAACTCTCTCTTATTATATTGTCTTTGTCAAAACAATTTCAATGATAGAGGGGCGGCTATATGTAGGCTAGACCGACACACAAACATTTTTAAGGTCATTTTTATCTTTGGTTTGTATAAATCAACTTTTGAATTATTATGAAAAGATGTGATGTCGTCGTAGGAGTGAATACAAGAACATACATGCATACGAGGATGTACCAACTGTGAAATCATATAGAGGGTTTACGCTAGCCGTAATGCAACCCACCTCATGACTGAAAACATCATTTACACGTCAGCTTTTTTTTTCTACGACAACTTCATGACCAACTTAATTTAATTGAAATAACGGAGGACACCACCAATACGTACCCCACAAAAATAATTTTTAAATAAACACTCATACAAACAAACATGCATACAATTCGGTCGTTATTTCGACCAACTTTTTTTTTTTTTTTTTTTTTTTTTTGGGGGGGGGGGGGGGGGGGGGGTGGAGGGGGTTTAAACATGACGGACCAACATGCCGTAATAAGGAGGATGCGTCTAAATTGGTATTGACCGACGCATTACGGGGTAATCTTAAGTTCAAGTGACCCAAAAAAATAGTATACCATGATGATGGGTCATATTATTAACACCCCCTATAATGTGACAATAAGGAGTTTTAGTCAAAATGTACAAACCGTGATGCACATTGTACAAATTCATAGTGCAAAAGGCCTCACAAAACCTTCTATGGAAGGGTCCGTATAAACTCCCCTATATGATACACGAGGTTTTAAGGTCAAATCCAACAAAAATGTTAACAATATGTGATTTGGCGTTCTAGTTAGGCCAGAAGCAGTCGTGACCCATATTGCATCATCTTTCCGGCTGCCACCTCAATTTTCTCTCTCTTCAACCTATATTCACCTCTCTCTTCACAGTGGTGACCCATATTTTGTTTGAAACAAAAGGTACAAACTTTGTGTGTAAATATCGGTTGTTTGGGCAACCGACTTGGTGTTTTCATCATTCTCGATCGATATGGCAAAATCCATCCACAGTGGAGTCGACCGATCTCAATATCGGTTGCCAAGTCCCTCGATCGATATTATTCCAATGCTACTAGCCTTATATTTAATGGACTATACTTAGAATTGTGAGTAATGATGATGGTTTCAAACAAAAGTTAAAGGTATATCCCTAAAGTACTACCAATGTTTTTATCAATTAAATAAGCTATATTGATATGTTTTTATCAATTACTCCTTCCGTCTTAAAATTATTGTTCATTTTGAATTTTCAAAGTCAAATTGGTTTAACTTTTACCATAAATATATATATTTTATTATATAATACTTGATGAAAAATTTTACCATTGAAAATTACACTTAAAACCCAATCCATTTATATATTTTGCAACAAATATTATATAACACCCACAAAAATATTTAAGGTCAAAATTGAAGAAGAAAGACTAAAAAAATCAATAGTTGACAATAAATTTGGGACGGAGGAAGTAAATAGCTACACTTAGTTCAATGACCTACTTTTGTCAGCTACAACCCTAAGGCTAGTCACAGTCGTGATCAGGTCATCAACCTAACACGTCAGCTTTCTCTCTCCACTAACCAGACACGACCAAGTTGTCACATTCGATGACCGAGTTTTTTTTGTTTTTTCTTTTAATCCAAATATTTGTGGTGGTGTTACGCCGGTTGTGGTAGTCGCGATTGATATGCAAAAGCGGGTGCACGAAAGCGAATACCCCGATTTTGTGGTGGTGTTATGCCGGTTAATTCGAAGTTGTTTTTCGGCGAGAAATTCAAATTCGAGGCATTTTGAGGTAGTCGGTCTTTTGACGTGGGAGTACTTTTTTTGACATGGTAAATATGGATGAGAAGTTGTTTGAATTGTGTGTTTAGAAGTGTATTTGAGGTTGGTATTTATAAGGTTGTAAAGTGGTAAAGTTTTTTTTGTTTTTTTTTTTGTTTTTTTGTTTTTTTTTTTTTTTTAATATGCGAATGGTAAGATTTTTTGAACTTTTGTGATGTGCAAAGTCGGTCGATATTTAGACCGATTGTTTCATTTTTTGCAAGTCGGCCGATATTTGCTTTCATTCCCACAGAGGCCTCAACCAATTTGAATATCGGTCAAATGTTTTGCTCGACCGACTTTTTCCAGCCCAGTGTGCACAACTTAACACATAACATAGAACATAACCGACGGAGACTAAAAAACGAGATAACATAGATTGAACCAGCTGATTCACACAAGTGTGAGGATAACTCTTCCAATAATTGTTAATTCACATAATATCGATAATTAGGATAATTCTTAGCAAAACTGCTAAAAATAGGCAATTCCTATTACTTGGAACTGGTCAGCCACAATGGCAATACACTTATTAAATAGGCATACAAAATCGAAATGGGCCTCAAAAGATATACGGGCAAAAAACTAGCTAAAAAACAAAGCCTGACAAAATTAGGAAAAAGCATAAAAATGCAAATAACTTATAAAATAGAGCATTTTGGGGCCCGAAAGTTCCGTTCTCCTCGTTCCAAGCTTCGATTTGACTGGTCATGAGCCTAAAAAGGATCCCCGTAGCTTAATTTATGCCCCTTTTAGTGAGACCCTTTTCTGATACGATCTTGGGCCTCTTTAGATACACAATGTCTCGTTCCTAGAGCTTTGGCCCGCATAAATAACATAACTCTTCAGTTAACACTTAACACCTATGGCTTTTCACTAATCAAAGTTTAATTAGCAATAATCCTTTGGAAACATTCAAACACCTATGGTATTAAAATATGTTAATCGATAATAATGTTTTACAAGTAACCACAAGCGCCCCATGTGAAGATGATTTTATACATTAAAAAAGTACACAACATGCATCAATCGATTTCGTAGATGGCCAAATGGGGCAATACATTATCCATATCTTCATTGACTTTCTAAAAATCGATAGTAACATTATTAATGGTACTCAACCCACTAGCAATATTTTATAAAAAAAGTTTCGTATATAAATGTTTTGCAATATCCTATAGTCGTCGTATCCAATTCATTCTTATAATTTCTCAATGGATCTTTTACAATATCTTCCTTATGATATTGCACTTCAGTGCTTAATTCGAGTTCCTTTTAATCAGTTTCATAGTTTACGATCGGTATGTAAAGCATGGAAAGATGAAATCGAGTTGCCCGAGCTGCTTGCTCTTAGAAAAGCTAATGGAAAAGCTCAATCTCTCGTTGTTATGTCTCAGGCTCGTGTGAATCTGAAAGGAGCACGAAAGGGTTTGGATACTCATGTGTACCGTCTTGTGGTTTTGGACCCCGAGACGGGGTTTTGGTGGGAAATGCCACCTTTACCTGGGTTTGAAAACGGGTTACCGTTATTTTGTGAAATGGTTAGTGTTGGGTCGAATTTGATTGTAATAGGCGGGTATGACCCGAGAAGTTGGGAGTGTCTTGACTCAGTTTTTGTTTTTGATTTTCTTTCGTCTACGTGGCGTCGTGGTGCTAACATGCCAGGTGGGCCCCGATCATTTTTCGGTTGTGCTAGTGATGGTGATCATACGGTGTTTGTTGCGGGTGGGCATGATCTCGAAAAAAATGCACTTAAATCCGCATGGATGTATGATGTGGCATTAGACAAATGGGCTCAATTAGCTGACATGACAAAAAAGCGTGACGAGTGTAGAGGCTTATTCAATCGTGGCAGATTTCATGTCCTCAACGAGTATCCCACGAATATGCAAGGTCAGTTCCACGAAAATGTCGAAGTATTTGACATGTCAACATGTCAGTGGCGCGAAACTAAAGACGAGTTCTTAGAGACCAAACATTTTCCAAATATTTGTGTCGAGGGCACCAATAAAGAGTTGTACATGTGTCACGGTAGTGACATGGTTACTTTAAAAGATGACACATGGTAGTTCGTTGCAAAATTACCGATTGAGGCCGCAAAGACACCATATATGATACCATTCCTTGGAAATATGTTGTTATTTGGTGCGTCCAAAGATAGCAAGCCTTATAACACTTACAAAATGGAGTTAAATGACCGTGTTTGGACAAAAGTTGAAGTTCCTGTTGAGTATTCGGGTCATGTTCAATCTGGATGTTGTTTAATTATTTAGATTTGTAACGACATAAGAAATACTAGATGTTGTGTATTTTGTAGATGTTTGAGATTGCGTGTTGTGGGTTGAGTTTTTGATAATCTAATAAAACATGTACAACTAAAACAAATATAAATTGAGCCTTATTTTTTTCCCCAGTTTTTACTCATTCATGTGTTAGAAAATACATAAAATGGTTGTTCATACCGTTACAAGTGAGCCGAGGTTTTATGTGTTAGAAAATACATTAAATGGTTGTTCAGTTTGAACTTTTTGATCGGTTCGAGCTTGCCTGAAAAGAAATAGAAGCTAAAAACATAGAACTAGTTAAATATAGGCTTGTAGTGACCCAACTCGATCGTTTACCTAAGTTCATGAGGCACAAGAAAAATTGCACACACATGTATGTACGATTCAAAGCCGAATTTTCTATCAAACTCGACACAAACTCCACTCAAATCAAACCACATAGCTCTTCTATTGAGCTCAAATAAGACTCGACTAATCAAGCAATATCTTTTAACTATTTAAGCTTATTTGAGCTATTAAATTAAACTCAGATCCATCAATTCGTGACTGGTGTCAACTTGTTTGCACCCCAGTGGTATGATGCAATTTGCTGCTTGATTTTTAGTAGCAAATACGGCGTGAATTTGGAAAGTGACATTTTAATAAATAGCAACCCAAGTTCTAGAGACATTAAAATTAAAATTAAGTGATTGTCAACTAATAGTTTTTTACAAATAAAGTCATTCAAATTTTATTAATAAAAGTTTTTTTCAACGTTTCAATGACTCGATGTACAAGTTGTATGCAACTTGCGACGTATCAAGAATTGAATCTATAACTTTGACAAGTTGGAAATACTGGGCGTTTGGTTCGTTGTAATCTGGCGTAATTCAATGTAATTGTAATTTGATTACATTACGTAGGCTGTTTGTTCGCAGAAATGAGGGAATTGTAATTCAGATTACATTACGCAGGCTGTTTGGTTTGCGTTGTAATTGTAATTCAGTCATTACAATTACATCAAAGGAGGGAATTCAGATTACTTAGGAAGTTGGATAGAAAGTTTTAAATTACGTTGTAATTCAGAACTTTATAATAATAATAATAATAATAATAATAATATTATTTATTTATTTATTTATTTATTTATTTATTTATTTATAATAATAATAATAATAATAAATAAATAAATAATAAGAAATAATAATAATAAATAAATAAACAAATAATATTTATATATTTATTTATTTATTTATTTATTTATTTATAATAATAATAATAATAATAATAATAAGAAGAAGAAGAAATAAATAATAATAATAATAATAATAATAATAAATATTTATTTATATATTTGTTATTATTATTTAATTATTTATAATAATAATAATAAATAAATAAAATAAATAATTATAAATAAATAATAATAAATAATATTTATTATTATTATATAAATATTAAATAATAATAATATTATTATTATTATTATTTTTAAAATAATAATAATAATAATAATAATATTAAAAAAATAATAATAATAAGAATATTATTATTATTATTATTGTTATTATTATTATTTTAATATTTATTCTTATTTTTTTTAATTTATTATTATTATTATTATTTATATAATAATAATAAACAATAATAACATTTATTATTTTTATTATTTATTATTTATTATTATTATTATTATTATTATTTAATATTTTTTATTATTATTAATTTTAAGTTTTTATTAAAAAAAATTTGAATTATATTACATTGAGATCCAACCAAACACAATGACAGAATATGTCAATTACAATTCCAACATATTACAATTACAACACATTCCAACTCTTTGAATTACAATTCATTCAAATTACAATTCCTTTGACAAATTACAATTCCTTTCAAAACATACTGCGAACCAAACGGACCCTTAAAAGTACTACATGAAGTTTTTATTTGATTAAACTATTAATTCAAAAGTGAATATAAATATTGAAACAAATGTGAAAACAATGTAATGATTTAAATGATTGTTCCCATTATATTTTCCGGTCATTCTTATTTTTAGCAAAATGAGTTAAAAGTCGCGGCCAATAATTAGTTTCTAACACAACACAAAACCTAATTCAAAACCGACAAATATATATATATATATATATATAACAACATACTATGGTTTAGTCTAAAAAATGTTATAGTCAACCTATATAAGTTGTTTATCTAAACTACATTATAATTATAATGCATTTAAAACTATTGTATAATTAAAAAAACTTAAATTCAGACTTCAATACTTGCTTGTTATAGAAGCATTTCTGTCACACCCCCAAAGTCGGGTCCAGCGGAAGCATACGTGTAGCTGGGGTGTAACTCAATCCGTATCACAACACTAGTTCAAAAATGGTTTTCACTTCAATCATTTAGAATAAAATAGTTAAATCAAAAATATTGAATTTACATCGTTAAAAGTAGTGCGGAAGTAGGCCCTTAAAAGTAGTTTAAAACGGTCCCCATATAAATAATCAGAGTCTTCTATGACTGTGCCATGCCCTGCCAAAACCTCCTGTAGCGTGCCTTTGGTTAAAACCTGAAAATACATGCTAAAGTGTCAACACGAGGTTGGTGAGTTCATAGAGTTTGTTTAACAAATAAAGTTTATGCATATGTATGAAGGTTTCCCAGCAAAGGCATCGTAAATCCACTCAGTTACAAGTCCCGCCATAAGAGCCTTGTAACCTGTGTGTTCACAACCCACTGCTACAATATATAGTTTACACAAAGCACCAGATTATATTCACCCAAGGTCAAGAATAGACACAAGGGCGGGGGCCTCTCCCCAAATAGTACTACGACATCCAAGGTCAAGTATAGACACAAGGGTAGGGGGCATCTTCCCATGAGTACTACCAATACCTCTCCGACAGTATAGAGTATTATGTATGCACGTAAATACGAATCTGGTATTTAAGTTAAGCAAGTATAGTGTAACAAGTATGTATAACGCAATCAAGTATAATGCCAATCAAGTATAACACAATCAAGTATAAATGTTTCAAGTATCAAGAAAGTATGTTTTGAGTATTTGTATAAGTAAGTAAGTAGTTGAGCATGTATCTCCCCCCAAAGAGTTAAAACGAGTATAAAAAGAGTAAAAGCGGGGCTATGACTCACCTGGTGCGATAGCTACGATGACAAAAGTGGATACACAGAAATGAGGTACGATCTCTAACCGCAACCTAATATGAATGATAGTGATCTACTTAGATCATGAAAAGATGTAAAGGATATGCATGCACATGATACCTATACCACTCGTATTATTTTAAAACATGTATATATAGTGTAACGATGTTTTAGGATAGTCGTTGGTGAAAACTTGTGAAAATATAACTTTTCGTCGTAAAATAATACTTGTTAATTTCTAAAAACGGCCAAAAGTGGCCTCGGAAAACTAGTTGCAAAATAGTGTGTAATGAGAGTTAGGGGACAAACTCAGCATTTTTGGAAAGCTTGTTACAGTATCTAAATATGTTCCTTAGTGAAATTTTACCCATTGCGTCTAGATGTTAAGATAAATGGTCGAAAAGTATGGCATTTAGGCCAAAACTGTCTATTTCTGGGCAACTTTGGGTGGCTGTAGTTTATTTACTAAAAGTCCAAATGTTAAACGGCCAACTGATTTGGAAAGTATTACAGGAGTACTAACTTTTGTTCCTTGGTGTGCCGACTCCAGAAATGAGTCTATTGACGGGAAATTGGCTCCAAACATGGGCGTTTGTGAATATTCCGATTTTACTTGAAAATATTCTAAGTGTAAGTGCTGTCAAAATAATATATGTTTTGCCGTTATTGAAACGTGAATATCTTTGTCGTTATAAATCCGTTTTCTATGTTCTTTATATTCCCGGAATCGTGGGACAACATACTAACATATTTTTGATAAGTCGGGATGGCTAGATTTAGTTTTACGCCTCGAAACAGTCGTGACAACTGTTCATCAGCAAAGGATTTTCAGAAAAATAGTTTTCGTCGTTAAACTCGTTTTTAGCGTATCTCCTTCGTTATTAACTCGTTTTTATCCCCGTTTTCGGCTATAGTTTCGTATCGGAGAGTATTTTCTAAATCTTTGGTCAAAAGTTACACCCTTGCCCCTGATCTTTCCACGTTTTCCAAAAAGGGACAGCAGGTTTTTATATATGTTTAGAATCCATTTTTAATGTTCCAAACTAGTTTCTAATCCAACCAAACCACTTTCAATCACCACAAATCTAGTCTAATCTTACCATACACCTTCTTAGGGTGTCATGGGTTCCTAAACATCATAAACCAAGTGGATCTAATAAGGATCTAACTATAATCCATTTCTAGAGTTTCAAAGTTATAAAAAGTATAAATAGAGTGGTATAAACTAACATATGCATATGGATCTTGAATAAACAACATGAAACTAGAAAAATGAAAGTATGGAAAGATCAACAAGTGATCTTGAAGCTTACTTGATGATTGGATGAGAAAATGTATAATAACCTAGGGTTTTACCACAAAACCCCAACAAGGAACACTAACTAAGCTTGAATAAGACTTGATCTCCAAAAATAAATGGTTTCTTCTTGTTGGTTCATCCTTGGCCGATCCACACACCAAGGGAGGAAGAGAGAAAATGTTTTTGTGCTAGTTGTTTTTGGGAATGTATGAAATGAGAGAAATGGGAGGTGGAAATGTATATATAGCTAGATCTAGTCAAAAGTTGGTCTTTGCAATTAATTAGCACATGGTTTAGGGTGGCTAGGGGGGGCAAAAGTGGAAGGAAACATGGAGGAAAGTTTGTGTGCTCAATTAATAATCTTGTCTAATGTGTAAGTATTGGTTAGATATTTTGTATTTTATGTGTTATCGGGTACCGAGTTAACTAAAAATAAATGTTAACGAGGTGAAATAAAATACGACGAAGTTGTAAAAGTTGTAAAATATTATTCCTTGTAAGAATCGGGTGTTGAAATAATTATTGAATTGAAATAACGCAAACCGACGGAGTAATAAGCTCCGACCGTGAAATATAGTAATCGGTTCCAAAACACCGGGTAAATTAATAATATAATTTTTATATTATTATGAGTATAAAAATGTGTTAGGACCATAGTTGAGATTGTCGGATTAATTATTCAAAATAATAGCTCATAAGATAACGTTTATTAGGTTGATAATCGTACGTTTACAAAAATGACGCAACCCACGTATAAATGACAAATTTTCTCCAGAGGTGAATAGTGTTTTATGAATAGTAAAATTTTAAAACGCTTCTCAGAATATCAAACTGACTCCGAAAAAGATGAATAGTAAAATGATGAATAGTGATCGATGAATAGTAACCGATGAATAGTAAATGTGAAAGTTCGGGAAAAAGACCAGAATTTACGAGTTGTGACAGTCTCTACCCCTTAAGGGAACTTCGTCCCGAAGTTCAGTTAACGTTGGTCTCCGAAGTGGTATAAAGGTGAAGATTCATGAGATGAAATGGCTAGTTGACGTGTTTTCAGGTGGCGGTTTACGAGGTGAGGAAAAGTATAAGCGTTCTGACAACGAGGGTATACACACACATAAATGAAGCATTCGGAAATTAAGTAGAGAATTCAATCCAGACAAAATTTTATTATAACCATTCTCAGTGTTGCAAAATTCATTTCTGAGTCGGATATAGGTAGTCAGCCTATGTCCCACTATCCCGGGTTGAATATAGGTGACTAGTCTATATTCCACCGAGGTTCCATGAATTTTGATATACTCAGCTCAGTTATACTAATACTATGTCCTTCACAAATACCAAGACGTTCAGAAAGACTAAGGCAGGTGACCAAACTCGAGGTCAAAAGATGAAACCATGCAGGGAGAAACATAACAGGGTGATATATATGATACGTGAACATGCTTATATGAAAGACAATGATAATAAGTGAATATAAAATACCAGATAATGAGACACAAATCTCATCACCTAAGTCAGCAACAAACCACAAGTGAGGCATCAGCTTGGCAGGCAGGCACGTGACGGTCATAGGGTTAAGTTTTTCGTAAAAGTAGCTATAGTCTAGGTTTTAAAAACACTTAGTTCGCTATAGCCGAAGCTCTGATACCAATCTGTCACACCCCCAAAGTCGGGTCCAGCGGAAGCATACGTGTAGCTGGGGTGTAACTCAATCCGTATCACAACACTAGTTCAAAAATGGTTTTCACTTCAATCATTTAGAATAAAATAGTTAAATCAAAAATATTGAATTTACATCGTTAAAAGTAGTGCGGAAGTAGGCCCTTAAAAGTAGTTTAAAACGGTCCCCATATAAATAATCAGAGTCTTCTATGACTGTGCCATGCCCTGCCAAAACCTCCTGTAGCGTGCCTTTGGTTAAAACCTGAAAATACATGCTAAAGTGTCAACACGAGGTTGGTGAGTTCATAGAGTTTGTTTAACAAATAAAGTTTATGCATATGTATGAAGGTTTCCCAGCAAAGGCATCGTAAATCCACTCAGTTACAAGTCCCGCCATAAGAGCCTTGTAACCTGTGTGTTCACAACCCACTGCTACAATATATAGTTTACACAAAGCACCAGATTATATTCACCCAAGGTCAAGAATAGACACAAGGGCGGGGGCCTCTCCCCAAATAGTACTACGACATCCAAGGTCAAGTATAGACACAAGGGTAGGGGGCATCTTCCCATGAGTACTACCAATACCTCTCCGACAGTATAGAGTATTATGTATGCACGTAAATACGAATCTGGTATTTAAGTTAAGCAAGTATAGTGTAACAAGTATGTATAACGCAATCAAGTATAATGCCAATCAAGTATAACACAATCAAGTATAAATGTTTCAAGTATCAAGAAAGTATGTTTTGAGTATTTGTATAAGTAAGTAAGTAGTTGAGCATGTATCTCCCCCCAAAGAGTTAAAACGAGTATAAAAAGAGTAAAAGCGGGGCTATGACTCACCTGGTGCGATAGCTACGATGACAAAAGTGGATACACAGAAATGAGGTACGATCTCTAACCGCAACCTAATATGAATGATAGTGATCTACTTAGATCATGAAAAGATGTAAAGGATATGCATGCACATGATACCTATACCACTCGTATTATTTTAAAACATGTATATATAGTGTAACGATGTTTTAGGATAGTCGTTGGTGAAAACTTGTGAAAATATAACTTTTCGTCGTAAAATAATACTTGTTAATTTCTAAAAACGGCCAAAAGTGGCCTCGGAAAACTAGTTGCAAAATAGTGTGTAATGAGAGTTAGGGGACAAACTCAGCATTTTTGGAAAGCTTGTTACAGTATCTAAATATGTTCCTTAGTGAAATTTTACCCATTGCGTCTAGATGTTAAGATAAATGGTCGAAAAGTATGGCATTTAGGCCAAAACTGTCTATTTCTGGGCAACTTTGGGTGGCTGTAGTTTATTTACTAAAAGTCCAAATGTTAAACGGCCAACTGATTTGGAAAGTATTACAGGAGTACTAACTTTTGTTCCTTGGTGTGCCGACTCCAGAAATGAGTCTATTGACGGGAAATTGGCTCCAAACATGGGCGTTTGTGAATATTCCGATTTTACTTGAAAATATTCTAAGTGTAAGTGCTGTCAAAATAATATATGTTTTGCCGTTATTGAAACGTGAATATCTTTGTCGTTATAAATCCGTTTTCTATGTTCTTTATATTCCCGGAATCGTGGGACAACATACTAACATATTTTTGATAAGTCGGGATGGCTAGATTTAGTTTTACGCCTCGAAACAGTCGTGACAACTGTTCATCAGCAAAGGATTTTCAGAAAAATAGTTTTCGTCGTTAAACTCGTTTTTAGCGTATCTCCTTCGTTATTAACTCGTTTTTATCCCCGTTTTCGGCTATAGTTTCGTATCGGAGAGTATTTTCTAAATCTTTGGTCAAAAGTTACACCCTTGCCCCTGATCTTTCCACGTTTTCCAAAAAGGGACAGCAGGTTTTTATATATGTTTAGAATCCATTTTTAATGTTCCAAACTAGTTTCTAATCCAACCAAACCACTTTCAATCACCACAAATCTAGTCTAATCTTACCATACACCTTCTTAGGGTGTCATGGGTTCCTAAACATCATAAACCAAGTGGATCTAACAAGGATCTAACTATAATCCATTTCTAGAGTTTCAAAGTTATAAAAAGTATAAATAGAGTGGTATAAACTAACATATGCATATGGATCTTGAATAAACAACATGAAACTAGAAAAATGAAAGTATGGAAAGATCAACAAGTGATCTTGAAGCTTACTTGATGATTGGATGAGAAAATGTATAATAACCTAGGGTTTTACCACAAAACCCCAACAAGGAACACTAACTAAGCTTGAATAAGACTTGATCTCCAAAAATAAATGGTTTCTTCTTGTTGGTTCATCCTTGGCCGATCCACACACCAAGGGAGGAAGAGAGAAAATGTTTTTGTGCTAGTTGTTTTTGGGAATGTATGAAATGAGAGAAATGGGAGGTGGAAATGTATATATAGCTAGATCTAGTCAAAAGTTGGTCTTTGCAATTAATTAGCACATGGTTTAGGGTGGCTAGGGGGGGCAAAAGTGGAAGGAAACATGGAGGAAAGTTTGTGTGCTCAATTAATAATCTTGTCTAATGTGTAAGTATTGGTTAGATATTTTGTATTTTATGTGTTATCGGGTACCGAGTTAACTAAAAATAAATGTTAACGAGGTGAAATAAAATACGACGAAGTTGTAAAAGTTGTAAAATATTATTCCTTGTAAGAATCGGGTGTTGAAATAATTATTGAATTGAAATAACGCAAACCGACGGAGTAATAAGCTCCGACCGTGAAATATAGTAATCGGTTCCAAAACACCGGGTAAATTAATAATATAATTTTTATATTATTATGAGTATAAAAATGTGTTAGGACCATAGTTGAGATTGTCGGATTAATTATTCAAAATAATAGCTCATAAGATAACGTTTATTAGGTTGATAATCGTACGTTTACAAAAATGACGCAACCCACGTATAAATGACAAATTTTCTCCAGAGGTGAATAGTGTTTTATGAATAGTAAAATTTTAAAACGCTTCTCAGAATATCAAACTGACTCCGAAAAAGATGAATAGTAAAATGATGAATAGTGATCGATGAATAGTAACCGATGAATAGTAAATGTGAAAGTTCGGGAAAAAGACCAGAATTTACGAGTTGTGACAATTTCAAAACTTGATTAATACTTGTAACCTCATAGTTTGTAACCGTGATATTAATGATCAATAAAGTGATTTAATGGAAGAAAAAAAAAAACATGTAACCACGTAATCAGTACTTGCAACATATGAAACTAGAAAAAAAAAATATTGATATACATTAAGATGTCAATTATAAAATGTTACTAGTAATATAAAAAGAACTCATTTGGTTTATGAAACACAAACTAATAATACTTCACGCACAATAGATTCATCTATCCTAGGTTCCTCGGATGGTAACACGAAGTTCATCCTCCTCCACCCATACATTCAAAAACAAGGTTCCTCAAACCGCCTTTATTGGCTTGTGGCCTCAGTCTCTATGCTCGCCGCAAAATATAGTTACATGGTACCAACCGCCACATTGCGCGGGTACCATGCTAGTCAAACATGATGTATTCAGGTTGGCGGTAGGGTAAACAAAATTATCTGTCATATCGTTTAGCTTGTTTAACCCTTGTGTCTAAGTGTGCAATCTGCTAGATTGTGAGTAAGTTTGTTAAAGTCGACACATTTAATCGATCCATATAGTTAAACATGTCATGTTTGTATTGAGTCGTGTGGATACATCAACATGAACATGTTAATGTGACTTATAAGTCCCGTAGAACTAAATTTCAAGTAGAGTAAGCTGCACAAAAATTCTTGTAGTTTCTCTAATATTGTAAACATAGCTCCCGATATTCAATCTTAAACTCCAAAAGTATGCACACTAACTCCAAAAGTTGTAATTTGTTGAAATATATAGTACGGAGTAGTAGACAGGCGAGGTTCTCTCGTTCAAATTATGTGATTAGGGCGGTCTTTTGATTTAGATGTATACAACTAAACTAAAGTGTCGATATTGTTTTTATACTTCTTTGAGTACAACACAACAATAGCAATATCTAACTTATCAAAGAGGTATATATGAAAAAAGATAAAATGTAAATAGCAAATATCTTT
Organism: Artemisia argyi; assembly: GCA_030686995.1. Lineage (NCBI taxonomy): Eukaryota > Viridiplantae > Streptophyta > Magnoliopsida > Asterales > Asteraceae > Artemisia > Artemisia argyi. Next base: position 16,236,218 of record CM060689.1, on the reverse strand, counting down.
ACTGAAAAACCCGAGTGTAAGAATACTGTTATTGACAGGGCTGAGCATGGGGTCAAAAACGAGATGAACCGACCAAAACTGAATCGAATCAAAAAACCAATTTTGTGAAAGACATGAACCAAGAACTTAACCGAAGTGATGTGTCGGTTTGGTTTATGGTTTAGGTGTGTTTTTTTTGTAGGTTTTGGCTCGAACCGAAACCAAAAATGATAAATATATAGAACTGAAACCGAACTAAATATGATCAGTTCGATTTCAGTTGAACTAGTTCAACTCGATTTTAGTCGAACAGAACCAAATAAGAGAAAATCTCTTCGAAAAAAGAAGAAAGTATATATTTAAGAGAGTAGGGCTGAGCATCGCATACCTAAAACCGGCCGAGACCGAGAGGACCGACCGAACCGAAGGACCAGCGGTCCGGTTTTGGTCCCGATTTTTTCCTTGTTTCGGTCTCGGTCCAGTCCGGTCCAGCGTACAAACCGATCATTTTGCTTTCTTGGACCGGACCGACCGAAGGACCGGACCGGACCAACCCGGACCGGATCTTCAATCCGGTCCTCGGTCTAGGTTTTTAGGCTATTTCGTTCTCGGTCTTGATCGGACCGATGCTCACCCCTAGAAGAGAGTGAACAAGGGAGATCCTTCGGGCCGTCGGCTTCCAGAGATGGAGGAAAAGTGGTGGCAACGGGTTTTTTGGTTTAAGGTTTTGTAGAGAGAAATTTTTAGATTACGTTTAAAAAAATAATAAAAAAATAAAAAGTTTTTAAATATACTTTTCTTCAAAATCATACCACGTTTAGCAAAAAAGTTTTAAAGAGAAATCTAACTAAATTTTGTATCCTCTTCTTTTCTCTTTATTTCCTGAAAAAACTTAAGAACACACTTTTATTTTATTTTTTTCTCACTTATTTGCTTTTCTTTCAAAGGTAAAACTCGAAACGCAGTGTAAAGAAAAACTTGGGTTTAAACTTCACTAGGTATGTACATTTGGGGGTGGCCACCAGGGGTAACTTAGGGGGGGGGGGGGGTGGGGGGGGGGGGGTTTCCCTTGGAGGTCTCAAGTTTGAGACTTGCCAATGGGGTGTTCTTGGGAGAAGCGGAAAAAAAGAGTGGGGTTTATTCTCCAAAGACAAAAGTTTGAGAAGTACATATTGTTCACTTAAATGTCACTGCTCGTCTAGAACTACTAACTAGTCAAACATGAGTGTGTAAAGAGACTGTGTTTACTTTGTTGTCATGTTACCAAAAGGGTTATTATACAAAGATGTCACTAAAGTTTGCGTGAAATTTGTTCTAAGGTAATATAGTTTCAAAGTTGTCATCTAGGTTACTAAACTTATGAAAGTTGTCATCCAGGTTACTGACCTAAATGAAAGTTTGTCCTCTAGGTTATTGAACTTGTAAAAACATGACATTTATGTTACTTAACATACCAAAAAGTATAAACATAAAAATCACAGATTTTTTGCTGTTTATAGTTTAGTAACCTGGATGACAACTTTGAAACTATGTTACCTTAGGACAAATTTCACGCAAACTTTAGTGACATATTTGTATAATAACCCTTACCAAAATTTTGGGTGCATGCATTTGAAAATTGGGCGAAAGTGAGAAAGGGAAGGAAGTGTTTTTATTATTTCCCGCTCATTTCTTTTTTCCCCCAAATCTCACATCTCTTTCAATTCTTCATCTAAACACCAAATATTCATCGTCCAGGTAACCACGTCAGCCCTAATTCCTTTAGTTTCACCTAATTAATTCAATTTAATTCACCAATTTCAATTAATTAATAGTATAAACAAATTAGGGTTTCGTCTTTAATTTCATAGATCTAAGTTCATTTTATTTATTATTTATGCTATGTATTTGATATATATTTTCATTCTCTTATTAGTGTTTGGGATTGCTTATTTTAAAAGAGAAGAGGTGTTTGATAATGGTTTTAAGGTAAGTGATGTGTTACATTAAAAGACATGGATGGGATTTATTGAAAAAGAAAAAAACCATATTTGATAACCGGCTAATTGTTGGTCAGGTCACTCAGCTACATTCAAAAATCAAAATTCAAAAAGTTTGTGTTTTAATAAAAAAAAAAAAATGAAGACTACATAGAACAATAAAACCGATAATTAACAAAACAAAAAAAAAAATTAAACAAAATTACAAGTCATGCTTGCATGTGTTACAGGCATCAATAAAAAATTATTATGATCTCGATAACGTCATATGATTCGATTATTACATGCATACCATATAATGCTAACGGTATTACAGAATACCTGATGGAGGGCATTACATTATAATATATGATAATGTGATGACATGGAGAAACCAACCGAAGACTGTGTTCAGTGCATGCCATATGCAGTCGTCACGCTTGCATATGTTACAGGTATCAATGACATATCTAAGTGCACATGTATTTCCCTTCATTTCTTCGGGTGTTCTCATTACTTTGATAGCAATATGGGTACAACCCTTTCTTTCAACATGTACACTTTTTAACCATTTTTTTTTACCACAATTCTTTCGCTATAGTAACACATTCCAATGATAATTATAAGACATGCCCGCCCAAGGCGGACTTATATGCCCGGGAGGGATTATAAGTCATGCCCGCCCTTAGGCAGGCCATGACAACTAAAGAATAATAGGATATATTAAAATTATACATAATTTAACTAAAGAATAATATAATTTGGAGGCTCATCTTCTTTTGTTATCTACCTGAAGTTATAAATGTTGCAGTAACGAATCAAAGTCAGGCGCTTCAATGCAATATGCCGGCTGTCAAGATTCTGGAATGAAGAGAGAGATCGTTACCTCCTGCTCACCGGCCTTTACGCAGTGATAATTAATTTGATGTGAAATTGTTTCATCTGCATTTTTGCATTACAATTAGAGTCTTAATGTATGTTATTAATGAGTTTATGATGTATAACTTATAATATATTTTATTATGTTGTCTAACTGAAGTTATAATGAAATGTGCCGGCTGTCAAGGTTCATGAATGAAGGTGTCAATCAGACATCTTGGCCCATCTATGATTTAGCAAATACAACATTCATGTAAATAAGTTTGTAAACACGAAGGTTGTCAACCTTTATATTTTCTCTCATATTCAATAAACATATATTTCTTTTCGTTTTTAATCCATTCAATATATAATTTAGTATGTTTATATCCTTTTTTTTAACTTACTTTAATTTGTATCTTTCTTCTCTCATATTCGACAAACATATATACTTCTTTTTATTCTTAATGCAATTAATAAATAATTTGGTATCTTTATAGTTTATTTTGATTAACTTACTTTTCCAACGATAATTATAAGTCATGCCCGCCCATCGGGCGGGCCTCGAAGTCTAGTATATATATATATATATATATATATATATATATATATATATATATATATCTCATTTTATTATTATGTACTCGTAAAAATTTAGTAACCGTTTTTGTTTTTCTTCATAGTTTTATATTGACTAAGGATCAAATGAGCAGAAACTTTAAAATAAGAAGGATGTAAATAACTATAATTACACATTAAGATAGTGATGACGATAATAAAATGCAAAATATTTTGATTTTGGTTTATCAAAAGAGCAATGAAGATAGTAAATAAAACAAGATGGTAAACTGTAAAATATTTTACTTCGGTTATTATGTTTTTATGGGTTTGTATGCCATCGTCATCGTCATCTTCATCTTATCAATTTGTGAATCAATCTACTCAAAATTTAATTGCCTTGTAACTTTAGTATAACTTTTGGTTAGATTTAAACGCATGATTTATTAGTTAATGGGTCATTCACATACTACTAACCCTCTTTAGTTGTGTTTCCTTTTCTACATTTTGCAATCAAAATATAATATCACAAACTTTTTCACTTCCCATGAAGCATTAGACAATATTTAAACCAAATGGCCATGTTCATGGCTTTCTATATACCACAAGACAATATGTGTATCTTACATCATATTTTATGTCTTAATAAGATAGACCAAGGATCAAATGAGAAGAAAACTTAAAATGAGAAGGATGAGAAATAATTATAACTACACATTTGAGATGCATCGACTTGAATTAGATACATCTCTAGTCTTTTAGATGCACCATAATATATTTTCTAGCAAAAAATTAGATGCATATACATATATTAGATGCATTTCATCAAGTTAGACGAATGCTATACATTTTTCGTCCTCTGTGGGTCAAATTTGGTTTTAGTATTACTTTGCATCGTTTTCACTTCAAAATCACTTTCGAAACTAATTGGGATGCATCTAAATGAATAGAGATGCATCTAAATCAAGTCGATGCATCTCAAATGTGTGGTTATAATTATTTCTCATCCTTCTCATTTTAAGTTTTCTTCTCACTGGATCCTTACCCTAATAAGATAAACAAAACTCTTACGACGTGCAAGAATATGTCATCATTTTTAAAGGTCAATTGTCATCTTTTAATCTTTTATACGATCCAATCTTAAAAAATGAGAAATGTTCCATTAAAACATAAATCTTTGAAAAGTTAAATGCGAACTTATGAAATTCTCTAATTGAAACAGCCTAAAGGACAATTAAGTGCAACTTGACTTTTGTTTAGGTATTAAAACATCTTGGAAGGTTTGAAACTTGAACTAACAAGTATCACAAACCTTAACCTTACTAACTTGTGCTACGTGCTAGATTCCCTAGATAGCTATGTCTAGCAACATTGTATCTTTTAAACAATTGCTAGAAGAGAAATGATACATGGACCTAAAAATACGTGGGATCATCCTGATAGCTGCAGACAAAGACTCACTTATTTTACAACACATCAATATCATTTCATATATTTTTAAGTCAATAATTAGATTCACTTTTAGGTTTATGTATCATTTCTCTTGCTAGAATACAAAGTCTTGAATTATCATTATAGTAATATAGTATGTCAACTTGCATTTTGTTTTTGTTTGATTTCTTATATTGTCTTTGTCAAAACAATTTCAATGATAGAAGGTTCAAAGTACACTTACAGGGCTGCTACATGTAGGCTGGACCGACACACAAACATTTTTTAAGGTCATTTTATCTTTGTTTTTGTATAAATCAACTTTTGAATCATGAATGAAAAAATATGATGTCATCGTAGGAATGAATACAAGAACATGTCATATAAAACGTACTGTATACATGAGGCTTTAAATGTCACATCCAACAAAAATGTTAACAATATAGATTTTACGTTCTAGTTATTTAATAGACTATATATACTTAGAGATTAGAATGATCAAGAATGATGATGGTTCCATAACAAAAGTTGAAGGTATATCGTTGAAGTCTTTTTGAAACATACACTTAGTTCACATAGATTAACACATGACCTTCTTTTGTTCAACTGGCAACCCTACACATAGAACATAACTACATAAGACCATCCGTAATGGGTGTCTAATGACCGAGTCTTGGACCACTATGGCCCCGATCGTCACTATTACACCTCCTATGTAGGACACGTTTTCAACCAAAATAATGCAAGACTCGGTCGACTGCACGATCGAGTCTTAAATGTGTTCTTTTGCTTGTGTGTGAGTGTGTGTCTTTGTGAGGTATATATGCGTTTAACTGTGATATATTTTTGGTGGTGACCAGAGTTGTCTTATTATGTTAAGTTGGTTGTAAAGAGAGAAAATTTTGTTGACGCTAATGCGCCAGTGATGACTGCGGTCATAGAGCTCGCTTATCACACTTGGCCTAACATAACTCTTCGGTTAACATCTATGGCTTTTCACTAACCCAAGTTTAATTAGCCATAATCTTTTGGTAACATTCAAAAGTTCTTACAAGTAACGACAAGCGCCTCATGTGAAGATGATTTTATACATTAAAAAAGTACGCAACATGTAAAAACTAAAGTTGAGAAAATCAAACCATCGATGTCATCCTACGTAGATGGCCAAATGGGGCAATACATTATCCATATCTTCATTGACCTTCTAATCGATCTTATTAAATTCATAGCCAATAGGTTAAAAAATCGATAGTAACATTATTGATGGTACTCAATCCACTAGCAATATTTTATAAAAAAAGTTTCGTATATAAATATTTTGCAATCTCCTACAGTCGTATCCAATTCCTTCTTATAATTTCTCAATGGATCTATTACAATATCTTCCTTATGATATTGCACTTCAGTGCTTAATTCGAGTTCCATTTTATCAGTTTCATAGTTTACGATCGGTATGTAAAGCATGGAAAGATGAAATCGAGTTGCCCGAGCTACTTGCTCTTAGAAAATCCACTGGAAAAGCTCAATCTCTCGTTGTTATGTCCCAGGCTCGTGTGAATCTGAACGGAGAGCGAAAGGGTTTGGATTCTCATGTGTACCGTCTCGTGGTTTTGGACCCCGAGACTGGTTTTTGGTGGGAAATGCCACCTTTACCGGGGTTTAAAAACGGGTTACCGTTATTTTGTGAAATGGTTAGTGTTGGATCGAATTTGGTTGTAATAGGTGGGTATGACCCACGGGGTTGGGAGTGTCTTGATTCGGTTTTTATTTATGATTTTCTTTCGTCTACGTGGCGTCGTGGTGCTAATATGCCAGGCGGGCCCAGGTCATTGTTCGGTTGTGCTAGTGATGGTGATCATACGGTGTTTGTTGCGGGTGGGCATGATCTCGAAAAAAATGCACTTAAATCAACATGGATGTATGATGTGGCATTAAATAAGTGGGCTCAATTAGCTGACATGGCAAAAGAGCGTGACGAGTGTAGAGGCTTATTTCATCATGGCAGATTTCATGTCCTCAACGGGTATCCCACTAATATGCAAGGTTACTTCCACGAAAACGTCGAAGTATTTGACATGTCAACATGTCAGTGGCACGAAACTAAAGACGAGTTTTTAGAGACCAAACATTTCCCAAACATTTGTGTCGAAGGTACCAACAAAGAGTTGTACATGTGTCACAGTAGTGATGTGGTTACTTTAAAAGATGACACATGGCAGTTTGTCGCAAAATTACCGGCTGACGCGGCAAAGACACCCTATATGATACCATTCCTAGGAAATATGTTGTTATTTGGTGCATCCAAAGATAGCAAGCCTTATAACGCTTACAAAATGGAGTTAAATGAACGTGTTTGGACAAAAGTTGAAGTTCCTGTCGAGTACTCGGGTCACGTTCAATGCGCATGCTATTTAGTTATTTAGATTTGTATCGACATAAAAAACGTTATTGTGTATTTTGTAGATGTTTGAAATTGCGTGTTGTGGATTGAGGTTTTGTTAATCTAATAAAACATGTACAGCTAAGGAAAAAAAAATGGGCCTTACTTTTTTTGGTCTTTACTCATACATATATTAGAAAAATACATAAAATGGTTGTCCATACTATTACAAGTGAGTCGAGGTTTTTGAGTTTATATTCATGCTATGACTGTTAGTTGAACTTTGTTGATCGGTGCAAGCTTTCTTGAAAAGATATTGAAGCTAAAAACATGAGTATTGCAAAAATTGTCCCAGTTTGTTCAAATTGCAGGTTCAATCTCTATCTTTCGAAAGTGGACTCGACGTCTTTCTAAGAAACTTACAAGTGCACTCTTGGTCCTTTGTAAAAATTAAAGGACTAAATTACCCTCACATGGACCAAACTGAAAAAGAAGACAAATAGGGTATTTTAGTAATTTAACTTTAGCCAGGCCCAAATGTACATATGTAAGGAGTGTTGCAAAAATCGGCCTACAAGGCCGATTAATCGGCGATTACAAGCTGAACGGCCTTGGACTTTGGAGCGAATTACAAGGTAATCGGCCGATTAATTGACCTTGGACCTTGGAATCGGTGATTAATCGGCCAAAAATCGCTACACGGCCCTCGACCGCCTCAGGACCGATTCACGATTTTTGCAATATTGATGTAAGTTTGTCACAAGGACAATCAGTGCACTTTCGTAACAATAGGGATTAAAGTCATTAAACCTGCAATTTGACAAAGCCACATGAACAATTTTTGCAATTTACTCCTAAAAACATAGAACTAGAATACCGACATGAATCTGCAAAGTGACAATTTAATAAATAGCAACCAACTTTTAGAGATATTAAAATTAAAATTAAGTGATGGTCAAGTAATAGTTTTTAAAAGTAACGTCATTCAAATTTTATTACTCGTAATAAAAGTTTTTTCCAACGTTTGAATGACTCAATCACTCAATGTACAAATTGATATGTAAGTAAAGTTAACTTTGACAAGTTGGAAATACTTTTAAAAGTACTACTTGAGGTTTTTATTTGATTAGACTATTAACTCGCCAAAAGTAAACATAAAGATTTAAATAAATGTGAAAACAACGTAATAATGTAAAATATATTTTGCATTATATTTTACGGTCATTCTTATTTTTATCAAAATGAGTTAAAAGTCGCGGTAGAGAATTAGCTTCTAGCACGACACAAAACCTAATTCAAAACCGATGAAAAAAAGCATCATATCCCATGGTTTAGTCTAAAATATGTTATGGTCAGACTACGTAAGTTGTTTATCAAACATGACGTATTTGTGATGTTGGTAGGGTAAACAAGATTATCTGCCATCTCGTTTAGCTTGTTTAAACTGTGTCATGTGTGTAATCCGCTAGATTGTGAGTAAGTTGGTTAAGGTTGACGCATTTAATCGGTCCATATAGTTAAACATGTCGTGTTCGGATTGAGTCGTGTGGAATGTGAACACATCAACCCGAACTTGTTAATCTAGTATGTAAGTCCCATACAACTAAATTCCAAGTAAAGTAAGCTACACAAATAATTGTCATAGATTTCCTAAAATTGTAAACACAGCTCCCGATGTTCAAGATTTAACTTAATGAATAATTGTCGTGTGGAAAATGTTTACTATACATTTCTTTATTTTACTTTAATAACAAAACTCGAAAACAGTGATAATAGTAATAGACAAAACTCATCGAGTAAAAAACAAGCTGAATCGAATCATAAAAATGAGAAAGACATGAACCGAGAACTTAACTAAAGTGAGTCTAGGGTTTAAGGCGAAGATGATGTTCGAAGGCACGTTCTATACTTTATGGTGGAATATATGGACATATCGAAACAGACTCATGTTCGATGTTAAAACTCCTTTGAAGGCGAGTATCTATGATAATGTGGTGTCTAGTTCTTTTTATTGGTGTAGGTTTAGGTGTAAAAGTTCGTTTAGTCGGGACGAGTGGCTTAAAAACCCATACCTTATTGTGATGTAATTCTAGCTCCTTGCTAGTGTTTTGTGTTTTAATATAATTTCGCTGTTAAAAAAAAAAAAAAAGTTGAGTCAATTCGGTTTGTTTTATATGGTTTAAGTGTGTTTATCTCGATTTTGACTCGAAACGAAACCAAAAATTATAAATATATAGAACTGAAACCGAACCAAATATAATCGGTTCGATTTCAGTCGGACCACTTTACCAAAATTTTGGGTTGCAAGCATTTGAAAATTGGGCGAAAGTGAGAGAGGGAAGGAAGTGTTTTCATTATTTCCCGCTCATTTCTTCTTCCCCAAAATTTCCACATCTCTCTCATTTCTTCATCCAAATCTTCATCCATCCAGGTATCCACGTCAGCCCTAATTCCTTTAATTCTCCTTCATTACTTCAATTTAATTCACCAATTTCAATTAATTAACAATATAAACAAATTAGGGTTTCGTCTTTAATTTCATAGATCTAAACTTTTATGCTATGTATCTGATATATATTTTCATTCTCGTATTAGTGTTTGGGTTTGCTTATTTTAAAAATAAGCACTTTGTAATAAGCAACTCCGTAATAGAAACTGCTTATTTCACTTAAAAATTAAGCAGATTAGCAGAAATAATTAGCAATCCCGTTATATTCTTACTTCTGGTACTACTCGAAATCGAACACTAATTACTGTCTCTTAGTTAGTTGCTGAGTTATTGTTAAGGAAATGAATTAAACGCTAACTAATGAAACAAATACGGAACTCTAGGTACAATAGACGGAGTATAAGTAGTTGGTGTTTTATCTCAAAACTAGAACGGTACCCGCGCAATGCGGCGGCTATATTTTGTGTTATTCGGTTACAATAGTCCCAAATGCATTATAATGTAGTATAGATATAGTCATTGGTTATGAATTATACCTCTTACTTAGACAATACACTTGGAACTGTAAGTATTACTATAAAAGGAATATGGTTAGGGGGTGTTTTTTTGGGTTTATATAGCCGGCTTATGGCTTATTTGGTTTTCGGCTTGTGTTTCATAAGCTCACTTTTTATGGCTTATTTTGCAACTTTTTGGCTTATGTAAGCTTATTATGACATAATAAGTATGTACAAGTTGAAAAGTTTCAAAATAAGCCACAAAAAGTGGGCTTATGAAACATAAGCCGAAAACCAAATAAGGCATAAGCTGGCTGAATAAGCCGAAACAAACACCCCCTAAACCAGGTAGTTCGTTTACTTGACATTAATAGCAGTACGTCACTGGTTGCGTACGGGGAGGATCTGAGCTAACCAATTGAGTAATCTGTTAGCGGTTTTGGTGATGCTAATTAGTACATAGTAAGTTTAAGGTGTCTTAGAGTAAAATGATTGATGCGTGTTTCATGTCGTTTTTCTGTTTTTTTCATAACGAAAGGCTGATTGAATATACAGGCGATGGAAAGACGCATCGACCAGATAGTTACAGAGCTAGAAGAACACCATAACGACCCAGATTCGCAAAGACCTATTTCCGAATCAACTTTGCATGCCCTTCAAAAGGTCTTAGACTACACTATTGACAAGGATGATCCAATCGAACTCGAAAATCTATCCGACGAATTATCTTCCAAAAACCTATCTCTCTCGTCGTCCCTCATCCCTGCTCTTACTTCCGCAATGGAATCTGGTGGGCCCCAACACGCTCTCCTTGCTTCCAAGGTTTACCTCTCGTTCCTCCTCACCCCAAATTCAAACGTTCTATCCCTTTTCACCCCCATGGCTTTCTTGTCCTTACTTCGCACTGTCCGTTGCGCTTTTAAGAATCGTCAATCGGGTCCACCGTCTGGTAATGCTGGTAAAAATAAGAGGGGAGGAGGGGGTAGGGGGAAGAACAAGGGTAAGAGTGTCGAAGCGGCCGATGATGAGGTGGAAGCGACTCATGAATTTGATGTCAGGACTTTGTTTCCCGTGCTTGAAAGGTTACATCTTGTTTTGGGTTTGGTTCATCTCGACAGGTTTCCTGATAGTTTGAAGGCCATTGTTCAAACCGTGGCTGAGATTCCAGTAATGGCACTTGACTCTTGTGGGAATTCATCGAATTACAATAAGTTATGCAGCTTGTGTTCCGAGATTTTGAGTGAGTTGTTGAAATCTGAGCACGGGGAGAAGTTGATTACTGCAGCCGAGATATTAAGGTGTCTTTCTGTTTCAATTATCATGTCTAAATCCCAGGCAAGAATATTTGGGCTAGCGTTTGTGGTAAATAAAATGGCTTCAATGGCTAAGGATTCAGATGAGATTCGCAAATGTTTGCTTAATTTTCCGAAGTATTTGGTTTGTAAAGCTCCTGAGAGGGCTGAGCTTAGAGCTTTGGCCGTTGAATCAATACTGGAAATAGTTAAAGCTTTAGAATATAAAGATCAAATAGACTTCATTGATTATGTTGTGAACATGACTCAAGGGAAGCCCCAACTTAGACTTCTAGGTGTTGATCTTATTCATAGTTTGATAATGTCATTAGACGATCCTTTAGGGGCGAGTTTGGAAAATGGGTATGAGAGTTCTTGGGGATTCAAGTGTCTGCTAGCACTAGTAGAAAGATGTTCAGATGCAACTGCAGGAATCAGAGCACGGGCTATTACTAATTTGGCACAACTAGTGGGGTTTTTATCAGGGAAGGATGATAATAAAATCGGGTTGATGAAAGTAATGGGATTTGGTGAAGAGGGTGGGATTAATGACATTTTGAGGAAACGGTGTGTTGATGAGAAGGCGGCCGTGAGGAAGGCAGCACTTGTTCTGATATCGAAGCTAACAACTTTTCAAGGTGATGGTAGCGGATTTGATAGTATGCTACTAAAGATTATGGGCATGGCTTGTTCTGATCAACTTGTTAGCATACGGAAGGCTGCAATTTCTGCACTATCTGAGGTTCAATTTCTCTTTTTGCTATCCTTTTTTTGGCCTTTTTATATGATCTTAACAAAAAATCGTTTTCAAATTCCGTGTAAATTTCATTGAAAGGTTACTTACGTGGATGGGTATTAAATTCTGTCTCGGTTTGTCCCAAAGTTAATGTCCATTATATGACATGTGTTTGTTGTTATTGGCAGACCTTCAGGAAATTTCGTGATGATAACGTGACTAAGGAGTGGTTACACTCGGTCCCACGTCTAATAGCAGACAATGAAACAAGCATCCAAGAAGAATGTGAGAATTTGTTTTTGGAACTGGTGTTGGATCGGATTTCACAAGCTGGATCTAATGCTGATTTTCTAGAAAGGGACCAGGATGAAGTATTGAGTTTACTGAAAGAAATTTGCAATGGTGACGTTACTCCATGGGTCAAAAAGATTTGCACCAACCTTGGAAAGAAGTCGAAACTCAGGCCCAAAGTTGCAATTTCACTTCAGAATATTATCAGGAAATCCGAGTCTATGTGGTTAGCTGAGTTCAAACCGATAGAAAAGTGGTTAGCGCCAGCTGGCGCGTGGTTTCTGTTATCGGAAGTTTCTGGCTATCTCTTGAAAGCAGTGGATTGGGAGTTTTTATATCATCATTGGCAGCTATTAGACAAGCATGAATTGGTTAATAGCCCATCTGCAGTTGAAGAAGAAGAAGAAGCAATAGGTGTAGAGTCAAATTCTGTTGATTGGGCTGGAAATCGTGTCTCGCTTTTGCAAACAATCTCTAATGTATCCGTGGAACTGCCTGCTGAACCCGCAGCAGATTTAGCTCATAATTTGCTTAAACGAATCGAGGAGTTCAACATGCATTCTATGGAGGTATCTTAATGATCAAATTTTTGTTACAAACTAACAAATTTCTTTTCAGAGTTACATTATGCAACCAGTCCAACTTCTAAACTTCTAGTTTTATGGTAATTACACAAGATAACCAATTTCCTAAGCGTCATGTCACAAAAAAGCAAACAGAGCCAAAAGTTACAGTAACGTGTAAAGTCATCAATAACCGCATCTTCATTTTTTTTAACCTCAAATCAACATTTTTCATATGTTGGTTAGATCATTTTTTTTTAACATTGATGCTTAATATCTAAAAAGAGCTGGTTACATGAACTATTACTGCGTATATGAACTAAGCTGGTTACCTTTTATGCAATTAGCCCTTTCAAAAATGGCAAAAGAGAATATAGTTTACTTGAACAATTTCTGGCAAACTATGGAAATCTAAATGACTACACGCAAAAAAGAACCTGTTCTATTCCTTTCAAAATGCGTATTTTTGCAAACAGTATTGTTTTTTCATTTATTTGAATTATTAAGAACAATGGTTTATTTACAAAGAAATACCAAAATCAATGGTTTTGAATAGTCAACCACTCATTTCTAATGCATTTACAATGTTAACTTGCAATAATGTACTTGATGGCAGGTTGATGCTCATGTGAAAGCACTCAGAACATTGTGCAAACGAAAGGCCAAAGACCCTGAAGAGGCTGATGCACTCGTGATCAAGTGGGTCCACCAATTACTCGCAAAAGCTTCCAAAACTCTTGAGAAGTATATGACAAAAGCCTCAGAAATTAGCAAAGAAAGTAACTTATTTACTCCTCCAAGTGGGTCCAGAAAGGGACTTAGATCATCAACAACCATGCCAAGATTGTTAGCTAAAGCTGTTACTGCTGTTTACACCATTGGATCACTTGTTATTGTTTGCCCTACGTGTGATATTAAATCCATTGTTCCTATTCTACATAACATCATCACATCAGGAATTACTGACCCGAAGCTTAAAAAGGCATCAGATGCATCAGTGTCTATTAAGCAGATTGCCCCTTCGTTATACATTCAAGCCTGGTTAACAACGGGGAAAATTTGTCTTGCTGATGACAAACTTGCAAAGCGTTACATACCACTGTTTGTGCAGGTTGGCCTATTTTCATCACTCTTTTTCTTAAAAATCTTTGAAGTTTCATCAAAGCCACTGATATATGAAAAGGTAAATTGTATTTCATCATTACTTCTAATGTAATTCGGAGATTCTTGCTGTGCAGGAGATGGAAAACAGCAACGATGCAGCACTTCGTAACAATATTATTGTAATGATGGCTGATTTTTGTGTAAGATATACTGCTTTGATTGATTGGTAAGGCTCATATCCATTATCTTTAGCTGGCAACGAGTGCACTGTGAGTGTGTGTGTCTGAAACACTCATGTGTGTTTTTTTATTAACTAGTTATATACCAAACATCACCAAATGTCTTCGCGACCCCTGTGAACTGGTTAGAAGACAGACTTTCATTCTTCTCTCAAGATTATTACAGGTACACTTCAGTTACATATTGTGTTATATATTGTACAGTGGGTCCAATTTCATAGTGATCAATACCTTGACTTGCTTCTTTGTTTAGCGGGACTATATAAAGTGGAGAGGTGTGATTTTTCTTCGATTTCTGTTACTGCTTGTTGACGAATCAGAGAAAATAAGAGAACTTGCTGATTTTCTCTTCGGCAACATATTAAAAGGTGAAAGTTGTTTAGCAAATCACTGATTATGTTGCCCTTGGAAATGCTTATGCTTATGCTCAAGCTCAGGCCTTTTGACTTCTATATGCATCTTATTACAGTTAAGTCGCCTCTACTAGCTTATAACAGCTTTGTTGAAGCAATCTATGTTCTGAATGACTGCAACGCTCATACTGGACAGAGCAACTTTGGGGATTCCCAAAAAGAAAACCGTCTTTTTTGCATCCGGTAATGATTTCCAGATAAACCAAATTGCTTTATACAGTATATCGGTTCAGTTTTCAAATTGCTTTTTTTTCTTTCTGCCGCAAATACATTAAATCTCATTTTTTCGAACTCTCTAGAGGAAATGACGAGAAGTCGAAGAATCAAAGAATGCACATATATGTATCCCTGCTTAAACAAATGGCTCCTGAGCAGCTTTTGGCTACATTTTCAAAGGTATCTTCAGAGATTCTAGTTGCTCCTTGTGAAGGTATGCTCAAGATTGAGGATGTCACCAGCCAGTCTGTTCTACAGGTAATATTCATTTTTGGTACCATATAGTATATGTGATGACTTGATCTATATACTCTATAACATAGGACTTATCCACACAAGTAATGGAGAACACACGAAAGCTTTGGAATATCATTTTCGAGCGCTCGAATGAAACCCATTCTTACCACAAGCTTTAAGACTAACAACTTTTGATGCCACCTAAAATGTGTTCAGTTATTATTTTTATTTCTTAAACAAGCTGCAAATCTGGTGAAAACAATTGATTAAGCAGAAAACCAGTTTTTCCATCCAAACACATCCTGCTTATCTGTCTTTCTAACGCAGAAACCAGTTTGGTATGTCAAAATCTTAAATTTTTTTTAGAATGGACTTATTGAAAAATGCAACACTTTAGGGTGTGTTTGGGAGAGGGTTTATTGGGGCTTACGGGGGTTTAAACTTTTAAAATAAGCCGGCTTGTATAATAAGTCTAGTACACATCCTGCTTATCTGTCTTTCTAACGTAGAAAACCAGTTTGGTATGTCAATCTTAAATTTTTTTTAGAATGGACTTATTGAAAAATGCAACACTTTAGGGTGTGTTTGGGAGAGGGTTTATTGGGGCTTACGGGGGTTTAAACTTTTAAAATAAGCCGGCTTGTATAATAAGTCTAGTTTGGCATTGAGGCTTATGGAGGCTCTTAAAACTATAAGCCCTAGCCCAATAAAAGGGGCTAAAATTTTAGACTGGGGCTTTTAAACTATTAATTACTTATTTACCCACAAAAATATCAAACATATAATATAAGTTTATTTAATTATATCCTTTTTAGTAATTTAGCAATAATAAGCTCGAGCCTAAGCTAATTTGCCAAACAAGTTTATGAACATACAAATTTCAGTTTCGGCTTGTAATATAAGCCTCAGCCTCCAGCTCCAGCCCCAGCCCAAGCCCATTTCGCCAAACATACCCGATCTGTCAAGCCTAAATCAAAAATAGCAGATGGTGTCTTGTCAGATTATGAAACCTTAATGAACCTTGCTAATTAGTCATGTGACATGTCATAAGTTATTTAAATGATCAGTTTTCATGGATCTAAGTAGCATAATGCATGAAGAATTTAGTGTTGTATATATACTGACCGTGTTAGTTTTTTCCAAATAACAGGACACATTTCGGGTTCTTTCTTGTAAAGAAATGAAAATTCCAACCAACAAAGGATCATCACTAGAATCATCAGAAATGGAAGAAGAATCTGCAGAAAATGCTGTTAAAGGACGAGTAACTCAAGCAGTCAAGAAAGCTCAGATCCAAAACACAATCCCAATGTTCATAGAACTAAAACGTTTACTCGAGAGCAAGAACAGCCCACTTACAGGATCTCTCATGGAATGCCTTAGAATCCTTCTCAAAGATTACAAAAACGAAATTGATGAGATGCTTGTTGCTGATAAACAACTACAAAAAGAGCTTACTTACGACATGCAGAAGTACGAAGCCCTCAAGGCAAAATCCACAGCTGCTGAGGCTGTTAGTAAGGGCAAGGGCGTAAGTGAAAATCATCTCCACACGAGCTCAAAAGTAAGTTCAGCTATGGCTGGTGCACGGGCTGAAGTCACAGCTAAATCTGTTCTAAGGGATGTGAACCAGGGTGCAGCCACCCCAACACTTAGTGCCATGAATGTACCTAAGCTAAAGTCCGCCTCTGGGTACAAGGGGAATAAATCGGCTGCTGTGCTC
Organism: Artemisia argyi; assembly: GCA_030686995.1. Taxonomy (NCBI): domain Eukaryota; kingdom Viridiplantae; phylum Streptophyta; class Magnoliopsida; order Asterales; family Asteraceae; genus Artemisia; species Artemisia argyi. Next base: position 16,219,294 of record CM060689.1, on the reverse strand, counting down.
GAGTCTCTAAGGAGAAGACAGTTTTTTGACTCGGATGATGAGAGTTGACTTTAGAAAGTCCTGTTTGTTAGGTAGTGATGACAGTTATGTAATAAGTTAGAACACGAGTGCAGTTAACAACTTGTATAAAGCCTGCTGCAAAGTTTAAAGACTGTTCTTTGTAATTGATAGGAACTGCTGTCGTAACTAGTCAGAGACTAAGTAGTTATGTTGTTACATTAGCTTTAATTTTAAGGTCAGGTTGTAAGGTTCAGGGTGTTTGAAGTTGCTCTTTAGGTCCAATGTTAGCAATTGTTTACTGGTTTCAAAATATTACCCGCACTATCCCTCGACTCATCCGCTCCACATTTGTAATGGTTAGAGGAACACTCGGGTTCCTGAAGGAATCTACTCGTGAAATGCTGCCTGCTTGTTGGATGCTTGAAGACAGTAACATCCATCTTCTTAAAATATACCAACTTACTAGTAACGGCACTTTTGTATTCACACACACAATACAGATATACCAACGTAAGTAGCTCTGACATGAGTCATGTTCTTTTTTGCCACCATCATGTGGTTAGCGAACAAGCATTTGAGGTCAAAGATACATGTTGATTCTTCCATGCAGTTTTGATAGGTGCAGCTCCATAGGCTATAGTAGGGTGTAAACGAGTCGAATCGATTCGAACTTTGGCAGAGCTTGACTCTGACAATATTATTTTTGGCTCGAGCTCGGCTCGATAGCTCAACGAGCCTTCATGAGGGAAGCTCGAGAAAGTTTGAATTAGGCTCGAGCTTGGCTCGAAAAGCTCGAATTATTTGAAATGATGTGTTTTTTAATATAAGATTTGAATTCGGGTTGAGCTCGACTTGAAAAACTCGATACATTCATAAATTTACATATAAACCTTTAAAATATACTACGTACATAATATGTATAAAAAACACATATTAATCAAAAGCTCGAAAAGCTTGATAATAACTCGAGTCGAGCCTATATAAGCTCAAGCTCGACTCGTTAATATTTTGAGCTCAAATAATTAATATATAAAATGTTATATTTAATTATTAATCACAAATAAATAAAAGACTTAACGGACGTTAGTACTTAACGGAATTGACTAACGGTCGTTAAATGAGAAGTAAGACGAACATATGGTAACTAGCCAAGAAGTATCTAGAATCCTTCTTGGGTTATGGAAATCGACCAATATAGGTTCTAGAAGGTTTATTCCTTCTAACTTAGGCTCTAAGTTAAACACACTATAAATACAAACACTTGTATTCATTATGTGTTAATCTTGGATCACAAAAGAACCCTAACTTCTTTTCTCTTTTCCTCATAAACGGTCGAACACCCCTAATTTATGAGGGTTTTGATTTTTTTTTTTTTTTACCAACTAAAAGTGTTTAGGTTGTTTTGTGATTCAAGAACCTTATCTTTTCGCATCGAATCGCTACTAATACGTGTGTACATGATCGTAGAAAAATCCTACTTTGGATTTTACTGAACCCTGATTGAATTAGGGATAATACGATTTATATAAACCCTAATTTATTAGGGTTTATGTTTAGATCTTAATTTGGGGTTTTAATAAACCCTAATTACATGAATTGCTTAAAGGTACACGTTTCTTTTATATTCGGTTAATTAGTCACATGCAGGGGCGGACCTACGTGTAGAGTAAGGGGGGGCGTTACCCCCCACAAAGTTCTTGCGGGACACACGGAATATGTAGGAAAAAAGTTTAAATTAGTAAAAAAATGCCGAGTGCCCCCAGCTAAATTGTCTGAATGCCCTCCATACTCTCTGAGATTCCCAAAAATCAAAGTGCTCTAAAATGTTAAAGATCTTTTATTGAGTTTTACGGTGTTTTTGTTTGTCGGAATAATGGAGAAGAAGGTCCTGTAATTGGAAAATTGGAAACTGGGAAAGTGGTACTTGGGTGGGTGGGGTTGGTTGGTGCAAGTGGGTAAATTAATTAATTATATAGTACTTGAATGTGTTGCGGGGTACTTGGATGTTTACATAGACCTACCAAATTCAAGTCATACATACAAATTTGTTAATTTTAATCACATATTTACACCCGACCCGACCAGACTTGTGTCAAGTCATACATACAAATTTTTTTTATTTGCTCGAATACCCCCCTCGACCGCATTTCCTGGGTCCGCCACTGGTTACATGTACTGATCCTTATGCTTCCGCTACGTGCTTTTGATGATGTTTATGTTTTATTTATATAATTGTTATGATACATAAATTCCAACAGTAGGTTCATTTTTTATTACTTACAAAAGATGTATAGAAAGTATGTAGTTTATATGGAAGAATTCATATTGTTAGAATTAAGCAATTGTTAGTGTGCGACATAATGATCGTCGATTACTCATTGTCCGTAGCCCAAACCATCATTTGACCTTGATTCCTGATATTTTATTCATAATGAATGGATTAAATAGCACAATAAAACGACTACCACAAATTTTTTAGTAGTTCAAGAATCAAACATCACACTTGTGATACAAATTTTACATAATATTCAAATAGACATGATTCATTTGATATGTACTTATATAGTTGGCCGATAATTAGAATTGCTAATTATGCGAACATCAGGAGTGGCAAATAATAGCAACAGGAGAGGGATTATCAATCACAAAAATCCTTGGACTTTATATATAATAATGATGATGGTTGCTATTATAAGTGATAAAATGAATGGTATAAAAGTTTGTATAAACCAAATGAAACCAGAAAGGTCGCCACCCCGCCAAACAAAAGCCAAAGAATGGTTTTGGCAAACGGGGCATTCCCATAGTGGGCGAAAAGCACCCACATAAGGAAAGGGATAAGATGCACATGGTGGCCTCAATCACCAGGCGTGAGATACCAGACCCAACAAGTACAAGTGACGGGACCTGGAGCAAGCCACATAGCATGTAGGATAGGAAAGCTGCAACAACAACTTTCCATTTAGCGGATAGTGGTTGTGGCTATTGCTGGTTTTGTTGCACATAGCTATCTAAAGCTACTGCAAAAAAACTCACAGAGGGCATTGGTACATGCCCCTGTAAAAGTAGAATATAGGCAGCCCCCAATGACATGAGATGGTTTTCCCTCTTCAGTCATACCGATGATCGCAGTGGCCAAACTAGTGACCACTCCGATAGCAGCAAAAATTTCCGATCGGATCCTGATTCTCCTAAACGGACTTGGAGGTGGAGCATCTGGAATTGGAATTGTAATAATGTGTGTACCTGCCAGGCTCCCATCTTGAGTAACTTTTAATGAAATATGTGAGTAAGAGATTATAGTTTTGATTTGTTATTTGTGATTTAAATTTTGAATTCTATTGGATTGAATTTTATAAACTTATATTATACCGTATAAAAGTTTTTCATTAATTGTACATATTCGGATATATAAAACCGTTATCCGAAATTTCGGATATCCGAATTGAAAAAACTTACCTAAAATAATGGGTCTGACATAGAACCATCATCGCAAATTTCGGATATCAAAATTTGTGATATAACTAGTTATTGACAAGTCCCTTAAATTAACCTGGAGCTGGAGGTGGAGCATCTGGAATTGGAATTGTAATAGTGTGTGTGCTTGCTAGGCTGCCATCTTGAGTAACTTTTAATGAAATATATGAGTAAGAGATTATAGTTTTGATTTGTGATTTATGATTTAAATTTCGAATTCTATTGGATTGAATTTTATAGACTTAAATTATACTATATAAAAGTTTTTCATTAATTGTAGATATTTGGATATATAAAACTGTTATATGAAATTTCGGATATCTGAATTGAAAAAACTTACCTAAAATAATGGGTCTAACATAGAACTATCATCTCAAATTTCGGATATCCAAAATTTTGTTATAACTAGTTATTGAAAAATCCTTTAAATTAACCTGGAGCTGGAGGTGGAGCATCTAGAATTGGAATTGTAATAGTGTGTGTGTCTGTCATCTTGAGTAACTTTTAATGAAATATGTGAGTAAGAGATTATAGTTTTGATTTGTGATTTGTGATTTAAATTTTGAATTCTATTGGACTGAAATTTATAGAGTGAAATTATACTATAGAGTGAAAATAATGGGTCTAACACACACATTGCAATTCAAATTCCAAATGATATTCCATCTCCTACTGCTCCCACAGACATGTGTGTGCTTGCCATTTGTGATTTGTGTGAGTGTTAAATTTTGAATTCTTAGGATTTGAATTTTATAGTGAAATTATACTATAAGAAGGCAGATTTTAACAATTCCTAACACACAAGGCACAATACCTAAATATTAATCACGAAATTTCCAGGCAATTTCACACAAACGCTAATCTATAAAAGATACAAGTTTAAATTTTTTAACAAGCACTAATTAAAGCATAAAACTAACCAAATTTCTTTTAACAGATGAAGACGAAAAAAAAAGAAGAAGAAGCTTGCTTACCTTCTCAATAGACCAAAATAAAAAATACAAACGCTAATATATAAAAGATGCAAGTTAAAATTTTTTGAGCATTCAAGAATCTAAGATGTCCAGATTAGAACCGTTCCGCCTCAAATCCATGTGGGGAAATTACTCTTTCGACTATGCTTGTAGTTTGGCTCGTGGTAGATCGGGAGGCTTAATCTCCATGTGGGATCCGAATAATTTTGTAAAACATGATATTTGGTGCGATGATGCATTCATAATAGTTAAAGGTAAGTGGAAAAACACGGTTGGCGATTGTTTCATGGTAAAAATTTACGGTCCTCATGATCCTTTGGCCAAAATTAAGTTATGGAACCTAATTCGAGACTTCATGCAAACTAACAGGGGTAAGTATATTCTATTTGGTGATATGAATGAAGTTAGAAATTCCCAAGAACGTGTTGGCTCTATTTTCATATCCTCAAGTTTTGTTTGTTTTTACACCATATATTGGTTTCAAACAAAAACCGGATGAGAAAGCTAATTAGCATATTTCCGTTTTGAGGGTTTTACGGGGGGTGGTGGAAAATGATGGTGATGTGATTGGTGGAGTAAACGTGATGATGGTTGTTGAGTAAATAAAAAGTAAAAACTATATGGTCTTGGTATCAATTTTTGGCTTTAGATAGATACATATATGGTTTCCTTCCTAAGGATTTCAATGAGGGGTGATGAAAGTTTTGATGATGACAAGTGAAGATGGTAAGGGATGATTAGATGATGGTGGTATGGTGTTGTTGTTGACGGCGTGTGTATAATCGGGTTTCGAAAGTGTCGAGGGTGGGTTTCAAAGGTGATGGAGCAGTGGGTTTCAAAGGTTGTGGGTTGTGGTTTTTTATGTTGGTTGTGGCTTATGAAGGTGATGATCTTATTGTTTCAAACTAACCAAACATAACATTCTTTCTTTATATGCCATCTCGGGCGCCACCACCCTAAGCTTCATCATGACCACGGACATTACGACCGCCACCATACATATGTAGGTCTTGCGTGTTGATATGTAATGATTTTGTATTTTTCGTGTGTTAATTTAGATGATCTTGTTTGTGTATTTAGGTCGGGTTATTTGGTTGATTTCTATTCTTATACTTCTTGATAAGTCGTGATTGATGGGTTGGCTGGACAAAATAGGAGTAGTGGCATCAACATTACTTCTTTAGAATATATAATGTGGTGAAAAAACGATAGTAAGTGTAAAATTTTATTTATTTAATTGTATCAATCAAGACTTGGACCAATAAGATTAAAGTAGATGTAATTGACTATTATACCCTCATGGGCATGGCACATGAATACAGACGGATTTTAACGGACTATGTTAACGGAAGTTAAAACTAAGGACTGCGGATGTGATTTTTGCAAAGTTAAGGACTGTCAATACAAATTGAAACCCTAAAAAACGGTAGATGCAATTTCAAACAAACAGCAAGGACTATCTATGTGATTTTTACAAATACTCCACGTCATTTTGAGTCACACAAATAAAGACACGTTAAATTTTCTACTAGTATTCTATTCATTATTCAATACTCCGTAATTGATATGCGGATAATTTGTAAAAGGGTTTTTTTTTTTTTTTTTTTTTAATTTTTTTTTTAACTTGTGTCCTATGGGCACAAATTAAGCACAATAAAAGTACACAAGGGCTCACGAATAAGTATACAGGGATTCACATAAAAGTACACCTGTCTGTACTTTTATGTGGGTCCCTGCGTACTTTTTCGTGAGCCTTTGTATATTTTTGGTGTAGGGGCACAAGTTAGAAAAAACCTTTGTAAAATTAATCGAATCACTTAAGTATAGAAAAGTAAAACTACTTCGAAATTCATGTCTTAATCATCTACAAGATTCCATTATTAGTAGTTTCTTTATTCTTTAATTTTCTATTAAGACCTTTATGTCATTTTGTCGACAATATATAAATAAATTAAATGGGGTCACATTTTTCAAATAATTTGTTTTTTGTTGAATGAGACAGAATTTTTTTTATTAAGTTTATTGTTATATAAAATCTGTTGTAAGGATTACATGCTCTATAAAACAAACACGGAATTTTTTATTTTTATTTTTTGTTATTATGGTTTCCGACCGTTTGCTTTTACGAGGGTTGAACTCCCTGTTACATATACTCAAATTAGCTAAAGTTCTTCATTTTCAAAAAATTAGCGACTATTTCAAAATTGTATTTGTCATCGTTAAATGCAAGGTGCTATTTGGGCAAAACGGGTTTTGAAAGCAAAGGCAAGTATCAACCAACTCCTAATACAAAAAGCTTTATGTTTGCCTTTCTTTGTTTCTTTGTTAAACTTTGAATTAACATAATAAACACTTGCTAAAAGATGAAAAAGATATCAATTTGATTAAAGGAAGGAATCATGCTTAGTGTCACTTTAAGGTGTAGTTTTTCGTTTTTTGGCATACTTTTAGTATTGAATATCTAACTTATCTTTTAACTGATTAATAAAAGTTTTATCATTAATTTGATATTATTGGAACAATACATGTTTATAGGGTTGAGCAAAGTTAGGGGGTGTTTGTGTTAGCTAATATAAATTATAAAAATGTTCAGAAGGTTCTCTACTTTTGGTTTATGACATTATCAAGTTGAGTTTCTGATATAAGAATGAGATAAACTTGATAATCTTACAAGTTAAAAAAAAACAGGCTTACGAGCTTTTTGATTTTAACATAACTCATAAACGTGTTATATAAGCTAACACAAACACCAAGTTGAGTTTGTGACCCCTATTAAAGATAAAATCAACTTGATAAGTACACAAGTTAATAAAAAACAGATTTACAACCTTTTTAAATTTAAGTAACTCATAAACGTGTTATATAAGCTAATACAAACACCTCTTTAATTCTTGAGTTATACAAGTTTATCTTAGGTGGAGGGTATAGTTTAAGGTTTTTTCCTTCGTCACATAAGCTTCGCGTCACTAAAAATGTTATATATATTAGTAGTAAAATTAAACATAGTTTAGGGGCTTAAGTGTACTTTATAATTAGATTAGGTGTTAGACATAAACTAGGATTAGGTAGCTTGGAGTGCAAGGCAAGCTAGGTTTCCACCTCCTCATCTCTATAAATAGAAATGAGGGGGATGCTAGTTATTCATTCTTCTTCCTCAAATTGTAAAAGCTTTATTTGTTTTAATAAAGGGTTCTTTGAGGGTATATCGTGTGCATATTCTTGTCGAGTCTTTGTAGTCTCTCGTATTTGCTACTTGTGCTCGATACAACTCGCGATCTAGCTTTTTCGCGATCTAACTTCGGGTTTGTTGTCGAGGTATTGTCCAACAATTGGTATCAGAGAAAGGTTCAAGAAGAACGAATCACACAACGTGGATAGAGCTAAAACAAGATAAACGAGTGAACCGGGTTTGGTTCGTCGGTTTCTGAGCAGTCGTGGGAGAATTGGCGTTGCGGGTTCGTTAACCGTTGGATTTTTACGAAATTCGAACCGTAGGTTGAAGACACATAGATCTAGGATCTCACTGGAGGGATCTTGCATCGGAGCTTCCAGGAAAGAGATATAGGTTGTCGAATTTTCTGGTTTGGTTGTTGTGTTCTTTGTCGTTTTCGGTTATTGTTTGGCTATAGTTGTGTAGATTACACGGTTCAAGGTTTCTAGGTTTTCGAGTCAAGATTACTTGGGCAACAAGGTTCTTGAAGTTGTCTTGCAAGGAGGTGGATCGAATCTCCTAGGGTTATAGGAAATCGTTTTCGTTTGTTACAAGGTTCTTGGAGTTTCGGTTTTGAGCTTCAAAGGTGACAAGGTTTTGCAAGAATTTTCAACTTCAAGTTTTTCGGTTTCTTGGAATTCAAGTCTTGGTGGTTCTTGGAAGACAAGTAAGGTTTAGCTTTGTCTTGGGATTCAAGAAAAGTAATTACTTGGAGTACAAGGTATATTAAGGTTGTAGACTTGAGGTGGAAAGATCGAAGCTTTAGGGTTTTTCTAAAGGTTAGTAGATCAAATTATTACAAGAAAGCGGGTTTAGCACACGCCTTGCGAGACTTGTTGGTAAAGTTGGTTAAAAAGCAACTTAACAAGGTTTGTAGCAAGGTTAAAGAAGAATGGCTAGTATGAATACTAGGTTAAACATCGAAAAGTTCGATGGGAATATTTTACAAAAACATGGAGGTTCAAAACAAATTGGGTTCAAGCAACTTGTTCTTAGTGTTAAAACAAGGGTCCATGGAGTACATGTTCAAAAGCGTGTTTGGTTTGAGGTGGAACTACAGGGAGCTCAGGAAAATCGTGAAGCTGAGGTAATTCAGGAGAGTAACGATCATGCTGTAGTGGCTCAAACAAAGTTGGAGGTTAAACAACTTGAAGGAAAGACAAACACGGACTGCTTGGAAAATGAGCAGGAAAAGGTACACCTTGGTGCAAAGATCGGGGCAGATATTATGAAAACCGGAGTACCTGGTCAAGAAGGTGCAGAGGGTAATGTTGCTGAAAGGTATGGAGGTGACAGTAATATGACTGCTTTAGGAGTTGCTGGAGTGATAAAAGAATATGCACATGAGTCATTAACTTTCAGGGATGCAGTTGCTTGTAAGGTAATTTCCAAGAGGATGGCTGTAATGAAAGAAGATATGGATACTCGGTTTGGTTTGTGTATGCTCAGCAACAATTTCAGACGAAGCAGTGACGACAGCTTCATATATTACTGAAATTATGCACCAGGTTTGTTCATATATCTATTCCTCTATATAGATTATATGGGGTTTACTTGTGAAAGCAAGGCTGAGATCTGGGTTATCAAGGGTTTGCTAGATCAAGCAAAGGAAATTATACTTGGTATGAAGATCTTCAGGACTCAGAGTGGTAATACTCTGAGGGTGTCACGATTCAGGTTTTCCAACGGGATGTCGGTTCAGATATTGTTGGGGGGACACTCTACGCTGTCGTTAGAGGGTAGTATGTCAAGGAATCGTGATGAAGAAAAGAAGAGTAAGGGGTCATGTATATACGCAGTTGGAAGTCATAAGTATCAAGTTGTCTGCATGAGACCTGACATAGCATCTACGGATGTGGGAATGTTGGATAGGTTTGATCGTGGATTACAGATGGATGTACAGGATTTTGTGGATTATGACTACATCATGGGTAGATCAATCACAATGTATGGGTTTATGATACAGGAATGTGCGGTGAGCTGAGAAGCTATGTTGTGGCACATGATGACTTTGTTAACAACTAAAGCGGAGTATATGACACTTACTGGAGAATTGAAGGAGGATACATGGCTAAAGGGATTCTCTATAGAGTTAGGATTTGAGCTAAGGTTAGTAGTGGGTATTGCTACTGGTGTCTTGACAAAGGCGGTCCCCGGTCCGAGGTTCCAGCACTGGTTGAAGCTGCTGCGTATCGGAGAAGGCTAACTATTACCACTAAGGTGGAAATTGTTAGAATATTAGTGTGTAATAGTTAGGATATAAGTTTAGGGGGTTAATTGTATTTTAGCTCAAACTTAAGGAGGTTAGTCATGTATTAGGAAAGTTCCTAACCTCCTCAATTGTAGAATCCTTGTTCACCAAGGATTAGGTTTCTCCCCCTCATTCTCTATAAATAGGGATGAGGGGGTGATGTTTTATTTGTACCTTCTTTTCTTGCTCACTTGAATTCAGAGACGCAAGAACATCTTTCATTGTCAAGGATTCCCTCTCTTACAATAATGTTTCCACAAAGCTTTCGTAAGACGACGGCAACGACGTAAGTAACATAAGTGTCTGATCTTCATCCTCAATCTCGATATCAATATTCGCCAAATCAAGTATCAACTTATTAAACGCGTCTATATGATCACCCAGTTTCGTACCTGGAATCATATAGAACGTGTGCAGCTTCTTCTTCAGATACAGACTATTTGCTAAGGACTTAGTCATATACAGACTAGTCAACTTCGACCAAATTCCTGCAGCAGTTGTTTCCTTGGTAACTTCTCGTAAAACCCGGTCTCCCAAACATAGAATCAAGGTACTGTATGCCTTCTTCATCAAAGCAGCCTTTTCACCTGCTTCCATGTCCGCGGGTACTGTCTCTAATGCAGCATCACATCCTAGCTGTTCCATTAAAGCACGCATCTTTATTTGCCATAACCCGAAGTCATTTTTGTTTTAACAAAAACACACCCACGTTACTTTGTATGTAGTTCTTCTCTAATTAATACTCCGTAGAACTTCTCGAGAACGCTCGTCGACCAATCGCCAAAACGATTCGAAACCCGAACCTCGAAACCTCAATCTAGCACTCGAACTTCGATGACCACAATAACCGCGGCTGCTGAGTATCGATTATGTTTAAGTGTTACTCCTAAGGTGGAAATTGTTATATATATTCAATTTACCAGGGTGAAAAATCCCTTTTACCCAAAAAAAAGAAATTGTTATATATATTAGTAGTAAACTTAAACATAGTTTAGGGGCTTAAGTGTACTTTGTAATTAGATTAGGTGTTAGACATAAACTAGGATTAGGTAGCTTGGAGTGCAAGGCAAGTTAGGTTTTCACCTCCTCATCTTTATAAATAGAGATGAGGGGGTGCTAGTTATTCATTCTTGTTCCTCAAATTGTAAAAGCTTTATTGGTTTTAATAAAGGGTTTTTTGAGGGTATATCGTGTGCATATTCTTGTCGAGTCTTTGTAGTCTCTCGTATTTACTACTTGTGCTCGATACAACTCGCGATCTAGCTTTTCCGCGATCGAACTTCGGATTTGTTGTCGAAGTATTGTCCAACAAAAAACAATTTCTTTTATTTTTCCACTCAACTTTTTCTTAACATTTGTAACAACTTTTCTCTTATTCCCTCAGTTTCTTTTTATTACGTAGTACTACTTATTTAAATATACTCCAAATATAGCAATATACGCACATCCACTCACATCAATTAGTTAAATACTCTCTTCCCCCTAAAATGACTTTTCTCTATCTTCAAATTTGCCGGACTCAAATGCCAAGAAAGGTTTTTTTGTTTTTGTTTTTTTCCCCTTAATCTCTTTCCCGGAATGGTGGGTGACGCTTCCCCGCTTGGAACAAGCGTCCCACCTGTTTACCCGTATCATACCCTGCACACTTATCAAACGTGTATATATAAACTTTTTTAAGCATAGAGTGTTTTAAGTTCAATTGGAATATTTACAAACCAGCCTAAATTAAAAAGATATGCGATTTGGAAATCATATCGAAATTTAACTTAACACAACCATAAAACCATTTACGTCACCAATTACTATAATTCTATTGTAGTACTTTTTATTTAATATTTTAACGAAGCTTCGGATGTCAAATATGATGGATAGTGAAATAACGAGGAATGGACAAGAATGTCGTGATGTTAAAATGTTGTGTTTTGGCGGCACGGCACGCTTCAAATGTTTAATTGCCCCTACAAATACTTCACATATAACGATTGTTAACTTATGTGACTAAAATATTATTAAGCATAAATTATTAAGGGTCCATAAACAGTACATAGATGAGACAAACAAACAAATGAGTTCGTCGAATCAATAATATTCTTTCTTATTTTAAATGTTACTGTATAAACTTATAAATATAATTTGTCATCATTATTATCCGTTTCACATGCCAAATAGGTGCCTTGTTGCTTATTCATAATACTATGCGAACCCAATAAATTTACATATCACCATTTAGCATCTTTTTTTTCGTTAAAAAAAAAAAAAAAAAATGCATTTAGCATCTTTGAAGTTATTGTTCATGAAAGATAACCAAAAACTTAACCCAAAAACACCTTTTTGACTTTATTAAAATACAATTTTGCCCTATACGTCTTAACTGTTATGTCTTAATTTTTTATTCGTATCACTTCGTAAATTTATTGAAAATACCGGTTTAGCCTTTAAACATATTAAACTTTATATTTTAAAACTATCTTAAACATAGTAGTATAACAAATTAACCCTTACTATTGTTAAAGCTTTGTGTCAAACTTATAAAATGAACGTTTTTATACATGCTGCAATGCGCGGGGCAAAAATATACTAATATTATTTATGATAAAAATTACTACTAGCACAAATGCGTAATAATAACATGTTACATGTTTTTTTGAAAAGAATGTTACATATGTTCTTCATTTCTTCAGGTTACAAAATAGGGATATTTTGGTTTCAAATTACGTGCATACCTGATAAAGCATGTACCCAATATATAATTTGAGCAGGTAGTTTAGTGTTATTATAATCTTATAGAAGCTTCCAAATTAAGAGTGGCAACCATACTGTCCCATAAATGGAAAATTTTGATGAGATACAAAGAGTGCCAACCCCACTATCCCGATAAATGGAAAAGTTTGCTGTAAATATCTCATCTTTACAATCATGACTTTATATGATAAAAACTAAAAAAGCAAGCACAAATACAACTATAGATAGTATTATTAAGGGAGTTGATACTCTCACCATTTTTTTTTAATAATTTTATCACAATGTCTTAAAACTAATGCACATAATACAACATGATGAATGCATGAGTGTGATATGTGAATCAATATAAGTGGTGTTAGCATCAATGCTTTATTACTAATACTAAAGACATATCATAATGTTCGTGTTCTCGAATAGAAGTTAGCTGAAAATATCAAAAGGATGGTAATCAATATGACTCAACCACACCTCAAAGAGGGTGGTTTGTTTGAGCTTTCCTTGTGTGATTGAGACTTTTATTTAATTGGTAACTGAATTATAATACTTCTCACTACAACAAAACTGGCCTAATGCAACCGTCTAAATATAATGCAAATGCGTTGCAAAAGGATATTTACAACGGAAATGCAACGGATTCCGACTATTGCAAAAAGGCTCCATGCAAATTTAATTTACAACCGAATTGCAACAAGCAGAAAATTTTTTGCAACCATTTTGCAACAAAAGAGAATTCGTTGAAACTAAAGACTTTTTTGCAACCATTTTGCAACAAAAGAAAATTTTTAGCTCATATTTTTTGCATCGGCACATAATTTGCAACGGTATTGATATTCAATCCATTTCTTGCCCCATATGTGATCACGGTGCTGAGACTTCGAATCATTTGTTTTTTAAATGTAATATGGTTTGAGAGATAGGTAGAAAGATTGCCCGATAGTGGAACATTAACTTTGAAGAGGTGAACTCGTATGATGAATGAAAAAGATGGATTGTGTCTTGTCACATAGATTCTAAGCTCAAACTTATGTTCGAGGGTATTTGGTACTCGTTATGGTGGTATGTGTGGAATTATCGTAATAAGTTTCTCTTTGATGATAAGATTCTCATGAAAGCGGTTATTTTTGACAATGTTATCTCTAGTTCTTTTTACTGGTATAAGTCTAGATGTAAAGCCTCGTTTGCTTGGAACGATTGACTCCAAAATCCTTATCTTATTTCTTTGTAATCTAGCTTCTTGCTAGTTTTTTATATATAATTTGCCGTTAAAATAAATAAATAAATAATAAAAAAAAAATATTTTGCAACGGCAATATTCTGTCCTCAAATAAATGTTTGTTATAAAAATGCACAAAGTTTTTTAAAGATATCACTAACTGCAGTTTTTATTAATCAAATCTCATTTTCTTTCTATTAAAATATCTTCTCATTGGTTGAAAAATAAAATAAATACTTATAGGAAAATGAAAATGAAACTAATTAATCAACCAAAGACTTGTTCACTTCAGCTGTTTTATATAATACTCTGCTCCTGCTCCGCTATAAAATAAGTTTTTTTTTTTTTTTTTTTTTTTTTTTTTTTTTTGCGTGATCACTTAAGGTTGTTTGCATCTAGTAGGAAGTGAACTTGAGACCTTAAACATTTTAAAGTGATAGTCACAAACTCTTTTGCCACTAGGCCGCCCGTATGTGGTTAAAATAAGTGTTCACATAGTTATTTTGAGATGTCTCAAAATAAGTGTTTATTTTGTATTTCAATAAAAGAAAAGTGATTCTAATGGGTGAATATAATATTTGATTGACGTAAAATGTAGTTAGTGAGATTTAATAAAAACTTTACACATTTTGAAAGTGAACATTTATTTTGAGACATAAAGAATAGTGACTAAAGGATTGCATTGATTTTCATTTTCTTAAATTTGATTTTTCAATTAGCCTCAAAACAACATGAACTCATTACTGTTCGACGATTATCATGGTGGGAGGCTAGTTTTTTGGTTATTATCGCTATAAACCCTAATCGTTATCGATTAGGGTTTTATCTTCTTTATTCGGGTCGCATGCTTGCTGCTTGTTTGATTATTGGAGGCTAGTTTTTTGGTTATTATCGCTATAAACCCTAATCGTTATCGATTAGGGTTTTATCTTCTTTATTCGGGTCGCATGCTTGCTGCTTGTTTGATTATTGTTTGTTGGTTGTTTTGCTGCTGGATTTGAGAGATGAATAGGGGTTTTTTGAGTCCTAAGATTGCTAAGAAGGTTGCTAACGTTCCTAGTGTTGATGTAGGAGTGTTAGCTGCTCGTATGAAACGCTTGAAAGGAGATGAGGTTGAGGACGCCGGTGTTACTCAGCCTAGGCAAGCTATGAGGGTCGTTAATCCTCAAAGCACATCAAGACCAGAGGGTATTAATGATCACGTGAGTACTTCGGGTGCTACAACACAACCTAGCATGATTGATAAACAAGTGAAGCCGGTTTCACTTGGTGATTCTTCTACTGATTCGGTTTGGATTAGTGGGGTTACGGTTGACACTAGTGTTGGAGATGTGGCACAAGGGGCTGATGTGGGGATTAAGGTTAATGATAAGGTTGATTTGGATGATACGGTACAGCCTAGTGTGGTTGAAACGCAGCCTGACGTGGAGCAATTAATTGCTAACGCGCACAAGCATTTTGATGATGCCATGAAGAAACTTGATAGTGATATTGCTAACATGGCGTCTTCCTCTTTGAATACTTCGGGTGGTTCGAATGCCAATAATGTTACTAGTCCTAATACGTCATTTAGTGAGGCTATGAAAACCCAGAAGTATACTAGTGTGGAGGAGGTTTTCAAGGCTAGTTCTGATAAAGTGCCCAATACTTATAACGTGGGTGACAGTTCTAATGGGGGCGGATCAAACAAAAGTGCTAATATGAGTGGTCCTACTTCGTTTGCTAATGTGGTGAATCCGGAAAGGGTAACTAGGAAGGTTAATTTTCGGTCTTTGGTTAATGAGGTGCGTATTGAGAACCATGATACTTTACTTCCAAAGGCTGCTATGGAGGGTGTTTTGAACCGTTATGATAATACTCTTGTTGGTTTCTTTGTTGGCAAGAATATTGCATTCCCGTTGGTTCAAAACTATGTCACTAATACGTGGGGTAAGTTTGGTTTAAAGAAAGTGATGAAGAATGATGATGGGGTTTTCCTCTTTAAATTTGATTCAAAAGAGGGTGTTGATAATGTGATGCAACGGGGTCCTTGGATAATTCGTAGTTCTCCTTTGATTCTTACTAAATGGACTCCTGATGTGTCGCTGACTAAGAGTGAGGTTACTAAACTGCCCGTGTGGATTAAATTGCACAATGTGCCATTGCTTGCTTATTCGGAAGACGGCTTGAGCTTGATTGCTACTCAGGTTGGCAAACCTATTATGTTGGATGCGTTTACAAGCTCAATGTGTTTTGATTCATGGGGCCGTATAAGCTATGCTCGTGCGTTAGTGGAAATATCTTCCGATTCTGAATTAAAGCATGAGGTTACTATGGCTATACCAAAGAAGGATGATAGTGGTATTATTTCTGCATGCATCAAGGTTGAGTATGAATGGAAGCCTCCTCACTGTTCATTGTGTAAAGTTTTTGGGCATGATCGTAATGGTTGTCCAAATTGTGTCAAGGAGCCGGTCTGTTCTACTAATGTTGCTGGTCCCACTACTTCGTTCGAAGAGACCGATGATGGTTTTAAGGAAGTTCATAATTGGAAGGCTAAAGGTAATGGTAAGAAGTTGTCAAGTGGTATTAATTTGAGCAAGGGGCCTACACTAGCTCCTAAAAAGAAAGTATATGTTGTTAAGAATAAAACTCAAGATGCCACTTCTTCTAAAGTAGCTAATGCAAGTGGTTCGTCTGTGCCTACGTCTAATCAGTTTAGGGTTCTTGATGTGCATAATTCTGATGTTAATGATGTTCCTAGTGCATCAAATGGTATCCCTAGTGGTGAGGCTGATTTGGAACGTCCTTGTGTTAGTAATACGGTTGCGGAAAAGGTAGGACCTCATGTGAGTGGTGCATCAAGTGGTATTTCTAGTGGTGAGGCTGATTTGGAACGTTCAAGTGGTAGTAATAAGGTAGCGGACAAGGTAGGATCTGATTCAATTGGTAGTAATAAGCCTAGTTCTTCTTCTACTCCTTCGGTTGCTGCTACTAAGTTAAATAACCCATTTACTAAGGTAGGGGCTGTGGTTTGTTCGGATAGTGATGATGATGAGGTTTTGGAGCCGGTGACTTCTAGTTCATACTTCAGGAGGTGGCGGCTTTGATTTTGAAGATTTCATGGATGATGATTATGCTGCTCAAGTTTATGATCTTCCGGGACACTTGGCTGAATTTTGTGACATGTATGATATTAATCTCCAAGGTCGTGGTAGAAAGTAATGTTTTTTTAGTTTGGTAGGTCATAAGATTGGTTTGTCTTTCTTATGATTAGTTGTTTGGTTTTTGCTGTTTGTAGCATGTTTGTTGCCCATGTAACGGGCCGAGATGAGAGATTCGCTCTCATCCGTTGTACTTAAACGTTTGTTGGTTAATGCATTTTACCAGGGTAAAGCCCTTTTACCCATAGCTCTCGGAATAAATAAAGGTCAAGAGATATATGTCAAAAATGTTGTAATTTCTTTGGAACTTCTTAAGAAGAAACAAGGGAATTTAGCTAATGAGCTACAAACAATTTTTTAAAACAAGGGAATTTAGCTAGTGAACTACAAAAAATGTCACAAACAAACGATATTTTATAACAAGGGAATTTAGCAAATGAGCTACAAATTTGGGTGTGTTTGTTGTAGGGGTGTTCATCGGTTTGGTTTTCGGTTTTATGAGTTGTACGGTTCGGATTAATCGGTTTGAAAATTTTAAAAGTTAAAACTAAAACCAAACCAAACCAAACCAAACCAATTATAAAACGGATAAAACCAAACCATACACCAATTTAGAGTTCGGCTTGGTTTCGGTTAAAACCAAGAAAACCAAATTCAAGTAAACTTCTAAATGTCACAAATAAAAACCAAAAAGTTCAAATAAAATTACCAAATCAAAAGGTCTTACAAAATGTTTAAGTAAATCAACAAAACAAAAGTTTAAGAAATCAAAAGGTTTCATAACTTAACGAAAATAAATGAAAGCAAAATAAGATAAAATGTTCTTCGACAAAGATCTACAAAAGTCTTATGCTTGAATATTCCATCTTCAAGCATCCTTGATTTAAGGAGTGGTTAGTTTATAAGATATTTTAAATTTTTAAGATTTTTGTTAGGAAGATAAACATATAAAATCTGTATATATATAAATTAAATTTTTTTGTGAGATATATATTCGGTTTTTTCGGTTTGGTTTGGTTATGTATTTGTTAAACCCAAAACCAAACCAAACACCAATTAAATACCCCGGTTTGGTTTTAAACCAAACCATACACCAATTAAAATTTTTAGTCCGGTTTTATTCGGTTTCGGTCCGGTTTATATTTTGATTTGTTCGGTGTCAAACCAAATACTCAACACCCCAAGTTTGTTGTAGTCGTCGTATATATTTCAATGAAATGGATGAATGCTCGAGTACTACATTGCTAGACAAATGACAAAACTAATAACGAGAGGGATACGACTGAATGATCTTTGGACTTGATTATAATTAAGACGAATGTGAACGATAACATAAATCATTTTCATATCTAAGAATGGTTGAAATATGAAAATAAGTGTCTATCTTAAGATTAGGCGTAGTGGTTGTTGGTTATTTTAGTGTCGATAAGCTATTTTAGTTAATTGTTGTAATAAGACCCCAACTTATCATTAACAAGTTGTAATAAGACCCCAACTTCACTACCACACATGCTCCACTTATACACAAATATATTTTACAAAACTTAATATCACAAACACTACCAACATTTACAAGTCGTTTGATCGAAAGACTCACTTCTCATCTTTCTAACCAAATGATGTATTAAATGCACGCGTGCAGGGCAGAACCAGGATTTTATGTTAATAGAGGCCAAACTTAACGTAAAAATTTAGTGAAAAATATCAATCAATAATATATCTGTGACTCTTTATCAGACCATGTTGTATATGATTGTTTAAGTTATATGGATTAAGGGGCCGAGTTCAAAAAATATTAAGAAGCTAGCTATTAGACCGAATAACTAGAGGTGGCAAAACGGGCGGGCACGGGCTAAATGGGTGCATGCTATAAGAATCGCTTTAGAAAAGATCTAAAACGACGAAATAAATTCATCAAACGTAACACTTCATTTATATTTAAAAAATTAAATATATTACTGTATATGTATAACTTTTTCTTTAAAAACAATTTTAGTGTTATCACATTGAGTGAAAATATGTGCGCGTTTCTGTCAATTTAACCTTTAAATGGGTAATATATGCCCATTTCAAAAAAAAAATAAATAAATAAAAAAATGGCTAAATATGTCCAAATCTTTTAAAAATTTGCCTAAATTAGCCAATTTATTTTATTATTTTTTTTTTCACAAATTGCCACATTGAAGTGGTCTATTTAGGGCTGACTCAACACCCACCAATCACCCTACTATCTTCGCCCCATGCCACATAGGTGTATTGGGAGGACATGTCTTAAAAGGTCACCAACGCGATAAAACTTAAGACATAAGGAATAATAGCTTGATATTATATAACCTTGCCACAATAATACAATATCCCAATATTCTTTATTATCCTCAGCAGAAGATAGCATTGAAATGATGATATGTATGATAAATATAAAAAGAAAACCGTTAGCAGAAGAAAACCAAAACAAAATACGGCCAAATGTTTTAATTCAAATAATAAAATTTTAAATCTTCCAATGGGCAGTCAGTTTCACCACTTTCTGTTAAAACCTTCTTTTCCCACTAAAAAAACACACCTTCTAGAAACATTACAACTTTAGTATTATATAAGCTCCACTATATATCCTCTTCACACTCACTCCATCTTTATCATACTTTTATAACTTCACATACACTTATACAATCATTTTACACCATTCATGGACCTTATTCCTGGTCTACCCGATGATATCGGGTTCGAATGCTTAGCTCGGGTTCCATGCACACATTTTTCTAATGCGGCTTCTGTGTGCCGGGGCTGGAAGTCCGAACTCGGACTTCCAGCTTTCCGGCACTACCGTAAACACGCTGGTTTAAGCCAGCGTGTTTTAGTAATGGTGCAGTCTCAAATAGACCCAGCCCGAAAATACGGGCTGAGAAAATATTCAGCTGCACCTGTTTATAAGTTGACAGTTTTTGAACCCGGGTCGGGTCGGTGGTCCGGGTTGCCGCCCATACCCGGGTTCTCAAACGGGTTACCGCTTTTTTGTCAAGTGGTACCCGTTGGGTATAATCTTGTGGTTATGGGTGGGTTGGATACGGATAATTGGGAAGCGAGAAACTTTGTTTTTGTTTATAGTTTTTTGTCTGCCACGTGGCGGCGTGGGGCCGACATGCCCGGGTGTACTAGGTCGTTTTTCGGGTGTGCCTCGGATAATGTTGGGAAAGTGTTTGTGGTTGGTGGACATGATAACGAGAAAAATGCGCTTCGGTCGGGGTGGGTGTATGACGTGGCGGATGGCGTGTGGGCCCCACTGCCTGACATGGCAGAAGAGCGTGACGAGTGTAAAGGTGTTTTCCACTGTGGCAGGTTTTATGTTATTGGTGGATATAATACTTTAATGCAAGGGCAGTTTGGGAAAAGCGCGGAGTGTTTTGATTTGTCCACGTGGCGGTGGGAGACTAAGGACAGGTTGTTGGGAGACGACACGTGTCCGAGGACTTGCGTGGCGGGTGGTGACGGAGTGATGTACATGTATCATGATGGCGCGGTTGTGGCTTTGGACCATTCATTTAGAATTAGGTTACCTAGTGATATGGATAGTGTGCCTTGTTTGATTGAATGTGACAGGCGGTTGTTGGCCGTTGGATCAGTTGGTTTTGGTGGGCGTCATGGGGTTTACGAGCTGGATTTGAAGAGGTCGACATGGACAAAAGTCGAGGTACCTGACGCATACTCCGGCCATGTTCAATCAGGTTGCTGTTTGGAGTTATGAATGTTTGGAAACATATGGAATTGTTTTTTACCTGCATCTTGGATTTTTTGTATAAAAGATGTAAATATATTTGTTTTGTACTAAAAAGTATCTAACCCGAAAATGCTTCAGTAGATGTATTACCATTTGAAGGTAATCTGATTTTCGTACACCTAGCTAGTCCATAAAAACGAGTGTTTGGTGCGGGAATACCATACACCATTTCTCTAAGCCTATGTTCTCACTGAACAATCATGTAAATAAGTTCCTGTATTGCATATTTGCTATTTTGCTTATATGTTTTTTAGGACAAATATTTACACACCTATGCTTCAACTCAGACTTATCCCCAAAATCTTTTCATTTGAGACACAAACTTTTCTATCCATATAACCTCTATTGCAATTTGCATGAAGTGATATTAGTCGATTTTTTTTCCCTCGAATCTAGTATTGTTAGTTAATAAAATTTAGCTTCTGCTTCTGCTCGTACTAAAAGAAAATTTATATATTGCCAAAAACGTTTTCAAAATCTCAGTAGAAGTTCGTGTCAAACAGTAGCATAACAACGAATGTACATTCGTTCCAAAAAACAGTCATTAAGGTACATGGTACTAAACGGTTCTGCTGGTTTAAAAGGAAATGTCGAAACTAAATCGGTCCTAGTCGTTATAATAAGTGAATCAATTTTGTTTGTTTTGTCTACTTGAACAAACCGAATTAAATACGCCAACTATTTAATTTCTTACAAACATTGAGGGTAATTTCCATTTTTTTTAATGATTAATTGAAGGTTATGATCATATAACGCCATTAGTATCCCTTCTATATTCCTATCTTCTCTTCATTCTTTTTTCAAATTATATTTTGTTTTAGTCACACAAAAGTAAACACAGTGGCTACTAGTATAATTAACTGAAAAGGACTTTGCATATACTTGATTTCTCCTGTGGATATTGAACACACAATGTATTTTTGTAATAATGTAGACTTTGGACCAAAGTGTTTCGGATGACCCAACCCGCTCGGCCTGCTACATATAACAGATAGATCAAAAAAAATACCAGTCATGTTTGGGGTAAACACCATGGTGATATTTCTCGCATTCATTTTATTTAATTCTTCTTGTTTGGCAACATCAGACATAAGATCGAAAGCCCAATTGGGCAGTGCCGTCTCAGTTGGTTTTAGCTGTTTTACAAGCTCAACCCGCTCGCGTACATGCTCTTCGTGGCTGTTCTCAGGATTTATGTGGAATATTCCTTCTACCTATAAAGCTAAATTTCAATAAGAATTAATAGTCTTGCATATGTAGTCCTAGTAATGGTACATTAAGTAGTAGTAAATTTAAAGACATTGTGCATGGGTAAATTTGGCTTATGTCTATCTCAAATAGGTCAAAGTGAAAAAAGGTTAACGAGAAGCCGAACAGGTCAACATGTCGAAAGTCGGGCAAAGTGTACATTTTAATGAATAAAACTTCTATCCCAATATTCAAAGATTGAATTTTTTTGTAAAAGCTTTGTTTTTTCAATTAGGTTGTTCATTCATAACAAACTAAAAATGAGCAGAAGGTATTTATGGATCAACCCAACCCGGCCCCGTACTAGAAAGTAAATAGTTTATCACATGAAGCTATTTTGACCCATTGCCCAACCCGACCGATTTCAGTGGTAATGCTTAACTTACAATATCTTAGCTTATAGAAGCTTTTAACTACTAGTTGTAAATGTCTAGAATACCCTTCAACGGCAACAAGTCAGAAATCTTAGGGACCACGAATTAAACCTCCAACCGAGATCTATAACAAGTCAGAAATCTTGGAACCACAAATTAAACCTCAGACTTTAGCCGGCAAAAAGGTCGGAAACCATGGTTACCCAAAAAATAAGAAATAAAATAGATAACTTTAGCTTTCATGGGCCAAGATATAAACCTCCTGTCACAATACACTAATCGGTAACAAATATGATTTAGTGAGGGCACTATACTAATAAACTTTATATTGCTTATAAGCTTTAAACTGAAATCAAAAACATATGCTGGGGACATATGAATGTATGTCCACCGATACGGACATACATGAGTCATATGGTAGATCACACACAATCGATATTTACTGTGAGATTCTGCAGATGCTATATTTTTTGCATTATACATGTAACATACCTTTAGACCTCCTTGAGCATATAACCGTTCCTGCATGAGTAACAGAATTTTCGGGACACTGTTGCCTCTTGAATCATACGAGCACTGCATCAATTCAGCTGAGACACCAAAAACGCTAACAATGCACAAGCAGAAAATACATAAAGAACACAATCAAAATGATCATTGTATACATATGACTGAATCCATATTAACTTCAAAGTTCACACATAGCTAGTTTGACATATAAAGTCAAACTCTAGCTATTTTTCATTCAAAACAAATAGAGTTTAAAACAGCGGCGATAAACTTAAGTACATAACTAAATCATTAGACTGACAGATTAGATGAGAACAGCACCATTTAGGGGATGTTTGGATGTAAAAACAGAAACAAAAGTGTACTCCAAAACCCGTTTAAATCACACACCTACTCGTTTATACATACCTAATATCGACTCTTTAGGTGAACGATAGTATCAACAAGTGATGGAACTTTTGTTTGCGCAGAGGTTTATTCTTCCTACTGCTTTCCTAGCAATAAAACGACAAAATAGTTAGCAAAAAACAAAACCATACAGCAGAGGTTCATAACTCCATTTCAGATGAAAATGCAGCTCACCGTGTGGTTCTGCTTTCGATGGTCAATAACCTCAGCCTTCTTGACAGATGCACAGAACAATCGAATCAAGTTTGTTGCATCATCATCAATCGAGGGATTCTCATCCAGCAGCATACGATTCCTGTAAGACATATACTAGTATATATTTTAGATATTGTTGCAACACAGGAATTGAAATCATTACACCAAAAAGATGAAGATGTTAAGAGGAAGAAGAAGAATGAGAGAAATAAGTTGCTTTCCTAGTAACTCGCAAATGACATACAGATTCGATCAGTACTTGACCTTAATTAATATTTGCAGTAGCACCCTTCATCACCTGCAAGAATCCATCTCAGCAATGTAATAAGCTTAACTCGACAAATGTCAAAAATAACCATAACCCGCTGGTGCCACCAGCTAGCTAGCTAACCTGATGAACAGCCGTAGAACTTCTGAATGATCATACAAGTCTTTTGTGTGTTTACATAAAGGAGCTAAACAAAAAATGTGTACCGTCTCTTTTATATCATGTTTTGACAACGCGATAATCTTAAAAAGAATATAAGCATAAGTTGTTTGAAAAAACATCCCTTTTTTTAAGTATGAGCAAAAGGTTTCAGATAATATGATGGGGTATGAAGGATAAAGTTGAGCAAGAAGGCATCAATTGTATCCAAAATGTGTAAAAGCTACCCAATAAAATAAATACAACCGCAATGTTACGATGTTACAGAAGAAGAAAAAGTTCCTAGCTAGTAGTAGTAGTGATAATAATAAGTCCCAGATTCCAGAAATGATAGGCAACTAGCTAGCTAGCACTTAGCTACGACCACTTATGGTGAGGTTGAGGTTGAAAGAATCGTGGTTGAATCCAAACACCCCATCGTTGGTGACGCCGTTTGTCACGCCGGGCATTTACAAATCCGTTTGGGAACAAAAGTTGTTGATGAGGTTTGGCGGGGCCGAAGTTGTCGAGTGCACAGCCGCAAAGATTAAGATATTCCCCCTGTTTGAGGTGAAAAGGGTCGTCGATGGTGTCGTATGTACGCATCTGCTGTCTGCGGACTTGAGTAAACGCATCTTCGATATAACGAAAGGGCAGAGCGTCATGTATATCCTTGACAATATCGTTGACAGGGTGATTTGCGACTTTGCAATCTTTGACAGAGAATTTGAGGACGCATTTCCAGTTATCCAAGTAGTAGAATGTTTGAGTCTTGTGGTCGAATCCTGCACAAGTCAGGCTGGTAGTAGCGGGCCACAGGCAGCTAATATCATTGGGAACCTCGTGGCGAGTCCAAGTAGTTTGACCTTTAGAAATGACGAAAACCTCGTCTGGTATCCTGATGGAGACGATACAGCGAGCAGAGGTGGGTAGGGCGGAAAAGGCAGTGGCGTGGTGTTGGATTTGGTTGATTGGGAAATCGGGGAGATTGATCTTGGCTCGAGAAAATGGTGCAAAGAAGAAGATGGAGTGTTGTTTTGGTTTGAAAACAAGGAGCCAGCCTTGATATGACGAGAGGAACATACAAGCTTTGAGTTCGGGAAGGTCGATAATGTACGGATTTGATCTTTGCTGGGTGTAGATGAAGCACTTGCCGGTGGCTTATGGATGGTGAGCTAGTATCCATGGTATTCTACAAGATTCAATCCGAGCAGATGCATCGCGGGAAGCAAGTCGAAAATCCTTGCAGGTGCCACGGAAACTTAGAAGCTCGATAATATCTAATCGATAAGCAATAGAGGATAGCATATCTGTGGGAAGATCAGCCCATGATCTAAACCGATTCATTCTTTTTCTTTCTTTGTGCTTGCTCTGCATAAGCTATTACAGAGTCAAAACTCATGCATGCATGGTCTATTAAAATATTAAAGCTGGAAATCGACAAACAAAGAAAGAATACCAACACACTCTCTATTCGATCGTAAAAACAAACATGTACTCGATCATCCCTTCTCTTTATCTTTTTATAAGGAATAAAATAAAAGTTAATGTAATTTACAATATAATATTATTCTTTGTTGTCGGTCTTCCAAGAACCGATCGAAAAAAAAGAAACTAAAAAAATCAGGGTTTATACCGTGTTAAGTGCGATATTGATTAATTGACAAAGTGATTATCTATGTCTCTCTATATATAGATACGTAGGGGTGTCATTCAGACTGATCAGGCCCGAACCCGACCTGAGTCAATTCGATCAGGTTAAGTTAATTGGGTTCAAAATTATATTCGGATCAATCGGGTCAACCCGAATTGACCCGAGTTCTAAACAAGGTCTGGTTTGGGTATTTTTATTTTAGCCTTGACCCGAATTGACCCGAACCCGACCAACCTAACCAACCCGAGTCAGTTAACTCTAAACATATTAATGTAAAATGGACCTAGGCTCGAACCCGAGTTGACCTGAACCCGACCGGGCCAACCCGAATGACACGCCTAAATACGTAGCACCAACCTAATACAAATACTAATATCAATCTAACACAATAAATCCACTAAAATCATGTGTTTACGATCTCCGCCCCTTTTTTATTTAATAAATTCTTTCCATGACTAATCTTTTATTTATATAATAAAAGAAAACATCAAGTGAGAATTTTCGTATTTCGAAAAAAAAATGTTTTCTTATTAAGTAATATGTTTTTAATTTGTTATTATTATTTTTAATATGCTTAATTAAAAAGGTAAATATTTTCATATTTGGCCAAAATTTGTAGAAAAAGCGGTTTCATGTAATCAGATGTAAATATATATATATATATATATATATATATATATATATATATATATATATATATATATATATATATATATACACACACACAAAAGATACACATGTACTTTCTTGTAGCTTTAATTTTATAGTTTTACCCTATTTTAAATACTAACAAAGCAAGAGAGTGCTATATTGTTTAGGCAAAGGTAATTACGACCTTAATACATTTAAAAACCTGCGCGTACGCCGGATCTTATAACTAGCAATAATAGTAGTAAATGATTGCCTCTCCAATAAACACTTTTATGCCAGCTAAACTATCATTTAAACAAGAAAATTATATTTTTCATAAATAACTCATTATTTTATATTTTTAAAGAAATCATTACTATTTTTCTTTCTTATCTTTTGCAAAATAATAATTTTACCTTCATGTAATTATTTAAAGCTTTTTATCAAAGTTTGCAACTTTTAATATAATATAATAAAATTGTTTTATTATTTAAAGCGTGTTTAAATATTAAAAAAAAAATCATATATTTTTTTCAACTTTTATAAATAAACTGTAATAATTTGAAAGTTCAAAAATTATGTGTGATATATATAGTTGGAAAGATACAAATTTAAATTTTTAAATACAAATAACAGTGAATTATTTAGAGTTCTACACAAATACTTATGCCAATTTTAAAACAACGTATTGAGTGTTCGAACTTACAAATTAGTGTTATATCAAGCAAAATATTGTATCTAGAAAAAACAAAAAATACCAAAACAAAAAAGTTTGTCCAAAGTATATGAATTATGAAAGTGCCCCTCTATTGAAAGATAATTAAATGCTCGTCACGATGATGTAATTTATGTAGATTAACGGTTTACAGTTCTTGAGATATGTAATTTTTAAAAAGAAGGTTGAAATTGAGTTTTAATTAAAATTGATGGGGTTAGAATGGATGGAAGTTGATGTTTTTTAATGTGTAATCTTTTTCGTTATATCTGTTGTAATATATTGTGTTATGCAAGCTTATGCTTGGTGTATTAAGTCTAGGGACTTAATATGTCAAGTTTATCTAATGTTTGAATGTTTAGCTGGCGTTAGCAAGTTTTAGATTCTACAAGGACTAAAGTGTAAATTGCTTCTATATAAGCTGGATCTCAACCCGAGCAACCATAACTTAGCCGTATTATTCACACACTCATTCTCTGATCTCTCTCAAGTTGGTTGGTGTCTGGTATTAAGTATTTGATCATCTAGATCAAGTGGTTTAGTCGTGTTTCTATTGTCTTTCAAGAGTGTTTGTAGTGAGGTTAATTGTAATTGATTCATTGTAGTTAGGTAGATAGAATCCTTCTGAAGGGGGCTATATTTTCTTTTGTATTTGTCTGGTAAGCACACGTTTTGTGGACTCATCTTCTTGCATATTCAGTTAATAAAAGATTTCACCAAGGGGTGGTTGGCTGGGTGAATAAGTTGTTTTGTGGTTGTATTTGGTATTAGATTCATAGTTTTAACACAGTATCAGAGACACGGGTTTGATCTCCGTTGGTTCTTGATATTAAGGTTTCTAGGGTTTGATCTCAGATTTGGGGGTTTCTTGATTGAAGTGCAATTTTGCTCAATTCAGGCTGTTATCTCAACGGCCGTGGTGTTAATCGTTGATTTTGAGGCGATTCTTGAATTTGTCAGTTAGGGTTTCTTGAAACCCTAATTAGGAAATTTTGGGATCTTGATTCTGGAGGTTTCCTGAGGTGTTATTGGGTTCTTTCTTAGTTACTAACACTCTTGACTAAGTGAATCAAGAGTGTTGGTGATATGTTCATTCCGCTGCGTATCTTCACATCACTGTAAGGTTGTTTTCTCTTCTTTAATTCGCTGAGTACTTTAGTTATCACGCTACAAATGCTGTGGGTAACTTCTTGACCTGCTTCCTTGAGAAGTACGGAAACCTGCTCTTCCCACAGCAGGTGTGAGACTGGGTACTTCAGTTGAATTGGGTGTGAGTTGTTATTTTTTGTTTTATAGTTGAAGTCTTTGTTTGAGTCTAGGTCATTGGAGGATAGGTTTTTGGGCAGTCTTGGAAGTCTGGTGGTTGATTGGTTTGTTAGAGTTGTTAGGTTGGTTTGTTTCTTATTTGTTGATTAGTTGGTTTCTGGTTGTTATTTCTGGTTTTTAGTTTCTGTTTGTTTTCTTGTTATCTTGTTTGTTGCTAGTATGGCTAAGGTTTTGATTAGTAGTTTAGATGCTGGTAATCCTTTATTTTTGCATTCTAATGATAATTCTAATGTGTCTAGTGTTCACTTTAAATTGTATGGTTCTGATAACTATTAGATGTGGTCTACTGCTATGAAAATTTGCTTTAAAAGGTAAAAATAAAATGGGATTTGTTGATGGTACTTGTGTTAAACCTGCTACTAGTGTTATATTATCCCAGCAATGAGAGAGGTGCAATGCTATTGTTCTTGGATGGATTCTTGGATCCTTGTCTCCTGAGTTGTACTTAGGACAAGTTTATTCTGAGATTGCATCTGAGGTATGGAAAGAATTAGAAGAAACTTATGATAAAATGGATGGGTCTGTTATTTTTAATGTGATTCACAAGATTAACTCTCTTAAGCAAGGAGAATTGTCTGTGCCTGATTATTATCATAAGTTGAACTCTCTTTGGAGAGAGTTTGATACTTTGACTTTGTTACCTGCTTGTACTTGTGATGCACATGAAGGTGTTTTGAAACATAACCAGCTTATTAGACTTATGCAGTTTCTTATGGGCTTAAATGAAGTTTATCAACCAATTAGGAGTAACATTCTGGCTAAGGACCCTTTACCTGATGTTAAAGAAGCCTTTAATGTCATTTCTAGGGAGGAGTCTCATAGAGGACTCCACCCAAGTTCTGGTTCTAGCAGCAAGGTCCAACCTGCTCCTTTTGTTGTTAAGACCAATAATAATTCAAACTCTAATAATAATTTTGTTAGAAGAGGTAATAACAACAATGGTAATGGTAATAGGGGACCTAATCCTAACTTGGCTTGTAAACACTGTGGTTTAATTGGTTATACAATTGAAACCCAAATTTGTCTAAACAATCTGCTTCTATCAAAAAGTTTAATGGTAATGCAGATGTCTCTCAACCCTCTACTTCTTCTGGATCTATGACTAGGTCTTTCACTAATGATCAAATGATGAAACTCTTAAGTCTCATTAATGAAAAACCCTCTACTAATGTCTCTGCTAGTGTGGCAAGTATATCTCCCACTTTTTTCAATAATAATGTGATGTTTAACTTGCATTTTGAGAAGTTTTTTTGTGCTAAAACTAGTTCTGTGAGTTACAATGTTACTCTTGGATGGGTTATTGATTCTGGTGATAATCAGCATATGACTGATTTCACTAAGAATATGTTTAAAGTGGTTAATATTTCTAGTCTTATGTTAATTGTTGGTCATCCTAATGGTACTGTAGCTAAGATATTTGCTATTGGTAGCCTTAGATTAACTTCTGGTGTGGTTTTATTTGATGTTCTTGTTGTTCCTGAGTATAATCTCAGTATGTTATCTGTTAATTAGATGATTAAGGATAGTAAATTTTTTGTTGGTTATGATGAACATAAGTGTTATATTCAGGATTTGAATCTGGGCAAAATTGTGGGGACTGGTAGTGAGTCTGGTGGACTCTATTTGTTTGATGAACCTGTGTGTGGTGAGTCTATTCTTGCTAAGTGCAATTATGTGTTTGTTTGTCATGTTTCTAATGAGTTATGGCACCAAAGACTTGCTCATCCTTCTGATCAAGTCTTGTCTTTTTTGGGTAATAAAATTGGCCTTAAAAAGGTGAATCATCTGTCTCCTTGTGATGTGTGTCACAAGGCTAAACAAACTAGAGAACCTTTTCCACTTAGTGATCATAAAACTGAATCTGTGGGTGATCTCATTCATTGTGATGTTTAGGGTCCTTATAAATTTACTAGTAAGGATGGTTTTAGGTATTTTTTGACTTTGGTCGATGATTTTAGTAGAGCAGTGTGGGTGTATCTGCTAAAATCAAAGACTAAGGTTGGTAATTACATTGCAAACTTTATAAAACTTATCTTTACTCAATTTAACAAAAAGATTATGGTCATAAGGTCTGATAATGGAACAGAGTTTGTCAAAAATCAGTTATCAACTCTTTTTACTGAATTAGGGATGGTTCACCAAACCTCTTGTGCCTACACTCCTCAGCAAAATGGGATTGCTGAGAGGAAACATAGACACCTTCTTAATGTGGCTAGGAGTCTTATGTTTCAGGGGGGGATTCCCTTGAATATGTGGCCTGAATGTGTTTTAACTGTTGTTTACTTAATTAACAGGCTTCCTCCTCTGTCTTATCTGGTGTTTCCCCTTATTTTTTAGTTTATGGTAAGGATCCTAGTCTCTCTCATATCAGATTTTTTTGATGCTTATGCTACTCTACTGTTTTAACTTCAAATGATAAGTTTGATTCTAAATCTGAAAAATGTGTTTTAATTGGTTTTTCTACTACCAAAAAGGCTTATAAGTTGTATGGTTTAGAAAGCAGATCTGTTTTTTATTCAAGAGATGTGAGATTTTATGAAACTGTGTTTCCTTTTAAAATGAAATCTTCAAGTACTTTAAATGAATTTGAAAATGTTAACATCTTAGAATCAAATTGTGATGAAGGTGGAGTAAACAATCTAAACTTTTTTGACATCCAAGGGACTGAAAAACCTAATGATGAAGAGGGGGACCCTTCTAATGTGGAAGGTAGTGGGATGGTACCTTCAGGAGACTGTGTCAATACAGTCAATGATGGAGGGGCAACCACAACAACCTAGATATGAGAAACTATCACCTCTGAGGGCAATAATCAAATTGTTTTCAATTGTGAGGATCATGTTCAAATGGAAGCAGCACCTAGTCTTAGGAGGTCTAATAGAAATAGAAGTCAACCTGTTAGGTTCAATGACTTTGTGGTTGGTAGTAATGTCCAGTATGATCTTGAAAAATATGTTTCTTATTCTAATCTTTCTAGAGTGAATATGTGTTTTTCTACCACTTTGAATAAGTCTTGTGAGCCTAAGACTCTTGCTAAGGCTACTCAGAATCCTATGTGGAGAGAAGCTATGAATTCTGAAATGGAAGCTTTACATAGGAATAAGACTTATGAGTTATGTGATTTGCCTGATGGTAGAATTGCTATTGGTTGTAAGTGGATTTGGAAACTCAAATATAAGTCTTCAGGTGAAATTGATAGGTATAAAGCTAGGCTTGTTGCCAAAGGCTTTAACCAAAGGGAAGGTATTGATTATGAGGAGACTTTTAGTCCTGTTGTGAAGATGGTTACTGTTAGATGCTTAATTGCTTTATCTGTTTCTAATAAGTGGCCTTTATTTCAACTGGATGTTAATAATGCCTTCTTATATGGTGATCTTTATGAGGATGTTTATATGCAATTGTCTCCTGGTTATTATGGCAAAGATGAAACTAGGGTATGTAAGTTGAATAAATCTTTGTATGGGCTAAAACAGGCTCCAAGACAGTGGAATGAGAAACTTACCACTGCTTTGGTAGAAAATGGTTTTAAACAAAGTGTCAATGATTATTCTTTTTATACTAAGAATAAAAATGGGGTGTTTTTGGCTTTACTGGTTTATGTTGATGACATTGTCATTACTGACAATAACATTGATGTTGAAATTTAAAAATTTTCTGTATAGTATTTTTGGAATTTGCGTACTTTTATGTGATTTTATATCAACTCCAAAATTAAGAACCATAATTAACAAAAATAAAAATAATAATAAGCTATTTGATTTTAATAAATAAAAATACATTTAAACTTAACTAAGCTTAACTTTTCATTATACTTCCATTGTTTTTGTTGAGTAATTTTATTTTGGCTCAAACGTGTCAATTGATTGGTTCAGTTTTCATATTACTAAAAAATATTGAATATATTTTCCTAAACGAGCTTAAGTGAGCTTACGCTCGAGTTTCTAAGCGAGCAACATAAGATCGAGTTGTTGAAGAAAATTTTAATATAAGTAAACGAGCATCGAGCTTGAGCTCGAACAATAATTAATCATTCGAGCTCAAGTTCGGACAAGACTTTTAAAAATTATTCGAGCTCGAATTGAGCTCGAGCTGAGTGATAGTTAATCAAGTTGAGCTTGAATATCCTAAAACTCAACTCGACTCGAATCGTTAACAGCCCTACTATCAGTTGCAGCCACGATATATATAGCAAGATATATGTAATGACGTGTTTAACCTCCTTTGTCCCGAAAATGGAGAAATGTACTTTATCTTTCCTATATCCCAACCTATATAAAACACAAGTGTGATTGCTATTTTTAAAGGCAATAAATCACCCCAAAACTCTAAAAAAAATGACACCTGAAAACCACACCACTATTAGAAAGTTTGCAAAAAAAATTTGAAAACAATTTGGTTAAACAAAATCCCTACAAATATGGTAAGTCAATTAATTTTTATTCAAGATCTGTAAGACTTTCAAAAGCCTGATTCTCTTTTTATTATACCTCACCTCTCAATCGTGATGATAATCAATTTTAACAATTTTTGCAGATCTCAATTTATATTAATTTTCGCGTATCTGAATCTTCGTTTCAATCAGGTATACTCTCAATTTCATCTTTTTTTCTTTTTTACCTACAATTATTTATAAAATGGATATATTTTTGTTGTTTTTTTTATTAATTTGATAAAGGTTTGAACTTTATGATTCGTTTTTGTAATTGATTTGTGTGTTTTTCTAATTAATCCATTTCAATTCCAATCTAATAATCATTTTCAATTCCAATCTTCTGAAAAAGTTCCAGAATCGATTTCAATGGCACAAAAGCGATGGATGTAAGATGTAACTGATTTAAATTGTAAGTCTATGATTTTGGAGTAATTTTTGTATTTATTATTAGTTTTCCCCTTTTCTTAAGATTAACATGGTTGATAGTTTTTTTTTGCAGGTACATGATCTTATAATGAATTAGTTATCGAAAGAAAATGGTGATCACAAAACAAATAAGCTTAGATTATCAATTTTCGTTAAACCAAGGTAAAAACTAAAAACTCTTATTTCAGCACGATTGAATCATTTTTGAAAACATAATAATTATGCACACCACATGTTTGATGAATTGTTAGACCCCCAAATTTCTTATTAGTTGCAATGTTATGTTCTTTATTTAGGGTAATTATGAACTGTATATCGGTTATATGTGTTAAATATTATCAAGCATATACCTTGTGCGATTAATGCAAGTAAAATGAATGTGGAAAATGTGACAAGTGAGAAAAGTGTGGTTTCAGATGAAAATAAAAGCTGTTTGCTTAGGATGTATAGTTAGTAGCCTTTAGTAGCCTTAGAGTTAAGAATTAGTGTTGATTCAAAATGGATTTTGAATGACTAAGTGCGTTGTGTGATGACGTAAAACGAGTCTTGAAAGTACTTGATGAGTGCTCAAACACTCATTATTTTTTGTCAAATCTGAACTGCAAAACCTACAAAAACACTCAAATATGTATCAAAATACTGAAAATATTCCAAAATTGTGTTTTATATGTTTCAGATGCAAAATGAGCAAAAACAGATGAAAAAATGAACAAAGTTTGCATAATTGGAAGTTTCAGTCCCCCAACTTTCAAAAATTGGCAAAAATAGTCCCTGAGCACTTATTTTAAAAGAAAAGTCACCAAAGGTCCTTTTGAAATCATAAATTGTCATATTTAGTCCTTTGGTGAAAAATTTCAAAAGTTTTGAGAAATTACAAGTTTAGTCCCTAGAGTTTCACTTTTGGCAGATTTGGTCCCTGGTGGGAAATTTTTGAAAGAAAAATCAATTTTGGGTCCTTGGGAAATCACAAGTGTCAAAATTAGTCCTTGGATGAAAAAGTTTGAGAAAATTACATTTTGGTCCTTCAAGTTTCAATATTTGGCATTTTTAGTCACTAAAGGACCAAAAGTGAAAAATTACTTTCATGACCCTTGGACTATTCATATGTGGCATAATTCATCCTTGGACTACTTTGGGAAAGTTACAAAACAGCCCCTTGGATTTTTAGAAAAATACATAATTGGTCCTTGTGGTTTTATTAGCTAAACAAACAAACAAACCCAATCCTAATCCAATCCACTACCCTAAGCCCATACCCCAAACCCTTGGCCCAACTACACAAAGCCCACCTCGTTTTTACTAATAAAAACATACCCAAGGTCAAACCTCAGTCAACTCCACCCTTTCCCCTTCCGACTTGATACCTGCAAACACCCTGCACACTCAACCCCCTCCTCACCTCTGCTACTACTACCCATACCTTGTTCCCCCCAACCTCACACGACCCCAAACCTCAATTAATGCTCCTATAAACCCTCCAAGTTATCTAACTGCCAGTGGGGCATTTTGGCGCCAAAAATCACATTTTGAAGGCTAGGATTTCTTTGACCAAATCAATGGTCCAGATCAAGTGGGAAAGTCAAGGAAACTCACAAGGAGCTATTTAAGTCAAAAAAGAAGGACAGAGATGTAGTAGTTAGTTAAGGTAGTATAGTTTAGTTTTAAATCATGTCGACTTAGTTTAAATTTACTTTTCCATTGTAATTTTCAGTTAAGAAAGGATGTAAACAATATTTTCAGTGTAATCTTAAGTTTGTTTAACCTTAATTTCAAGTGTTGGCACAAATTCAGTTTCATTATAAATTTCAAGTTTTAGCTAAAATCATGGTTCAAGATTTCTAGTTATCATTCTGTTTCATAAGCTCACTGTAGCTCATTTACACCAATTAATAAGTTTCTATAAGCTTATTTCAGTACTAAAAATAGTTTAACTAAGATATTCAAAAAATTCACTCAAAAATAAATGAAAATAAAAATTAAGAGAATAAGAGGTGGGGAAGGAGTTGGAGACCTGGTTTAGAGTCTCAGGGAGACAACAGGCCAAGAATGAATGTCACTTACTTGGTTTTGAGCACAAAGGACAATGTAAGTCTACAATTCAGTTTTAAGCTCAAAAGTTCTTATTTTGTTATTGGTAGTTGTGGCTATCATTTGTTGTTGATTTTTGTCTAATTATGTTCAACTGAGGTTAGTGTTAGGTTAAGAGTAAGTTTTATAGTTTAAATTTCTCATTTACCTTGAAAATACAAAAACAGTTAGCTGCTAAGGGGTGTTTGGATTTGTTCTGTTCTGGCTTTGTTGTTGTCATTGTACTGTCATCATCATATATACATGTTCACTTAGTTATATTAAGTCATAAGGAACACAATAAACTCAACCTTGTTAGTTAAAAGTCAAAAATCAATTGTATCACTTTTGTTTCAATAACTGTTAGGATTAGTGGATTCCAAATCCTCATTTTAGTTATATAAGTAGTTAAGCTCACTTAATCTAGGTCCATATCATCTTATAACATCATAATAAGTCTGTATAATTCAGCAGAAGTTCATGAAAGTCAAATTATTGAAAAATATCAAAAGTCAAAATTGCATCTCATGAAAAATGAAAAAATTCCAAGATTTGTTTTGAATTTTGTGGGTAGATTTAGGTCTTGAAACTATCATAATTCATAGCCCCCCACCTCATCTTTGAATTCCCATGGTCATTGCATTTTTGTGATTTTTTGTGTGGGCCCTGCAACCTCCCAAACAGACATGCAGGGGGAGTCACCTCCCCTGCACCACCACACAGTCACTACTGCACCACCTTGCTGAGGTCTCACAGATCACCACAGTGGGTCTGATTTGTCGTGAAAACCAATTATATAATATATATAATATAGTATCGAAGTGATCCGCGTAAAATACGGATCACCCGAGTCGTTTCCAAACGAAGGCGAATGGAATCGAGAATATCGATTCCTGAAATCGTGAATTGAAAAGTGAGAAAGTGAAAATAGCAATCAAATAGTTCACGTATTCACAAACAAGTATGAAATATGCAGAAAGTACAAGCTAATTATGCACCAAAGTGAAAAACGTAAAAACGGAAACGCAACCGCAAAATTTAAAATGTAACGTATATCGAAAAATGATCCTACGAACTTGAAAATATTTTCTAAAAATCTTAAACTAATAAAAAGAATTTTAATAAAAAGAAAAATATTTTTTTGACTTTTTATTTATTTTCTATTTTTGGAATTAAAAATGAATTAAATATTAAGAAAAATAGAAAAATAAAGTGGAAAAATGAAAATTAAATTCTGAAAATTCTAAAATATTATAAAAGAATTTCTAAAAATATTTTTTGTATTTTTCACAACATTTTCTGATTTTTTATGTATTTTTGCTATTTAAAAATTGAATAAAATCAAAAGAAAATTAAAAAAATAATAATAAAAAGGGTTGGAAAAATCCCAGAAAATCTAAAATAATAAAAAGAACTAAAAATAAAAATTTGAAGTAAAAATAAAAAGTGGAACTGCTTATTTAAGGAAAACTGCTTATCTCAAGTGCTTATTTTTAAGCACTTGAGATTCAATCAATCTGAAACTTGAGACTCAAGATGAAAATTATGCAGTGAACTCAATGAATGCAAGAGAATATCAGTTTCAAGCTCAGAATACCACTAAGTACCACTAACTACTCAAAAAGCAATGAAATTAGCCAATGCAATAAGCAGATTCTCAAACAGATAGTTCAGGTAAATAAGGTCATTCACCACTCTTATTATTCATCAAACAAATTCAGAAATGACAATGAGAATTAAGTAAAAGCTCAAAATCGAATAAGCAGGCTAATATACACAAACAGATTACTAACTCAGATGTGCAAATAAGCTCGAGCAAACAAGCACTCAAATAAACTCAAATGCAAAAGCTTATTAGAGCAAAAGATCTATAGATATACAGAGATACTAGATCAAGCACTTTAATCACCAAATCCCACTGTTTGACACTAAAATTCAAACTCAGATCAGCAGCTTATAAACTAAAAGCTATGCAACAATTTACTTTATAATGACTTCTTCACTATATTCTACTGATTTTGATGCTAAAATCTAGTTATCTACACCTAATGCAAACAGTTAATTCAGAGATTTGAGTGGGAAAACAATAAAATCAAACAGTACACAAGCAATCCAAACACCCTTAGAAATTACCGATGCACTATTGACACCGTGATAGACTCCACAAATCTCACATCCACAACACTTCACAACTAATTATCTCTATATGAAACTCTATCAGCAACCAATTTCCACTGATTCAATCAGAAATAAACAATCTCATATCTAACTCAACTATTAATCCACAGTCACACAGATTCAAAACAGTTTGATCAAATACTCAATCCAATTTAGATTCAAACAACTCATGTAAAATGATGACTCAAATACCAATCTAACACTTAATTCAGATCTACACAAACTCAAACAAATTTATATGCAAATAATCCAACTGAAACAGTGATCAGATTCAAATCTCAATTCAACAATACAACTCAGACTCACAATTATTAGTATCTCAGAAAAACAAGTATGACAGATTACTCAATCCAACTAAGATCCACAAACTGATGTGCAATGAAACAAATCAAACTCAATCTCAGCTATCAATCTCAATGGAACAGTACACAAATGCAATACTCATCAATCTCAGATCCACATATGTTGACAGATAAAAATGAATGGATCAGTAAACAACTTAAAACTCAAATCTAAACAATCTCTAATATTCAATCAAACTCTACAATCAACTACAGAAACAACTATATTAATATCAAATACCAATCTAACAATACAAATACTAACTAAAACAGATCTGATCTAATAATTTTGAGAGGAAGTTTAACTTGAGCAAAACTTACAAAGCTATTCCTCCTCAGCTCAAATTGAGGAGGATTCACTATGCTTGCCTATCTTTAAAGATAGGCATGTCCATCCCTTTTTGACAATGCTTATCCAATAAACCACCTCAGCTACCAATTGTCCGAACTTTTGACTTTGATTGACTGACTCAAATAACTTCCACTAATAAGCTAACAAGCTTAAATGGAATGTATGAAAGGAAAATAAGCTCTACTGTGAGCTATAATAACAAATATGTAAACATTTTTATTTATTTTTTTATTTTTATTTTTATGATTTCTGATAAAAGTATAAAGAAGAATATTAGACTAAAGTAGATAGTTAAACTGATTGAACTAAAATAAGCAGAATAAAAGCTGAATGAAAACAGTATAAGCTAAAGTAATTGAACAATAAGCTAAAAATATAAGAAGAAAACTCAGAATTTTATTAAACACTTAATAAAAGTATTACATTATCTAATCTAAATACAATCTGAAGTAAATTTTGCAGCATAACAATAAACTAAAAACTACACTCTATGAGCTAAAAAACTAACACTATTTATAGATGAGGAGTGAGGGGTTGGGTCTGATTTGCCAGGTTGGCGATCCACACCTCATTGTGCTTCTTCACTTCATTTAATAGCCCTTGGATAGCTTTGTGTTACTTCAATCTTCTCACAGCCCTTGGATGAGAATTTGTGATGTGGCTTGGCCAGTAATATTGCTCCATCTGTCCCCATTCGTGTGCTCATTCTCTGACATGTGACTCAGCAGAATCCAAGGAGAAGAATGACGCGTTCCATCCAATCTCTAGTTGCCAGATGTCCCTCGTAGTATCTGAATACTCTCTCTGACACATGACTGAGCACGTGACAGGCTTCTAGAAGTGCCAATGATGAGATTATGATTGGTTAATTGAGTTGTAATGAAATGGTTCGAACCAATTTGATTTATGTGAATTAGGGTTCATGTTTGGGGGTAAAATTGGGGACGGGGTATTGGAATGGGGGAGTTTTTATTATTTTAGAGGGTTGACCGGTGGGTATGGGTTTGACTTCGGGTTAAAGGGCAGGCCGGGTAGTAACTAAGGATTTTGGGCTTTGGTTTTAAGTTTGGGCTGGGATAAGATTTATATTGGATTTGGTTTTATTTTGGACCCGGTTGTTGTAGTTTTAGGATTTAGGATTAGTAAATTTCTACAAGGACTAATGTTGTAACATTTGAAATTCCAAGGGCTGGTTTTGTCACTTTTCAAAATTGTAATCCAAGGACTATTTCTGCCAAATCTGAATAAATGAAGGACTGAATTTGATTTGAAGATCCCGGCTTTGACTTTTTGACCATCTTCCACTCTCGTGCCCGTTTTTCAGCTTTTCGTGTGATTTTTCGTCTTTTTGTGATTAATCCGTACCTGCATGTTCACAACATAAAAACACATGTTTTCTTGGCATTTGTTAGCTCAAATAGTCATTTTGGGTCGGTATTTGGCCATAAAATGGTGAGTGAATAAGCACTCACCAAAATCCCCCAGACTAAGATATTGTCGTGTCCTCACGCAATGTGATCAATTCACGCTTTTGGGATAAATAATTTCAAAACTCTTCCTACTAACTTTGTAAAGTAGCAAGGATGTTCGAAAGAGATTACAAAATCATTTATTCCCGAAAACGCTCCGTTTTCCAAAAAATTTCCTTTATTCCACTTACACTTCCTATTTTTGTATTTTTCATTCTTCACACTTGTGACGGTTTGTTGAACTTTCATTATTTTGCAATAATTATTAGGGTCAACGAGTAGAAACACTTTTCATAGAAAAGTGACCGTACGGATAAAAATCGTCATCCTTGATTTTTCACAAGTCCCCAAACTAAGCGTACAAACGAGATCATTGTTTAATTACAAGTTAAATGCTAACACTACCCATGCGAGTTACTTGTGTAATTACCTCTTGTTCCCATTTCCCTAGTTTTGTATCTCAAGATTTTATTTTTATGAGAAACGAATTTCTCGTTTTGATAGTTTTTAGTCCGATAAGAGCACAAAATCTGAATGCTAAGTAGTTTCCAAACTTTCCCTCGAAAATCCCTGCATACAAAAATCGGGTCCACATGGAGGTCTTTGATTTAACACGATTTTGGGGAGTATCCCTTTTATTTTCGACCGAGACAACTCATCTACGAGTCCAGAAACGGAAGCTTTTATTAGGATCCCCCCGGAGTCGAAGCTTGGCTTTTATTAGACATATTAAGCACATTAACCGTATTAGTCCTTAGCCTTTTACAACAATTACAACATCAGTTATGAGCTGACAAGATGTAATAGCCTTATTATGACCTTGGAATTTTTCCTCCACCTTTTTGAAGTCTACAATATCGGTTGTGAGCCGGCAAGATGTAGAAAACTTTTATGGCTTCGGATTATTATTAATATTATACATTATTCATTATTATTTGCCAAACCCCGAGTCCTACGGTCTTTATAAAGATCACAACATCGGCTGCGAACCGGCAAGATGTGATAGTCTATTTCACCGTAACACTGGCAGTACCCCTATGTGTACCAAACCTCCATATGCAGAAATTTTCTTAGGAACGAGAGAAAACTAAGTATTGCCCAAACCGTATACCCTTAATTAAACCTAGAGATCTATTTTTTATTGGTGAAACAATTCTGTGGGAACAAGGAGGCCACAAGTACCTTTCGTGAGCTCTAAAGAGAACCAACTACTCCACGTTTAGCACGAAACTTCTAAATAAACTCTATCATTCCTCGATCTCCGCAAATTTAAAATCCCAAGTAATGAGATCCACGGATGCTTAGCCGATAATCAGCCACGCATATATAAAGTCAGTTACGGAAAGTTG
This sequence comes from Artemisia argyi, assembly GCA_030686995.1. Lineage (NCBI taxonomy): Eukaryota > Viridiplantae > Streptophyta > Magnoliopsida > Asterales > Asteraceae > Artemisia > Artemisia argyi. The sequence continues at coordinate 16,178,428 of CM060689.1, read as the reverse complement.
CAAATTCTAGAAAAAAAATTCGCGTTTTCTAGCTCCCTATGTAAAAGACTAGCGAAAGCTTTTGTGATTATCATTGGTTAAGGGAACAAGCTAGGGCTCAACACACCCGGTCAAGTCAGAATATTTATTCCTACTCTCGCCAGCAAGAAAGTCAACAAGGTGTCAAAACACTTATTCAAACTTTATTACATTTTTGCACAACTTTTTCAACTTTTTCTCATTTTTTTGTGCTTTTTCATGACATTTTCATCAAAAAATTTCAAAATTTTTGAAAATTTTCAATTTTTTTCATTTTTGGTGGAAAAACGGAGTTGCAAGAGTACACGACTTTGTGAAAAATGCAAGGTCAAATCGAATCGAAGATTCACCCTCCCCCAGACTAGAATGAAACATTGTCCTCAATGTTTTACGGGTTAAGGCAATCCTAACAAAATTCTAGGGCCGTTTATTAATTATGCCAAAGAAAACGTTAGTAAATAATATTCACGGATATAGGATTTCCAATAAGCACCGATGAATGAAACCTCGAGTGGATAGAAGATAACGAGCACGAGAGTTATCATAAATCGCGGACAATCCTAAACAAACATCACAAACAACCATGGAACACAAGAGTAGAAGAGGCACCCCCTCCTCACGTTATTTGTTAGAAAATAGAAAAATAAGAAGATGAAATTGGATAAGCATGGGTTGCCACCCACGAAGCGCTTTATTTTTTATTTCCTAGTCACGTAGCTTGACTCGATCCCCGAATTCAATCATCCTTGGGGAAAGTTTGGAGATCCGAGACTACCATGGTTGGTACGTCCCCTCCGAAGTAATGTTTCAAACAGTGACCATTCACCTTAAAGTTGGGACCATCTTGTTGAGCTAACTCAATGGTACCATAAGGGAATACTTGTGTTATGGTGAACGGTCCAGACCAACGGGTTTTAAGTTTACCCGAGAAAATCTTCAAACGAGAGTTAAAAAGTAGCACTTGATCACTAACGTTAAAAACACGGTCTTTGATCTTGGCATCATGGATTCTTTTTGTTTTCTCTTTATAAATCAAAGAATTCTCGTAAGCTTGATCACGAAGTTCGACTAACTCATTCAATTGAACTTTTTAGTGATCACCCGCGGTTTTCAAGTCAAAGTTTGCATGTTTTAAGGCCTAGTAGGCCTTGTGCTCAAGTTCTAGGGGCAAATGACAAGCCTTCTCGTAAACCAGCTTATATGGAGTACACCCAATGGGTGTTTTATAAGCGGTCCGGAAAGCCCATAAAGCATCGTCTAATTTATCGGCCCATGAGGCACAGTGCTCTCCTACTGTCCTTTCTAATATCCTTTTAAGGCCACGATTGGACACCTCTACTTGACCACTAGTTTGTGGATGATAAGCCATGGAAAGACGATGTGTGACACCATATTTAAGCATTACTTTGGCAAATTGATCATTACAAAAATGGGTCCCACGATCACTTATAATGGCTCGAGGTGCACCAAATCGTGCAAAGAGACTTTTTAAGAATTTAACAACTACTCGGGCATCATTGGTGGGGAGCGCTTTCGCTTCAACCCATTTGGACAAATAATCGACAGCCACGAGAATATACTTATTTCTTCTTGATGACGGGAATGGCCCCAGGAAATCGATGCCCCAAACGTCAAAAATTTCACAAACTTGAATAGCATTTTGTGGCATTTCATCTTTTTGAGTAATTTTCCCTTGACGTTGGCAAGAATCACATGATTTCACCATTTCATGGGCATCCCGATAAATCGTCGGCCAATAGAAGCCAGAATCGAACACTTTCTTCGCGGTGAAGTTGGCACCATGATGTCCCCCCGTGGGTCCACTATGGCATGCCTTAAGAATTTCAACGGCTTCCGTACCGTGAACACACCGCCGGATCACTTGATCCGCACATACTTTGAACAAATAGGGGCCATCCCAAAAGTAATGTTGGACATCTTTAAAGAATTTCTTCTTTTGTTGGGACGACATCCCTTTCCTAATGAAGTTCCCCGCATGGTAATTCGCAAAATCGACGAACCATGGGGTACTTTGGTCAATTTTAGTCACACTCCCAAGTGTTTCGAGAGGAAATGTTTTGGTGATTTCCTTATTCTCGAGAACACTTTGATGGGGATTCTCTAGTCGTGAAAGGTGATCAGCAGCAAGGTTCTCAGCTCCTTTCTTGTCTCGTATTTTGACATCAAATTCTTGGAGCAAAAGAACCCACCGCATTAAGCGTGGCTTAGCATATTGCTTTGCCATTAAGTATTTTAATGCCGAATGATCCGTATACACTATGCATTTCTTAAGGAGCAAGTAAGGTCTAAATTTCTCAAAAGCATAGACAACCGCTAACATCTCTTTTTCAGTAGTTGTGTAGTGATGTTGGGCGTCGTTCATGGTCTTACTTGCATAGTGTATCGGTTGAAAGTACTTATTCTTACGTTGCCCCAGAACTGCATCAATGGCATAATCGCTTGCATCACACATTAGCTCAAATGGTAAGCTCCATTCGGGGGCAACTAAGATCGGTGCCTCCGTCAACTTCTTCTTCAAGAAATTAAATGCATCGATGCATTCATTTGTGAAGTTAAACGGAGCATCTTTCTCTAACAGATGTGTCAGAGGCCGGGCTATCTTAGAAAAGTTGATGAGTGTCTAAATACTCATCATTTCTGTCACATTTAAGCTACAAAACATCTGAAAACATACAGATATGCTTTATAATACATGAAATATCATGAAATTGTGTTTTTAAGTGTTACAAGTGCAAAAGGGATGAAAACTGATGAAAAATAACAAAATTTACATAATTTACAGTTTCAGTCCCTGAACTTTGAATAATTGGCAAAACTAGTCCCTGGTAAATCAAAACTTGTAAAAATATCATAAAAGGTCCTTGGGATTCATAAGTTGTTAGGAAAAGTCTTTTTAAGTTAAAAATCACAAATTTACAACTATGGTCCCTCAACTTTGGAAAAGTGTCAAAAATTAGTCCCTAAGGTTTAAAAATAAGAAAATATTCAAAATAAACCTTATACTATTCTAAAATGACATAACTGGTCCTTTGTGTTAACTGTTTAATATTTACAGGTTAAATCCTTCAATTATCAGAAAATTACAAAATGGTCCCTGGAGTTTGAGGAATTGGCAGAAAAGGTCCTTGGGTTTTGAAAATAGAATAATTACATCTTTGGTCCTTGGGTTATTCAAGTATGACAAGAGTGGTCCCTAAAAATACTTTGGGAAAGTTACACATCAGGTCCCTACACTTTCGGATATTTGCAAATTTGGTCCTTGTGTTTACTAAATACCAAACCGGACCCTTATTGTTATTATAAACCCCAAAACAAAAACCAACCCAATCCAAACACTAAACTAAATCCAGTCCACTTGGGCCCAACCATTTACCCAGTCCACCCTTAGCCCAAACACACCCCCGTTTATTAAAACCCACGGTCAAACCTTTGACCCCGCCCAAAATACCACCCTTTACTGTTCATCGTCCTCACCCCCAGCCTCCAAACCAATACCAGGTGGTTTTTCTTGCCACCTTTCACCTTTCCACCTCACCCTCTGCTATCTATCAACTCCATCTTTCACCTCTGTCACCCCACCTTTGCAATAAATGCACTCCACACCATTTTTCCTTCCAAAACATCACCCCTTCCCCTGTTTTCTTCCAAACTTCCCCAACTTGCATAAAAATCTCCCAAAAGTTATCATACACCTCATACAAGCCAACAAAAATCCTTAATTGGTTTATAGAGGCTGCAAGCAACCTAAACCACTTTTCCCGCCAAATCCATCCAAACGGTTAAAATGGCTTTAACTCATCTAAAGGTCAAAAATGAATGTGGGAAATATCTAGGAACGTGGGGAGATCAAGTTGAGTCATCTATATGAAGAGAAAGAAGACAGAGTGAAGAACATATCATAGAATACATTTTTGTGATCACTTTTATTTGCTTATCTTTCTTAACTTGTCATTTACAGCTTTCAGTATTGTAATAAGACTTTGACACAGTTCAAATTACATGCTATTTACAGTCAGTAGTTTCCTAAACCTTTAAATACTTGTCATTTTAATTATTGCAATTTACTTAATTGTCATTTAATTTATCTTGTCTGTTATAGCTAATAGAGGACCTTCAATAAGCACTTAGGCTTTTGACACAAGCCATAAGGCTTTTGAGAAACCTTGAAGTAGTTATAATCCATAAATACAAAATCACAAAAAGAAACAAAGAAAATAGAAAAAAATATCAAAAATCAGTTTCAATAATGATTCAAGCAAGGAGCAGGTTAAATACTGGATGGACTTGGTAATAGGGACTCATGGGAGTCATATAAGTGAGTATTTGGTTCTTGGTTAAATCTCAGTTTGCATTTTGGAAGCACTTTTGTAAGCATTTTTCTTGAATTTGATAAATTACTGTTTACTATAGTATTTATTGTAATCTTTGTAGTTTCCTGTTTGTTTTAAGTTGTTAGATGTTAGTATAATATAAACTCAGTAGCTTGTTTATTGTTTTTGTAAGTTATTAAGTTTTCATAAATTAAGTCTTGTAGCATAATTTTGATTTCTGAGTTATATTGTTGTTATTGTTGTGTATTTGTGTTTGAATAGGTTTATATAATCATAGTATATGATTATGTGTCAGTAGGTAAGGATAATTTAGGTTTGAATCTCATTTAGCTTTACAAGATCTCTTTTGCAAATCTGATAAGGGGTGTTTGGTTTAAGCTTATCTGTGGTGCTCTTGTTGCTTTTCATTGTAACTCTTGGTCTCATCAAGTTACTGAAGTTGATACAAGCTCAGGGAAACTATTTCATTAGTCACAAAAACATCAAAAGTCAAAATCACAAAGAAATCACCATCACAGTTAACTGTGAAGTGATTTAAGCTCATAATCTTTCATATCATTGCATAAGTGATAGTTTTAACTTGTTTTGGTCTTAGTTTAACATAATACATCCTTTTCAGTCACTAAATTAAGATTAAAGTTCATAAAAGTCAATTGTGCAAGTTTAGCTAAAAAAGTCAAAAGTTGAGATTTCAGATTTTTATAAAACTTGTGGGATTTTTCTAAATTTTTGTATTAGGTTTTAGGTTCTGAAAATTGTTGTGGTATTAGACTACCACCTCAACTCTTGATTCCCACAATTTTAACATTTTTGTGATCTTTTACCTGAGCTACACAAGCCCCCAAAGCAGCTTGCAGGGCAAGCTGCTTCCCCTGTGCACAGACCACCACCACCATAACCACCACTTTGGTGGTTCATTGTGACTGACTCAGTGGGCCCCACAGTCCATATTTTGGCCCTTTGAACCCCCCTCCTATCAGGGTTCAATAATTGAACCTTTGTTTGACCCTTAGACCACTGGACCCCACCTAGATTTGCACCCTAACCTTGTCCCATTTCTGACCCAGAACACAATAAGCAAACAGCTTATTGTGGTTTTGTGGCTTATCCAGTGGGCTTATTTGATCAAACCTTGCTCAAACAAGTTCTACTAACTTAGGTGGACCAGTTTTTACCAATTTGGACCCCTCATTAGCTTATTTGAGCTTATTTGCTTAAAGGTCAAACTTTGGTCAACTGTTTTGGTAATAAGCACTCTTAGTGCTTATTTTTGGTTTCCATTTTATTTGTTTTCATAAAAGTTTCTTATTTTTAGTACTTAAGTAGTTTTGTATAAGAAAAACAAGAAAAAAACCAAATTTAATTATAGTGATAGCTTCTATTTAATAGAAACTATCTATTTAATTTTCTTTTTAGCTTATTTATAAGCACTTCTGCTATTTTATATTTTTATTAATTATCTTTTATATTATAGTAGTTTTGTAAATTTTTCCAGATTTTTATTTTGTCATCTAGTGGTTTTTAGATTTAATTTTAGTGATATTAATAATTAATTAATATTAAGTAATTAAATAGCTTAATTAGATTTTATTAAGTAAAATATAGTTTTTATAATTTTTATAGCTTTTATATAAGTTATAACATTTTTAGGAATTTTTCTAGAATTTTTACTGTTCATATTATAGTACTTTTAATTTAATTAGTTTAATTAAGTTTAATTAGTTAATAAATAATTAAATAGTTAATAATTAATTATAATTAGATAAATAGTATAATAAATATATTTTTAGTTTTAAAATAAGTTTTATAAGATTTTAGATTTTTCTAAGTTTTAATTTTATTTTTCTAGACTTATTTTGTATTTTCTTATTATTTAAGTTATTAAATAGTTAATAATAGTTATTAATTAATAATAATTAATTAAAAAGTTTAAAAAATATTTTTCTTTTTTCTAATAATTTTCTTAAGTCTTTAGGTTTGTAAAAGTTTAATTTTTATCTTTATAGCCTTTTTATTTATTTAATTTCACTTTTTGTTTAGTACGTTTACGTTTATTTAAACTAAACGTACGTTTTTAATTTCTTTTACGTTTTTAAGTTTTCTTATTTCAAGGTTTTGTTTACATAGCTTATTTAAGCTATTTTATTTTATCCTAGGGTAATCACTAATCACATACCCTTTCCTGTTCAATAAATCCCGATCACAGTTCCGTTCTAACTCAGGATATCGCACTTCCAAGGGACATAACGACCCGGGGACACTAAACTCCTTGGATATACATTGTATTTGCCTCTTTCTAGTTTGACTTTTATAGTCAGCCATTCACAAGTGGTTGACTCTAGAATATATATCTAGTTTGGAGCAAGTCAATTTTTGGCGCCGCTGCCGGGGAAGTGCGCTGCGTTGAACGATTCTGAAGTATCAGATTTGTTGAATACCTATCCATAGTACATATATCTTATATAATATCATATTTCCATCTTCCATAAACATATAAAATACCAAAAATATTTTCTTTTTCTTTCTATATATATATAACATAACATAAAAACCTAAAAATACTCTTCTCACCCTTATCTGAGTTTCCTTTTCTTCAAGGATCCTTAGACGCGTCTTAGTGCATGCGCACTCGTTCTTCAAGGTCATCAAGTCCTCTTCGTGAGCTTGTAGCCATACCTCGAAGAAATCGTAGACGTTCAGCTCCATCAGTCGTACCCGAGATACGTACTGATCCTAAACCCCCTGTCATCATGACAGAAGACCGTCCGATGAATGAACTTCTCCAAGCACCCACCGAGGGTTACGGAGATGCTATTGTTGTTCCAGCCATCGTGGCTGAGAATTTTGAGCTCAAAACTGGGTTGATTAATCTGGCAACCCAGAAGCAATTCTATGGTTTTGATAGGGACAATCCTCATGATCACATTAGATGGTTTAACCAAATCATTGGTACCATCAAATGTAAAAATGTCCCTGAGGAATCAATCAAACTTCTTCTCTTTCCATTTTCCATCGAAGGCAATGCCAGGATTTGGCTTGATAAACAGCCTCCTAAATCGATTGAAACATGGGGAGATTTGGTTCATAAATTCATTAATGAATTCTTTCCTCCTTCCAAGACCACATTTCTAAAGAATGAAATCATGAAGTTCTCTCAAAGGTTTGATGAACCATTTGGAGAGGCATGGGATCGTTTCAAAGAATTGCTTCGCAGATGTCCACATCACGGTTTCACCGAATTGATGCAAATGGACACTTTCTACAATGGGTTAAACCCATCTGATCAGAATTCTCTAAACGCCTCAGCTGGAGGTAATTTTCTAAGCAAATCCACAAAGGAAGCCATTGCTTTAATTGAAAACATGTCTAAGGTCCGTACTACGAGAGATAGAACTTATAATTCTCATGCTAGTGCTGGTCCTTCTACATCATCTCCCGTGTCTTCTAGCACTGATTCTCAGATTGCTGAACTCACGAAGGCTATCCAAGCTTTAGTTTCCAAGAAAGAGTCCGCTCCGCAAACTTCTCAAACTGCTGAAATTAAAAAGGTAGACGTTTGTGTTACTTGTGGAGGTCCTCATCCATACTACAATTGTACCCACACCGCTGGCAATGCAATTGAAGTCAATGCTATAGCAGGCAGTTCCAATCAAGGAGGAATTCCATTCCGTCCTCAAGTGGATACAAACTACCGTGCTAACAACCAGGGAGGACAGCCTGGATTATACCAACCAAACAATGCTAATAGGTTCATTCCTAACCAGCAACGAGGGCAAAATCCACAAAATCAATATCATGCCCCGAGCAATCAAATGGTTCCTTTTCAATACCCAGTCCAAAAAGGGACTACTAATCCAGGGTATTCAGCTCCTGCTCATCAAATGGTTCATTATCAAGAATCTCCCTCCAATGAGCTCGCTAACCACATCAAGGTTAATGATGCTAACATGAGGGCAATGCAGAACCAAATCTCCAATTTGAAGAATGAATTTAATTCTTCAATTGCTAAAAACAACAATGAGCTGAAGAACGATATTAAGGACATGTTTGCTGGTTTAGTAAAACAACTAAATCCACCATCTACTTCGGGAACTCTCCCAAGTAACACTGTTCCAAATCCAAGGGGTGAACTCAAAGCTGTCACTACTCATAATGACAAAGATGGACCAACCAAGGTGACAAAGGACCCGGTACTTCCTTCTAAAAAAGGAAGTGCTCATTACGTCCAAACCACGGTTGTCCCAAAATCTACACCCCCTATCACTCCTACATCGTCAAGAATAGATCCTACTCTTTCACGATTCACGGTTAAAAGTTTGTCAAGCAATCTTTATGACCAAAGGGCAGCTATGACTTATTCTCATATGCTCAATGCTTCCCGTAGGAGTGTATTAGACGACAGTGATGATGAGGAGGAGGATTCCAATGTCATCAAAGCTATCACCACTCGTAGTGGTGCTGCTTATGATGGACCCTCAATGCCTATCCCTCCTCCATTGTATGATGTGGAAAAAGAGGCGGAGGATACAACAGACAAAGTGCAAATTCCAAGTTCACAAAGTACAGCACATGTCTCTCCTCCGGTCCTCCCTAAAAAGAGACCCAAACCAGGAGTTGTCTTTGAATTTGTAGAGACTCCTGAGGATACTGCTCCTAAATCCAAACCTTTTCTTCCGTACCCTTCACGTATGAATGAGGACAGGACCCGTGAAAAGAATAGTCAACAAATAGATAAATTCTTTCAAATCTTTAAAGAATTACAATTTGACATTAGTTTCGCGGATTCTCTCATTCTTATGCCTAAGTTTGCAGCGACTATCAAACAACTGCTAAACAACAAGGAAAAGCTGTTTGAGATGGCAAAAACTCCAGTAAGCGAAAACTGCTCGGCAGTTATCTTAAAAAAGCTTCCGGTAAAGCTTGGAGATCCTGGGAAATTCCTAATACCATGTGTATTCCCAGGAATGATTGATTGCTATGCCTTGGCCGATCTCGGTGCTAGCATCAATCTGATGCCTCATTCAGTGTGGAAGAAACTATCTCTTCCTGAACTCTCCCCTACCTGCATGACTCTCGAGCTTGCAGATCGCACCATATCTATGCACCTCGGCATCGCTGAGGACGTATTTGTGAAAGTAGGGAAGTTCCATTTTCCTGCAGATTTTGTGGTCGTTGACTTTGATGCCGATCAAAAGGTTCCTCTTATTCTTGGTAGAGGATTCCTTAGAACCGGCCATGCTCTTATTAATGTTTTGGAGCATGAGATCACGTTACGTGTTGGTAAGGAAGCTGTTACCTTTGATCGAGATCAAAATGCGAGATATTCCTCAAACTATAACTCTGAATCGGTTAACCGAATCGATTTCATTGATGTTTCTTCAAAGGAGTATTCTCAAAAGAATCTTGATTATCTTCATAATTCTGTGAGTGGTAATCCCATTCCATCTTCTACTACTATCTTAGCCGAATCTTCAACTTCTCTCACTCTGGATGAGGAAAGTAGTCCCATTTGGGATGAAGATGAGACTGAGAGTGATCAGGAGGGAGATATTCTTCTCTTTGAAGAATTGTTAAATAATGATCCAATTCCCCTTCCTCCGCTTGACTCTTCAACTTATCTCACTCGGGTTGAGGAAAGTCGTCCCATTTGGGATGATGATGGTACTGAGAGTGATGAGGAGGGAGATATTCTTCTCCTTGAGGAATTCATGCATGATGATCCAATTTCCCCTCCTCCTCTAGAAGAACGTCATAATGAGAGTACTGATTCTATTCTGGATGAAATCGATGTTTATCTCGATTTAGACACATATATGCCAGGTATTGATGATGCCGAGAGTAATCAGGAGGGAGATGTCAGTCTTCTTCTTGAACAACTTTTATACCCAGAAAATTATCCCACCCTCCCACCCAAACCATTTCATAAAGAGGAATTCAAATCAGTTGAAGAAACTGATAAAATTCCTGAGATCAAGCATAAGACCTTGCCTCCTTCAATTAAATTTCAACTTCTTGAGGAGGAAGTTCTTGTTATTACTGCTGTTTTGATCTCTCTTCTACCCTTCACCTACCCGGTGATTTCTCCTTCCCTTCACTCAATCGAGAGTGAGGATGTTACTTTTGACCCTGGGATTTTCCATATAACATTGGTTTAAATACCAGATATATCTCTCTTGGTGTGGAACTTTCATGTACTTCAATGTTTATACAAACATTTTATGAAAGTCCGATGGAGATGATCTCATCCACTTACTTCCCCAAAGATTTTTAAATTGCTTTTTCTCTCGGTCTGTTCAGGAGATCTTTATTACAGTTAACCGTTCACAAGCGGTTAGCTTGCGTGGTAAACCTGACAGTTCGAGAGGAAAAAATCTAATTAGGGGTCGAGTCCGGCTAGTGACTCGGGAATCAAAAACATTAGCAAAAACACGGGCTTGTCACCCGTGTGTAACACCCTAGTGTGGGGGAGATGCCTCACATCTTGTATATATGTAAATATCTTTCATAAAAAAAAAAAAAAAAAAAAAAAAAAAAAAAAAAAAAAATGTACATATAGTGATAGCTTCTATTTAAGAAGTTTATCTTAAAAAAATATATGTATGTATATACACTTTAAATAAAGGCTAAGAGTATTTTCCCTTTTACGTTCTAAGTTCGGTTTAACACCCGGTACTTTGAATATTGAGGGCAATATTCAGTTCTAAGTGTGGGGGGGATTCTCACGAATTCAAACACATGTTCCATCAGGAACCCCATTTTAGCCAAAATTTTAAAAATTTTTCTCACTTAGAACGAAAATAAATGGTAATCAGTCCACCATGTCTAACCCACATAAGGATTGGCTAATCCAGGAGCAAACGGCTCTTGGTAAAGATATCTCAAATCCGTTCATAGCTTGCAATTTGCTCAAAATTGTATGGTTCCTCAACTCCCCATCATCCTCAAAAGATAATGAGTTGGCTAGCCCGCAAGATTATGGCTTGTGGTAAAGGTAGTTGAAAAACCATAATTGGCCATCAGCTCACCAAGATGTTGACTATTCCATCAAGAGTTGGCTAGTCCAGAAGCAAACGGCTTTTGGTAAAGACAAATCAAAACCGTTGACAGCTTGTGGTTTGCTCAAAATCACTTGGTTATCATTTGGACCAAAGTTCTTACTTGAACCAAAACATCTTGGCTACTCCAGAAGTGATGGCTTTTGGTAAAGAGTTCTTTGAAATCCATTAAAACTTCATAAGATTGCTAGGGACTAGCAATAGTTTAGTGTGGGGGATTGATGAGTGTCTAAATACTCATCATTTCTGTCACATTTAAGCTACAAAACATCTGAAAACATACAGATATGCTTTATAATACATGAAATATCATGAAATTGTGTTTTTAAGTGTTACAAGTGCAAAAGGGATGAAAACTGATGAAAAATAACAAAATTTACATAATTTACAGTTTCAGTCCCTGAACTTTGAATAATTGGCAAAACTAGTCCCTGGTAAATCAAAACTTGTAAAAATATCATAAAAGGTCCTTGGGATTCATAAGTTGTTAGGAAAAGTCTTTTTAAGTTAAAAATCACAAATTTACAACTATGGTCCCTCAACTTTGGAAAAGTGTCAAAAATTAGTCCCTAAGGTTTAAAAATAAGAAAATATTCAAAATAAACCTTATACTATTCTAAAATGACATAACTGGTCCTTTGTGTTAACTGTTTAATATTTACAGGTTAAATCCTTCAATTATCAGAAAATTACAAAATGGTCCCTGGAGTTTGAGGAATTGGCAGAAAAGGTCCTTGGGTTTTGAAAATAGAATAATTACATCTTTGGTCCTTGGGTTATTCAAGTATGACAAGAGTGGTCCCTAAAACTACTTTGGGAAAGTTACACATCAGGTCCCTACACTTTCGGATATTTGCAAATTTGGTCCTTGTGTTTACTAAATACCAAACCGGACCCTTATTGTTATTATAAACCCCAAAACAAAAACCAACCCAATCAAAACACTAAACTAAATCCAGTCCACTTGGGCCCAACCATTTACCCAGTCCACCCTTAGCCCAAACACACCCCCGTTTATTAAAACCCACGGTCAAACCTTTGACCCCGCCCAAAATACCACCCTTTACTGTTCATCGTCCTCACCCCCAGCCTCCAAACCAATACCAGGTGGTTTTTCTTGCCACCTTTCACCTTTCCACCTCACCCTCTGCTATCTATCAACTCCATCTTTCACCTCTGTCACCCCACCTTTGCAATAAATGCACTCCACACCATTTTTCCTTCCAAAACATCACCCCTTCCCCTGTTTTCTTCCAAACTTCCCCAACTTGCATAAAAATCTCCCAAAAGTTATCATACACCTCATACAAGCCAACAAAAATCCTTAATTGGTTTATAGAGGCTGCAAGCAACCTAAACCACTTTTCCCGCCAAATCCATCCAAACGGTTAAAATGGCTTTAACTCATCTAAAGGTCAAAAATGAATGTGGGAAATATCTAGGAACGTGGGGAGATCAAGTTGAGTCATCTATATGAAGAGAAAGAAGACAGAGTGAAGAACATATCATAGAATACATTTTTGTGATCACTTTTATTTGCTTATCTTTCTTAACTTGTCATTTACAGCTTTCAGTATTGTAATAAGACTTTGACACAGTTCAAATTACATGCTATTTACAGTCAGTAGTTTCCTAAACCTTTAAATACTTGTCATTTTAATTATTGCAATTTACTTAATTGTCATTTAATTTATCTTGTCTGTTATAGCTAATAGAGGACCTTCAATAAGCACTTAGGCTTTTGACACAAGCCATAAGGCTTTTGAGAAACCTTGAAGTAGTTATAATCCATAAATACAAAATCACAAAAAGAAACAAAGAAAATAGAAAAAAATATCAAAAATCAGTTTCAATAATGATTCAAGCTAGGAGCAGGTTAAATACTGGATGGACTTGGTAATAGGGACTCATGGGAGTCATATAAGTGAGTATTTGGTTCTTGGTTAAATCTCAGTTTGCATTTTGGAAGCACTTTTGTAAGCATTTTTCTTGAATTTGATAAATTACTGTTTACTATAGTATTTATTGTAATCTTTGTAGTTTCCTGTTTGTTTTAAGTTGTTAGATGTTAGTATAATATAAACTCAGTAGCTTGTTTATTGTTTTTGTAAGTTATTAAGTTTTCATAAATTAAGTCTTGTAGCATAATTTTGATTTCTGAGTTATATTGTTGTTATTGTTGTGTATTTGTGTTTGAATAGGTTTATATAATCATAGTATATGATTATGTGTCAGTAGGTAAGGATAATTTAGGTTTGAATCTCATTTAGCTTTACAAGATCTCTTTTGCAAATCTGATAAGGGGTGTTTGGTTTAAGCTTATCTGTGGTGCTCTTGTTGCTTTTCATTGTAACTCTTGGTCTCATCAAGTTACTGAAGTTGATACAAGCTCAGGGAAACTATTTCATTAGTCACAAAAACATCAAAAGTCAAAATCACAAAGAAATCACCATCACAGTTAACTGTGAAGTGATTTAAGCTCATAATCCTTCATATCATTGCATAAGTGATAGTTTTAACTTGTTTTGGTCTTAGTTTAACATAATACATCCTTTTCAGTCACTAAATTAAGATTAAAGTTCATAAAAGTCAACTGTGCAAGTTTAGCTAAAAAAGTCAAAAGTTGAGATTTCAGATTTTTATAAAACTTGTGGGATTTTTCTAAATTTTTGTATTAGGTTTTAGGTTCTGAAAATTGTTGTGGTATTAGACTACCACCTCAACTCTTGATTCCCACAATTTTAACATTTTTGTGATCTTTTACCTGAGCTACACAAGCCCCCAAAGCAGCTTGCAGGGCAAGCTGCTTCCCCTGTGCACAGACCACCACCACCATAACCACCACTTTGGTGGTTCATTGTGACTGACTCAGTGGGCCCCACAGTCCATATTTTGGCCCTTTGAACCCCCCTCCTATCAGGGTTCAATAATTGAACCTTTGTTTGACCCTTAGACCACTGGACCCCACCTAGATTTGCACCCTAACCTTGTCCCATTTCTGACCCAGAACACAATAAGCAAACAGCTTATTGTGGTTTTGTGGCTTATCCAGTGGGCTTATTTGATCAAACCTTGCTCAAACAAGTTCTACTAACTTAGGTGGACCAGTTTTTACCAATTTGGACCCCTCATTAGCTTATTTGAGCTTATTTGCTTAAAGGTCAAACTTTGGTCAACTATTTTGGTAATAAGCACTCTTAGTGCTTATTTTTGGTTTCCATTTTATTTGTTTTCATAAAAGTTTCTTATTTTTAGTACTTAAGTAGTTTTGTATAAGAAAAACAAGAAAAAAACCAAATTTAATTATAGTGATAGCTTCTATTTAATAGAAACTATCTATTTAATTTTCTTTTTAGCTTATTTATAAGCACTTCTGCTATTTTATATTTTTATTAATTATCTTTTATATTATAGTAGTTTTGTAAATTTTTCCAGATTTTTATTTTGTCATCTAGTGGTTTTTAGATTTAATTTTAGTGATATTAATAATTAATTAATATTAAGTAATTAAATAGCTTAATTAGATTTTATTAAGTAAAATATAGTTTTTATAATTTTTATAGCTTTTATATAAGTTATAACATTTTTAGGAATTTTTCTAGAATTTTTACTGTTCATATTATAGTACTTTTAATTTAATTAGTTTAATTAAGTTTAATTAGTTAATAAATAATTAAATAGTTAATAATTAATTATAATTAGATAAATAGTATAATAAATATATTTTTAGTTTTAAAATAAGTTTTATAAGATTTTAGATTTTTCTAAGTTTTAATTTTATTTTTCTAGACTTATTTTGTATTTTCTTATTATTTAAGTTATTAAATAGTTAATAATAGTTATTAATTAATAATAATTAATTAAAAAGTTTAAAAAATATTTTTCTTTTTTCTAATAATTTTCTTAAGTCTTTAGGTTTGTAAAAGTTTAATTTTTATCTTTATAGCCTTTTTATTTATTTAATTTCACTTTTTGTTTAGTACGTTTACGTTTATTTAAACTAAACGTACGTTTTTAATTTCTTTTACGTTTTTAAGTTTTCTTATTTCAAGGTTTTGTTTACATAGCTTATTTAAGCTATTTTATTTTATCCTAGGGTAATCACTAATCACATACCCTTTCCTGTTCAATAAATCCCGATCACAGTTCCGTTCTAACTCAGGATATCGCACTTCCAAGGGACATAACGACCCGGGGACACTAAACTCCTTGGATATACATTGTATTTGCCTCTTTCTAGTTTGACTTTTATAGTCAGCCATTCACAAGTGGTTGACTCTAGAATATATATCTAGTTTGGAGCAAGTCAAAAGTCTTGTATAAATCGTCGGTAAAAGCCAGCATGACCAAGGAAACTTCGGATTCCTTTGACGGTCGTAGGATGAGGTAGCTTAGCAATAACATCAACTTTGGCACGATCTACCTCAATCCCAGATTTAGAGATTTTATGGCCGAGGACTATGCCCTCTTTAACCATGAAGTGGCACTTCTCCCAATTTAGAACTAAGTTAGTGTTTTCACACTGAATTAGCATATTCTCTAAATTGGAGAGGCAGGAGTCGAAAGAATTTCCATGAACGAAGAAGTCGTCCATGAACACTTCCATGGTTTTTTCAATCATATCTGAGAAAATGGCCATCATACACCGTTGAAACGTGCCTGGAGCATTACAAAGGCCAAAGGGCATTCTACGATAGGCAAACGTTCCATACGGGCAAGTAAAAGTGGTCTTTTCTTGATCCTGGGGATCAATGGGAATTTGAAAGTACCCAGAAAAGCCATCCATAAAACAATAGAACTCGTTCCCCGCTAATCGTTCAAGCATTTGGTCCATAAAAGGAAGCGAGAAATGGTCTTTACGAGTTGCGTCGTTCAACTTGCGGTAATCGATACAAACTCTCCATCCGGTCACAAGTCGAGTCGGTATAAGCTCGTTATCGTCATTCTTCACAACAGTGACTCCGCCCTTCTTTGGAACACAATGAACCGGGCTAACCCATGAACTATCCGAGATTGGATAAATCATTCCAGCGTCAAGGAGTTTTATTACTTCCTTTTTGATCACTTCGTGGATTTGTGGATTAACCCGTCGTTGTTGTTGGACGGAAGCTTTGTGATTATCTTCAAGTAGAATCTTATGAGTGCAAAATCGAGGGTCGATTCCCTTAATGTCGGATATTTGCCAAGCAATCGCACTTTTATGCTTCCTAAGCACATCTAAGAGTTGAGTCTTCTCCTCATCTTTTAAATATTTTGAGATTATAACGGGCAATTTATTATTAGTTACCAATTATGCGTATTTGAGATGAGGAGGAAAATCCTTGAGCTCGAGCTCCGGAGGATTCTCAATAGACGGCTTAACTTCTTTTACGTCTGTCATTTTAAGGTCCATCGGAGGGGAAGAAACAATCGGGTTTTCATTTAAAAGTTTATCAATTAATAAAATGTCCCCCTCCGGATCAAAGTTAGAATTATCAATTTCCGGTGAAACTGAATCATTTGAAAGACAAGCATTGATTTCTTCCCAAGCGAGATCACTTCCCTCAAACGGAGTGAAGGAAGGGGAAGAATCAGAGACGATTGGTTCAAAAGAAGGAGTGGGATTGCCACTCGAAGCATTGTCGGTGAAACCAAGAAATTCTTGAGAATACTCCTCCGTAGCTTCATCAATAACATCGATTCGGTTGATGGAAGAAACATCGTAATCGGAGGAGTATCTCGCGGTTTGGTCGAGGTTAAAAGTAACTGCTTCATTTCCAACACGTAAAGTAATCTCCTCGTCGTATACATCAATTAAAGCACGACCGGTCCTTAGGAATCCTCTCCCGAGAATGAGAGGAACCCGTGGATCAGCATCGAAATCGACAACCACAAAATCTGCAGGGAAATTGAATTTCCCAACATTGACAAAAATATCCTCGGCTATACCAATTGGACGAGACGTTGATCGGTCGGCAAGCTCGAGGGTCATAAGTGTCGGTGTCAAGTTAGGGAGAGACAACTTTTTCCAAATTGACAATGGCATTAAGTTAATGCTAGCACCAAGATCGGCCAAGGCGAAGCATTGAACCATACCCGGAAAATTGCAAGGAATGAGAAACTTGCCAGGGTCTTTAAGCTTTTCGGGTAGCTTTTTAAGAAGAACCGCTGAGCAATTCTCATTCATTTGAGTCCTTGACATTTCAAACAACTTTTCTTTATTATTCAAAAGACCTTTTAACATTGAAGCAAATTTTGGCATCAAAAGTATAGCATCCGCGAGACTTATATCAAAGTGCAATTCTTGAAAAATCTGATAAAACTTTTCCATCTGGTTTTTATCTTTCTCGCGGTGCTTTTGTTCATTTAAGCGTGACGGATATGGCAACTTTGTTTTAACTGGTGTTTCCTTTTCATTATCATTAACAACCTTTTCCTTTCCTTTAGACGTCGGGACCACCAAAGGTTGGATGTCTTCGGTCCTTCCATTATTAATAGGAATTTCCGTATCCGTTGTCACCTCTGGTTCACGGGCGACTACCTTGGGAGGTAGAGAAGAAGAAGTAGTCGGAGCCGTCGGTCCATCATAAGTAACACCACTCCTTGTTATGATCGCTTTTGCATCGCTCCTCGGGTTAGCGATCGTATTGCTTGGCAAAGTTCCAGAGCCCGAGGGTCGATCATTTAAACGCTTGTTGAGATCATTGATTTGAGTCGCAAACAATCTCGTTGTTTCATCTTGTTTAGCAATTAAAGCTTGTTGACTTTGAATCAATTGTTTAATCAACTCTTCCGTGGGCGATGGATTTTGAACCACATTCTGATTTTGATTTTGAAAGTTTTGCCCACGGTTTTAAAAATTGCCATTGTTCTGATTTCCTTGATTAAAGTTTCCATGATTGTTATTCTGAAAATTCCCATTATTTTGAAAATTATTCCCTTGAGGCGGGCCTTGGTGGTAATTTCCCCGGTTTTGATTTTGTTGAAAATTCTGATTTTGTCCTTGAAAACCATTATTTCCGCGGTGTTGATTCTGATTGTTATTGAATTGATGATTACGGTTTTGCACGTTGTTATTCTGATTCACTTGATTAGGTTGATTAAACCCGGGTGGTCCATGATAATGGCTCGAACGGTAGCTGAGGAGATTACGGTCTCCTTGAAGAGGTGGGTAACCGTTGCCACCCACATTCGCAGCATACACGTTCTCTTGAGCAAAAGAGCCGGTCGTCGGACACTCATAGTATGGATGTGGACCACCACAAGTAATACAACCTTGATTAACGGCATTGACTTGTTGACTTGATTTTTCCATAGACATTGCATCAACCTTTTTTGTTAAAGCCACAATCATATTTAGCAATTCATCATTATTTTTACCATTATTAGACACTTGTGGTTTATTTCTTGACATTCTAACACGAGCCTTATTTTCAATTATCGTGAAAGCATCATTCGTGTTCCTAGCCAACAAGTTCCCACCCGCAGCAGAGTTAAGTGAATCTTGGTCAGCATGACATAAACCATTATAAAACGTGTCAATCTGCTGAAGGTCGGTGAACGCATGGTTAGGACATTTTTCCTTCAAATCTTTGAACCGGTCCCAAGCTTCACTAAATGACTCATAAAAAGCTTGTTGGAACCGAAAGATTTGGGATCGTAGATTAGAAGTTTTGGAGGGAGGATAGAAGTAATTCACAAACTTGGAAGCAAGATCATTCCAAGTGTGAATCGAATTGGGCGGTTCCTTTTCCAGCCAAGTTCGGGCTGCTCCTTTTAAGGAGAAAGGAAATAACTTCAATTTCACCACATCGTGAGGAACTTGGTTCATTCTTATGGTCACAGCAATGTCGGTGAAATTTCTGATGTGAGCATAGGGGTCTTCGTGATCGAACCCGTGAAAGGATATACCCGTGATCAAATTGAGTAATCCGTGATTTATCTCAAAATTGGCATTGATGTCCGGAATCACAATAGCTCTCCTCACACCATTGAATGGTGATTGGAGTTGTTCTTCCATCGGACGTGGATCAAATGCCGGTTGTTGTCCCATCGGCGGGATAACATTGTGTTGCGGACCACGCATCGGCGGAGGTCCGTTGTGTTCGTTTTGGTTCATCTCCTCGTCGCAAAGGAAACGAACCCGACTCG
This sequence comes from Artemisia argyi, assembly GCA_030686995.1. Lineage (NCBI taxonomy): Eukaryota > Viridiplantae > Streptophyta > Magnoliopsida > Asterales > Asteraceae > Artemisia > Artemisia argyi. The sequence goes on along the minus strand of CM060689.1, from coordinate 16,158,873 downwards.
TATGTCGTAAAACCCGCTCGGGGTTAGAGAACGGAGACGTAAGACTCTCAAAAGAAAAACGGGTGTGCATACACCACGAGCAAAATCAAAAAGAAAATGAAAAAGAAAAGAGAAAAGAAAATCTTTTTGTTTTTTTTATATTTTTCACAAAAACTTTTTATTTCTTTTGTTTTTCTTTTTATTAAAACGTTACGTTAATCGAAAACCGTTTCTTCCAAAACCACTCGCGACGGGATGGGAGAAAAGAGTTTTTCTCTCTTCAGCTAGCAATTTAATGTCTTAGCTTCCGTTTTTCCCGCTTAATCGGTTGTAGTTATTGAAATAATCCTATAAACAACTAATTTCACGTTTTTGTTATATTGAGAGACTTATTTGGTTTACGACGCCCTTCCTTTCGGTCGAGTCGAGGCTGTAACTTTTATTTTCTTGGTATTTTTGTAAACACTTTAGGAAAAGTGTTTTGAATTTTTCAATTTTTATAGAAATATATACAAAGTAGAGGAAGGCTTAACAAAACACGATTTTTCAAAATGATATTCAAAAATTCACTTCGACCTTCCCCGGCAGCGGCGCCAAAAATTGATTCGTCATGAAAACCAATTATATAATATATATAGTATAGTATCGAAGTGATCCGCGTAAAATACGGATCACCCGAGTCGTTTCCAAACGAAGGCGAATGGAATCGAGAATATCGATTCCTGAAATCGTGAATTGAAAAGTGAGAAAGTGAAAATAGCAATCAAATAGTTCACGTATTCACAAACAAGTATGAAATATGCAGAAAGTACAAGCTAATTATGCACCAAAGTGAAAAACGTAAAATTGGAAACGCAACCTCAAAATTTAAAATGTAACGTATATCGAAAAATGATCCTACAAACTTGAAAATATTTTCTAAAAATCTTAAACTAATAAAAAGAAAAATATTTTTTTGACTTTTTATTTATTTTCTAGAATTTATTTTCTATTTTTGGAATTAAAAATGAATTAAATATTAAGAAAAATAGAAAAATAAAGTGGAAAAATGAAAATTAAATTCTGAAAATTCTAAAATATTATAAAAGAATTTCTAAAAATATTTTTTGTATTTTTCACAACATTTTCTGATTTTTTATGGATTTTTGCTATTTAAAAATGATTTAAAAATTGAATAAAATCAAAAGAAAATAAAAAAAAATAGTAAAAAGGGTTGGAAAAATCTTGAAAAATTCCAGAAAATCTAAAATAATAAAAAGAACTAAAAATAAAAATTTGAAGTAAAAATAAAAAGTGGAACTGCTTATTTAAGGAAAACTGCTTATCTCAAGTGCTTATTTTTAAGCACTTGAGATTCAATCAATCTGAAACTTGAGACTCAAGATGAAAATTATGCAGTGAACTCAATGAATGCAAGAGAAAATCAGTTTCAAGCTCAGAATACCACTAAGTACCACTAACTACTCAAAAAGTAATGAAATTAGCCAATGCAATAAGCAGATTCTCAAACAGATAGTTCAGGTAAATAAGATCATTCACCACTCTTATTATTCATCAAACAAATTCAGAAATGACAATGAGAATCAAGTAAAAGCTCAAAATCGAATAAGCAGGCTAATATACACAAACAGATTACTAACTCAGATGTGCAAATAAGCTTGAGCAAACAAGCACTCAAATAAACTCAAATGCAAAAGCTTATTAGAGCAAAAGATCTATAGATATACAGAGATACTATATCAAGCACTTTAATCACCAAATCCCACTGTATGACACTAAAATTCAAACTCAGATCAACAGCTTATAAACTAAAAGCTATGCAACAATTTACTTTATAATGACTTCTTCACTATATTCTACTGATTTTGATGCTAAAATCTAGTTATCTACACCTAATGCAAACAGTTAATTGAGAGATTTGAGTGGGAAAACAATAAAATCAAACAGTACACAAGCAATCCAAACACCTTTAGAAATTACTGATGCACTATTGACACCATGATAGACTCCACAAATCTCACATCCACAACACTTCACAACTAATTATCTCTATATGAAACTCTATCAGCAACCAATTTCCATTGATTCAATCGGAAATAAACAATCTCAGATCTAACTCAACTATTAATCCACAGTCACACAGATTCAAAATAGTTTGATCAAATACTCAATCCGATTTAGATTCAAACAACTCATGTAAAATGACGACTCAAATACCAATCTAACACTTAATTCAGATCTACACAAACTCAAACAAATTTATATGCAAATAATCCAACTGAAACAGTGATCAGATTCAAATCTCAATTCAACAATACAACTCAGACTCACAATTATTAGTATCTCAGAAAAACAAGTATGACAGATTACTCAATCCAACTTAGATCCACAAACTGATGTGCAATGAAACAAATCAAACTCAATCTCAGCTATCAATCTCAATGGAACAGTACACAAATGCAATACTCATCAATCTCAGATCCACATATGTTGACAGATAAAAATGAATGGATCAGTAAACAACTTAAAACTCAAATCTAAACAATCTCTAATATTCAATCAAACTCTACAATCAACTACAGAAACAACTATATTAATATCAAATACCAATCTAACAATACAAATACTAACTAAAACAGATCTGATCTAATAATTTTGAGAGGAAGTTTAACTTGAGCAAAACTTACAAAGCTATTCCTCCTCAGCTCAAATTGAGGAGGATTCACTATGCTTGCCTATCTTTAAAGATAGGCATGTCCATCCCTTTTTGACAATGCTTATCCAATAAACCACCTCAGCTACCAATTGTCCGAACTTTTGACTTTGATTGACTGACTCAAATAACTTCCACTAATAAGTAACAAGCTTAAATGGAATGTATGAAAGGAAAATAAGCTCTACTGTGAGCTATAATAACTAATATGTAAACATTTTTATTTATTTTTATATTTTCTAATTTTTTTATTTTTATTTTTATGATTTCTGATAAAAGTATAAAGAAGAATATTAGACTAAAGTAGATAGTTAAACTGATTGAACTAAAATAAGCAGAATAAAAGCTGAATGAAAACAGTATAAGCTAAAGTAATTGAACAATAAGCTAAAAATATAAGAAGAAAACTCAGAATTTTATTAAACACTTAATAAAAGTATTACATTATCTAGTCTAAATACAATCTGAAGTAAATTTTGCAGCATAACAATAAACTAAAAACATATGAGCTAACAAACTAACACTATTTATAGATGAGGATTGAGGGGTTGGGTCTGATTTGCCAGGTTGGCGATCCACACCTCATTGTGCTTCTTCACTTCATTTAATAGCCCTTGGATAACTTTGTGTTACTTCAATCTTCTCACAGCCCTTGGATGAGAATTTGTGATGTGGCTTGGCCAGTAATATTGCTCCATTTGTCCCCATTCGTGTGCTCATTCTCTGACATGTGACTCAGCAGAATCCAAGGAGAAGAATGACGCGTTCCATCCAATCTCTAGCTGCCAGATGTCCCTCGTAGTATCTGAATACTCTCTCTGACACATGACTGAGCACGTGACAGGCTTCTAGAAGTGCCAATGATGAGATTATGATTGGTTAATTGAGTTGTAATGAAATGGTTCGAACCAATTTGATTTATGTGAATTAGGGTTCACGTTTGGGGGTAAAATTGGGGACGGGGTATTGGAATGGGGGAGTTTTTATTATTTTGGAGGGTTGACCGGTGGGTATGGGTTTGACTTCGGGTTAAGGGGCAGGCCGGGTAGTAACTAAGGATTTTGGGCTTTGGTTTTAAGTTTGGGCTGGGATAAGATTTATTTTAGATTTGGTTTTATTTTGGATCCGGTTGTTGTAGTTTTAGGATTTAGGATTAGTAAATTTCCACAAGGACTATTGTTGTAACATTTGAAATTCCAAGGGCTGGTTTTGTCACTTTTCAAAATTGTAATCCAAGGACTATTTCTGCCAAATCTGAATAAATGAATGACTGAATTTGATTTGAAGATCCCGGCTTTGACTTTTTGACCATCTTCCACTCTCGTGCCCGTTTTTCCGGTTTTCATGTGATTTTTTGTCTCTTTGTGATTAATCCGTACCTGCATGTTCACAACATAAAAACACATGTTTTCTTGGCATTTGTTAGCTCAAATAGTCATTTTGGGTCGGTATTTGGCCATAAAATGGTGAGTGAATAAGCACTCACCAGGGTCCCACAGGCCCCCCTTGGGTCCTTTCAACCCCCCACCTGGAATCACCTTTATTTTCTGTCCCATTTTCTGTGTACAAAATAGGAAATCAAGTGCTTATTTTGGCTTATTGGCTTATTCAATGGGCTCATTTGCTAGTTTCTAGCTTATTCCTGTCCAAGTTACTTGTTTGAACTTAATTTCACCCCTGTGGACCCGACATAAGCTTATTTCCTTCAAAAGTCAACAAAAGTCAACTATTTTAGCTTATTGTGTCTATTTTGCTTATTTTTAAGTTTGGGAAAAGGTGTTTTCATAAAAGTTCTTAGTTTTTAGGTATAAAATAGATTTCCAAAAGAAAATCCAGAAAAAACCAATTTAAAATTAAGTGATAGTTTCTATTTAATATTAATTATCTTTTTAATTTTCCTTTTTAGCTTTTTATTAAGTAATTTGCATTTTTATATTTTTCTTAATTTTCTTTTATGTTAAAGTATTTTTTGTAATTGTTTCAGATTTTTATATTGTTATCTAGTATTTATTAGATTTAATATTAGTTTAATTAGTTATAAATTAATATTTAAGAATTAAATAGCATAATTAGATTTCATTAAGTAATACCTAGTTTTTATAATTTTTCTAGCTTTTATATAAGTTAAAATAATTTTAGGAATTTTCTCATAATTTTTAATGTTCATTTTCTATTTTTCTTAATTTAATTTAGCTTTAATTAATTAAATAATTAGTTTTTAATTAATAATAATTAATTAAAAAGTAGGAAAAATAGATTTTCTGTTTTAAAATTAGTTTTATAATATTTTAGATTTTTCTAAATTTAATTTTCATTTTTCTAGTTAAATTTCATAATTAATTATAATTTAGAGTAATTTAAATAATTAAAAAGTAATTAGTAATTAGTAATTAATTAATAGTAAATAATTAAATAGTGTAAAAAATATTTTTCTTTTTCTAAAAATTTTCTTTTATCATTAGTATTGTAAAATATAATTTTCATATTCGTAGGTATTTTATTTCACCAAAACTCGCGTTTTATTTCGTACATTCACGTAACTTTAAACTGAACGTACGCGTTTTTAAATTTTAAATGTTTCTGGGTTTTCTAGTTTTACGTACTTGTTAATATAGCTTACTTAAGCTATTTTCTTTTATATTTCAGTAGAGTAATCAATCACAACTCACTTATACTCATTTTCATCCAAATTCACCCGATCACAAACCCGTTTGATTACCATCACACCTCGTCGGGACATAACGACCCAGGGAAGCCCTGTATTCCACGGAGATTGATCCTAAGGAGTTTGACTCTATTGACCACATCCGTGGTTGACTTTAGTTGACTGTTTAGCACCAATCAGTACTCATATACGCAGAGCTAATGACTTTTAATTAATTCTTAAAGCAACCTGTTGAAACCCAAAACACACTTATATGGGGATGTGTGAACTTAAAGCGTTTGTTCCATCCCCATATAAACGATTTTATAGAGAATAGACTACGGGCGAGTTTAAGGCTGATTAAGAAAAAAAACAACACTAATCGACACATTCATAGGTAAATTGTGCAGTCCTATGTGAAGGACCGTGTTATTGATTGATTATTGTGATTCGGGAGGTCGGGGATGATGAAAGATTAAATCTTCCATTGTTAGTGAGAGAGAGTAGAGAGAGAAGGGAAAACTAAGTTTTATTCAAGATAATGAAAGGTGAAAATTACAAACAAAGTCTCACCCTCCTAGTGAAGTCTAGGAGGGCTTATATAGCCTAACACAAACATACTATGGCAATATTACATAACAAGTCCTTTACGATGGAAAACGGAGGCAGCGTAACCCCATATGTCCCATCAACCGATTATGTGTGAAGTATCATAAATAGCCCGTGAGAATCAACTGCTGATAAACATCTCTACTCTTTTATACTCCTCTCAGCTAACTCTTTACCGACCCCATTATCATTCTGTCGGCTCTTTGTAGTGACTACTGATGGAGAAAACCCAATATGATGAACTTGAAACTGAAGTAAAATAACCCGAACTTGTGACTTAAACTTGCACTATTTTCTGACTAAGAACCAATACTGAGAATTTCAATAAAGGTAGAATCATATACCCATCCAACCATCCTTAATTGTATATGAACTTCTCTCAAATTATCCACATCTTTTGGTGACACTTGAGCACTACAACGTAACTC